>CM042834.1:208876138-210076138 GCA_023653725.1 Bungarus multicinctus
TGCTCAACATTATTTCTCCAGGGATAAAGACAAGGTGAAAGCAGCCTTAAATTCTTGAAGGATAGATGGGTGGAATTGAAATCTAGCAAGAAAAATACACACCTTCTCTTCTGAGAGTGGATAGAAAATTAGTAAAGAGAACCAGAGAAGTTACCTTGAGAATAAATGCTCAAGCTATAGTGATTTTGCACAGTTCAAATATGAAGGGAGAAGCCTCTCTGCTTTTTTGAAATGGGATTAGAATTAAATATGTAGGTGGATGACCATTGTTAAGAGCTGATTTGGGTGCAAAAAGATTAACCCTATTGATCCCCAATTTTATTGGATGTTAAACCATATTATTGAAAATGAAGATATACAGTATGCCTTTTAAGATCAACTGTTCACGTTAAAAAGCAGCCAAGAAATACAACAGAGACTACTACCGGTAGCACCTACCAGTAGCAGTGTAGCAATAAAGCCTTTGGAAAAGAGATTCCCCATGAAACTTTGTGGAATCAAAAGTTGGACTTTGAATAAGTAGGACAGAAAGAAGGTTGGCAGTTTTCAACTTTGATATTGGAAAATATTCCAGAAAATAACATGGATTGCCAAACCTCTTCGAAGTATGGGGGATATCATCCCGTAGAAAATCTATATGGTCGCTAAGAGTCGGTACATAATTGATGGCACATAACCATTAATCATATCACTGCCTCCCTATTTGTCAAATGTTGCCAAAACGTTTTCCTGATATCACGTGTCAATGACCCCGCCTGGGGAGACATTTGGGACAGAAAAATTGGAGGATCTCTCCTTAACAAAGGAAAGGTGCTCCTGCAGCGCCTGGGCGCCCCGATCCCGCCGAGTCTCCTCCCGTTGTCCCTCGGGAATTCCTCCGTGTCTCGCAAGGCCAGAGGGGAGGGGAGCCGAGCGCTGACAGTTGGGCTGGCGGCTGGGGTGCGCCATCCGACTCGGCTGCAGCCACAGCGGCACCACCAGAAACCTGCTGCCTGCTTGGCAACCTGCGGCGGCAGCGCCCAGGGAGCCGCCCAGAGGAGTGGGGTGGGGGGAGAGATTCCTTGTCTTTGGCAGCCTCGCGGCTCCAGGCGCGAACAACTCCCCTCCCGGCTCTGGGAAGGGCAGGGTGGCTATTCGGTGTGGGGAGGGGGGAGCGATCTGGCTTGAGAACGGCCTATTTGGGTCACAGTTGGGGAGACGGGTCCTCGCCCAGACCGGCCGGGAAGGAGCGGATCCGCTGCCAATTGCGGGAATCCCGGGGCACCGCTTGGCTGCCAGCTTCCTTGGCAGCAGCCAATGTTTGGAGAGCCGGTAATTTGTACTGTGCACACACAGGGCCAACTCCTGAAACCCGAAACGGCCGCTGCCTAATGCCAACCCGATTAGCGGAGCTGTTTTGCCCTCGGGAATAGCCTCGCCGGTTTCCAGCGGCAGGTCAGGCAGCGGGCAGAGGAGGCAAGGGGGACCCCGTTTGCATTGGGAACTGAGAAGAACTTTCTGCCTCGCCAGGTTGGCTAAAGGTGGGGGTAAAGAGTAGCAGAGACAGAAGAAATTATGCGGAAATGTATTTTACTGAACTGATGCCAGGGTTTGTTTTTTTGTTGTTGTTATGGCCCAAATCTTTTTTGTCCCAGATCTGCACATTGCTTGAACGGGGGAAAAAAAAAAAAACTCCTCTACATCCATCTGTAGTTTTATCAATGCTCACGGAACGTTCTGGCTCAAAAGAGACACGAGCCATTTCAAAACTGAATTAATGCTTTTGTCCAGTGTTTTTCCCATTATAACAGTGCAACAAGTTGTTCGGTCATGGTTTGTTTTGTGAGTGTGTATTTTCATTTGCTTGAAAACGTGTTATGTTCTGTGTCTGTTAATTTGGGGATACTTTTGCTTGCAAACTTTAGGATCATCCTTTCACGACCGATTCAGCAGGGCGACTTCAATACGCTCGAAAAACGGGTAATGGTGCGAATCGCTCAGGATTGAGACAGTGACACAATTACGTAGAAATTTCAGGCCTTTCTTTCCCAGTCAAGGTATTTTCCACGTTTTTCTCCGGATCCGGTAGCTGTTTTCTGACCACCAAAAATTCCTCGCTCGGAAGTCTCAGCTCCGGGCTGCAGAAAGGCACCTGCCCCTTTGCGCTCTTGTTTATTGCTGCGGCGGGCAAGGCGGCTCTTGGACGCTGCGCTGAAAAGAAACCTCTTGGTGCCTTTTGACTCTGGCCGTTCCTCGGTGCTGATTTAGTGAGTCTAGGTACTAATCCAAAACTGCATTCTCCGCTCAGAAGAAATACTTTCCTCCCGGAAATGCCGAAAAGCATTCAGTGGCGCGCCTTTCAATTTCTGCTTAGGGTGGGGCAAGGGATGTGACACTCTTTAGCCCACAAGCCTAAAAAGTAAGATATGCTTTCAGAGGAGACAAGGTGCAATTCCAAAGATTCTCTACATCAATTTCAGGTAGTCTTAGATCACATTTTTACCCATAAGCCCTAAATGCTATTATTTTAAAGCACTTCCCGCCTCCCTACAAAGATAAATTCTAGCTTTAATTGCTCCAGACGGCACTCAGTAGCGGAAGGCTGCTTTACAATGAGGCTCCAATTGATTTCAACAAAATTTACCCGAAGGCTAAGTCTTTCCCTATTGGCCCGATATGCTAACCTAGAGGCACTTCAGGTTCATTATACTCTATGACTATATAAGTATATATATATAAGTATAAGCAACAGCTACCGTGGAGATGTCAACTTTCGTTTTCCTATCTTTGTATTCTATTTCTAATACCAGAAATTGTAGTCTTCCTCTTTTCAGTTCAGGAAAGGTGCAAGATCGTGCTACTTGTTTGGAACAAATTGGACTCTTGGCTCTTAGTTGAAAGATAGTAGGATGGGAACTGGAATGTGCCACTCATCACAAAAAAACATATAAATGGATTTCAGCCAAGGCCAAGGATCTCTGAGGCTGAGGCAGCCTTAGAACATAGAATAATAGAGTTGGAAGAGACCTCCGAGGTCTTCTAGTCCAACCCCTGCTCCAGCAAGAGACCCTATACCATTTCAGTCTGTTTTTGAAAGCCTCCGGTGATGGAACACCCACAACTTCTGAAGGCAAACTATTCCATTGGTTGATTGCTCTCACCGTTAGGAAGTCTCTCTTTCGTTCTAGGTTGGTTTTCTCCTTGATTAGTTTTCAACCCTTGTCTTGCCTTTTAGTGCTTTGGAAAATAGGTTGACCCCCTCATCTCGATAGGAGCCCCTCAAATTTTGGAACAACGCTTTCGTGTCACTCCTAGTCCTTCTTTTCATTCGGTAAGATATACCCAATTCCTGTAGCCGTCCTTCGTATGTTTTAACATCCAGACCTCTAATCGTTTTTGTTGCTCTTGTCTGCACTCTTTCCAGAGTCCCAACACCTGGAACACCTTCCTATTTCTAGTGGAAAGTGCAGGGCACCACTTTCAAAGTTTGGAAGATTTCTTCAAGGGAGCCAGCCAGCATCGCCGTGCCCTGAGAGGCGTGGTCTTTTCTCTCACAGTATCCTACCGGCAATAAGGAGGACAGGCGAGGAGCGTCTTCAGAGAAGAGGGCGAGCGAGGCTTTAGGTGGGGGAGCGAGCTGGGGGCGGAACGGAAGCCGATTCCCAGGCCGGGAGCCAAAGCGAGCCGCCGACCTTCAAGTGCCTGAGAGGAGCGGAGAGACCTGCGTGGAAAGCTCCCTCCGGCTTCACTTCGCCGCTGGCGTCTCTGGCCCCCACCTCGTCCGCCGAAGGAGCGGGAGAAGAAAGGCGACCATTCGCAGCTCCGTCTCTTCCCCGAGCTCAGTCATGTGACGCGAGGGAAGCGGAGTGAGGCGGGGGGCTCTCGGACTCGGAGTCGGCACAAAAACCGAGCTGGGAAGCTCCGCCACGCCACAAGCCCAGCCGCCTCACCAAAGCCAACCCGCCGGCCGCTCCCGCGCTTTTCAGCCCAAGGGCGCCGGCCACCGCATGTTTTGGCTTCCGCGGCATCCGCCGGCTCCGTCCGTCTCTTTTTCAAAGGAACCGGTTGGGTCGTTGCTGCTTTTCCACTTCAAGCAGGCGAGAGGGAAGACGCGGGACCATTTTCTTGCCGTCCCCGGGAATCTCGAAGTGAGGCTCCAAGGCTGAGGTCGTCGCTTTCGGCCGCCGCGAAAACAGCCCAGAAACTCGGAAGCGGCTTCCTCGGGAATGGCGCTGGGTGCAGCTCCTCGCGGAGAGAAGGGACGGGTGTGAGGGCAGGAAAACTGGGAAAGGCTGAAGGACAGCCTGACGGGCATAGAGATTCGTCGGGAACTTGTGCTCTCTCAGAATGAAGGCGAAGATAGAGGAAACGGAGCGGCTCAACTCTGGCGCTTCTGGGCTGAAGCGCTTGGCGAGGGCTTGACTCCGAGGCGCGGCAAAGGGAGTTCGGAATTAAGCGGCTTAGTTTCGAGCTCAGGGAAAGAGGAGCGCCGGCCTGCCGACTTGGTGGGAAAACCGACGTGAGGGGCAAGCGGACGGCGAGGGCGCCACCAGTGTTGCGCACGCGAACTAGGCAGGAGGAGAAGTTGCGAAGCGTCCGCCGACTCCCCGAGAAATGCCGGCTGAATGTGCCGAAGAGCCAGCAGTTCTCCTTGAGAAGCGGCGACAGATCCTACTGCCCCCCTCCTGATGTGGTGAAGGGCCCTTTCTGGTCCTAGAGCGCGGTCCTTCTGGGCGGGGACAGCCGGAGGGAGGGTAGGAATGTGCCATGCCTCGGCCGGGCAAGAGCTCGTACAGTGATCAGAAGCCTCCTTATTCTTACATCTCGCTGACCGCCATGGCCATCCAGCACTCGAGTGAGAAGATGCTCCCCCTGAGCGACATCTACAAGTTCATCATGGAGCGCTTCCCTTACTACCGCGAGCACACCCAGCGCTGGCAAAACTCGCTACGCCACAACCTCTCCTTCAACGACTGCTTCATTAAGATCCCGAGGCGGCCCGACCAGCCAGGCAAAGGCAGCTTCTGGGCGCTGCACCCAGATTGCGGGGACATGTTTGAGAACGGCAGCTTCCTCAGGCGCAGAAAGCGCTTCAAGGTGCCGCGGCCGGAGCCCCACATGCCAGCAGCGACAGGCAAAGCAGGGGGGATGCTGCATCCCCACCTGAGCCACTATTTCCACCCTCATCACCCGCCGCCGCCACCGCCTCCCCTGCAGCCTCCAGCGACAACCAAAGGACATCCAGACTCGGCGGCTGCCGTGGCGGCGGCGGCGGCGGCGGCCGTAGGAAGGCTGCCTCAGTTCCAGCCTTACAGCCCGGCTCCTGGCTTCAAACATCCCTTCGCCATCGAGAACCTCATTGGCCGAGACTACAAAGGAGTGATTCAGGGGGGTGGGTTGCCCCTGGCTTCCGTAATGCACCACCTGGGCTACCCAATGGCCGGTCAACAGATCAGCACCATGGTCAGCTCGGTGTGGCCCCACGTGGGCATGATTGAGCCCGCGGGTGGCATTCCCCTTTCGCCAGGAGAATACGGACCTTTCGGGATGCCGGTCAAGACCATCTGTCACCCATCGACACAGACACTGCCTGCCATCCCTGTGCCAATCAAGCCCACCCCGTCCATTGCACCATCCACTGCCATCTCTGCCCTGACGGTCAATCCTGTCACACAGCAGCTCTGTCAGACAACGTCTCCCAGTGCCTCCTCTTCCCTTCTTGAACAGATTCCGCCAAATTCCTCCAATGGCAAAATCTCCCTACATTCTGCCTTGGTACATTCATAGAATGGAAGATGGAGAAGTATGGCTCTTGACACAATCCTACTATCCTCTAAGATATAAGCAAAGGGCAAAGATTGGTCTGGGCCTGCTGAGTGTCTTTGGAAAGAACATTTTGTATTATTATAATTACGATTATCATGTATTTTGTCTGTTGTAAAATCAAAGTGTTCAGAGCCAGGTCCAGGTAAGAATTTCTGTGTTCAATGTTAGCCATCATAAACTCAAAAGTAATCCTGTTAATTTTGTGAAATACTTAAAGCTGTATTCTGTTAACACATGAATTGCTATGTAATGACACAAGCACGCATGCGTACACACACACACACACATTCAAGCCTCAAGCTCCAGTCCCAAAAGAAACTTTATATATAATTGTGGTAAATTTTGCCTCCCTGAATTTCTTGAAAATAAGTTACTCTTAACAAATGTTGCAATAGAAAAGAATCAAGATTACATGAATGTCTATCAGAATTCCACCATTACTGGGTCAGCCTAGTTATTTCAATGAGACTTGTTTTCATGTTAGCATGTACAAAAATGAGGTATAATTGGAGTGAATTTGTAAATATATATACATATACATATCTCAAATGAAGTATTTTAGCACTGTAGGTTATGAGCTATAAAAATCAAAGAAAATGTTGCCATTGATTGGGGTTTGCCACTTGTTCTGTAAAATAAAGATTCCCCCTCCATGCTCTTGCAAGTTTAAGGATATACAAGCTTTTAAATCACACAAAATCTTCATTAACTTATTCAATCCTTCTTATTTCAAACTAAGTTAAGTTTAGATCAAAGTGACTGTCAAACAGGGATGAAGTAAAGTAGATATCTTTTAAAAGGTAAGGAAACTAAAGAAAGCAACAACAGAACGTCATGATTTCAACAGAATGTCATGATATTAAGATTAACGATTGGATGAAAATTTATTCATTATATTTTTGTTATTGTAATTTTGTTAATTTTTAATATTAGAGAAACATGAATTTCCCAAGGCCTAAAAAGTATTTAAAATGACGTACTATGGATTGGGAATATTACAACTAAGGTGTATATGATTATTTAGAGGCTCAGTTAACTCTCAGTTTCTGTGCAATTAGATTTTTCTTCATTTTGTGAATGAAGAAGAAACAATTGGCCAAACCTGTTGTAACAATGGCAGAGGAAGAAAAAAAAAAAAGGGGGGGGGTTAAAAATTAAAACAGACAAATAAATGGAGATTAAAAAAGAAATTGGAGTTTAAATTTGTTTTGTATTCCATGTCAGATTGAAAACATTGCCACCAGATGGTACAGTAAAGAGTGCAGTAAAGCATAAGTTCCTGAAGCTGAGGTGTAAACTTTTTGCCCCTTTGATCCTTACTGGGAAATAAGTTTCAGCCTATCAACACATCAATGTTATACATGTACAAAACTTGTATTTTTCTGTTTTTTTGTTTTTTAAGAAAAAATTCTTCTTGTGAATAATGCTTATCACAGCATTTTTATTGTCTTCAAAAGTACTATTCTGCTTTGTGTGTGTGTGCTTTGATCTCTCCTTTCCCACTTACTTACATACTTACCTACCAGATAAGCACTTTACACAAAGAAGTTTCAATGGAACAAGAGAACATTCTGCAGGAGTCAGCTTTTGAGCTTTGCTTTTGGTTGGAATTTGAATCTCAGCTGGTTTGTGAATTGCTGTAGTTGGAGCTTTATTGTACATGATTGTTTTCATTAAAAGTGATCTCTTGGCTTCCTGTTCTAACTCTAATTCTTATGATTTATTATGTATATGTATGCTGGGATGCAACTTTGTGCATTGATAATCTTTACTATGCCATATTAAAGTGCTTTTGGAGGCTAGAGATGTTCTCTTGAATTGAGGAACAATTAATACATATGTTAACCCTTTGACTAAATGTCAGAGGTTAATTTGTGTTGGTTAGAACAAAATCCTTTGAAATCCTACTTTAAAATGCATTGGTTTGTGCAAATCTATAGTTCTGAAAGAAAATCTCCACCATCCTCTAGTTTTTCTGTGAACTCATTATATGCGTCTACAAGAAAATCCCATTGAAGCCATAATATGCTTCGTGCTGAAGTGTCAGCTAGCACCAGAGTTTCTCAATTTTCTTAAGATTAAATTGCATCAGCTTTTTTGTATTTTTGTTTATGCAAGAAAAGGCAGATCAAAAGAGGCTCCACTAAAAGGATAAAGTGAGCCCTTAAAAAATATGCTTATAGTTTGTTTCTTTCGCTTTACAGAATAAAATAGCATGCTTTATGCATTGTAGGGGTCTTCCCAACAGACTGAAGTATAGTTCTGGGACTTCTGCTTTTTTTTGGTCTAGCTAGTCAAAACATCAATAAATCTCTAACTGAAAACTTCAAGCTATTGTTCTGCATGTATTCTGCCCAGATATGAGATGATCATCTAATTAGGTGCTGGGTAATATATATATTTTGCCTCATTTATTTTTCAGTCACTAATCAACAGCAATAATCCTGATGAACCTTGTATGGAAATAAATTGTGCTGTGGCAGACATTTTTATATATAAATTACAACCAGGGTGGGTTTTTTAAAGTAATTTAAAACCTGAATTATATTTCTCATGCAATTAATTATAATCAAGGATCAGACCGAAATGATATATTAGTCCCTACATCCACCAGAACTTCTTAAAAAACTAGAATAATACCACTACATCCAATTTTAAATTCCGTGTAATTTGGAGCTAAAATTAACATTTCACCACAATTTCAGATATTAAATTTAGGACATTTTGAGACGCTTTGAATATTTCCTTGGTTTTTAAATGCCTTTCATACTTACTTTTTCAGGAAGTTTCTCTCTCTCAGAAAATTTGAGCACACATAATGTAAGGTTGGTTCTTACAAATTATTTGGAACAGAATCTGAAGACAAAGTTACAAGTTGGACTATTGATGTGTTTTCAGTACTGAAGTACTTTTTAAAAAGAAGTAATAATTTTTAATTTGTTTTTAAGGAAATTTGATATTTCCTTAACAAAATAAGAACCACTACAGAAAGAAAATAATTAAGGAATCAATACCCTTAGAGGTTTGTTTTCTGGAATTAAAGAAGAGTTTTAATGACATAATTGTATCACATATTTTACATAATAAGATATATAGGAAAACTCATATTAAAATCTTAGTGATCATCTATGTACCAGTCAAAACATTGGAAGACTATATCATATATATGGGTGAAACAGCAGTTACATAAACGCAATTAATCATTGGTGGGTTGAACTCACAGGAATCTCTGCAACAGGCTTCAGTTCTTATTCCAGATGAACGGAGTAGCTTTAATTTCACCCTATGTATAAATGCTCCTTAGTTTTGTTAGGAGAGCTGAAGACCCGTTATAGTTTCTCCTTGATTTCACTCAAAAAAACTTACAAATAGGTAGGGCAGTCACACCACCCACCTTGTTAAAACAACTACAAAATCGAGGTACCACTTTTTCTACTCTGAAAAACAAAATGCGAAACATGGGGTGACTCTCGATTCAACAAATGAATGACTTGGAGCCGTAGTACGGAAGGAGAGGCAAGCGGTAAGATAGTCTTGAAACGGGTTTGTTCATTGGGGAAAATTGAGCTGATATAGCTTGGGAACGGAGCTTGGGAACGTAGAAAAAGTGGGTCGGAAGAGTGAGCTCATCCTTCTTCACTACCGCCTGGTCTCCCCGGGTAAAAGGCACCGGGACTCCGCTGGAAGAGGAACCTGATTGATGGGGAGGAGACAACAGGGAGCTCAGCTTTCCTTTAGCCCACCTTGAAGTCTTCCAGCAACCCTACCCGAAAAAGACAATTCTAGCGTTGAATATTGGGTTGGGACACCTTAAAAACTGAAGAATAAATTGGATCAAAATAGCCTGATTGACTCAGAAAAGGAGCTCGTGAAAACGGCTGTAAATCCCCGATGGAATGAGTCGGCTGAATTTCAGCTGGGCAGGGACTGTCTCCTCTTGAAGTGGAATTCTCTTTCTACTAACATGCCAAAGATACATGCGGTTTCTGATTTTGAGATCTGCTGTTGTAAACTGGTATTTTAACGATTTCAGTATATTGTAAATTGGGACTGTTGCTGAAAATCAAACAAGGGTATGGGAAGGGAGTCACCGTATTTACTGACATACTGGGGAAATGTTTCAATGACTTTATCTTGGAACGACTATTAGTTGAAAAAGAAGCAACGAATTACCAAATGAACTCGATTTGTGTATTTATTACAAAAGATTCAGCGTTTATGTGGGCAAGTATTTCAGTTTACAGAGCAAACAAAATACTCCTTGAACAACATATTGATGCAGGACATTAAAGCCCATCATAGGACATTAAAGTATATTAAACACAAATTTCTTTTAGGTTTTTTTTTTTTTGGGGGGGGGGGGAGGAATCTGGTAAGATAATTACTGTTTACGATGCAATCATACTATAAAGTTGAAGCTTTTCTGGTGGGCATTAACCTCCCTCCATCTCCTAAAGTTGCATTAGGATAATGGTCCCTCAAATAGAATTTTCTCAGGACTGAGAGCTTGTTGTTGGGAGCCCAAATCCCACGTATTTGGCAGGCGCTGCAGGTGCTTTCTGCTCCCAGTTCACAACCGCTGTCCCCGCCGCTGTCTCCGCTGGGGGACAGATTTGGGAGTTTCCAGAGAGAAAAGCCGAAGGATCTCTCCTTCGCAAAAGAAGGGCAGAAGCCCCCGTTGTCCCTCGAGAATCCCTCCGTGTCTCGGAAGGCCAGAGGGGAGGGGAGCCGAGCGCTGGCAGTTGGGCTGGCGGCTGGGGTGCGCCATCCGTCTCGGCTGCAGCCACAGCGGCACCACCAGAAACCTGGTGCCTGCTTGGCAACCTGCGGCGGCAGCGCCCAGGGAGCCGCCCAGAGGAGTGGGGTGGGGGGGAGAGATCCCTTGTCTTTGGCAGCCTCACGGCTCCAGGCGCGAACAACTCCCCTCCCGGCTCTGGGAAGGGCAGGGTGGCTATTCGGTGTGGAGAGGGGGGAGCGATCTGGCTTGAGAACGGCCTATTTGAGTCACAGTTGGGGAGACGGGTCCTCGCCCAGACCCGGCCGGGAAGGAGCGGATCCGCTGCCAATTGCGGGAATCCCGGGGCACCGTTTGGCTGCCAGCCTCCTTCCTCCCTCTCCAATGTTTGGAGAGCCAACTCCTGAAACCCGAAACGGCCGCTGCCTGATGCCAACCCGATTAGCGGAGCTGTTTTGCCCTCGGGAATTGCCTCGCCGGTTTCCAGCGGCAGGTCAGGCAGCGGGCAGAGGAGGCAAGGGGGACCCCGTTTGCATTGGGAACTGAGAAGAACTTTCTGCCCCGCCAGGTGGGAAGAGAGGCAAAAAAAATGTGTGTGTGTGTGTGAAACACTCATGTAGAAGCCACAAGTGACGTTGACCCGCCTATTTATACCTGCCGAGGCATCTCAGTAGGGGAGGTTTAGTGATGGTTTCACGAGGACAAAATATATATATATATCTAAGTTCCGACGTTATGCGGTTGTATTCTCCGCAATGTGCTGGGAAGTCTTTCAGCACCAAATGAAGATGTACAGCTAGCGCATGCGCGAAAAAAGATGAAAGCAGTAGAAGCTTCCACCTTCCAAGCGAAGGACTCAGTTTGACTTCAAGAGAAAACACTTGTGCTATGCTGTTTTCCACAGAGGAAAAAAACGGGAACTGCCTGCGGGAGAAGGGGGGGAAATTGCCTGGCCTCAGAATGGACAATTCTTCTCTCTTATTTTCAAGTTTTCGTGAGCCGAATAGAATTCAGTGGATGAAATTTATACTGAAATGTATATTTCACTAAATATGGCACTACCGGGAGATCATAAATATGTTCCTAGGTTAACTATTCCATCTCCAACAACTGAGTCCTTTCAGTATGACCTGCAGGACAATACACTGGCTAGCCTTCTCCTTCCTGTTAGCAATCTGACCTCATGTATTTATTAGCACTTTATTTTTTAAAAAATTGTTTTGTGAAAAGTTTCAATTACAATAGCAAAAGATAATACAAACTAAAAAAAGGGGGGGGGAAATAGCACTGTTTAGATCAGGGGTGTCAAACTGGCAGCCACGGACCAGATGCACAGGCCACACCCACCCCAGCTCAGCAGATGGGGAAAATGTGACAAAATGTCACATCATGGCAACTTGACACAGCGAGTTTGACACCTGTGGTTTAGATGGACAATCGCATTTCTTAATGTATCAAAAAGAAAGCTGAGTAAAAAGCTGACTTCCATGGCCTGCTGTCAAACTGGATACAGGTAGTCCTCGACTTACAACAGTTCATTTAATGACCATTTGAAGATACAACGGCACTGAAAAAAGTGACTTATGACTATTTTTCACACTTATGTCCATTGCAGCATCTCATGGTTACATTTGGATGCTTGGCAACTGGTTCTATTTATGACTGCTACAATGTCCCGGGAGTCATGTGATCACCTTATGTGATCTTCTGGCAAACAAAGTCAATGGGGAAGCCAGATTCACTTAACAACGGTGTTACTAATTTAGAACAACTGAAGTGATTCACTTAACAAATGCGGCAAGAAAAATTATAAAATGGGGAAAATTCACTTAACAAATTTCCCAGTCAGCAACATATATTTTGGGCTCAATTGTGTTAATAAGTCAATGAGGAGTATCTGTATTGCCAACTGGATTTTGCAAAACTAAAGCTTAGGAGTTTTGTAGACTGAAAGTAGGATCCATACTACAGTTAGGTACCAATGTAAAAGTTAATGTGTTTAGAAGCCAAACTTACACTATTTAATTTCCAAGGAGATTTTAGAACTGGATGGGTCTGTGGATTTATGGGTGTTCTTTAAAATATCTTGTTTAAAACACACTCCCTAATTCAGTACAGATTCAGTTGGTTTACATTGCTACTATAGCTTTAAGGTTTTGCTAGATTCCTTCTCCTGAGAATAATGTTTGTGAGGAATTTCCTCCCTGGGTACAGTTAATATTTTGGTTAATGGGGAATAAATGTCACTTACCTTTCTTTCACATGAATGCTTAACTTATGAATCCTCTTCACTGCAATTTATGCTTTGCTTCTGAGGTTACAATGCTTTTATCAGAAGGGATTTTCTTCTACTTTTTCATTCCACTGATCCAAATGTCCCCTTCTTCCAAGTTTCCCTCTTTCTACTTGTATTTTTCTTATTTCTCAACAATACAGAAACTTCAGCCACTCAAATGTTTCAAGATACAGGGTTTTTTCCTGACAGAAGAGCATAATCCAAAAAGGGACTTTCCCATCTTTTTTTTGAGCAATAGCTTTGCCTTTGTGGCAGAATTGAGCAATCCTCAGATGGGTCAGAATAAACTCAAATAGATTTGGGATGTGCAATTTACTAAATATATTACTAATCAATTTTACTGCAGGAATACAAGGTATGACTTGATCATTTGGTTTCTGCCTTGGATTCAAAACAGTTTAATCAGTCTTCTTCGTATTGTAGACCGTTGGGATTTAACTTGGCAAAGACAGTTGAAGTATTTGTTTATCATAGACAGGATAAATATCATTATCCTTGAAATTAATATAGATTCTTCTGTCTCTTATCAGCTGAAACAGAGAAAAGCCTTTTCTTTTTGTATCAAAAATTTGTAAACTTTTTACCTATGAAGACAGATATGCAAAGGATTGGACATTAAGAAAAATCTCATCATAACTGTGAGTTATTGAGGATGCCTGATGAACCAATAAAAAAGACTTTGTATGGATGCTTTGTGGAGTTTATCTAATTGCTTTGTACAAGACAGAATAGTAAAAAGATGGTTATCTCTTTCATCCCATATCGTAGAAGCAGGGGGTAGAGATGGTACCATGAGACTGTGTTCAGACAAGAGTGAAGAAACCTCCCCCAACCTACCAAGAGTCAATTCAGTGACCAATCAGGGTTACAGATGTGGCCACATGACATGAACTACATTTCCCAGGATACCTTAACTACATTTACCATGATGCATTCCCTTAAGGGGACAGCTCTCAATTCCTAACTAACTATCCCAAATCCCATTAACTCTAAACTGTCTGGACAGCACAGCATCTGTACAGAACATTAGCGGCTGCATGTTTTTTAAAAGTTTGGGGTTGGTATGTAAGAAGAGAGTGAGAATTTTACTATGCATTCAGTTTTATGTAGAATTGATTTAAATATGCTATCAGTATCTACTCAGAATTAAGTGTCATCCACTGGGACTTATTCACAGAATCTGGTTTATAGATTTTATAATCAAAGCAAGTATGGGATAGAGTTAGTTTATATATGCTGTGGTATTGGCATGTAAAAGTCTAATCTTTTTATGCAGAGGAAGAAGAGGTAACATTTGTATCATTCTTCCCTGCCCAGTCACAGAAGGATAGTTTTATTAAAACTACCAGTTCTTGACTGCAAAAATCGACATGGCCACAGCAAAGACACTTGTGCATCTCTTTGCTGTCCTCTAGCAGTTGTCCAGATTATTTTCCCCTCCAAAAATAGGTCTACTTCATTCTGAGTAGTTTACTATTCCGGTAATTTACTGATTGTAGCTTTTGATTTTGGAGGCAGGGGATCTTTCGAAAAAATGATCCTAATGATTTAGTGCATGCATTTCCTTCTGCTAGGAGACAGCAAGAAATCCCAGAGTTGATAGTTAAATGGCAGAAAATGTTTCTGTGAAAAATGATATATTTCTGTACAACCAGTGGCAGTGCAAGCAACTATGGAAGACCATTAATCTACAATATGTCTTCAGTTGTCATTGCAAAAATTATATTCTTGTGTCCTTGAAGAATTCCTGTGAAATGCATTCAGTTTCTTCATGATCATTAAGACTTTGCTTTTTTATTCTCTAACATTTGGTTTTCCTTTTCTTCTTTCTATTGGGCCATTGGGAGTAGTTGACATCTCTGACTAGACTACTGTCACTCCATTTATTTACACCTGATCTCCATTATTTTAATAGTGGGTGTAATACTGTCTGGTTGGTTTGTATGACAGTTTTTCAACTTCAGAATCTTGATACAAACATATACAAGCTGAATATATGAAGTTAGATATACCAGAAAAGTTCTAGCCCAGATTTGGATATAAACTTTAGGAGGTGGCAATCCTATAAATCTGCCTCAAAATAACAATGAAATGTATAATCCTCTGGCTAAAACCCTTGTTGAAAAATAATTTTTCACTATTTCCTCACTTCATGCTCATTTATCTATGACGTAAGATTGGTTTTAGATTTTAAAAATGTATTGTTTTCCCAAATCTTGTCTATCTCTCTTTTTGAGAACAGTGACACATATTCTTCACAATATTGCTCTTTTGGACATCTAGCATCAAATATGCTGCTTTGAAAGAAGAATAGATGGTAGAATAGAAATCTAGTAATTTAACTTTGGATAATTCTTTATTCTGAATATTTAAGTCCATTCCATTCTGAGTTTTGGAAATGAATCATTTTAGTCAAGAAAATGAAGGACATACTGCGACAGCCAATCCCTTTCTGCTTCTCCTAGAATAAAAGCAAAACAAAACAAAACCAGTCTCTATTATAATCCCAGGGAATAATCTCCTTTCCACCCCGCCCCCATTATAAATCCCATGAGGTTAGATCCAAATCAAGCATTTAAAACCTCCCCAAAGAGAGATGAACTCCATTACTGAAATTAGATAGTTTATTTAGATCAACAACAAATTACAAAACAAAAGTACGCAAAGCCTATCAGCAAAGAAGCTCAGAGTGAAGCAGTTTCACGATTTTAGATAAAAAGAAAACAAAAATCTCAGAGCAAATGTAAGCAGTATATGTATATGATATGGTCTTTACATAACACACTTACAACTAAGTAAATCTAATTTAATTTCATCTAGCAAACCTCTTTGATTCCCTCCCCCCCCCCCCAAAAAAAAAATGCCTATATCTCTCTGACAAACCATTTTTCCAACCTCTCATTGGCTAAAATTATAATACTTCACATGTTTTCAATCCATCAGGCTTATCTTCCCAGCTATGCAGCTCATGAAAGCATCTCAGGGGAAGAATACTCCCTAGTTTGGGAGAGAGTAACAGTGAGGGATGAGATGGGTACTTTCAGACTTGCAAGTTTTATCAATGCAATCTTACAGTAAAAAGAGAATTAGGGCCTGACCCAGTTAATTCGGGACTCTACTCACGTGGGAGGTCATACCTTGGATCTGGTTTTCGTCTCTGATCAGTGGCAGAGTGATCTGGGTATGGGGGATATAGTCGTAGAACCCCTGTCATGGTCAGATCACTCGCTCCTGAAGCTCGACTTCCGTTCCGCACCCCCTGACCGCAGGGAGGCGGGACCATTAAAATGGTACCGCCCCAGGCGCCTGATGGATCCTGATAGGTTCCTGACGGAGCTTGGGCCATTTCCCAAAGCTCACACACACGACTCGGTTGAGGGCTTGGTCGCCACCTGGGATAGGGTGGCTGCTGGGGCCCTCGACCGAGTCGTGCCCTTGCGGCCTCTGACCCGGTGCCGATCCCAAGTGGCTCCTTGGTTTTCTGAGGAGCTAAGGGAGATGAAGCGTCGGAAAAGACGCCTAGAGAGCAGTTGGAGGGCCAGCCGCTCTGGGTCCGACCGAACACTATTACGATCTTATATTAAGACGTATTTAGTGGCGATAAGGATGGCGAGGAGATCTTACCTCTCCACCCTTATTGCGTCCGCGGAAAACCGCCCAGCCGCCCTGTTTAGGGTGACCCGCTCTCTACTGGAGGTAGGAGCGTGGGAGGACCCCTTGCAGGGACGGGCTGAGGAGTTTTCTAGGTTTCTGCAGGACAAAATCGCTCAGATCCGGGACGAGCTGGACTCCGACTGGGCATCTCCGGGCGGGGGGGCGGGGGTGGATATCGGTGCGGTCAATTGGGTTGAGTTCGATCCTGTTACTGTGGAGGACGTGGACAGGATACTGGGGGGACTGAATGCCACCACCTGTTTGCTGGACCCGTGCCCCTCCTGGCTGGTCTTGGCCACTCGGGAGGTGACACAAGGCTGGTTCCAGGGTATTATAAACGCTTCCTTGAGAGAGGGGCTGTTACCTGCCGCCTTGAAAGAGGCGGTGGTGCGGCCCCTCCTCAAGAAACCGTCCCTGGACCCAGCATTGTTATCTAACTATCGTCCTGTCTCCAACCTTCGCTTTGTTGCGAAGGTTGTTGAGAGTGTGGTGGCACGTCAGTTCCCGCAGTACCTGGATGAAGCGAGTTATCTTGACCCCCTCCAATCGGGCTTCAGGCCCGGGCACAGCACGGAGACGGCGTTGGTCGCGTTGGTGGATGACCTCTGGAGGGCCCGGGACAGGGGTTGTTCCTCTGTCCTGGTCCTGTTAGATCTCTCAGCGGCTTTTGATACTGTCGACCACAGTATCCTATTGCAGCGGTTGGAGGGGTTGGGGGTGGGAGGCACCGTGTTGCGGTGGTTCGCCTCCTTCCTCTCCGACCGCTCGCAATTTGTGTTGACGGGGGGGCAGAGATCGGCCCCGAGGCCCCTACAATGTGGGGTGCCTCAGGGGTCGGTGCTCTCGCCCCTGCTGTTCAACATTTATGTAAAGCCGCTGGGTGAGGTCATCCGTGGCTTCGGGGTGGAGTTCCATCAGTACGCTGACGATACTCAGCTGTACATCTCCACCCCGGGCCACCCCAACGAAGCCGTCGAAGTGATGTCCCGATGCCTGGAGGCCGTGCGGAGTTGGATGGGTCGTAACAGGCTTCGTCTCAACCCGACCAAAACCGAGTGGCTGTGGTTTCCTGCGCCCAGATACAGCCAGCTGGTTCCTTCGCTGGCCGTGGGGGGAGAGGTCTTGACCCCCGTGGAAAGGGCGCGCAACTTGGGTGTCCTCCTGGACGTACGGCTGTCTTTAGAAGAACATATTGCAGCCGTCGCCAGGGGGGCTTTCTATCAGATTCGTCTGATTTACCAGTTGCGGCCCTTTCTGGATCTGGGCGCACTTCGCACAGTCACTTCCGCCCTCGTCATCTCCCGCCTGGATTATTGCAATGCTCTCTACATGGGGCTCTCCTTGAAGAGTCTCCGGAGGCTGCAGCTGGTCCAGAATGCAGCCGCGCGGGTGATCGTGGGTGCTCCTCGGAGCTCCCACGTTACACCGCTTCTCCGCAGGCTGCACTGGCTTCCTGTGGCCTTCCGGATTCGATTCAAGGTGGTACTGACAGTATTTAAAGTGCTCCATGGCTCGGGACCTGGGTACTTACGGGACCGCCTGCTGCCATCATCAACCTCCCGCCGCCCAGTACGCTCCCACAGGGTTGCCCTCCTCGGGGTACCGCCGCCCAGCCGTTGTCGGTTGACGGCCCCGAGGGTTCGGGCTTTCTCTGTGGGAGCCCCCTCCCTTTGGAATGATCTCCCCCCGGAGATACGGGCTATGACCGATATTCTGACCTTCCGGCGCGCAGTGAAAACCCTATTTTTTAAACAGGCTGGCCTGGCCCAGTAACTGTATTTTAGTTTTTAACTTAATTTTAATCGGGGTTTTATTAGTTTTTAATTTTTAACTCTATTTTTGGGTTAGACAGCCGGATCAATTTGGTTTAATTTATTTTAATTGTATTTATTGAGTATTTATTATATGTTTTTAGTAGGCTGTACACCGCCCCGAGTCCCTTTTTGGGAGAGGGAGCGGTATAAAAGTTTAATTAAATAAATAAATAAATAAATAAATAAATTTGTTATTGTGCTTCTTATCTGGACTAAGGCAACAAGTAAGAGCAGGCTTAAACTGAATTCCAATAAGAGGGAATGATTGCTTGTTCATTGGAGTGCTCTATCTGTTCTAGGGATGTCTCCTGATGGAATGAATGGCACTACCCTTGAAGTAGCAGGTCTCCAACCTATGAATTCTTCTGGACTCATGGTCTTAGGAGAGAGCAGGTAGAGATTGTGCCCAGGGCAGGGTGCTTTCCTTAGCTTTGCTGCTGTGCCAGTTATGCCTTACTTATACTCTTGTCATCACCAACATAGATTACTATTCTGCATTGGGATGCCCTTGAAGCTGCAATTTGCTTAGCATGTGGTCAACCACATACAATCAGGCCTTGCATTCATTGGGAATGGAGTTTAAAAAGCTGGTGTTAACTTATAAAGCCCTATGTGGCTTGGTTCTGGAAGACTGCATTTTCCCTTTGAAATTCCCTGGTGAGTTCAATCTATCTAGGAGAAATAACTAGCAGTGTACCACTTTAGGGAGCCAAACTGAGCTAAAGTTGAATTGGTGCTGCTTTTCTGTGACAGTTCTTTGGAATGGTCTCCCGATGGCATTTGGTTAGCTTCCAGCCAGGCAGTTTCTGAAAAGAGACTTTTTCAAGACAGAATCTGGATCTTGATTCCAGATAACAGATAATCAGAGTTGGAAGGGACCTTATAGGTCATCTAGTCCAACACCCCAAACAAGCGGGAGACCCTACACCCTTTCTGACAAATCTCTTCTTGAATGTCTCAAGTGATGGTGCTCCCACAACTTCAATCTTGATTTGTTTTTGTTTGGTTTGCTTTGGTTAGTTTTATTTGCTTTCATTAGTTTGCTAATCTTTATTTTATACTTAGGATTTATTGTATGTTATATTTTGTGTATTTTACCTTTCAAACTGCTGACAGTCCTTAAGGTTCTGTAATTTATAAATATGATTAATTAAAAATATATGAAACTTGGGGTATTTGGAGTCTGTATTTTCTAGTCCTGCCTTAGGCATTAAATCAACTGGATATCTATGGGCTGGTCCTACTCTCTCAGTCCTAGGAAGAAGGCCATGACAAACCACTTCCAAAAATGTTGCCAAAAGGACCTGCAGGAACTTGTCTAGGCAATTGTTTTATGTCAAAACTGACTTAAAGACCCAAAACATCCCAATTCTGTATGTTTAAGGGGTTCATTTGGGGGAAATAAAAGAGTGGGGAGATAAAGGGGTACATATACATGCAGTGTTCATCTAAATATGAGTAAATGTGTAATATTGAAACTAATACTCATTTCTTTTACTCTCAGAAAAGAAAACTTTGTCCACCCTTGACCTTTTCAATCATTTTTTTATTCCCAGGTTTTCAACATACACATTAAATCAGTGGGAGAGGTTATCCAGAGGTTTTAATTAAAGCATCAATGCTGGCTTTACTGAGTTGTGCTTTTTTATGTTTTGCACTAAGTCCCAGCATAGCTTGTTTCATTTCGATTTATTGTTTTGAGTAAATGCAGCTATCACATAGCTCAATGCCTGAATGTGGTCTTTGTTTCTATTAACTAATTTCAGATGTGAAACCTCTAAACTGGAATTCAGAGCACTTTTGGCATGGATTAGGATGAAACTTAATCCAACCCTAAATGAAGAGTTGATATCCAGTAGTCTGAATAGACTAGAGATTTAAGATCTGCTTCATTTGAAGAGGTATGGATGAATGTCAAGATGATTTTCATGTTACAGCAATTCCAGATTGCATCCATGTTCTTCCCTTCCTGGCTGATAAACTCCATATCAGCTAGTGACAGATTTTATTGCAATATGGTTCTAAAAGTTTGCAATATTTGTAAAATAATTTACACATCAGCCAGAAAATTCACATGATTTGCAAAGCCACAAATGTGTACCCTAGTCTAGCTGAATATAATAATTTTGCTTCAGATTATCTTTATATCTTAATATTTATGATAAATAATTGGACTAAATCAATTCCCTGATGTACATTTTAAATAATTTTCCATACCTCAATCTATCTAATTATTTATGAATCTTCATTATAATTATTTTTGTTATCAAATAAGATTTTGCCATTGTTTATTTGGAAAAATACATACTTATTGAAAATATGTATTTTGTTTTGAAAAAAATTGTAAGTAAATATCTAATTTAAAATGAAATGTGCAAACATGTTACTGTCTTTGTGAAAATAACACATTGCTTTGTATATCTGCTAAATTTTAGATTTACAAATACAAAGCTATGTTTAAGATTTCCTTAGTTTCAGACAAATGGAATTGCAAATATCAATTACAGTGATATGCAAAATGTTTGGAATTATTGCAATTGTCCCAATATCATTTTGCTTGATTTGAATTATTAAATGATTATTTTATACTTACATTAATATTTCATCAGTTTTAGCTAGCACCTGGCACTGAAATTGTGTTATATTTGTCCTAAATTCCTTTGTTTATAGTATAGCTCAAGAAATGACCTTTTCCTCCTTTTGATTCATTAAAACCTTTATAATCTTTCCTGCTAAGAAATGACAAAGAAATTCTATCAGTTTTAAAGAATATCATAGAAAACAGTGATTCATTATACTGGTCATAACTACATTATTTGCTTTTGCTTCAGCATCAGGTATAAAATGTTTTATGGTTTCGAGGTCTGAAATTTGTAAATATAAAAGTAGCATAACAGACCCTTTTCTAGGGGTGAATGCATGTGAATGCAGTTCCCCTTGAAGAGTTTCAAGCATCTTCTAACAATGTTATCTGCAAAATGTTAAAGTCTTTAGAAATAAAGAATCTGGTGGGACCACCCAGATCTGTGAATACAGCCAAGGACTGTTTGTTAAATTAAATGTGGTCCTCTTTAAAGTTTTTCAGAAAGCCTTCAATGAGCGCTTATAAAACATCAAGTAACAAAGGCCTTCTGCTCTACTCATCCAAAGTACTTTATACAATTGCCCTGAACTGAACCCCTACTATGCTGTGTTTTAAATAGAATAGAGAGAAAGTCTGCCTCTGATAATGCTTCAAAATAAATTTTCAGGAACAATAATTTTTTAAAATGTATATTTAATAATTCCTGGAAATAAAAGAAATAAAGTTCTTTTTTTTCATGAGTCAGCTAACATTATTTTTACTCAATGAAAATTAAAAGGAGACACAAAATTTATCACCAGAACTTACGACAATGGCTTTGGAATGCACACACAGACACATGTACTATATAAGTTCAACCAACTATAAGATTAAACTTTCTATAACATGGATGTCAAACTCACCACATCACATTGCCATCATATGACATATTGTGTCATGTGGGGTGGGCATGGCCTGCGTAGATGCATTTGACCCATGGGCCATCAGTTTGACACCTCTGTTCTATAAAATCAACCCAAGTAGCTATGTAAAGTATTTCAGTAACCAACATAAATGTTATGCTATTGCAAAGTGAAACACAGGTTAATTAGCACATATTTGTTTTGCATTTTCTCTTTCTATCTAAAACCTACTTTTTCATTCGGAATGTGTATGATTTTATGGAATGTTCATTGAAATAATAATATGAATTTCTTACTAAGATGTTTTCCAAAAGTAAAAATACATACATTTAAGGTACCATATTTTCCGGCGTATAAGACGACCGGGCGTATAAGACGACCCCCTAATTTTATAGTTAAAACATAGGTTTAGGCCTATATTCGCTGTATAAGACTACCCCCCCACTTCCGAGGCAACACCAGTACTTTTTTAATTAAATTTTTAATGAACATACCGTAACATACCGTACATTGATACGATAAATGGAAGGTCTCTTCACAAATGGCAATGCCATGAACATTGTATAATTTGCATGCATAAAAAGCCTGCTTGGATTGGCTGAGTTAGAGAGGCGGTCCAAGCAGCCTTGCAGTGATTGGTGCAGGATCGAGTTGGAAAATTCGTTTCGTGGCAATATCCAGACGATTTTCGTTTAGCGGCATATCGAAACGTTTTTCGGAATATACTCGGCGTATAAGACGTCCCCCGATTTTCGGTTGACTATTTTTCGTTTCAAAAGTCATCTTATACACCGGAAAATACGGTAACATTTTATCCATGCATCAATGTATTGCTTATTAAGTCCCAAAGTTGCAGACAGCCTGTGGCATTCTACAGATACCATAGTCAATTCCATGTATAATTTGTCCCAGTGGAAGAATAGATTTGTAAGATCCTATCTGTGTCTAGTCATCAACATTTGGGTTTCGGTGATACACTGTTAATGTTTAATCATAAACTGTCCTCTGTATTTTTATATATAGTTTTTAATAGTTATAAAGAGTATATTACCAACTATGTGAGACTCTTAGACTGGAGCTATCAAATATTAAGACTTGGAGTCAGGTGATCTGGTTTTATACAACTGCCATTTGGAAGTTCTTGCAGAAAGTCAACACATGAAAGGCTGAGGGTCTTGATAATATCCCTTGGCGAGTTTTAGGAGCGTGTTGACCAGCTGGCCTCTGTTCTTACAGACATCTTCAATCTTTCATTGTACCAGGTCGTAGTTCCACCATATTTTAAGACTGCAATCATTGTACCAGTCCCCCAAAAATCTATAATTACATGCCTTAATTATTATCATCCAGTTGCAGTCACTTCCATTATGATGTAGTGTTTTGAGACTGGTAAAGGACTATATGGCTTCATGCCTTCCCCCTACATTTGACTCATTACAGTTTGCCTATCAAAAGAATCACTCTATAAATCAGTGATCCCAAAGTGGGTGGTACCACCCCGGGGGGGATGCCTTAGGGGAGCGCTAAGAGGCAAGGGGGCTGGCAGGGGGCACTAAGAGGCGGCAGAGGGCGTTTGAGGTGCCGGCCCCGCAGGCTCACTGACTGCTGGCCATGCAGCCCATTGACTGTTTTATCACTTCGTAGCTGGTGCCTCGAATGCGGAACCCGCATGCGGTGAGCCTTGCCAAGCTTGGTGGGGAGAGGTGGGAGGTGGTGGAAAGGGGGCACCTTAGCTTGCAGGATGTCCTCTCTGGTGGAAGTGGCGGATGCGCGCCAGAAGGCCCGAAAGCAAAACCCTCCCAAGGCACACAGTGGAAGGAGTGGGTGGTCCGGCATGAGGGCCCCTTCCCCAGAGGAGAACAAGAGAGCATGTAGCGCCTGCCCAGCCTCCGCCTCTCCAGCCAGCTGGGCTTGCACGCATTATGCAGGTTAGTGCAGCTGCAGCTCTCCAAGGCACATGGCTCAGTTTGGTTTGGCTCTAAGTGGCTGGCTCGGATATAGAACCTAGCCTCCCTCTGCAACCCAGTTCTTCCGACCGAACCCTGTGCTTGCTTGCTTGCTTTCCAAGTGATTGTTCCCTCTGCCTCTGCTGGTCTGGGCTATTTCCTCACGCCTTCCTCCTCCCGGGCAGAGATTGGATGCAAAAGAAAGAACTGGGGCAGGGAGCTGGAGAAGGGGCAGAAGAGCAGCTGCATTAAGGAGCAGGAAGATCTTAGCCATGGTTTATTGACTAAGCTGGAATCAAACAGCATGCTAAACTCTAACCAGAATGGCTGGGTTGATATATTCAGCACGTGTTTCTCAACCTTGGTAACTTGTGTGGACTTCAATTCCTACTCTGGCTTTGTTCTGCTTTCCCAAAGTGCCGCTGCTTTTGCATTCTGTCTGTCTATCTATCTATCTATCTATCTATCTATCTATCTATCTATCTATCTATCATCTATCTATCTGTCTCTCTCTCTATCTATCCATACATACATCCAAAAGGTCTGTCTGCCTGCCTTCCTGCCTTTCTGTCTGTCTACCTACCTACCTACCTATCAATAAGATCTATCTATGTACCTACCTATCTTCCTACTTATCTACCAATCTACCTACCTACCTATCCATACATTCATCCAAAGGTCTGCCTGTCTGCCTGCCTGCCTGCCTACCAATATACCTAATTATTTACCTACCTACCTACCTCTCTCTCACTATGCATCCATCCATGTTTGAAGCGCCATCCTTGCAGGCACATTGGGAAAGTAGAGTAAAGCCAGTCTGGGAGGGAGGGAGGGAGGGAGGGAGAAAGGGTGGGGGGGAAAGAGAGTTAAGCTTCTATTAAAGGTTTTGTGGACGAAACATGGTCAAGACTATCAGGAAGCTCTCATATTTTGTTGAGACTTGAAACAGGATCCATTGGACCAGATCTCCACCCTAAAAATTACTTTTCCCCAATGTATTACAGTGCCAATTCTGAAGAAGGCAAAACCAAAATGTACTGGTAAATTACAAGGAGAACACACACACACACACACACACACACACTCCCTTCTAACCCTGTTGGAGCAGGTGATTGGACTAGAATAGATATCTCATTATTTTTTTCCTCTCTCCCTTCCTCCTTTATTTCTTTTTCTTTCTGTCCCTTCCTTCCACCACCACCCCCTTTCTTTGTCCCTTTTTCTTTCTTTCCCTTTTCTCTTTCTTTTTTTCCTTCTTTCTCTCTCTCTCTTTTCTCTCTTTCCCTCTCTCAGGCTCACCCCATTGACCTGACTTGACAGGTCCCTCCAGTGCAGTGGGCTCAATGGGGTGAACCTGAGGAGCCGGCACCTAGAACGTGGCAGTGGTGGCATGTTTGAAAAGTAGAGCAAAGCCAGAGGTCAGTAATTTTTGCTGCAAAGAATCACAAAAGCTTCTGGGTTGTGCACAAGAAGGGACCCATGTCAATGCAATTCAGCAACATAAAATAAAGAGATACAAATAAGACAACAAGAATTGGCAAAGCATCTCTGATTAGATTTTATTGAATACTAGAATCTAATCAGAGATGCTTAGCCGATTCTAGTCCAATGACCTGCTCCAGCAGGGTTAGAAGGATTAGAAGGGAGTGTGTGTGTATGTGTATTTGGGAGCTGTCAAAACTCCCAAAACAGGTCAAGTAGCTCTGGGGAGGCCAGTCATAAATTAGAACACTTGCTAAACAACTGGCCATTAAGTGAGGACCACTTGCTTGCCAGACATCTGGCCACACCCACCCAGTCACATGATCACCAAACCACACATACTAGGTCATGTGACCAACAAGCCATGCCCAGCAAGCAAGCCACGTCAGCCAGTCACGTGACCAGCAAGCCACGCCTACCCAATCACGTGACCAGCAAGCCACACCCTCAAATTAGGCCAGGCCCACAGAAATTTGAATCCTACCCCTGGGTGGGGGGCACCGAGGATGAATTTGTAGCACCAAGAGGGCGGTGGACTGAAAAAGTTTGGGAACCACTGTTATAGATGATACATTTTCTTGTGGGCTTCATCTTAGTTTGGTGCACTAAGAGGAGAAGTATGCTTATGTGCGTATGCTGTTTGTTGATTTTAGTTCAGCATTCAACACAATCATTCCTTAGCATTTGATGAACAAACTGGGCAGATAAGGTTTTAATACTGTTTTATGTTTAAAGCTTGATTTCCTTATTGATAACCTCCGTTTGTGCGAATTGGAATAAAACTTTCCAACTCCATCTTCTTAAGTATGGGTTCCCCACAGGGCTGTCTTGAATCCATTACTGTTCACCTTGATGACCCAAGTCTTCTATGAATCATATTGTGAAGTATGTGGTTGACATGGCAGTGGTAGGTCTTATCTGGGATGTCAATGAAGATTCTTACATGGAGGACGTGAAGCTTTGGTGAACTGGTGCAATAAAAATAACTTGGTTTTGGATGTTAATAAAACAAAGGAGATCATTGTTGCTTTTAGAAAGAGCCAGCATAGTTATAGTCCACTTTGTATCAAGGTTGCAGCTATGGAGATGGTCAACAATATTAAGTATTTGGGGATGCAAATAACTAAAAATTTGATTTTGTCTCTTCATATGTTATCTTTAGTGAAGTGTGCAAACCAGCATTTACATTTCCTTTGTCGGATGAGGAGAGCATATCTTTCTCCTTCTGTCCTGGCCACTTTTTACAGAGACATGATTGAGAGTGTTTTAACAAATTGCATCACTGTTTGTTTTGGGGGTGGCAGGGCCTCAGACAGAAAGTCCATACTGAGCGTGGTAAGGGCAGCTGAGAAAATTATAGGAAGCTTGTTTCCTGTTATTCAGGATACTGCTTGTAAGCACTATGTGCTTACATTGTTACAGACCCCACACATCCACTTCACAGTCTGTTTCTTGGAGCAGGTTTGAAGTATTTCTAGAAGGACTACTAGATTCTGTACCAGCTCTGTTCCTTTGCCATCTGTCTTGTAAGTTAACAGGATTCTTACTTTTTCACAATATATACATTTGATGTATACATTTGAACTAGACTGTGATGTTTCTCTATGTCATATGTGTGTGTGTATATGCCTAATGGTTATCTTTTGAGAGCTGAATGCAATGAAATTTCATTTTAATGTATAGTGTACATTTAAAGTGACAAAAAACTCCTATTCTATTCCATTCCATTCTATTCGCCTATGAATCTTGTTTTGGAAACCAAGCATTGGAAATCTGTAAAATCTGAAAATTTCATTATCAACAAGATTTTTGCTATTGGGGCTATGCAAAATATTAACTGGTATCTTACAAGATGCTTCATATAAGCAAAGCACTCTTTCTATTAAGCTTTAAAGAGACTTTATCATTCAAATGCTTGACACATAGATGCTGCAAATCAGTTCTCTGCTTGTTCATATTTGTGAAAGCTTGTACTTTCACAGAAACCCAGCAGAGTGGGCGTGTACACATTTACAAATAAAGACCCAGAGGTGACATTTGAAGCATCTACAAAAGCTTTGCACAGCACATGACTTTTTTTAATTTAAAGGAAGTGTGCTTTGCTTATATTGATATGCTTCTGTGAACTCCTTTCTTTCCAATATGTTAGAAAAATTAATAAACCAAACAAGCCACTACTTATCTAATTATGAATATTTCATATTTTCCCCCTTGCTTTAAAATTCTTATTTTAAAGTTACATATTCCGTGTGTACAAAAGCCAACCATGAGTATATTAAGGAAAAACTAATTTTCTTCCTACAATATTCACTGCATAGTTGTAGCTTCCTGCTTGCACTTGGAATTTGGTTTTTTATGCTTTAAGGAGAGCTATTTTTGCTTGTAAAGGGGAAGCTTAGGGACTTCAAACATGAGCGTTAATCAAGTTTTTATCTTCTTACATAATCCTTCTTTTGAAGTCACCAGATTGAAGCCTCTCAGAACAGAACAGAAAGAAATTCATTTAATTTGTAATTTAAGGACCATAGCTTTACTTCTCTTTTGAACCATTTTTGTTGTTTTCTGTTTTGCATTCTAAAGGAAAGTCTTATGCCCAGCAGTTAGAAAGATTTTTCAAGACAAAGAATTCAAATTCAAGGTAAGTGATACTGTGTATAGTTAACAAACTCATGGCTGGAAGTGTGAGATTATACTTTACAGCATATGTTATTTTCCTTGACCCAAAGTATGGCTATTTATTTAGTTTAGTGTGACAACTAATCAGACAATATACATGACCAAAAGTTACAAGAATAGTGTGTTTATGGGAGGTCATTCTTTTTCCTGTTTTCTGAATTCTTCTTTCCTATAACACTTATTGGACAAAGTTTTGCCATTGAAACCTTTCCAGTTTGGAAGATCTTTGAAGAAAAATATACATTTCCACATTTAAAAGTTATCAAAATTCAACAAAGATAATATATAATTTTGTGCTAATTTCTTTTAGTTGCGCAATACTGGAATAGTTTGCTGTATTGATTAAAATACTAAAATGTAAAAAAATAAATCTAGTGGAGTAAATTGTAAGACACTTGTGTAGTAAACATTTATATTACCATTGTTACTTCAAATCTGTTTTCATTCCTACCTGGACTGGTCTCTACAGTTTTCTTGCCAAGAGTTTGAGAAGTGATTTGCCACCTGGATTTATGATTAAAACTTTGGTGTAACCCAAGATTAGAACTCAGAGTCTCCTGGTTTCTAGCTTAATGCCTTAAAAACTACATCAAACTGGATCTTACCAGTGTTATAATTAAATGTTATTCAGGTAAAATTAATCAGTCAAAATAATAAATAATGAAGGCAAAAATAACTTTTCTTATATAACAGATGGTTCACACATAAGTACATATATACATACAGTACATATCTATATATGTACACACAAATATGCACACACCTTAATTTGTTTTGATATTACAGGGAATAGGAATGTTGTATAGAAAAAATAGAAAATCTTTTTTATTATTATTTAATACAATTACCATCTTAAATATTTCAGTATAAGGTAGTATGGTTAAAATGATGTGCTAAATCTTGAAAGAAAATCTATCTGAATGTTCACTTTTATTTTTTCAATTTATATTAATTTCAGCTTACTTTCCACTAAAAACAATCTCAAAGCAGTAACATATACTGTAAATGCCAAGGCTAAAACATTTCACCAGACAATGGTTTACATATTGATCAATAAACTGGGACATCACTCTTATTCCGTCAAATAAGAATATTATATGAAGATATCTGCAGAAATACAACCTGCAGTTCTTAATTTTTGAGCTCCCTGAAAACCATCTATTCAAACAGAAGCTTATTTCTTGGAAGCCTGGTGGGATTGAATGAAAGAAAAATGGAAAAAGACAAAGGACAATCCATTACTTACTGTTTCTTTCAGCTATTTCCTCATTGATGTGTAACCCCTGACAAATAATATCTGAGGGAATGTGGTCTCAATAAAAGTAGACTCAGGGTGTAAACTGCTTATTTCTGCTTCATTGGATAAAGATCCAGATAACTTAAAATCCTACTCTCTTACCATCAAATCAAGTCCTGATTTACTTTCACCCATGATTTACACTGTTCTCTAGATATTGTTGCAAGTCAGAGACAAACTACTGTAGACACTATAAAATGCATGGCCCTGTCTTCTATTACTGGATTTAATTTTTTAAATTACAAGACTGCATTGGTTTGTTCTAGATTGGAGTTGCTGAAGAGGTGAAGAGACAAAACCTTAGCAGTGCAATTTTAATTGTCAATACCGGAGTGCTTTTTTTAACTTTTCAAAACTGGAATTCCTGTCTGTATATTGTATAGTGGGTAAATCATCAACTAGAAATGGGAGACCATGAGCTCTAATACTGTTATAGGCTGGGTGACCTTGGGCCATTGATTTTCTTTCAGCCTAGCAATGACAAACCACTTCTGAAAAATCTTGCCAAGAAAAATGCAAGAACTTGTCTAGGCAATCTCTGAAAATCAGACATGATTGAATGGAGGATAGAGTCTTTATATAGTTAAAACCAAAAATAAACAATAATCCAACGAAAGTGTAACATATTGTACCTCTTGTTTATAACCTTCCTTGATGGCTATTATATCTTTATTTCTAGAGACACGTTTCTTCCCCTCCCCCACTCTGTAATGGGAGGTTAATGCACTGAGACTGTGGTTTATGTTTATTAAAAGTTGATATTTCAGCCTACATTTCTCAAGAGAATCATTGTTGGCTTTTATATAACTATTATAGCTGACCATAAAGCAAATATTTGATAATAAAACAGAAACTTTTGAATTACTATGTCTGAATATAAACTGATATTCTAACATTTTCTCATAAAATTCACATTTAGTGACTCCTAGGAACACATAAACAGGCTGAGTTCAGATTACTGTGCCAAGTCATAATGTGATTTGATTTTGAGGTAGTAAGTTAACATGGTTTATGGTATGGTTAGCATGCTGTGTCAAATCAGTTGTGGCTTACTCAGTGAATGTATCAAACAAACAATGGCCTAGGGTGGAGGTTTCCAGCATTTGTGGACTAGTGGACATATTTGAAATTTTGAGAATCTGTCATATTCTCACTAAAGCATTATGGATAGGCTTGCCCTTTCACAATAGTTTTCAAGAAGGAAACTATAAAAAAAATGTTTCAAGACAAGCTTGACTCCTAGTGATTGTGACCCTGACTATACTGATTTGGAAGTATTTTACCATTGTCTCCTTTTGATTAATTGATTATGTGCCATCAAGTCATTTTCATCTTCTAGTGACCAGATTTTCTCCATGATGATCTGTTCCAAACCTGTTCTTTCAAGTCTTTCAATGGTGCACTCATCATCACTGTAACTGAAACCATTCACCTTGATGTTGCTTATCTTCTTCTCTTTTTTTTCACTTTTTCCAATATTAGAGCCTTTCTTAAGAAAGCTAGATATTTGCCTATTATGTCTGAAGGACAGTAATTTGTGCCTGGCCATAACTTCTCAGGTGAAATCTTTTGAGTTGATTTGTTTGATGATTTTATTGGTTTGTTTTCAGGCTTTCCATCATATTCTCAGGAGTCTTCTCCAACACCAAAGGTCAAAGATGTCAATACTCTTCCCATCGTGCTTCTTTAAATTTCAAACTTTCACTTCCATAGAGTGTCACAAGGAATGAATGCCATGGCTTGCAGATTTCTGTTCTTTGTATATATAGAGGTGTTGTGGCATTTGAATATCTTTTCCAAATACTTCATTGCTGTTTCATCAAGTGCTGTCTGAGGAATATTTCTTGACTGCTTATTTCTTGATTGGTTCATCCTAAAAGGCAAAAGCTATCTACCATTTTGATATCTTCATTGCCAGTTCTAGGGCAATGTCCTACCTGTTGTCATTACAGTAGTTTGGTCTTGTTTATATTTAATTTTAGTCCCCATTTTTTCACTGTGCTCTTTGACATTTAGTACTAGGGCTTGTAGATCTCCTGCATTTTCAGCTATCAGGTAAGTGTTGTCAGCATAGTGCAGATTATTGCTGTGTCTCCCTCCAGTTTTAAAACCATACTCATCTTCTTCCAATTCAGCTTCTCTTAATATATATGCAACATAAAGGGTGAATAAGTAAGAGGAGAATTTTATTTATTTATTTATTTTTCAATTGCTTACAAGATAATAGGTATAAGTATAAACATGAATAAGAATACAGGAAATAGATACGAATAAATGGGGACAATAGGACAGAGATGGTAGGCACGATGGTGCACTTATGCACATCCCTTACAGACATCTTAGGATATACACATTTGTCACGCTCCATTGCCAACATGGATCCTCTGTTTTATCATATTGTGTTTAAATTGCATCTTGTTGACCTCTACATACTGTAAGTTTCTCCTGAGAACAATGAGATGTTTTGGGATTCTTTTGAACACTTTCCACAATTTAATGGGATTGACACAAACAAAAGGTCTTTCTTTAATCAATATACTGCACATACTGACTTCTTTTTGCTATTGTTTAGCTTTCAAAATTATCCAGCTTACATCAGCAATAATATCTCACATTCCTTGGCCTTTTCTTTTTCTGTGTAGGGTCGAACATGCATTGGAATGATCCTAATACTCCTTGGTTTTTTAAAAAACTTACTAGTCAGCAGTACAGATACAGTACAGACTTACAACCACATTGGAGCCCAACATTTCTGTTGTTAAGTGAGACATTTGTTAAGTGAGCTTTGCCCCATTTTATGACCTTTCTTGCCACATTTGTTAAATGAATTATTGCAGTTGGTAAATTAGTTACTTGGTTGTTATGTGAATCTGTCTTCCTCATTGACTTTGCTTGTCAGAAGGTTGCAAAACTGGATCACATGACCTTGGTGAGCAATGCTCATAAATATGAACCAGTTGCCAAGCTTCTGAATTTTGATCACATGATCATGGAGATGCTGCAAAGGTTGTAATTGTGAAAATGGTCATAGGTCATTTTTTGTTAGTGCCGTTGTAACTTCTGAACATTCACTAAATAAACTGTTAGAAGTCAAGGACTGCGTGTATAGCTCCAGCATTTCTTGATCATCTCCCATCCTTGTTTTAACAGGTCTAACCCTCTTAACTTTTTCATATCAGTCAAAATCTGCCCTCTATGATAAAACTACCAGCTGTAGTGCACAGGTGTCCAACTCTCCACATCACGTTGCAGTCACATGATGTTTTGTGATGTTTTTCCCATTGGCAGAGCTGGATTGGGTGTGGCCTGTGCATAACGTATCTGGCCTGTGGGCTTCCAGTTTGACACCCCTGCCGTAATGATTTAAAATAATTGTATTCTCTTTCGCTCCCACATATATATCAATTATATTTATATAATATAACCTACTTTATTGCTTATCTTTGTTGTTTACCAACCAGGGGCTCCTGCTCAAACATAACTTTGGGTTTCAACCATATAGACCAGATTTATTCTTGAAAGTAAAGGTAATGCTGGAAGCAGGCATTTATTTTGGAGTATGCCAGCTTTCTACTTTTTTTTTTTTGGTCTATGTAAATTTTTCTACTTATCAGCCATTATACAGTTACAGATAATGTTTCTAAAGCCTCAATCCTATTGATATAGAGTTTTAGAATTTCTTGGCTGATTCAGGTCCTCTTAGTTGGCTTTAGAGACCTAGATTGCTATTCTTCCCTGTTGTTTAGTTTAGTTTATGTGTGTAGTTTCTTTCTGTCCTATGTTATAAAAGCATAGGTTTAATTTTTATTTGTTTATTTAAATCATTTATGAAGTAATCCATTTTAAAAGCCATTCTCATTGGCTTTCAGCAATGTAAACATGTGTAAAGTAATATAGAAGAATATATACAACAACAATAAAACTAAAAACAGAAAAACCTGCTGCTACAGTCACACTTCTCTAGTGGATTCACATTTTCATCCCATCCTAACCTCACCTGTTCCAATGTCTGGGGAAAGTGCCAAGTCACCATTTTTAATTCTTTTGTTTCAGTTGACTTGTAAATAATCTTACTAGTAACATGGAACTTGTGTCCCAGATACCCACACTTTTGATGTATTCTGCTCAAGTACTTGGCTAGCCTTCGCTATTTCAACACAAATCCTCCCATCAATATTTTTGATATTATTTTGTCCTCTTTGAGTTGTGCATTATTTATATAGATTTTTTACTGGATTCTGATGCCATATTTTCAAGAGGCTCACTTCCTGGTTGAGATGGAATTTTCTGATCATCAGACTTTGACCAGAAGAGTTGTCCTCTGACGTATGTTATTCTTATGTGTGTCTTCTAAGTGCTTGTGAGAAGGGGGGAAAAGTAGTTTCATATTTAGTGAAGAAGAACATAGCTTAGGTATTTGGTGTTCATTAGTTTTAACCAAGGTGATTTGTATGTGCATGTATTACTAGTGATACTTGGGAATCAAATGAATGGACATAGTGCTTACACTTGTATTCTGAATGTGAGACTCTGGTTAAATCCACAATTAACAGGCAACTGGTAGGTGCTTAACCATTCACATATCAAGAGAAGTGACCATGGGCATACTGTGATTCTGGCACAATAATGAGACTCAGGTTTAGTGCAACACATTCTCCCTTCTCCTCTAAAATATATTAGAATCCCTGAAGATTGATCCATATATTGTCCTTCATATGATGTCTGCATTGATGGTATAAGAAAAGAGGGTTGGTGTATCTATTGTCTTTGTTATTTTAATAAAAAGTATGCAGTCAATAATTGACATTCTTCAATAGAAGAATTTTGGCAGTACCATTTGAAAGTGGCTCAGATTTGAGGTTGAGAAATGTATGTGTTCTACAGATTATCTACCCGAAATTAGAAATAATTGACATCTGATTATTTGACAAAGAATAGACTATCACAAGAGCTGTCAGATTCCCCCAAGAGTCAAGACAACAAATTCAATGGGCACAATAAAATTGACTTAGAACAACGAGACACTGTCATAAATATGACAAAGGGTGACTCTCAAAAGGGCAGACCCATTATCTCAATGGTGGAGACTGCGGAAAAAAATAACTTTTAAGTACCTCATACACTCTTAAACATATGACCCCATATACCTATGGGAAAATGTCATTAAGATGCAGAGTATGACAGCTCTGAAAGTATATTTTATTTTTATGGTAGTTTTTTTCTAGTGAGCACATGTGCCCTTGTAATGAAAATGTGGAATGGAATAAAGCTAAGTTTTAACTTACAGAACAAAACAGTAATTTATCTTCAAGAAAAGAAATAATCAAATGCATTAAAAACAATGTGGCAATATTTTTTGTATAACCTTATAAATGTTATTAAATTGTGTTATTATCAAAAGGAATTTACAACTAGAAAAATAGATGTGCAGCCTTAAAAAATATTCTTTCTTTGATTCTAGTAACAGGTGAGGATAAGAAGAAAATAGTATTTTGTGACTGCTTTTATTTTTCATCACTGAAATAGTTGGCAATTCTGCTTCTTAAATCAGGATTATTATTCTACAATTTAAATGATAAAATAAATCTTAAAGCAAACATAGCTTTCAATCTGGTGGTATGATATAGATTGTTAAATGAAATCGTTTTAGAAAAAAAATGCTCTGGTTTGCAAAATTAGGAGCAAAAACAAAAATTAGGAAAAAAATGTCTTTCCCAATAGCCTAGGTAACTGTATTCCAGAAGATATATCTAAGCAGCCAAATCAAAGGTTTTATGTGATCTCTACAATTGCTCCTAGATGTTTTAAACTTTTCATCTTATTTCCCTTAATATTATTTGTTTCTGCAATTTTTTTATCAAATTATAACTGTGTTCAATGTATAAGGTCTCCTGATTACCAGGACAGAATCTATTCATTAATAAATAAGGGAATGGTTTCAGAGGAAATTGGATGTAGAATCACTTTTCTTCACAGATCAAAAGTTGTGCCATAGACACAGCCTTTCTTAAGTTTTAATTTGGCAATAATCACCCATTCCTTGAATGTAACATATTTAATCTATTATGAGTTCAGTAACTTGTAAGGCTATCTCTGAAGACTGACAGAGATTGATTTGTCAGGCATGTACATTATTATTTGCAAACTCAAATATTTTCTTATAAAATAAGATTCTGTTTGGACTTTCACATTGTTTGTGGATAACTGTTTTAGGTCTGCTTAACTGAGAATAAATTTCATATTTCTAACCAGAAAGTAGAACTGCTAACTCATTTTTTGCATCTGTCTTTACGCAAAAGGAAAAAACAGTCCAACCTATCCAAAATATATTGTAAAATACAGAATAGAAACACAAATCAAAATAAACAAGAAAATGGTGAGAACATCTATCCACTCTAGACAAATTCAAATCACCAAGACCAGATAGATTACACCCCAAGGTCCTGAAGGAACTGGCAGATGTGATCTTAGAACTACTGAATTATATCTTTCAAAGATCCTGGAGCACCGGGAAACTACAAGATGACTGGAAAAGGGCTGATGTAGTTTCCATCTTTAAAAAAGGAAAAAAATGGTTCCAGGAAATTACATACCTATCAGTCTGACATCAATACCTGGGAAAATTCTGGAAAAGATAATCAAGCAATGAATCTGCAAACATTTGGTGGCAAACAAAGTCAGAACCAGAAACCAATATGGATTGGTCAAAAACACATCATGCCAGACAAATCTTATTGCATTCTTTGACAATGTGACAAAACTAATTAGCCACGGAAATGCTGTGGATATAATTTACTTGGACTTCAGTAAGACATTTGACAAAGTAGACCACAACATACTATTTAATGAGATAGAAAAATATGGATTAGGCAGCATCACCAACAGATGGATTTGTAACTGGCTGACCAATACACTCAACATGTAGTACTCAATGAAACTGCATCTACATGGAGGGAAGTATGCAGTGGGATACACCAAAGCTCTGTCTTGGGCCCAGTACTCTTCAATATCTTAATGATTTAGATGAGGGAGTAGAATGGGAACTCATCAAATTTGCAGATGACACCAAGCTGGCAGGAATATCAATACTTCAGAAGATGCACAGGTACAGAATATGTGGAATTTGGCACAATAGTACTAACTGAGGGAGATCTTGGAGCCCTATAAGACAATCACTTAAATATGTGTCAGCAGTGTGCTGCAGCTGCCAAAAAAACCAACACAGTCCTAGGCTGCATTAATCACACTTGGGATATTTTGTCCAGTTTTGGTTACCACAATATAAAAAAGATGCTGAGACTCTAGAAGAGCGCAGATAACAACAAAGGTGATTAGGGGACTGGAGACTAAAACGTGAAGAATGGTTGCCAGAATTGAGTGTCTCATTTGGTTAAAAGAATGACTAGGGGTGACATGATAACAGTATTCCAATATCTAAGGGGCGGCCACAAAGAAAATGAGATCAGTCTATTCTCCAAAGCATCTAAAGGCAGGACAAGAAGCAACGGATGGAAACTAGTTGACGAGAAAACCAATCTAGAACTAAGGAGAATTTTTTTAACCGTGAGAACAATTAATCAGTGGAACACGTTGCCTTCAGAAGTTGTGGGGTTTTTAAGAAGAGACTGGACAACAATTTGTCTGTAATATTTCCTGCTTAAGCAGGGGGTGTTATTCAGCAGGTTCTGACCAGTTCTGGAGAACTGGTAGCGGATCTCTGACTGGAGATTTTACAGTATCCTTCCCTATCACGCCCACCAAGCCACACCCACAGAACCAGTAGTAAAAAATTTTTTCAATCCCATCACTTGGATTAAAAGATCTTCCAATTCTGTTATTCTATTATTCTGTTAATGTATTCATATTTTCATTTAGATGTTATTGGTATATGTATTATTTTATCTGAATTTCATATATTGCTCTATTCTGAGAATGATAAATAAAACAAAAATAAAACCTAAACATTGCATGATTTTCTGAACAACTATATAATTCATATCTGATTCTCTCTTATGAAATGAAATGTTACAGCATTTGAACCAACATAAAAGACAATTTTATTCTTATTTTTCTTGTATGGGGAGAAGATATGTTTAAAGATTAGAATAAAACTATTATTCCTGTATTTGTAAAATAGTAATTATGTTGTTGATTTTTTTATTTTTATTCTATATACAAACATCAGTTCAGTGGAAGATAAAGATTTATGTACTATGTCATGATAAAATAAATTTCAGAATTTGAAAAATCAATGTTTAAATGTGAATATATAAATGAATAAAATATAAGCACATAAATAAATCACTCTACTTTTGTGACCCCTGAGTGTGAGATAGAAGTTTGCATTTATTTCTGATGTGTGAATGGCAATGGAATTCAAGATAAGGTATTAATCATAATTAGAGAGACTATGACAGTTTGGAAGCAATAAATTCTTAACAACGAGAAATAATGCTCATCCATAATGAAATGCTTAATACATTAATTTTCTCATTAAAATGAGCCTTATCTTAATAGGTTCAATGCAAAGTTGATAAAACTTTATATTTGTGTTCTCTATTTTTATCAATTTCCATTTAAGACGTATATTATTCAGAAAATTAAATAAACCATTAACACATATAATTGTATGTATATATTCTCATAGCAAATTCCCCTGAGTGGTATTATCTTATAAGTTGTCAGTGTGCATATTAATTCATCATAGCAAGTAAATCCTGTTCATTTATTTGCTGGTAGCTTTTGGAAAAACAGATTAAAAAACAATTTTAATTCTTTGAAAGTGCAACAGGCCAAGTATGAACTTCCTGCTGTTTTTCAGGACTTTAAAATTACTAATTACTGTTCTAAATCATTTAATATGTTTGTATGCATGACTATGATTCTGCTAAGTAATTCGTAAAACAATGATTTGTGCTTCTAAACTAATTGCTCTACATGTCATATGGCAGAAGGAAATGAGATAAAATAAAACTTAATTTTTCTACTTTGGGATAATTCATACAGTTGTAACTTCATTTAACAATTTGCTCTGAAATTACCACGTCCTCTATTCTGACCTATTGTAGTTTATATAAATCTACCTTATCTAGCCACCAGAAAGCTGGAAAGTCAGTACATAGGACTGAAGAGATAAAGTATTTGCTGCAACTTAGGGATTCTGCAATTTTTTCAAAGTAGATCAAACACTGATACAAAATTGCTTTTTCATTTTCATTTGTGATGTCTATTCATACCTGATTGTTGTTGGCTATAGTTACAATATCTGTGTGAACTCTCAAGACATCCAATAGCTACTGGTAGTAAAATGGTTTGGAATAGCTATAATTCTTGCTTGTAGGAGCAAGGAACCAGAATGACACTGAGATGCTCAGAGAAGTTCCTTTATTGCTATTCACCTATTTACAAGAATCTTGACAGACTTACTCTCTTGAGAACAACCAGGTAAACATTTCAGGGTTTAAGCTGGGGAGGAGTGGTCAGTTCATTATCACTTCCTCCTTTGCAGGGATTCCAAGCTAGCTAGCCTCTTAACTCCACTCTCCACATCAACTACAAATTCTACCACATATAGACATATAAAGGTCAGATGTCTTGGGGCCATATACACTCAAAATATTTCATAGAAACACTATGAATGACTAGATTTTTGTCTCCATATTATAGAACTAAGAAGTATTTGGGCTACTATATTTATTTGGAAATAATTCAAAATAGATCCAACTAAACTAAGTCTATACTTAAAAAGATTTTTAAAATAATTACAACTGTTTTTTTAAAGGCATTACATAATTAATAGCAAACATAAACTATTATAGAATAAACTATATGCCGAAAAAGAAAACTTAAACTGATTAAATAAAAACTAAGAAAAAAGAGGGGAATCCAACAACAACAAAGAAAAAGAAAAGAAAATAGAAGAAATAAATTAATGAAATGGCAAACCATTCAAAATTTACAATTATACCATTATTCTACATTATCCTCTTACTTTTATATTAATACAAATATTTATCCTACAATTTTTAAACAATGAATATGGAATCATGTTCAGTCTAGTCTCTCCTGTGAGCTAAAGCTAGTTCAAAGACTGAAAGTTGATACATTCATTTTACCAATTGCCAGGAATGCATAATCAATTTTTTCACAACTGTCTCTACTTACTATATCTTAATTTCTTTATAAACAGAGAGATACCAAATGGAGGACATCTTTTAACAACACATTAATATATACGATCCTCAAGTTCCTCCTAAGAATCTGATTTACCATAGTAATGCCAGTGGCCACATTCATAGCATTTGCTCTAAGATTTATTCATACACTTCCAGCATGGAAAGAACAATAGGTTAAACATTTTTGAAGAGAAAGATAAAAGGGTTGCTGTTTTCCAAACTAAGTTTTTCAGTTATATGAAACGTATATGACATTCCTTAAAATCTAAAAATATTATTTGGACAATGTAGGATATTCCATTTAAACTCCTTTTTTATGACTCAGTAATCCCTTAATTCAGGATGGAGTTGGGATGACTGGATGGAACTGAACATTTACTAGTGAAATACCCTTCCTGATGTCACATGGAGTTTGCAGCAGATATTTTTTCTTTGTGGGACTCTACCCCTTCCTTGGATTAAATTCTCAACCTTTCCAAGTGGGAGGCATGAGTCTTCATCACTAGTTTCACCATCATGCCGCTCAGTAGGATATTTTATTTGACTATGCCAAATCTGTTCTATATTATCCAAGTTTATAATGCATTGTTGATTAATTAATTCTTGATGAATTCTTGAAAGCCTTCTCCCATACACTCAATATCTTTGGAGTTTCAGAAACTTCAAGGTATTGATATTCATCCATTTTAGGTAAATTATATTTTTTGTTGTGACAGTTATAAAGTTTTAAAGGTACTGTTACTTATTAAATGATTAATAGAAATATTCCCATTTCAACTCATTTTTAAGAAAAATATCACTGTCCATTTTTAAATTACTCAAAAGTGTCACTTTCTCAGGGCAACAGAAATAAAATGTTAATTTTGGCCCAGTAAGACCTACATGTACCTGACCACCTACAGTATTGGAAAAGTGAGTATTCCTATTATAAATAAATCTATAACCTTCCCAGGATTATTTGTTTGTTTGTATGTTTATCTATTCACCCATCTTATCACAGGGTAACTCTTACTAGGATGCTATAGAATAAATAGAGCCTACAACAGCAACCAAATAGAAGAATAACAGAGAAAGAAGAATTAAAGAGAGAGTAACTCCTATATTGTTGGATGGTTTCAAAAAAGATATGGCTAGTTCTAACTGGGGAATCTCTTAACCTTGAGTGGCTTGGTTTGATAGCTCCAGTTAACAGGGAAAAGTTGGAGACATTAATTTGAAAGCCCTGGGAAAGTGGGAATTGCAGATAAGGGAGGCATCTTCCATTCATGAATAGATAGAGTGAGCATCCAACAGGGTGAAAAAGCTACCAAGATGAAGGATATGAGGATGAAGATCTCAAGGAGGGGTTTGTCAAGATAGTATGGGTATTAACAATAGACCTATATCCTCTGTTCTTCAGTTCATTATCCTATATGGACAAAATATATAAGTGTTTGTTGGCCAAAAAGGGATTAACGTTTGCTGTTTGGAAAGAAGGAAAGAGAAGACATTTTTGGTAAAAGAAATATTATAAAGTTGGTTGATTTGAAGAGGGTGTAGTCTGTGAAGCTTTTTGAGGGAAAAAGAGGAGTAGATTCAGATCTGAGGAAAAGGGTTTAACTGAGATTTCTGGTCATGGATGGTGATTCTTGTTGCATTGTTAACTTTGCACTTGCTGATCCAAAATTGTTTAAATCTTATTCAATAAACATTCCAGTTACTGAAATGTTTCATAAAAGATTGATTGCATATCAGTGAAATATGTTTGGTATCAATTTGATATCAATTGTGATTTTAAAAAATAAGTTTTCCAGTTTAATCCTGTAAGGGGAAATACCCTTTTCAGTCCAAAGCAAATTGTGGCAAGTGGGAAAAATGCTTCTCTTTGATATCCATTGAGTATCTTTGTCACTGGGGCATGGAAAGAATTATGAGTGCAAGGGGTTTCAGAGACTGAGAAAACCCTATTATAGTATTTAATTCAGATATACAATTAATGATTCATAAATAAATGCCAAAAAATAGCCATTACTATGTTGCAGGGAATATTAATAGAATACAATCTGTAAATAAGTTAACATATTGTTATTGGTTTATGCTAACCACCGTATGTTTTAGGTGGTGAATTTAAAACAACTTGTTGCTTTTGGAAAACATGCTGTTCTTATTTAAAAAAGCATAAACCAGACTTTAAGCTCTTTTTTGGGGAACACTGATTGAAGCTCCATTTGAAAGTCAAAATCTGGACTTAAATGCATCGTTATAAAATAAAATAAAGATCAGTATTCTACTCTGTTTTGAAAGGCTCTGGGAAATGAATGTCGATAAGTGAAATATATTGTGATGGGGTTACAACATGAAGACATCACTTATAAAGTACCGCAGGTATTTTCGATAAATTGAAAGTCATAACCATAAGATGTTAAGATAATAAATCTGGCTCATCCACATATTCTCTCGATACCAAGCAGATAGCCTCTTGAGATCATTTATCTCCAGTTCATTATCTTGTCTGCATTATCCAGCAGCTCTACTCATGCTCAATTACATTTCAATAGCTTTTAACTGCTGAAATTTTCTCCAATTCTGACATAAGCTTTTACTTGTTCTTTAATAAGAAATTGAGACAAATTTTAATTATTATCCAGATAACTAAACTGGTGTCAGTATTCATTGTTCTTAGTTGTTGAATCCCCTGTGTTATTTTTACATTCTAAATATTATCTGGAGGGTTTCAAAAGTTGTATTTAACTATTACTATGTTTATGTTTATATACGTGTCTGTGTGCCTATATTTAATTCTTATCGAAAAAAAGAGAAAGAATAGCTAGACAGCAAGAGTCTTAAATATTAGCTCTATTTAAGGATAATAAAGACTATAGGCAAAGTTAATATTTTGTTTAAAGATAGATATAGAAAAAAACTCAGCAATTCTTGTACATTTCAGAACAGATTATTTCATACGCCATCCTGAAATGTGAGCATCAGACAAGTTATTATCTCTTTGTTAAAAACAAGGTAGGTTTTTTGCTAAAATATTTTAGAACTAGCAAAGCTTGAATACTGCTGAATGTAAAACTGTACAAGTAGCTTTCTAAACACTGGAAATATTTTACTATCACAGCATAAGTTAATCAAAGAAAAATAAAATATGTTACTTTATTTGAAGTAAAATAATGAGATATTTATATGCACATATAATAGAGAATATATCACTTATGTCAAAATGCCAATATATCACAGAGACAAATACATAACAGCATAGGTTTGTTTTTCTTCTTTAGGATTATAGATTTTAAAGTTCATTTTTAAAGCAAAACATCTTGAAATTTAAGACTTGATAGATATTCTGAAAAAAAATCTCATAAAAAGTTCAATGACTCTTTTTCCAAAAACACAATGTCTCCATAATTTTATAAACATATCTTTTGTACAGGTGGACAATCTCCCATCAGCAAAATGACGTCGTATGAAGCTCTGATCATTGTTTGGTAAAAATTGTCCAAAGACTAGCCTTTTCTTTTTACATAATACCAACATTACTGAATTCATCATTAGACACTGGAATCTATATAGCTGGGCCACAGTTTATTGTAAACAAACTACAGTGACTTGGTTAACACTTTGTGCTTATTAAAACCCATTGTTTTAAATAACTATGGTCAAATGCACTTAGCCAAAATCCAATCTTAGGACTTAGTTTGATGTGTCAGTTGAGGAATTCTGAATTTCACAGGAATTCCACAGATCTTAAAGTTGCCAAGTTTGAAAAACACTGATCTATGTAATTGTCAGACTGTATTTGGTGTAGCTTATGTAGCCACAATAGCATCATCTGTCCACGAAAATAGGGAGAGGAAATGGCCTAGAGTAACTAGAATCCTCAAAAGGGAGCACTTGAAGCCACTGCGTTTTGTTATAAGCCTCACTTGTTATATGACACAAAGAACCAAGTCCAGGAGTACAGCAGCTGTACAGGTAAAAATGCAATCATACAAAGAGTCATTGGCTTTATGAACAGTGGAGTCTTGACACTACTTGACATTCATTCTCAATTACCAGATTCAGCTTTTCCTCCTTCACTAAACAACAGTATAAGATGCCTCAAACAATACGAGTGGCAACTGTGTGTTTAAGCAACATGCTCCACTACTTGGAAGATCCCAGGTCTGCTGATAAAAATATCAAACGTTAGATTATGTTTGTCAGCAGACACAGGCTATTTGAAATATAACCTGTTTTTCTCCCTAGAGAGAGCTCTCATACTTACATTACAGTAATAAAATCTCTTGTAAAAAAATCTTTTTTAAAAGAAAGAGGCTTGAGTCCCATGATTACCTATAATAGCAACTGTGTGAAATGTTAATTACTTTTTTCACAGATTGTCCTTAGTTTCTTGTACAGTGATTATTCAGAGCACTACATTAAGAATCTATAATAAGAAAGTACTAAAGCCACATAACTATTCATTTGTGTCTAATTCTCAGAGACTGCCTGGACAAGTGCCTGCAGTTTTTTTGACAAATTTTTCAAATATGTTTTGCTCCTGTCTCTTTCCTAGGGCTGAAAGTAACTGGCCCAAAGTCACGCAGCTGGCTTTGTGCCTAAGGCAGGATTAGAGTATAAAACTTTCCTGTTTCTAGTCTGATGCTTTAACCACTATACCAAACTGGCTCTCAACTTGAATTGAGAGAAGTACAAAAATAGATATTAAAAGAGTTTGAAAAATATCAGGATAGCACACCTAATTTTTTTCAGTTTTCATTGAATGAGTATGCAAAACATTTTCTCTTATAACCTGATCACTCAAATAAAAGCCCCACAGCATTTTCTGAGATGTTGTTGCTTTAGTTTCTTCTGACTTTCAGTTCCTTTTGAATTTTTGGAGGAGGAGGAGAAGGATTTCTACCAGGACTTATTTCATAGAATTATTGCAAACTTAAAAGAGTGTCATCACTGAGAATGTCATGTTTGAATTGGCCTCTTTTTCATTTGCTTTCAAAAGCCCCAAGCATCAATATCTTTTGTCAAACCAAAAGGAAAATCCACATTGGTGGCTATCTTGTAAAATTACTAGTCAAATAGCATTACTTTTTCTTAGTGATGGACTTTTAAAAATGGCAAAATTCTTGAGGAAAGACATGGCAACATATAACAACAAAATCACCTAAAACCCTTGCTGTTTTCAATCATATAAATAATATCAAGGTGGATTTTTTTACCTTTATGGGGAATGTGGGTGTTTTAGTAAATAGATTCAAATTATCATCTCTTACCTTTTCAAAGAGAGATTTTAGTCACATATATTTGGCATAAAGTTAATTTTGTTGATACAGGGTATAATTACTAAATTATATTGTAGGGTGGTTTTAGATTTGTGTATGTTGTGTGAATCCCTTGCCATGCATTGGACCAATATTTAGTTCCTCAAAATTTAGAACATTAGTCCTAAAATGCCCAAATAAAGTCAATCTTTTTGGGGAATTGTCAAGGAGAAGAAAGAAAGAAAGAAAGAAAGAAAGAAAGAAAGAAAGAAAGAAAGAAAGAAAGAAAGAAAGAAAGAAAGAAAGAAAGAAAGAAAGGAGGGAGGGAGGGAGGGAGGGAGGGAGAGACAGTGACAGTGAAAGAATGAGCTTTAAACCATGGTTTTTATTTTATATTACCTGAAGCATCACAATGAATATTTACACTTCAGAAATTAAAATCAGTATATACTTTCTTCTAACTTTCTGTAGCAAGTTTTTTTTTATTAAACATGCAATTATTAGTTAATTGCAAGATTACAATTCAATATGTAATTGTGGTCTTGCATTATTAAGAATTATATTAGTAATTACTGGTATATAAGTGCACTTGAATGTATTATCCATTATTGGTTCAGGACCTTAACAGTATAATAGAAAATCTGACTGCTATTGATTAGTCTTCTGTTTTGCTATGGTGATGCAAATGGAAATTATGTTTGTAAGAATGGTGAAAAGCAGTTACAAAAATTACAAAAGACAGGGTTGTGTGTTCTTTTTAAAATGACTACGTAAGTAATTCAGTTTTCATGCTGCCATCTTCTGGTCATTTAATGAACTAAATGCATTTCATAAAGCCATGGAAAACAAGAAACATTTTTTTACCCAAAGTAGAGTTACTTCCTAAAAGTAAGCTATGTTTCGAAGCTGCACAATCCAATCAGCTTCATTTGATAAAGTAACTGTAAGACATGATGTGATAGCATTAGAACTTCTAAATTATTGTAGTTCTGATACTATAATTATACTTGCACAATGATCATATAAATTATTTAATAATATGAAATAGACTTCAAAAACATTATCTTCCATTTCTGTAAATGATTATTTTTCTAAAGTCTTTCCAACTGACTTACGTACTCATATTTACTGATGCAATAATACTGTATGCAAGATTTTACACTGTATTTATGCTATCTTCACCACATTTTAACATTGGTATTTATTTTTGAGTCTGTATGTGTTTGTGTGTAAATATGTAATTATGGTCCTCATCATCAATTTGTGTTTAAATCCTAAATTTTATTTGAAAGGTCAAGACAGCTTATAAGGGAGTCTCCCCTAATTGTCCTGGTTATAGCTGAGCAGGAGACTTGGATCTGGGAATTCCCAGGCTACATCAAGTTTCTTAATTGCTATATACTCCCTCTCCCTCTGTACTTATCTTGTACCCAAATGTATCGCTCAATCAGTGTTGCATGTATTACAAAGAAAAGATGGGAGAAACACCAAATCATTCCATATGAGTTAAATTAAATATTATATGAAGAGATTAATAAGAAAAATAAAAAGAGTTGGGTGAGACAAAAGGCCATTATAATAATATAGTATAATCAAAATAGATATAAAACCATATGAATCAAGCAAATCTTTCAGTCATAAGCCAGCATAAAATTTAATCAAAAAACATTCCTCTCATTTTGAAAATGCTTCCAGTGAGGAACAGCAAACTGACTTTTCCCAATTCACTGGACATATTACAGCCAACAAGGCACCTTGATGCTGGATCTGGACTGCTGAAAATTTTCTACAGGTTAAGGAGAGATCTTGAGATTACTCAGCTACACTCTGGATAGCTGTTTTTGCTTTTCTGAGTAGATGGTAGAAACTGATGTTTTTGCCTTGTCGTGCAATCTGCTGGGAATGGCAGGATTCCGTTGTGCTCAGATCTGTTAACGTAGCTTTTCATGGACTCAGTGTTTGACCATATCTATGACCATGTTAGAGATTTTTTAAAATTATTGCTTACTGAAGATTGAAAAACCTTCAAAATTGCAAGTCTGATTTTTGCTGGTGAGTTTCTCTTCAATCTGTTTAGATTGAAAAAATGTTACATATTTAAAGTTTTGTAGAATTTTCTTTTTTGCAATACACAGCAAAAGGGTGATAAATGCTGATTTCAGAAAATTTTTAAACAGATCAAGGATTCAGATGAATTTGAATTAAATACTTTGAAGTTAATTAAAAGGATTCTCTGTTGTGGGAAACATTTTTTTATTTGTATTTTGAAATGATAAGAAGACTTTGAAAATTGGATACTAGAGCTGCCAGATGGCTACCTTAAAGAAAATGCTTGATGTTTGGATCCCAGAGGTTTTCAAATTATTTACCTCTATAATGAAATCAAAAATTGGCAAGTGAAGTGCTATTGAACAAACACAATTGAATAAAACTGAAATTGACTTTAAGGTGGATTTAAAAAGTACAAGAAAAAGAAATATTGGATTTACAAATGGATTTAGATGATTAAACATTAAAAAGGATACACAAAAGATAAATCAAAAGAGCAATGTGGATCATTTTATTGATTGGTTTATTGGAATATAAGGTTTGGTTTATTGGAATATAAGATTGGTTTATTGGAATATAAGGTCTACAGGAGTTACTACTCTGGAATTACTAAAATACTTTGATAAAGATAAAAGAATTTCAAGGAAAGAGAATATGAGAGAGTAGAACTTGATTTGTGGGACTTAAAAATTGCTGGGAGACAGAAATACCACCACCCCTAAAGTTAGCATACTTGATTCTGGTTAAAGCAATGGATTTCCTTGTAGTCTTTGACTTACAATCATTTGCTTAAAGATCAGTGGAAGTTATGATGCCATTGAAAAAGAATTACTTATGAGCAGACCTCACATTTTAAACTGTCACATAGTCAAGAAATCAACATTTGGGAACTTGGCAACTGGCATGTATTTACATTGTTGTAATTTCCAAGGATCACGTTTGCCATTGTGACCTTCCTAGGAGCTTCCAACAAAGTCAAAGGGGTAAAATTGGATTCATTTAATCGCTTGATTCACTTAATGACCACATTGTTTCACTTACTATCTAGAGTAAAAACATCATAAAACTGGGCACTGCTTAATGACATTACTTAGCAACAAAAGTTTCAATCCTAATTGTGCTCATAGATCGAGGACTATTTGTATAATTCTGTCCCTGGCAAGTTAAGTTATGCCATGAATGTCTTGTTGTAATGGCTTCCCCATATTCCAGCTTGGCCAATGAGGAAGAGCTGGCTTCAGGGATTTTGAAGCAGAGCGGGGCTGAGGGAAGCAACAGGAAGATGCAGAGGATTGTGAACCAGGAGGGGATGGGCAAAAGGAGAGGAGAAGCCAGGAAACTTGGAAAGACTATCAGAGGACCGATAGGATGAGGACCTGGTTGAAGAAGAAAGAGAAGAGACACAGCTGCAGCCAGGAGGCTCAGCCTCGGAAACAGGGGTCAAAGAAGGGATACAGCTGCAATTGGTTAGTGGGGATGAGGAGGAACTGCCTCCTCTGCAAGATCCCAGGGCATACAGGAAAACACAACAGAGATAAGCAAGGCTACTTACAAGAAGGAGGCAGCTTTGCCCCTTCTGATGAACTGCATTGGCTGGTGGCTACTAAGCCCAGCACATGAAGCAAAATGATGTTGGAGACAACTTGTCCATTTGCTTCCCTGCTGTGCATGTGCTCTGACTTCATGGTTCCCAATTCAAGTTCTGTGCCTTGTTTTCTGATTTTGTGACTGGATCTTGGATTTTTGTGTGTGGATTTGTGGACTCGTGCATAGCCCTCAGATTTTGTACTTGCTTTTGATTTCATGCCTTGGCTGTGCCAATTTGGATTCATTGAGACTTGGCATTTCTTGTGAGTGAGATCTGGGGAATAATATTAAGGGCTTGCAGTGCTTTAATAAAGCTACAACCTCCTTAGTGTGTGCATGCATAGATGGGGACAGGACACTTATCCTGTTGCCTAAGGAACTACATTGGGCGGGTTCCAGAAGGCAGGTCTTCTCTGCTGTGGCACCTACTTATGAAATATTCTCCCCCTGCCTGAAGTGAGGTTAATAACCTCCCTGTAAATGTTGCAGAGGCTCCTAAAGCCTTGGCTATGTCATCAGGCTTAGGAGTCCCAGGGAATCAGTGAAATCCTGAGATGGCACCATTATTGCAGTTAACATTAACTCTTTCTTGTGCTTTGTGGTTTTTATATTTTATATTATTAATGATACTAGCACTTACAATTGCTATAGCTAAAACACCATATCTGGCTTTTAAAAAGTCTCATAGTTGAGCAAGAGATATAAATGTAGTTAGATATTTACTTGGTTCCCATTTAAGGTCTAACTATGATGTGAAATTTACCAAATTCATTCTATTGTTCAATATCAAGTAATATAGTCTTAATCATTTGGAAGACTTGTTCATATTTTAAAAACAATAACTGATCAAGAGAGAGAACACTTTTTTAGTATTATTGAATGTCAGGAACATTGGAATTAATCTAAAACAAAAAAAAGGAATCAGTTCTGTTGGGAAAAATTTGGCACTTAAAATTGACATTATGCCATGTCTTCTTTAAAAATTATATTAGTGGATTAAATAACTGATGATGTTGCTCCACATCAGGCCTTAGTTGGTTTGGTGTTAAATCAGTTTACAGCTTAGATAAATTGGTTCATTTAAAAAAAAACTTGAGCAAGACTAATATAAGCTTGGTTTGGAGACAGTAGTTTTAGAAGTAAAATCTATGAACAGGGATAAAATAAACTCCAAATTGTGCTTCATGAAGGATATTCTATTTCCTTATTTTTCTATTACTTATTTTCCTTAGAAGAAATGATGCTAGGGCAAGATGTGTCATGGCCCAGGACTCATGCTCATACTCTGAATAAGCTCTTCCAGCCAAACCAGTGGAATGCTCAGGCACACCAGCCAGGAGTCATCTGAGGATGATCAAACCCAAGCATCATCAGAACAGCTGGAACAGTAAGACTATTGTAACCCCTTGGACTTGGCAAGAAGAGCAGAGAGAACAAAGATCTTCAATGAGGTTCCTTACCAAGCAAAGAAGCAACAATCTTAAAGATTGCTAGCTGCAGCCTGATATAAAAGGCAGGCCTACAGCATGTTTCTCTATTGGAAACAGCTCTCTGATTTTTCTGCCCCGATGGTTCCTGTGTGTCCTGCTCATGTAAAAAAAAAACAGAACCCAACAACTCTGACCTTTGAATGCTGATAAACTAGCTTGGCTCTCTGAATCTTGGACTGGATTTTGCATTTTTTTTCTGTATGATCCTGCTAACCGTGAAACAGATAAAGCTTTCTTTCCAAGAGACAAGGAAGTATCTTACATTTCTTTCCTCATTTGCCATTTGTTCAGCTTCGAACAAAATACCATATTACAGCTTTTTGCACTTAAAAACTATGAATTTAAAATCTGAAACAGGATAAAATAGATGTTTGGGATGGGCTTTAGAGTCTGAATAGCTGTGTATTTTTGAGAGAGTCAGTGGATAAGATGGAGACTGTGGAAGAAATAGAATTTCTTGAACTGTTGTCAAGTATTTTAAAAAAAGCATTAAATTTCAGCAAAAAATAAAATCCAAATAAATCCAAAAGTAAAAGGGATTAGGGAAAGTTAAAGAAAAGACAAAATCAGGACTACAGGGGGAAAGAAAAAGGAAGAAGGGGGAGAAAATAACTTCCAACTTTCTTTGGTGCAGATACAGATATAAAACACATTAATCTCTTTCTCTAAATTCAATAATATTAGTTTTCTATAATCATAAGCAGTTCTAATTGTCAAATCCTAAAAATTTCAAAGTTTCTAGAAAGCAGTTGAACAGTGATTTCCAGGTAGCAATAATGTTAGCCAAAATTTTTTATTTAATCAGAGTAGTCATCTGATTAAGCCATCACAGCCAATTCCATTAGCCTTTTCATCCATTCCTCCATTCTAGGTATTTGTAAGTCTTTCCATCTCTGAGGAACTGTTGGCAACTATTATGAACTTTGGTAATGGTGAGGGGTGGGGTGGAGCCTCTGCAGTGGTTGACAAGGAATGGCCTCAGGAGAATTATCTGTCTGTGACAAACTAAAATATCTGTCACTCATTATCTCCCAGGTTACAAAACTTGCATATCTCTGTCAAGGTCATCTTCCTTACTCCCTTTAGAGTAATAACTTCAGAGAGTTTCAAACCATCAGAAACCACCAACAAAATCTCCTGATTCTGTGCTTGGGATTGGGATGAAAAACAAATTCTCAAAAGGCAGAGGGGATTGGAATGATTCATGCCTTGAGGAAAAACTTTTGTTCTCCAGTAAACGCAGCAACCAAAAAACACATCTTTTGATTATTATCACATGATATTATTTGAGTGATGGGACCTGGTATATATCTGTCTACTGAATTAAATTAGTAGAAGTAATTGGAGACAGGCGGTCCTGCAAATAGCATGGCCCTATTTCAAGAAGGCCTTTATAGCAATTTTTAATTGTACCCGGATAGCACTCATAAGTGGCTGACAAACAATTCCCTAATTAATTGAGTTTATTTATTTATTTATTTATTCCATTTATATACCGCCCTTTTCCCGAGGGACTCAGGGTGGTGAACAGCTCATCTAAAAACCCCACAAAGAATACAAAAGTTAAAAAATATTAAATTTCAATCGGCTGCTTGATAAAACTAACCCCCCCCCCCTTAAAACCCAATTTAGAATTAATAAAATGGAGACCAAATTAAAACCATCTCAGCCAAGGCCGGCCTGCTCAAAGAGCCAGGTCTTCAATGCGCGCCTGAAGGCCCTCAGGTCCGTGCCGGTACAGAGCTCCGGTGGCAGAGTATTCCAGAGGGCGGGGGCACCCACAGAGAAGGCCCTACTCCTCGGCGCTGCCAGACGGCACATAGCGGCCGACGGCACCCGGAGCAGACCCTCTCTGTGGGAACGCACCGGCCTGTTGGAGAACGCTGGCAGAATGCGGTCCTGAAGGTAACCTGGTCCCATGCCATGGGTCGCCCTAAAGGTCAAAACTAGAACCTTAAAGCGAACCCGGAGAGCCACCGGCAACCAATGCAGCTCGCGCAGGAGAGGCGTCACATGGGCGCTACGTGACGCCCCCATGATCACCCGCGCGGCTGCATTTTGCACCAGCTGGAGTCTCCGGATGCTCCCCGCAGGGAGCCCCATGTAGAGGGCATTACAATAGTCCAGGCGAGAGGTGACAAGGGCCTGAGTGACCGTGCGCAAGGCGTCCCGATCCAGGAAGGGCCGCAACCGGTAGATCCGACGGATCTGATGAAACGCCCCCCTGGAGACGGCCGCGATGTGATGTTCAAGCGACAGCCGTACATCCAGGAGGACTCCCAGGTTGCGAGCCCTCTCTGTGGGGGGCAGAACATCCCCCCCGATAGCCAGCGAAGGTGTCAGCTGGCTATATCGGGGCGCCGGAAACCACAGCCACTCGGTCTTGGATGGGTTGAGCGAAGCCTGTTCCCGCCCATCCAGTCCCGCACGGCCTCCAGGCACCTAGACATAGCCCCCACAGCATCGTTGGGGTGGTCCGGAGTGGAGATGTACAACTGGGTGTCATCTGCATACAGATGACACCTCACTCCAAGACCACGGATGATCTCACCCAGCGGCTTCATGTAAATGTTGAACAAGAGGGGAGAGAGGACCGACCCCTGAGGCACCCCACAAACCAGGGGCCTAGAGGTGGACCTCTCCCCCCCCGCCAACACGAATTGCGAATGGTCGGAGAGGAAGGAGGAGAACCATCGAAGGACGGTTCCACCAATCCCCAACCGTCGCAACAAGATATTATGGTCGATAGTATCGAAAGCCGCCGAGAGATCTAATAGGACCAGGACAGAGGAGAACCCTCTGTCACGAGCCCTCCAGAGATCATCAACCAACGCGACCAATGCCGTCTCAGTGCTATGTCCAGGCCTGAAGCCCGATTGGAACGGATCGAGGTAAGTAGCTTCCTCCAGGTACTGGGGGAGCTGACGTGCCACCACACTCTCAACAACCTTCGCCACGAAGGGAAGGTTGGAGACTGGACGATAGTTGTTTAAAATAGCTGGGTCCAGGGAAGGCTTCTTGAGGAGGGGGCGCACCACCGCCGCCTTCAGGGCGGTAGGGAGCACCCCCTCTCTCAAGGAAGCGTTGACAATCCCCTGGAGCCAGCCTCGTGTCGTCTCCCTGGCGGCCGAAACCAGCCAGGAAGGGCACGGGTCCAATAAACAGGTGGTGGCATTCAGACCCCCCAGCAACCTGTCCACACCCTCGGCGGTCACAGGGTCGAACTCCCCCCAGATAACACTCACAAGACCTGCCCCGGACACCTCCCCCGGGAACATCCAATTGGAGTCGAGCCCCTCCCGAATCTGAGCGATTTTATCATGCAGAAATCGGGAAAACTCCTCTGCCCTACCCTGCAAGAGGTCATCCCGCGCTCTCGGTTCAAGTAGAGAGCGGGTCACTCTAAACAGGGCAGCAGGCCGATTTTCTGCTGATGCAATAAGGGCGGAGAAATACGAAGATTTCGCCGCCCCTATCGCCACAAGGTAAGTCTTAATATGAGATGTCACCTGTGTTCGGTCAGACTCAGAACGGCTCGCCCTCCAAATGCCCTCTAGATGTCTTTTCCGGCACTTCATCTCCCGTAGCTCCTCCGTATACCACGGAGCCACATGGGATCTGTGCCGGGTCAGAGGTCGCAGGGGCACAACTCGATCTAGAGCTCCGGCGGCCAACCCATCCCAGGTCGCCACCAGGTCTCCAGACGAGCTGTGAGCCAGAGACTCAGGAAACGGCCCAAGCTCCCTCTGGAACCGCTCCGGGTCCATCAGGCGCCTGGGGCGGAACAATCTAAGTGGTTCCGCCTCCCTACGGTGGGGGGTGGCGGAACAGAAGTCCAACCTAAGGAGGGAATGATCTGTCCATGACAAGGGTGTAATAACTAACTCCCCAAAATTACAGTCATTCAACTTATAAGAAAGGGGAAGAGGTAGAGCATAATCAGACTCACAAGAGTCTGTTATTATAGCCAATCTCAATAAAAGTGGTTTTAGTATCCTGTGGAATTGTTTTCTTGGTCTGGTGTGCCTACTGGGGCTGTTAATGTGGTACAATAATTTTAATTATATTTTAATTTTAATTTAATTTAAAGTCACACATTAAATGGACAGCATGAATGCATAGCATTATAAATTAGTTTATTTTATTTATTAAATTTATTTGCCACCTGTCACATTTCAAACAACTCTAGCTGGCTTACAGCATAATAAATATTAAAATAATAAATGCATAACTTAGATACATTTCATCTCTCCTACCAATGACAACTGCTGTCTCTATTTTTTATGGAAATCACCTCCATTTTTTTAATGTTTTCATACTGTTCTCATTTTAAAGAAGCTTATAATAATGCTAAAATCAGTTATCTGGCTAATTGTTTTAAGACAAGGTGAGTTGCTTTACAAGGTGAGTTGCTTTACTGTGTGGGTTTTAATTGCAAGGATTCATCATTTCACAGAAAAGAAACTGCCCATCTGCTCCACTACTGTGTGAAACCTTGTTTAGAGAAATAAATTAATGTAAAAGCACACATAGAACCCATTATAGCTGTATGCAATTATCCTCAAATTACTTCTCCCAAGGTAGTTCTAGTGTCCTCCAGAGTAATGCAATCATAAAGTAATGATCAAAGCCATAAATTCCACATGATCAGATAATTTTATTTGGAAATACTACATCTATATTCATTCTGAAAGAAATAATCAATGCTGCCTTGATGTTAATGTCAAGACTGCTCAATAAAAACTAAGTCAATAAAGCTTCTTCATATCTGACTCTGTCATTTTCCTGTTTCCATGACAGAAATAGAAATAGTAGAAAGGAAAAATAGGGTCTGTCTGGATTAAGGTGGGAAAGCAAAAAGTTACTTCTAATAAAATATATTTCTAGTATTCAGTATAAATCTGTGTGTGCGTGTGTGTATGTGTCTGTGTGTTATACACATACCACATACACCCCAATATATATTGGCTGCCACTCTTATCACAGGAAACTTGTGATGGCTTACAATCATTAATTTTAATATTAATGATATTAATAACCCACCTTTATTCATGTGTAAACCTTGAATTATTAGTTATTTTTTATTCTAATTTTTATGCACAAGAATAATTCCATAGAAGATTGTATTTCTCAAAACTCTAAAGAAACAAAAGAAAAGCAATTCATGAAGTTCCTCTTTTTTGATAAGCATACATTTACAAGCATATGAAACTGGTCCCAGGTTTTATATTCTATGTATATAACTTAATTACAATCCTAAAAATTATCTACGTTTACAGGCTTTACACTACTGAAGTTAATAGAATGTATACAGTGGCTCTGGAACTTGAGCTATTTATGCATTGGCTTTGGAATTTAAGCTGCTTACTACAAAAAGAAATCAATCTCCTCATCTTATTAGATCATCTTAAAAAAGACATATTATTAGAACTTATAATTCTTATTTTAAAATCAATATTCAATATATCATTGATTTCTTAAAACCTTGGATATCGTACAATGTTTAGAATTAAAGTTGTCCTAATTAAGTTATTTTTTAAAGATCTCCTTTTAATATGGACAATGTAAAAACTTCACTGAAATCACATTCTGAAATGTAAAAAAAATGTTCTAGTCACAGACCTTCAAAAACAACATGGAATCTCTACAATATTCTGTAGAAAGCTGTTTATCCTGATAAGTACCTATACAGCTTTCTATGCTTAAGCATCCATAATTAAATTAAAAGGAATATATAACTCTTCCAATTCAGAATGAATATTATATACCCATAGGAAGTTCAAACAACCACATCTCTAGCCTATATAATTCTACTTTTTTCTACAAGACTCCATTTCTCATATGATTCTATCTGTTTTGCACCAGAATCTATTAGAAAAACTTTTATTGATGTTCTCATGTTCACCTTCACATTAAAAAAAACCCCAATACTTCTTTTTAACTAATTTATCTGTATAATTGATCTCTGTCAAACTGTATTTATGTGTTTACATATACCCTATTATCAGAATTGCATATTTAAAAATGGCACACATGGTGGGGGGTATTGAAGGAGAGAGATTGTGCCCAGAGGCAGAAACTGCAACAAAATATACACATTTCCAGGATCCCTTAAACTGACATTCAATTACTGGGACCTGGAGACTACCAATCCTGGTGGATTATACCAGATGGGCAGAGACAATTGAAAATAAGTAGGACTTTAGATAGCCAGGCTCCACACCATGAAGGGTATTATTAAGAGGAATAACCAGCATCCTAAACTGCACCTGGAAGCCAACTACAGTTAGCATGATTATAATATCCCTCATCACTACCCACTGTAGCTCATTCTTGTCCATTCTGGATGGTCTTCTAGGGCAGTGTCACATAACGTGCATTACAGTAATCCAATTGTGAGGTGAAAGGGTATGACTGCCTGCCTGAAAGGCCTCCTGATCTAGGAAAGGGCACAACTGGTGTCATAAATATACCTGTTCAAAGGGCCAAAGCTTCCATCTGCTTTTTGAATAGTAGTGGAGAGTCCAAGACCTCCAGCACATGAGTTTCAAATGGGGAAACATAATATTATTAAAATTCTACATCTGATCTGGGAGGCCCAAATAAATGAAGCTTTGTCAGAATTTGGGTTGTGTGTGAAGTTCAATAAAGAATAAAAAAACAAGTCAAAAGTTAAATAGAATCAATTAAAAAATACAGCTTATAACTGACATTGGGTATAAGAAACACTCACTTGCATAAGAGAATGGGCTCATTTAATGGGCCAGATTTTTACAGCATTATGGAAGGCTAATGGGATTTGGCATACTATTTAGCAGACTTGGAAGTCTATTCTTGCAGTTTCTTGCTTAGCTTCTCCAGAAAAGTCAGACAATTTCAGCAACTATTTTACTTCCAATAAACAAGAAGTATTTTTTGCCTCAGGTTTCTAGACCCAGATGTTGGTAACTGTCCCTATTGCCATGTTACTGACCACTGTACTTATTTCAGTATCAAAACCATATAATCCAGAATCAGACCTAAGCAGCCACCAGATTATTTGAAGCAAAAAATGAACTCATTTTCCAGCAAATGGTTCTCCCTCACAGAAAAGCCTAATAGTATCCAGGTAGTAAAAAATCATCCCCCATCAAAGCAAAACACGCTGCCAAAACCCCAGCCTATAAACCACAAGCACTTATCTGCCAGCTACAGATACAAATAGCATAAGGGTAGGTCAGAAGCAAGCATAATAATGGCAGTTGTGCTGACTTTCTAAGACTTGGGGTTGAAGGAAGGTGACAAAATGATTGCCAACTTCTCATGGAAACTAGATCATGTTGTAGGAATACAGCCTGTAGTGGAATGTCCTTGACTTATAACAGTTCATATAGTGATAGTTCAAAGTTACAACGGTACTGAAAAAATGACATGACCATTTTTCACAGTTACGACCATTGCAGCATCCCCATGATCATGTGATCAAAATTTGGATGCTTGGAAATTGACCAAATTTATGATAGTTGCAGTCTCCCGAGGTCATATGATCACCTTTTGCAACCTTCTGACAAGGCAAAGTCAATGGAGAAGCCACTTAATAACATTACTAACAAGTGCAGTGATTCACTTAACAACAGTGATAAGAAAGATCATAAAATGGGGCAAAATTCACTTAACAACTTTTCACTTAATAGAAATCTTGGGCTTAATTATAAGCGTAAATTGAGGACCACCTGTAATCTGGAGTTTCAGCAGGGAGAGACTTTTCAGAGAGCAAAGAGATAGCAGAGCTTGGAATGTAGGCAGGAGGAGAGCAAATTTGTATCTTCCCTAGCAATTTATGAAATACAGGTGGTCCTCATCTTACAATTTGTTTAATGATGTATGAAGTTACAATGGCACTGAAAGAAATGAGTTATGATAATTTTTCACACTTATGACTGTTGCAGCATCCCATGGCCAATATTCAGGCACTTGCAACTGGCTCATATTTATGATGGTTGCAGTGTCCTGGGGTTGTATTGATCACTTCGGACAAGCAGTCAATGGTGGAATCAGATTCACTTTACAACTATGTTACTAATTTAACAACTGCAATGATTCACTTAACAACTGTGATAAGAAAGGCCATAAAATGGTGCAAACTCATTTAACTGTCTTGCTTAGCAAAATAAATTTTGGGATCAATTGTCATAAGTCAAAGACTACCAGTATATCTATAATTATTGCAGATAATTATAGTCTAGCAAAACTGTAGGTGATCCACAATAAAGAAACTGTTCAGAAGTCCCTGTGTTGTTCATGGTTCTTTAGGCCTGACAAAACCAGAAACCAAGTGTTGCTGGACCTTTGCTGGTTTGTCAGTAATGCAAAAAGTATGTGGCTTGTGAAAGATGTGCCGGTGCCTGCCAACACTGAAGAGATGTGCCACTTTCCAAATTCATGTTTGTTCCTACAATGGGTTGCTGATCTCAAAATAACATAATAAGCAATACTAATTTGCACACTTTGTAGCTATGGTTGAAATAATATGGACTAATGGGGAAAATGCCATTTTAAAACTAGTACAACTAATGATTAAAGGTATTTCACTCATTACTGGGAATGAGATCAGGGCAACATCAATTCACTTTAGGGGGAAACATATACATGTAGTCAGGACATGATGTTAAACTACTTTTGATATGCTCAATGATTGAGAACCACTTGTTTCAATTCCACAAACTGTTAACAAAATGCGCCTCCTTATTCCAGCAGATTAGCCAGCCACCTAATGCTGTATAAAAAGTATTACTAATTTAAAATGCATTTTCTGGGGATTTCCAGCAATGGGCAAGATTAAGGTTCTTTATTATAATAATCCAGATTATTTTTTTTTGTATTTTTAAAAAATCCTATTAACAATACTAATATTATAGAGAAAAAAAAACATTTTGCATCAATGAGGTAGCCGCAAATTCATGCTCAGCCCCAGCATTAAAGGATTATGAGTGCATAAGCGCACCAACGTGCCTACCGTTCCTGTCCTATTGTTTCTTTTATTTTTTTCTTATATGTATCCATGTATTCATAACTATGTTTTTACTTATACCTATTATCTTGTAAGCAATTGACAAAAATAAATAAAATAAAGATTACAATCCACAACCTCTTTTGTACACTGTTCAATCCTTATTTATATAAGAACTCAAGCGAAGTAGACGTTCTTGGCCCCTTAGAATCACACCTCAAAATTTCAGCTTCCCGTGCATTTTTTACAGAGGCAGCAGCTCAGTTTCTACAGCATGACAGACTGACTGAGGGTCTCCGTGCGCCCACATCGCGTGGGATAAGACCTCAGGCTCTTCTGAAACTGTTCACACGCGCCCACGGTTCGTTAATAACAGCGGGCCTCGGAGAAGGAAGGGGGCCAAGCCAGCGAGAAGCGGGGAAAACAACTCCATCGCTAACGTTTGCGATTCGCGGCAACCCGCCCCCCTCAACCCCACCCTCACCGCAGCTGCAGGAGCAGTTTTAACCGCCAGTCTCGCGCGACGAAGAACCCAGCCCTTCCACCCGTTCAAGGCACGCGCGAGCCACGAGCCTCCCTCGGCGTGACATCGCCGGTTTCTGGTGAGGCGACACCGAGCCCCACCGCCACACGCCGCGCGGCGAAGGTCTCTAGCTTTCGGTCCCTTCACATTCCCTTCCGCGCCTGCGCGCTAAGCTAGGCGAGTCCGGAATACAGTACAGCAGAACACGCCAAGCCAAGCCCGAGGCCGTGGCACCACCCTGTTCGGAGGAGAGAGGGTGACTGGCCGGCGGGAGTGGGGAACTTCCCGGGGGGGTTGTTTTGTTTTGTTCTCCCCTCGTCAGGCGGCAATTTAGAACTGGCGGAAAGGGGAGCGAGCGAGTCCTCCCGCTTTCGAGGATGGTGTTCGAATCGCTGGTGGTGGACGTTCTGAACCGGTTCCTGGGCGATTATGTGGTGAACCTGGATAGTTCCCAGCTGCAGCTGGGCATTTGGGGAGGTAAGCCAGAGGCCAAGTTGGGTCCGGCCGGGTTGGAGTCGAGCTCGGCCTCGTCCGACAGCCAACTCCCCACCTCGGAAAGCCCCTTTTTCTTCGGGAAACGGTGGCCGGGGCTCCTCCCCTTCGCAGGGCACGGCGGCCCTCCCGGCGCGCCTGCTCGCCCGCGTGTTCTGTGTCGCTGAGGGAAGGCGAGCGCGGTCCTGCCTCGACTGACGAGGAACAGGGACAAGTTCTCGTTCTTCCCCGGCGAGCGAAGTGTCCCCGGAGCCACCGCGGGGGCGGCCTCCCTTGAATTGCTTAGCGTTGTTTTCTTTCCTTGCACGGCCAGGCCTTCTTGTCACGTGCCATGCCTTGACTTCTCCCGTGTTTACTCTTTTTTTTTTTTGGAAGGGAATCTCCTTTAAAGGGATACTGTAGAAGGCCGCTTCCCGGTGTGCTGGAGAATAAAGAGGCAGTTGTGTTAAACGAGGTGTAAAAACAGTGTTTTTCTGCGTACTGTGCCTCTCGTTCTGTAAGGTGACTTTTTGGGGTGGGTGTGGGAACCTAAGTATTGCATGAACTTAATACTGTGGCCTTTGCATAATCATACGCGGCTTCGCTGATATGCCTGATCAGCGTGTTTATTAGTTTCATAATTTTAGAAGATGTCTGACTCGGGAATGACACTTGGTAACTTACAAAATTAAAGGAAACAAAAAGATGCAACTATGTGCAACCGGAATAAATAGACATTTCCTTGCAGAAAGTCAACAGATAACCAAACTCCAATTCTGGGAGTGGACCATGTTTTCAAAGACCTGTGGTCCCAAAGGTGCTTTTTCAAAAACGAACTGGACTTTCTGATTTTTCTTTTTTCCTTTATTTGAAGACGTTTTGCTTCTCATCCAAGTAGATTCTTCAGGGCTGAAGAAGCTTCTTGGAGGGGAACTGAAACGTCTTCAAAAAAAGAAAGAAAGAAAAGAAAGAAAGTCCAGTTGCCTCTTGAAAAAGCATCTTTGGGACAACTATAACCTGGATGATTGAGAATCTCCATAGAGAAAGACTTGTAGGTTCCTTATAGAATGGGAGCCTGCGGATTGCTTTTCCAGAGTGTAGGCACTGGGACAGAAAATCTTGCAGTGACAATTTTGTTTGATTGTCATTCAAGAATAATTATAGAAATCACTTTTATTTATGTGTTATATCTAATACAGGTAATCTTCAACTTATAACAGTTTAATAACTGTTCAAAGTTATGTCATTGAATGGTATTTTTCATAGTTATGTTATTTGCAGCACCCCCCATGATCATGTAATCAAAATTCAGTTGCTTGGCAATTGGTTCATATTTATGACCGTTGCTATGTCTCAAGGTCATGTGATCACCTTTTGCAATCTGCTGACAAAGTCAATGGGGAAACCAGATTTACTTTACTAACTTATCAACTGCAGTGATTCACTTAACAACTATGGCAAGAAAAGTCGTAAAATAAGACAAAGCTGACTTAACAAATGTCTCACTTAACAATAGAAATTTTAGGCTCAGTTGTGGTTGTAAGTTGAAGACTACCTGTATCTCCCTGCAGTTGGGACCAGGTTATGTGAGGGACCATGTCTTGCTGGTCACATCTATCTCAGAGCTGGGAGGCAGGGAATGCTGCAAGGAATGCTCCCATCCCTGAGGGAGATACATCTGATGGGACCCAGAAGAAAAGCCTTCTCCATAGTGGCTCCCTCTCTCAGGAACATCATTCCCCCCAGATATTAGAATGGCCCCCACTCTAATACTCTTCCAGAAGGCACTGGACACCTGGTTCTGCCAGCAGGCCTGGGGAACCCAGAGCAGGATGGAGCCCATTAAATGGCTCATGTAATCTGCTGTCATCAGGGCGGGGTGGGTGGGAGGTGGGGTGTGATTTTGTTATATTGTACTATATTAATTTATTTGATTCTCTTTGTTAGTTTTATTGCTTTAAATTGGTTTTATATTCTGTAAGCCACCTTGAGTCGCCATGAATGAATAGATGGCAATATAAATTCAATAAATAAATAAATTTGAGTTGTTTTCAATCACAATTCTTTCATTGAATTTCCAATTTGTTATTGAGGTAGTAATTCAAATCAGATGTAGTTTTGGTAAGTGCTTTAAGAAATTGAATACGTATCACGTGGAATATATGTGTGTAATTCTCTGAACATAATAGCTACCCATTTTAGGATATGAATACCTTAGAATTGATGAATTGTTTGCATTGTTCAGCATATTTGATCTTTGGTTGATAATCCATAGATGAGTTTAGTATTTTCTGATGATAGGCTGTTGATTTTATCAATTTTGTCTTTTTTGGTCCAAAATAATTACAGAGGGAATAGGAAATAAATGCTATGACTAGATAATCCAAGTTATTTAAGATCACTTAAATATTTCACTTTCTGAAAATGTTCCTTAGAAAACTAGTGTTTGATTTGACTGCACTTGAAATGAACATATTTTTGATACAATGTATATAATTAGCAGACTAATTTAAGGATAACATGAGTGTTTTCAAAGTAATTTTATTTGCTAATGCTCCAGATTTATGATATGTATCCTACTCTGAGAACCTATTCTGCCCTACATATGTTCTTTTGGCAGCCTGGTATTAAAGTACAAGTAGTCCTCAATTTACAACCACAATTGATCCCAAAATTTTGATTGCTAAATGAGACATTTGTTAAGTGAGCTTTGCCCCATTTTATAACTTTTCTTGATACAGTTAAGTGAATCACTGCAGTTAAGTTAGTAACAAGGTTGTTAAGTGAATTCTAGCTTCCCCATTACTTTGCTTGTCAAAAAGTTACAAAAGGTGATCACATGACCCTGGGACGCTGCAGCCGTCATAAATATGATTCCCTTGCCAAGCATCAGAATTTTGATCATATGACCATGGAGATTCTATAACAGTTGTAAGTGTGAAAAATGGTCATAGGTCATTCTTTTCAATTCTGTTGTAACTTCAAATGGTCACTAAATGAACTGTTGTTAAGTCAAGAACTATCTGCATTGAAAAACTTTTTTTTTTCATTCCTCCATTTGGTTGAGAGGAAGAGATGAATTGAAATTTGCTGAGGGGAAGGTAATGAAATATTCTTAGCTCTTAGAATGTTGTGTAAGGCCATTATATTTATGCATATTAAATCTTTAAAAAAACAACTTGTTCTTTTTTCTTTCTATATGTTATAGACTATTTAGCTCCTGATATTAACTAGTGATTTATGAATATATGAAATGCATCTTCTACCTGTTCTTAGTTATATATTTTGCAAACTAATATCAACTTAATAAATATTTCAAAGAGCATCATAGCTGAACAGAAAACAGGGAGCAAGCTACCATTTCTATTATAAATAGTATTGGAAGTAAGAGAATAGAAAAAAGAGAAGACTAGAGAAGCATACCTAATACTAATGGTATTATTTGTGCTTAGGATGTATTGTACTGTAGATGCTACTTAAATTTAGAGTGGTTGAAATACCAGTAAGAAAATCCATGCAACTATAAATATACCAGCAGTATTACATATTAATCATTGGTTAGGGAATTAGTTCAAATACAGCACTTATCTTGGAGTTTGAAAGGTAGTAGTAGTTTTGCCCCTGTTTTCTAACATATTTTTTACCCTTTTCTTCTGTGTATGTGTGGGAAAGATGGTGAAACTCAGTGATAGAGCCTATATTTTTATTCATAAAGTCCTAAATTCTAAACCTGATATTTTCAGGTAGATACTAGTTTAATAAGTGCAACAATTGGTTTAAGATCTAGCTCAGAAACTAAGAGTTGGCCCCATGACTGGTTACCGTGTCCTTTCACTACAATAATTTTCATGCAATATGTGGCACCAACAACTGTCTCCTTTCCCTTCAATTGTCTCTCCAATTGAGGATACCAAAAATATGAGACTTGTTTTATTTATTTATTATTTATTTATTTATTTGTTTAAACTTCTATACCGCCCCCTCTCCCAAAAAAGGGACTCGGGGCGGTGTACAGCCTACTAAAACGTACAAGATATACAATAAAAACAGTTAAAAATAAATTAAATAATTTAATCCGGCTGTCTAATTCAGATTCAATTTAAAAGTTAAAAACTAAAAACCCCAATTAAAATTTAATTAAAAACCTAAAACACAGTTACTGGGCCAGGCCGGCCTGATTAAAAAATAAAGTTTTCACCGCGCGCCGGAAGGTCAGGATATCCGTCATAGACCGTATCTCCGGGGGAAGATCATTCCATAGGGAGGGAGCCCCCACAGAGAAAGCCCGAACTCTCGGGGCCGTCAGCCGACAACGGCCAGACGGCGGTACCCCAAGCAGGGCAACCCTGTGGGAGCGTACTGGGCGGCGGGAGGTTGACGATGGCAGCAGGCGGTCCCGTAAGTACCCAGGTCCCGAGCCATGGAGCGCTTTAAATACCATCAGTACCACCTTGAATCGAATCCGGTAGGCCACAGGAAGCCAGTGCAGCCTGCGAAGCAGCGGAGTAACGTGGGAGCTCCGAGGGGCACCCACAAGCACTCGCGCGGCTGCATTCTGGACCAGCTGTAACCTCCGGAGACTCTTCAAGGGGAGCCCCATGTAGAGAGCATTGCAATAATCCAGGCGGGAAATGACGAGGGCGGACGTGACTGTGCGAAGTGCGCCCAGATCCAGAAAGGGCCGCAACTGGTAAATCAGACGTATCTGATAAAAAGCCCCCCTGGCGACGGCTGCAATATGCTCTTCTAAAGACAGCCGCACATCCAGGAGGACACCCAGATTGCGCGCCCTTTCCACGGGGGTCAAAACCTCTCCCCCCACGGCCAGCGAAGGAACCAGCTGGCTGTATCTGGGCGCAGGAAACCACAGCCACTCGGTTTTAGTCGGGTTGAGCCGGAGCCTGTTACGACCCATCCAACTCCGCACGGCCTCCAGGCACCGGGACATCACTTCGACAGCTTCGTTGGGGTGGCCCGGGGTGGAGATGTACAGCTGAGTATCATCAGCGTACTGATGGAACTCCACCCCGAAGCCACGGATGATCTCACCCAGCGGCTTCACATAAATGTTGAACAGCAGGGGCGAGAGCACCGACCCCTGAGGAACCCCATATAGTAGGGGCCTCGGGGCCGACCTCTGCCCCCCTGTCAACACACATTGCGAACGGTCGGAGAGGAAGGAGGTGAACCACCGTAACACGGTGCCCCCCACTCCTAACCCCTCCAACCGCCGCAATAGGATACTGTGGTCGACAGTATCAAAAGCCGCTGAGAGATCTAATAGGACCAGGACAGAGGAACAACCCCTGTCCCGAGCCCTCCAGAGATCATCAACCAACGCGACCAAAGCCGTCTCCGTGCTGTGCCCGGGCCTGAAACCCGATTGGAGGGGGTCAAGATAACTCGCTTCATCCAGGCACTGCGGGAGCTGACGTGCCACCACACTCTCAACAACCTTCGCAACAAAACGAAGGTTGGAGACGGGACGATAATTAGATAACAGTGCTGGGTCCAGGGACGGTTTCTTGAGGAGGGGCCGCACCACCGCCTCTTTCAAGGCAGCAGGTAGCAGCCCCTCTCTCAAGGAAGCGTTTATAATACCCTGGAACCAGCCTCGTGTCACCTCCCGAGTGGCCAAAACCAGCCAGGAGGGACACGGGTCCAACAAACAGGTGGTGGCATTAAGCCCCCCCAGTATCCTGTCCACATCCTCTAAAGTAACAGGGTCGAACTCAACCCAACCAACTCCACCGATATCCCCCCCCACCCCCCCACCCGGAGATGGCCAGTCGGAGTCCAGTTCGCTCCGGATCTGAGCGATTTTGTCCTGCAGAAACCTAGAAAACTCCTCAGCCCGTCCCTGTAAGGGGTCCTCCTGCGCTCCCACCTCCAGGAGGGAGTGGGTCACCCTAAACAGGGCGGCTGGGCGGTTTTCCGCGGACGCGATAAGGGTGGAGAGGTAAGACCTCCTCGCCATCCTTATTGCCACTAGATACGTCTTAATATAAGAACGCAGTAGTGTTCGGTCAGACCCAGAGCGGCTGGACCTCCAACTGCTCTCTAGGCGTCTTTTCCGGCGCTTCATTTCCCTTAGCTCCTCAGAAAACCAGGGAGCCAGATGGGATCGGCACCGGGTCAGAGGCCGCAAGGGCACGACTCGGTCAAGGGCCCCAGCAGCCACCCTATCCCAGGTGGCGACCAAGCCCTCAACCGAGTCGTGTGAATGAGCTTCGGGAAATGGCCCAAGCTCCGTCAGGAACCTATCAGGGTCCATCAGGCGCCTGGGGCGGTACCATTTTAATGGCCCCGCCTCCCTGCGGTCAGGGGGCGCGGAACGGAAGTCGAGCTTCAGGAGCGAGTGATCCGTCCATGACAGGGGTTCCACAACTATATCCCCTATACCCAGATCACTCTGCCACTGATCAGAGACAAAAACCAAATCCAAGGTATGACCTCCCACATGAGTAGGGTCCCGAATTAACTGGGTCAGGCCCATGGCCGTCATGGAAGCCATGAACTCCTGGGCAATCCCCGAGGTACCGCCGGCAGATGGCAGGTTGAAATCCCCCATGACCATAAGCCTGGGGGTCCCAACCGCCACGCCAGCTATAACCTCAAGGAGCTCAAGCAGGGCCGCTGCCACATAGCAGGGAGCCAGGTATGCGACCAGCAAGCCCACCTGAACCGTGGAACCGAACTTCACGAAAAGGAGCTCACACCCGGTCGTCTGAGATACAGTGGCCTCCCTCGGACACAGATCCTCCTTAATAACTACCGCGACCCCCCCTCCCCTCCCCTGGGCCCTCGGCCGATGAAAGACCCGAAACCCGGCTGGGCACATCTCCACCAGAGGGACTCCCCCCTCTTGGCCCAGCCAGGTCTCGGTAACTCCCACCAGGTCCGCGCCCCCCTCACAAATCAAATCATGGATGAGGGGGGCTTTATTAACGACGGACCTGGCGTTACACAGCATCAGCCGAAGGCCCAGGGCCCGATTGCTCAAACCCCCTGGGGAACAGGAGATGACAAGGGGGTCGGAGCGCGCCACAGCAAGTAAACAGCGGGGGCGCGCTCCCAACACAGAATGTGGCCCCCTACAACCGCCAAATCTGCCCCTCCCGCTCACCGTATCAATCGATTTAATTCCACCCTCCCCAATGACCCCCCCCATCCTTAATACAGTCCTGTCCGGATTATGACTCTCCCGGCCGCGCTCAACCCCGGCCTGGTCCCAGCCTCCGGCGAGTTGTCCCCCAACACCCGCCCGGACCTACCTAACCCCCTTAAAAACCTAACTAAAAATTTAATCAAACACCCCCCCCTCCCACGTTTCTTAAAAGCCCACCATCTCTCCGGATTCCATAATCCGTCCTTGAGATGGGCCCTCGAGAGAGTAGAGGGCCATTCCCGAGACAGGGGGACATGTCTCAGGGCCCATAGATCACTCATAGAATAAGATGTCCCGGGCTGGGTCTTCTCTTTTCGTTGGCCAATTCCAAGTCCAGGCCGCCCCTGCCGCTTTTTACCGTTGTGTTTGCTTTTCATCTGTCAACATTTACAGTATTTACAGTATGGAGGAACAAGATGCCCAATATAAGAAGGAAAAAATCTGTTTAGTGGGGAAGGATAAGAAAGAAGGTGGTTGCATTTCAGTTACATTAAAGATTTTTTCCTCTACTGAGTTGCCTGAAAACATACTTTAATTCATTGCAATACATTTCAACTACATAACTTGATTATGCAATAGAATTTTGCATCATATGTTTTCATTATCTGTGTATTTTAATACTTGCCCACACTTACTCAAACTTTTCCATCACCTAATGTTAGATGAGCTCATGTTTTCTGGATTATCATTGTGGTTGATAAATATGGTTGATATAACTGAATGTTCTACTGATTTTTCACAGTTTGGGAAATGCTTTTTTTTTTCTCTAGGATTTTACTTGATCTTGTTCATGTAGCCTTTAAGGGAACCTTATTGCTCTTTCTGTGAATGTCTTATTGATTTTCTTACTTTCACTCCTTGACTAATTATTCCATGGTTCATGTTTTCCATCATTTTTGTTGTAAGTGGTTTTCATGTGAGAGAAAGTAGCCAGCAAACAGTTTCATATATTATGAAAATGCAATATAAATGGGGCATAATATTATACTAAATGGATCAGAAAGAAATGTTAAACTTTAGTGAAAATTAAATTATGATCATTAGTAAATGACAATAAAAAGCACACAAGTTTTTCTAATATATACATATACATATTTTTCTAATATATACATATAATATATACTGCTCTTGCTATTACTTGCTAGATCACTAAGTGCCTGTCTAAAATTATTCTCCAGGTTATTTTATGTGAAGATCAACACTTTTGTATTTTTTCTTTCTTATATCCACTTATCACTATATAGATAAGACAACTATGTAATTTCTATTTCCTGACCTTATTACAAATGTGACATCAACCAAGGTGACTTGTCCTGGCATTTGTGAGTGCAACATGAAACCAGTTAACAGCTAGCTGAAGCTAATTTAAGTCTGCACTTCATCTTAAGAGTTACAGAAGTTGTGATTTTAATAATGTGCTAACTCCTGTGCTCAGCTAGATAAAGAATTCGAAGTATTTCTCATTCTCTGACTTTTAGTTGACTTTATTAAAGGCATTAGTGTCTACAGGCTTTGTTTGGATATTTTTTCAGTGAATTCAGGAACTGATTTTTATGTGTGCATGTGTGTTTATACAGAAGTAGATACATAAAGGTTTTACGTGGGCAATTCTCTTTTCAAAGATGCAGTTCATTGCCTGAGAACTGCACCCGGCCCTTGGAAAGTGCCAATACTGTGTTCCATGGAACCTGAAGTTCCATTCATCTGCCCATCAGTCAGCTGCTCAGAAAACTGTATGAGATGACCTTCCATTAGAAGGGGAGCAAAAGGCAATCATCCTATTGAAAATTGCTAGCCAATGTAAAACTGATTTTCTTCTTTTTTGCTAGAAGAAAACAAAAAGCTCTTCAATTCTCTTTTCCTCTTGGTGAAAAAACTGAAAATCATTCTGTTTTGGGGGCATGGGGGATGGCAATTTATATGAAAATACTGTTTATATAAAAATACATATAAATAATGCGTGCACATATAATATGTGGGTAGATGGTTGTGTTGTGCTTATGTTTGTGACTGTATGCTGAGATTGTGAATGCAAACAGATTTGGGTATACTCTCATAGGTGCAGTCTTGAAGAACATGACTTTTTGTTTTTTGCTAAAAACAAATACTGCTAGCAGTTATAAAAATTGCTACCGTAGATGTTCTTTAGACTGTTTAAATTTTCTTAATATTTCCTATAATTTTATATATATACTTATTAAAACATATTCCTATAACTTTTAACCTTTATTTCAATAAAAATAGTCGGTGGTGTCATTTTTCAGTAGTAAAAGACTGAAAAGGACAATGGAAAAGTCATTGGACCAAATCTGAATGCTCTGGATCCTATGTATAACTATTGAAGAAGATGCAAGTAATAAATTTACCTCTTTTACTTACTTGCATTATGAAGGATAAAAAATCTATAGGATGGAATTTTAAGTGAAAATATTTCTTAACATGCTTTGCTGAATTGTTAACTTTATCAGAACACGTTTTTAAACAAAATATGTTCTTAATCATTAATTTTTAAAGAAAGGAAACATCCTTTAACAATAATGGAAATTGAATTTACAGTCCTTCTGGTGTTATATCTTGGTAAATAGCAATACTTTGGCAATCTCATCAGAAAAAGAAAAAAGTTTATATGTACTGAGGTCCAGTGATGGATGGGGACTTTTAGGTCTCAATTCAAAGAAATCCTAGAAGTAAGGTCTCACTCTTCTCTGCATGTTCTCCCCAAGATTATAATGCAACTACACATACCTTCTAGCTGCATATTGCTATATTTCACATATACATATTGATATAATAATATTCCTGGAACTCTTGTGTAATGCGTAGTTTGGTTTGAGCAAGCTGGCAACATAATTGTGTTTGCTGAAATTGCAGCAACCTAATTGAATCTGTAAACTTTGCTGCTGATTGTAAAGTATCTTCTAGTTTATATACTGGAGTTGAGGTCTTGATGTAGAAAGATTTGATCTCTTTCCCCTTTCTTCCTTTTTACTGGCTCCTGAGGCTGGCTTTTTTCAAGGTCAGGAAATTTTGACCATAAGGAATGCCAAAGGGTTGTGTGCTGATTTCATAAATATGACAACATAATTTTGCAATCTTAGTCTGAAGTACTGCATTTTTTCTACTTTGCTAGATTTCCATTAAAATTGTTAGAATTCTAATAAGAGGTATTTCTGACTATTAGAAATGTTGTAAATAAAGTTTGTTCTCTGATTATGTTTCTTTTCCAAATTTCTTAATAGGAGCTGTAGCACTTAAAAATCTTGTAATAAAAGAAAATGCGTTGGTAAGTACTAAAGTGCCTTTTGCATCATAGTCCTTCATAAAGACATGTTTTTATTCTGTTTTAGGAATTAATAAAAACATTTGTGCATATTATGGGCTCTGTGCTGTTAAAATAATGTTTTTGTCGTTGAAATATAATTAAAACATTTATCTTTGCAGTATCAGTTTGATGTCCCCTTTAAAGTTAAAGCAGGTCATATTGGTAAGTAGAATTTTCAAGCTTTTTTCAATAATTAATGAAATTTGTATTTTTAAAGACATGGGATTTTTATTTCTTAGAAATGCATTGGTTCATCATGCAGCTATTATCTATCAATAAAAAGTTAAGGCTTCTTGAGAGCTTTTGATATTCATGTGCAATTCTATATGGATTAAATAAAAGCCTATATATTTAACCTTCTATCATTCAATGGATATTGTATTGTAGTAGTTCCTTAATTAAGATATTTAGTTATATTTATTAGCTAAAATATGTTGTCTACTATGGTTCACAGTTTTGATTAATTAGCAGATAATTAATGGTATTCAATACATAAAAATATCTTCTGTATTCTTGGTTGATCTAATTTGACTTTTTTATATGCAGATAGTCCTCAACTTATGACCATAATGGAATCCAGAATTTCTGTTGCTAAGTGAGACATTTGCTAAGTGAGCTTTGCCCCATTTTACAACCTTTCTTGCCACAATTGTTAAGTAAATCACTTTAGTTATTAATTTAATAACATGGTTATTAAGTGAATCTGGCTTCCCCATTGACTTTGCTTGTCAGAAGATTGCAAAAGGGGATCACTGCAACCGTCATAAATATGAGTCAGTTGCCAAGAATCTGAATTTTGAGCACATGACCACGGGGATGTTGCATCAGTTATAAGTGTGAAAAATGGTCATATGTCACTTTTTTCAATGCCATTGTAACTTTGAATGGTCACTAAATGAACTGTTGTAAGTTGAGGACTACTGTATCTCCTATATTTTATGTATCTACTTTTTTTTTTGCTGAATTTAGATTCAAATATTGAGGTTGTATTTTTTCTTGCTTTCAATAAGTTAGTAGTCATTATAGGAGCTGGTTATTATCTGTAAAGCCCCACATGGCATAGGACTTGGTTACCTGAGGGACACCTATTTCCATATCTCCAATATTATCTATCCAGCCAATTTTGGGCATTTTGGATTCCTTCCATTAAACAGTGCCATCTGTTGGGTCCCTGCTCTATGGAATAAAGTGACCTCTGAGATTTGATTGACTTCAATCTTGCTGGTTTTTCTGATGGCTTTGAAGGCCCATCTCTTTGTCAAGTCTTGGGCAAGCATGATTGAAGCCCCCATTTGGTTGTATGGATTGGTTTTTTTGCTCCTTCCAGTTGCAATCTTTTATTATTATTTATTACTGTATTGTTTATTTTTTTACGGCTATTAAATGTAACCTCCAAAATAGTTGAGAATCGGACAGTGTACAAACTTAACAAATAATAATATATAAAAAAAACCTTCACTGGTCTTTTTTTCCCTAAATTGTAAACCAATTACTGCAAGCATGGGTAAAGTAGTGCCATAGTGTGCTTTTATATATACAGGAAAAAATAACATTCAGATTTATATTCAAATTCTATGGTCTAGCTGATTCAGAAGTTGTAAAGTATTGTATATTTTATATTTCAGCTGAGATAAATTCCAAATGGGGTTTAGTGGGAAAAGTAGGGCCAAGTCCGGTGTATGCTACTTCCATCTTCTCATTATTTATTTTCCCTTTGTTACACACACCTAATATAAACCTAACTGGCAAACTTCCCTGCTCCTCCCATTTATCTTCTTGCATTTTCTTTTGCTTACCTCTATTTAGTAACTATTCTACTCAACTGTATTGTATTATAGTCCCCTTTTCTTCCCTTCCACATCTTGGAACAACCACTGCATTGAATTACCATGTTTTCTCCAGATAAAACATTAAGGGTCTATGTCTCAATGAAATATATCACCACTCAGAATTAATGAGTTTTGTGCATGAGAGGGTCAGTGCATAGAATCATTTGCCCATCCCTAAAATGTGTTTTTCTTTTACGTAATATTTTTTTAAATATATGCATGATATGTTATAAATTATGTGGAATATAAATTCAATTTATATTAAATTCCAAGCAAAAAAGATGAGAAGTAACCACCTAGCTTGATTCAGATTAGTTGAATTATCAGTGTAATTTGCAACTAATCCTTATGTAATATTAAATATGAGACTTGGAAATATTTTGAAGTAGAAAATGTTAATAATATTAGATGATTTTTAAAGTTGTGATTAAAAATATTGTTGCATTTTTTTAAAAAATGACTATTTCTTTGTTATTCTAGGTCAGCTAAATTTGCAAATACCATGGAAAAATCTTTATACTCAGCCAGTTGAAGCTGTTTTAGATGAAGTTTATCTGCTTATAGTACCTACAGCTAGTAAGTTTATTAAGAAATGGAAATGAACTTCATAACATAAGTATGTAAATTAATATTTAGGCAGTATAATTTCTGCCTCTTTATTTTTAACCATGCAATAATTTGGGTACCCATAAATAGTCTTTATTCAAAGTCAAACCTCCTTTTCAAGTTAAACAGATACATTTTTTGTAAAAAAAATTCAGAGAGTAAGTACAGTAAAATAAGATTTAATTTTTTATTTGTGAGATTTCAGATGTTGATTTAATCTGGTTGTGTTTAATTATTAAAGTAATCCATTCTGTTAGGTATTAAATATGATGCTGAAAAAGAAGAAAAACAACAGCTGGAAGCAAAGCAAAAAGAATTGCAACGAATTGAAGATGCAAAACAAAAGATTGCTGACAAAGGTAAGAAAAGATGCAATAGTCATTCAATTTTAACTCCAACTCCAAATGAATGAAAATAAAGCATATCAAAAGCAAATCAATATGAATGCAGTAAAATTAATTTAAAAAGAGTTACAAAATACAGGTAGTCCTTAAGATATGACAGTCACTTAACAGCCATTTGAAGATCCACCGCCCCCCACTCCCCCAGGCTCATACAACCTTTTTTCAAAGTTATGGTGGCTGCAGCACTCCCCCTTTCCCTGACAATAGTGATACTAGTGCCCCCTACCTCTTCCCTCACCCTATTGAGACCCTGCAGTACTTGGGCCTGCTCTCCATCCAAGACACCATTTTCAGCACTTTCCACAATTTCTTGTGGAAATGGTGACTACTTTTGGAGTTTTCTGCCAAGATCAGCTGGCCTTTGGGAGACTGCAAATTTCTCCTGGATCTTGCTAGGCCTTGGAAAAGCCAGCTGCAGGAAAGGCATCCCAAAAGAGGTTTCCCCACTTTTCCTTGCTTAACCCTTCCCTTCCCCCAAAACCTAATTTCTTCAAAAAAGAAAACAGAAACAAAAATTGGGAGGGACAGACTTGTTGATCTTTCTTCCTACTCTTCTACCAATTAGGTGACAGAAAGAGGGTGACAGAATCTGTCAGTTACTTATTTGATGGGTGACTGCCAGACTGAAGAGTAAAAGAAAGGAAGGAAGGGAACAAAGAAAATCTTTCTACAGCTTGCATTGAGGAACTGAAGAAAAAGTTCCACTCAAAAGAAAAATATGACTAGAACACATGCAGCAAACAGCCATGGCAGAAGCTGGGTCCTTGGAAATCTTTTTTCTGCTTGTCTGCTTGCCTTTATAGGAGTCCTAAAGAGAGGGTGTAAAGAGGGTCAGACAAGCAGCAAAAAGCTTTCCAAAGAAAGTTCTTCTCATCTGATTCTCTTCAGGACCCATCTAGGAACATTTTAAAGGCAACCAGGCAAGCAACAAAAGCATTTTGCTTAGTGTTTAAAACAAACTGGCAAATCTCATTCCAAATTGTTTCTAGGATTCTGAATTCTGTTACTGGCTTGTAATTATTTTCCATTCTTTGGAGCCAGTAATTCTCAAATATTTTGGTCTCCTTAAAAATGATACAGGACCAAAGGAGCTTTGGCTTACGTGCATTATATCTACCAATATTTACTGTATTAGAAATTAAAGCTGAGAAATTCATTTAAAATTTTTTGAAGAGTATTCTAGTTGAGGCTGCTTTCTTTTGAAATTCAGAATACATTGTGTTTTATTTCATGCTGATTTCTTCTAGTACTAAATCTAGAAAAATGCCATGGTCAGAAGTGGTTGAATATTATTTTAAATATATTAAATATAGAGTTGCAATCCATTCAAAATATATCAAAATATTTCCAAGAATTGTGCAGCCATCACTTATATTTGTGGCTATTTATTACTTGCCTATGACTTACATATTTAGCATTTGCTTAAATTTAAGTAATTTACCATAGGATATATGCTGTTGGTTAAATGAAATATTAAGGTTTGGCTGCCCCTTTGATAAGTCACTTAAAAGGTATAATCTATTTTGGATTCAGTAGACTTTTTACCCATTTAATGAATTATTAAGCGTCTATGGAATCACAAATAATCATAGCTTGCAGTCTGCCAATTTAGTTATTGATTATTATTATTTTCTAATGCTGTGGAGCTGAATCATTGTAGACTGAGATTCTGAATAATGTTGACTTCTCACATCTGTATTAGACATAGTCACTTCCAGTTTGGCTCCAACTGTAGTCCTTTAATTGACTCAGCCAGCAACAAACGTTGTCCGTGTTAGATTTCAGTAACAAATGTTATATAGAGGATCTCAACTCACTTCACTCAGCTGAAGCACTATTTATTGTAAGGATTCCAGTGATCCTTTGTCTTGAGTTTTCATTTCTCTTCACCCTTCTCTTTACCCTCTCCCCCTATTTTGGGCTTGACTGACTAACTTCCATCACACTTTGGATACGGATAGTATGGTTGCTTGTGTCATCTGTACATTTCTACCCCAGGCCACCCCAACGAAGCCGTTGAAGTGATGACCTGGTGCCTGGAGGCTATGTGGAGTTGGATGGGGCGGAACAGCTTCAGCTCAATCCAGCTAAGACCGAATGGCTGTGCTTTCCGGCACCCCAATACAGCCAGCTAGTTCCATCACTGACTGTGGGGGGAGAAATTCTTGCCCCCACAGACAGGACGCGCAATCTGGATGTCCTCCTGGACGTACGGCTGTTGTTAGAAGAACATATGGTGGCCATCGCCAGGGGGGCTTTTTATCAGGTCCGTAGGATCTACCAGTTGCGGCCCTTTCTGGATCGGGATGCGCTTCACACAGTCACTGCCCTTATTATCTCCTGCCTAGACTATGCCAATGCTCTCTACATGGGCTCCCCTTGAAGAGCACCCAAACGCTCCAACTGGTGCAGAATGCGGCCGCACGGGTGGTTTTGGGGGCTTCTCGGAACTCTCATGTTACACCACTCTTGCGTGAGTTGCATTGGCTCCCGGTGGTCTTTCGGGTGCGTTTCAAGGTGTTAGTTACCATCTTTAAACTGCTCCATGGCTTGGGACCTGGGTATTTACGGGACCGCCTACTGCCACCATCAATCGACCGTTACGCTCCCCTAGAGTGGGTCTTCTCGAGGTGCCGCCAGCTGGATGGCTGGTGACCCCGAGGGTGCAATCCTTCTCTTTGGGGGCACCCTCCTTCTGGAACAAATTACCCCCGGAGATAAGGATCATCCCTGACCTTCTGACCTTCCGGCGTGCGTTGAAAACCTATTTATTTCATCAAGCCGGTCTGGCCTAGAGTTTTATGGGGTTTTAAATTTGGTTTTAATTGGTTTTAGTCCTTATTTTTTAAACCCTTGTCTCGTTTTTATTATTCAACCACCTAATATTATTGTATTTTTTAATGACTGTATACCGCCCCAAGTCCCGCAGGGAGAGGAGGCGGTATATAAATCTTGTAAATAAATAAATAAATAAAAATAAAATCTCCAATCATTACATCAAATGAGTTCCTAAGCACCCTTTCTTAGTTCCATGTTTAACAAGTCAATCATCTATTGTTACAAAAAGAAGTGATTACTTTCATCCCTTCAAAGGAACTCATATTTAATTTCTACCTACACTATTTCTGTACCTGTGTCTATGTGAATATATAAATAAGACAATTATAGAATTACCTGTTACGTATTTCTGAATATTATTTCTCTGCCTAAATCAAGTGTAGCCTCCATTGTTTAATAATATAAAGTATTTATTCACTTGATTTAGATAAAGCACAAGAAAAGCAAGATACTTTCATAGAAAAGCTAATTACTCAAGTTATAAGAAACCTTCAGTTGAAAATTTCCAACATCCATATACGATACGAGGATGATGTAAGTATACGTACATAGAATATACAGATAAGTTGTAAAAATGTGAATGATACTTCAGATAGTTGTATAGATGGATAATCTGTCTGTTCACCCATAAAGAAAGTTATTGCTGAGATAGTTGAGATTGTACTATCTATACTTGTCTATTGTATCATTATAATTTGGAAAATTTCAATGATGGTATGATTGCAAAGTTGCATATTAAATTATTTCTTTAAGTACTGGTGCAATGCTGGGGAATGTTTGAACAAATAACATTTGAATCCTCATTTCTTTCTCTGGTTTTAGTGGATTTCAGAACTAATGTGTATATAAATTCATACCCTTAGATTTAAAACTAAACACAGCTTTTCTCTGCCTGAAGCCCATATTATTACACAAATGCAGTTCAGATTTAGAAGGTATTATTTTATGCAGCAGTACACTAATCTAAAATGCATACACATAAAGGAGTATGTGTAGAGTAGAGCACTAAGAATACTATCTTGAGAATATTAGGATGAAACATAGTTAAGATACAAAGTTTAGCTAATCTTAACCCAAAGTTAATCATAACAATTCATATCCTGATTTATAAAATCAGTACTTATACATAGATAAATTATCAAGAAATGTTTTCTTTTATTGTAAGGCACACATTGCCACAAATTTTACATCCTGCATGCTGTATACCTGTATATACCGGTATTGTTGCATATTAAAAAATATTTTTGTTTTTTCCAGATCACAAATAAAGATATTCCATTGTCATTTGGTATCTCACTTGAAAATTTTAGTTTACAGGTATTATTGTTGTTCAAGTTTTTAATTAAAAATTTGTTTGTGTTTTTGAATGTTTTAATATGTATGTAGCATCTTTAATCTTAATAATTCAGGAATAAATGACAACTTTGAAAGTTGAAAAGGCATAATTTTAAAGCAGAACTGGTTTTATGATTTAAATTGAACAAATTTTGAGTATTGAATATACTTGTTTGCATTATTTATAAAGAAAAAAGATCTGAAATTTGGGTGGGCCCCACAGAAATATTATTTTTATACTTGGGAAGTGACTAAAATTGTTTCTGTTCAGACTTTCTTTCTAAATGTGGAACACAGCACAAATCCTGTCAGGTATTCCTGATGACAGTTGGGGAAAATCTTAATGTTGTTTTGTCTCATCAATAAAGTAATGTCAGAATAACTTCTGTTTCTATTCCAGACTTCCGATCAAAATTGGAATCCATGTATTCAAGATGCAACCACTAAATTGTTCTATAAGGTAGGAGTCCTAGGTGGAAATCCAGTTGAGTAGAATGTGCTATGAGATTCCTTTTGAGTTTGTGTTAATGTAAAGCACAAGTGAGGTTTCATTCTTTTTCTATTTGTTTCACATATTAATCTCATTTTGAGCAAAGCTAAATCACAAATATCCTGAATTGTTACATGGCAAGTCTTTTTACGTGCATGTAATTTCGATACATTGAAGGGGCTAAAAGTTCGTTAGTTCCTTCAATGTTGGATTTATTTCCTGCTTTTTTATTCAGGAACTCAAGGTGGTAAAGTTGATCAATAAGTTGAAATTATTATATGGCTTAGTAAAGTATGATAACCAGTTAATGGTTCATAGAGCATTGGTACTTGAAACTATAGTGATTTTTTTACTCATAAATTTCTAGAAATAAGATATAAAGAATAGCAACCCCATTTTTTAACTAATCCAAAGATTGTCCATGTTTAAGCTGGTTTTGAATTGTGGAAATTAAATCATGGAAACATCAGTATTTGAAGAAGTGGCTATATATTTTTTTTCAACTGCCACACAAGCAAGAACTTTCTTCAGTCTCATAAATAGGAAAACAAAGATGAAAGGAAGGCTGTGAGAAGGCCAAGGATTTTGTGTGCTGAAAGAGCCTGTTCCTTATTGTCAAAATTATCACAAGGAAGAACAGACACACAGGCCACATTTTTTTTCATTTTTTCCAACACCCTTGCCTTTTTAGTATTTATATACTATATAATACTATATACTTAGTTTTTATATACCATACTTAACTATTCACATCCAAAGGAATTTTGAATGACTTGCATTCTCTTCCAATAATAATTTTTTTTAAATCAACGTATTGTTGATCACTTTTGTTCTATACTTGTGTTACTTATGAGGACTTTATAACAAAAATGTGTTTGAATCATCTTTTCATTCATTGTAATGAAATGATTGTATAATTGCAGTAGGTATGCAGTAGGCCCATCCAGGGGGTGGGTTTCTATCGGTTCGCACCTATTCGCTAGAACCGGTTGTTAACATTCTAAGCAGTTCGGAGAACCGATCGTTAGAAGAAATTACTGGCCTAATCCTGTAAGGAAGGCAGGAAGGAAACATTCTGGTGTTGCTTACAGAAACTGCCTCTCCATTAACCCTTATTACATTCTTGGCAGGACTAGACTTCCTGTCTCTGGAACTTCTCTGGAGGTTTTTTTTCCTCTTTTGCTGGTACTTTGCTTGTGTGGAGTGACCATTCAAAGTTACAATGGCACTGAAAAAAGTGACTTATGATCATTTTTCACACTTATGACTGTTGCAGCATCCTCACTGTCATGAGAGGCCAGGCGAGGAGATGCGTGTCTCAATGTGAGTGATGTTGAATTGGCCACACCCACCCAGTCACATGACCACCAAGTCACACCCACCAACTAAGCCACACCCACAGAACCGGTTGTTAAAAAATTTGAATCCCACCCCTGGGCCCTTCCATTAGTTTTTATGTTAAAACCTCATAAAATCTATAATAATTGATCACTGAGATGAACCATTTTATTTACCATAGTGTTTGATACTTCATAGTAGCAAAAACAATATAGCCTTGTTTTACCTTCCAACATGTTGTATGTACTGTTGGATGCTCTACCTCTATTACCCTAACATGCAGTAGAAATATTCTGGGTAATTGATCTAATTCAGGCTTAACATTGAATTACCTTGCTAGTTATCCAGCAGTTCTGTTCCTCGTGAGTTACCTAGATGCTTTAAGATGGAACCATATGCAAGTTAATAGATGATATTCTTAAACATTTATGCCTACCCTTAGATATTGGTTAATATCTGTAATGATATTGCCGTGTGACAATTCAACAAATAAAACTGTTAAATTCATTTCAATGAAACTGTGGCCAATAATAATTAAATAAATAAAGTCAGTCCAGAAATACAAGCACTACGGTAATTTCACCTAAAATGTGGTCACCAATAATAAAAATAACTGAATGAAACAATACAAGATTATATTGTCCTTCCCACTCCATACTTAAGCAGATATACTTTAAGTGTTATTTTAATATTATCTTGCTAGGCTGTTTGAAATTTTGGCCTCCTTTTAGGTAAAGAAAAGTGATTTATTCATCAGATAAATAGTTGTTTTATTCAAATTTCATTTGTAATGTAAAGTAGAATGTTCTTTTTTTTTTTGTAGTTGTATTGCTGGGACATACTAATAGCCATTTTCTGACACATTTTGCCAATATTATTTCTGATGGCCAGAAAATAATCCCATGAATCTTTTAAATCACAATTATGATTATTTTTAATTCTGTTACTATGTTTTAATTTTTGTTTGTTAATTTCATCGTAATTATAGATTATACAAATATAAATTTAAAAATAAATACAAGGGAGAAGTATCTTTTTTTCCTCTGATTGTCATAGTTCATAATCGAGAACTAATATGTGTTACATGTTTTCATGCATCTCAATTTGCCCAGTTCCTCTTCTCTCTCCACCTCTGCCAGGTCACCAAGCCGCAAAGATTAGGGACAGCTGCTTTATTTGATTTATTTCAGTAGTTCCATTTACATGTGTTTAACGTTTGTCAAAGATATATCAATATTTGTAATAACTTTCATAAACATGAATATGTATAAGATATTAGACCATGATAACCTTAATTATGATATTCAGTAATTCCTTTTTAATTTTTTTTATTTCAGTTAGTTCGATTGGATAACTTCTTTGCGTACTGGAATGTAAAGTCTGAAATGTATTATCATGGTGACTATAAAGAATCTTTGGTAAGTAGACAAAGCTAATAAATCATTTCAAGTGCGATTTGTCCAGAATGAATTACAGTTCATTTATATTTTTATACAGTGTCTTTTTAAGCTAAAAAAGAATATCATTAATGCTGTAGTCTTGTATTAGTTAACTTTTCAAGAAGCACTACTGATGAGAGAACCAGTTTCATATGGTGATTAAGACATTAGGCTAGAAAGCAGGAAACTGTGTTCTAATTCTGCCTTAGGCACGAAGGAAGCTGGGTGACCTTGGGCCAGGCACTCTCTCTTAACCTTAAGAAGGAGGCAAGGACAAACCTCTTCTGGAAAACCTTACCAAGAAAGCTGCAGGGACTACTCAAGGCAACTGCCAGGAATCAAAAACTTGACTCAAAGGCATAAAAAAAAGGTTCATTGAACTTAGCAAATTTATGTCTGTTTTCTTTCTTTTCAGCTGATTTTGGGAATAAGTATTATGTATAAAGATTAATATAGCCATTAAATCAAGAAAAAAATCAGAGATTTGTATGGGAAATATTGTATAGCTGTTTTGCAATAAAATAGTCACTTATTAACAACTCTGTTTCAAAATGGTCCTACAGTAAATAGTCTTGAAATAAAACAATGAAATAATATAAAATAAAATCAATGTAGAATTACAAGGTTAGATTGAAAATAACTGATCAAAATAAAAGTCATTATCTTAGATTTTAACTAAGGCCAACTGTTCCAAATTGTAAAATAATACTTGTTATGGATACAAGATTAAAAAAAGATGAACAGGAAAAATGTTTAAGGATTAAAAGTTTGGAATTTAGATTTGGCATTTTTGAATTCGTATACAGGCAGTCCTCATTTTATGTCTGGTTGTTCAGCAACTGTTTAAAATTACAGTGTAACTGAAAAAATGAATTTATAATTGGCTCTCAAAATTCCTGATATCTTACTGCCCTGCATGATGAAAATTTACAGCTTCCTCACTGCCACCCAGCCATAGAGCCCATTTCCACTGATGACACCCCCTCGCAGTTACCTATTGCCCACCTGCAGTACTTGCTCATGGCACCCATCCATATAAGCTTATCTACATATAATGACAAGTACATCTACATACATATCAGCCGACCTCAACTTTTTAAACTCAGTTATTATGAAAAATGTATCATCCATGTATAAGCTGACCCTCACATTTTTAAATTTTCATAATAGTTTTATTTTGAAATATTTTAGAATCTTGTTATATCCTGGAACATGCCATTGCAGAGAACCCAAGCAGTATATTAAATGCTCATTAATAATATGCCCATGTAATTATCAAGTATATATATTTTCTGACCAAAGACCACAGTAGATATTTTGAATTGAAGACCTCATGTTAACTTGGAATTTATTAATGAATTGCTTCATTTTGGTCCATGTTTAGACAATTAAAATGTACTTTACCATAACTTTTTTTTATTCTTCATTAAATAAGACCAAAGGTGTGTGTGTGGATGATTGTTTTCCTCATGATATTTTTTTCAATCAGATCTTACTGAACAGAGGTCAGAAGTCAGATTAGTTTCTTCTTCTGATTTAGGCAATCATCTATTGTGATTTAGCGTTCTAAGGGTGATTTACATTTCACTGTATTATCATAATACATATTCCCCCATTTTTAAATGGGGAGCCTCTTCTGCATGATATATAGACAGAATTATTGAACTTGTGCAAGATATATCCTTGGATTTCTCTATTTTAATTTAACTGATCAGTCTAGAATATTGCTTGAGAAAAATACTTTCATTGGTTTATATTACATTTTGCATTTTTATTGTGAATAAATTTTCAATCAATTTTTTCCCCAAAAAGAGTCACTTAAAATATGGAATTGCAAGCACTAATGTGATTCCAGAAGGCTATACTTTTGGTAAGTTTTTAATATTTCCTAACAAACTTACATTTGGAGTACACTAAGCATAGATGTAATTTCCTCTTGGAGCTACCTTGTTATTTAATCCAAAAACTTCATTTAAAACAGACAATTGTGGTTAGATTAGTTTTGTAAGGAACTCGGGCAGAAGTGGTATCCAGCAGGTTCTGACCAGTTCTGGAGAACCAGTAGCAGAAATTTTGAGTAGTTCGGAGTACCAGCAAATACCACCTCTGATTGGAGATTTTACAGCATCCTTCCCCTGCCACGCTCACCAAGCCACGCCCATAGAACCTGTAGTAAAAAAGTTTGAATCCCACCACTGAACTCGGGGATCATATTATGTCTGTGCTAAAATATTATATTGACTGCTGATTTACTTCTGGATAAAATACGAAGAGGTATTTATTACCTTGAGAACTGTATATTTATAGGTCTAAAGAAACAAAAAACAGGTTTCATTGTAAGATAGTGTTTGGCACTAGGCTACCTAACTAGGACTGAGTGTAACATTTTATTGGCACAGCTCTACCTTTTTTGCATCATCACAGTAGGATAAACTGCAATATTGATGTGACTTGGTGGTATAGAGATTGTAGTAAAATCTTTGTTTTATCAACCCCAGAAAGCTATATGTGAGCAAATGTAGCATAGCCTTGTCCTTTTTGGGCAACTGGTATATAAAATTTAGCTTTCATTTTGGTGCCTAAAAGGAATCTAATTTTTGTATCCCTCCATAAGGAGCATCCATATGATATTGGGGAAAAAAACAATCTATTTGCATGACCTATTGGTTTCTTGATTAACTTTTTCTAAAATTCTGCTTTTTTAGTATTCCGTCCGATTTCAGCTAAAGCCAAACTCCGTATGAATCCGCGATCTGATGTTGACTTTTCTGCACCAAAACTAGATCTGGATGTAAATCTTCAGGATATAACCATTGAACTGAATAAACCACAGGTAACTGCATAAATGATTTAGATTTTTTACCTTTTTTACTTCCTGAATTAAATTTTCATTGTTTTTATTTATTTTATTTATTTATTTATTTTGTCAAGCGATTATAAGATAACAGGTATAAGTATAAGCATAACTATAAAGTATAGTTATGGATACATGAAATGGATACATATAAGAAAAATAAAAGAAATAAAATTAAAAAAGAAACAATAGGACAGGGACGGTAGACACATTGGTGCGCTTATGCACGCCCCCTACAGACCTCTTAGGAAAGGGGTGAGGTCAATAGTAGACAGTCTAAGGTTAAAGTTTTTGGGGTTTGGGGAAGAAACCACAGAGTCAGGTAGAGTATTCCAGACATTTACCACTCTGTTGCTGAAGTCGTATTTCTTGCAATCAAGTTTGGTGCGGTTTACCTTAAGTTTGTATTTATTGTGTGCTCTTGTATTGTTACGGTTGAAGCTGAAGTATTCATTGACAGGTAGGACATTGCAGTGTATAATTTTATATGCTATACTTAGATCGGACCGAAGGCGGCATAGTTCTAGGTTTTCTACATCAAGAATTTCAAGTCTGGTAGCATAAGGTATTCTGCAACGAGTAGAGGAGTGGAGAACTCTTCTTGTGAAATATTTCTGGACTTTCTCAACTGTGTTAATATCAGATTCGTAATGCGGGTTCCAGATTGATGAGCTGTATTCAAGTATTGGTCTAGCAAATGTTTTGTATGCTCTCGTTAGTAGTGTGATATTACCAGAGAAAAAGCTACGTAGGATTAGGTTAACAACTCTTAATGCCTTTTTGGCTATGTAGTTACAGTGGGCTCTAGCACTTAGATTATTAGAGATAAGAACTCCAAGGTCCTTGACAGAGTTTGGATCATCAACAAGGTCTTGACTATTCAGCTTGTATTTTATTTTCTGATTTTTTTGCCAATATGTAAGACAGAGCATTTATTTGTTGAGATTTGAAATTGCCATTTGTTTGACCATTCTGATACATAGTTGAGGTCTTTTTGAAGGGTAGCAGTATTGTCTGTGGTGTAGGAAGCTTTATTTAATTAGCAATTTTTTTTACAAGACTATAATTTTCAGTAATCCTTGAAAGAATTCCCAAATTTACATTTGAGTAGGCTTGCATATCAAGGTTATCCAAGTGTCCTTGGAAGCAGGCAATAGCAAACCACTTTCAAAAATATTGCCAAGAAAACTGTAGACTTGTCAAACAATCACCAGGAGTCAATACTAACTCAAATGCACAGTCAATTAATCAATTACACTGCTATCTGAGGATGGAACTTTTCATACTCCTGAATTTTTAGCCATATTGTCATACATTGACTGGATACTTCCCACATCATTCACTTTTACAACACTTTCCACATAGCCGTGGGGATTTTTAATCATGTATTCATATCAGTATTGATTTGCAAACAACTTGAAATAAATATATCTGCCAAAGAACAGATTTTTCTTGGAATGCTTACTATTTTAACTCAAAGTTAAATACTATATTGTCATTATAAAATGAAAACTTTTAATGTTACAGTGTATTTGACCTTTAAGTAACTTTTAAGGCAAATGCTGTTTACATTTTATTGTAATTATTATTTCATAATAGTAGTAAATATGTTTTTGCATTTTTTCTTGCAGTATTTCAGTATTATGGAACTCCTTGAATCAATTGATATGATGACACGGAATTTACCATATAGGAAATATAGGCCAGATGTTCCTGTTCACAACAATGCCAGGAAATGGTATACATCCAATAACTTTTGGAAATTTGTACAATTCTGATGGTTTTTCTCATAAATTGGAATTCAAAATCCCCAAAAAACTTGATAGGGAAGATTTTCATAAGTACCCCTATTAACAAAGTAATAGATTTAACTTTTGTATTTTGGGAAGAGAATCAAGAATTATAAATTAATTCGTGAAGATTGCTTTAATAAGAGATAATTTAAAAAGAAACATTAACTTTGCATGCAATATTATGTCCTAACATGTTTTATTTTTTCTATTAGGTGGCGATATGTTACACAAGGCATTCTTGAAGTAAACATCCAACCTAAGCTACAAATGTGGTCTTGGGAACATATTCGATACCATAGGAATCAAGTGAAAAGTTACAAAGAGCTCTATAAAATAAAAATAACTTCAAAGAAGGTTACGCAAGAGGCTTTGTTTATGTTGGAGGTTAGAAGTTTTAATCACTATGTTTATCACAAGCTACACAAATAATTGTTTTCCAAAATATAATGTTGGATTGCATATTTATTTATAAATCTCCACTGGCTGAGAGGAAGTTCCTCCTGACATCTTGCCTGAATCTCTACTTCATTGTATCATCCAGTCTATAATTATCGTCCAGTCTCCAACCTTCCTTTTTTAGCGAAGGTTGTTGAGAGTGTGGTGGCACGTCAGCTCCCTCAGTACCTGGAGGAAGCGACTTACCTCGATACATTCCAATCGGGCTTCAGGCCGGGCATAGTACCGAAACAGCATTGGTCGCATTGGTCGATGATCTCTGGAGGGCCCGTGACAGGGGGTTTTCCTCTGTCCTGGTCCTGTTAGACCTCTCGGCGGCTTTTGATACTATCGACCATAGTATCTTATTGCGGCGGTTGGAGGGGTTGGGGATTGGGGGAACTGTCTTGCGATGGTTCTCCTCCTTCCTCTCCAACCGCTCGCAATTTGTGTTGGCGGGGGGGGGAGAGTCCACCTCTAGGCCCCTTATTTGTAGGGTGCCTCAGGGATCGGTCCTCTCCCCTCTCTTGTTCAACATTTATGTGAAGCCGCTAGGCGAGATCATCCGTGGTCTTGGGGTGCGGTGTCATCTGTATGCAGATGATACCCAGCTTTACATCTCCACCCCGGACCACCCCAACGATGCTGTGGAGGCTATGTCCCGGTGCCTGGAGGTCGTGCGGAATTGGATGGGCGGGAACAGGCTCCGACTCAACCCATCCAAGACGGAGTGGCTGTGGTTTCCGGCGGCCCGATATATGCCATCGCTGGCTATTGGAGAGATTCTACCCCCTACAGGGAGGGCTCGCAATTTGGGTGTCCTCCTGGATGCACGGCTGTCTCTAGAAGACCATATTGCGGCCGTCTCCAGGGGGGCTTTTTGCCTGATCTACCAGTTGCGGCCCTTCCTAGATCGGGACGCCTTACGCACGGTCACTCACGCCCTTGTCATCTCTCGCCTGGATTACTGTAACGCTCTCTACATGGGGCTCCCTGTGGGGAGCACCTGGAGACTCCAACTGGTGCAAAATGCGGCCGCACGGGTGATTATGGGGGTGTCGCGAAGCTCCCATGTGACGCCTCTCCTGCGCGAGCTGCATTGGTTGCCGGTGGCTTTCCGGGTTCGCTTTAAGGTTCTGGTTTTGACCTTTAAAGCGATCCATGGCATTGGGCCAGGCTACCTGTAGGACCGCGTTCTGCCGGTGATCTCCAACAGACCTGTGCGTTCCCACAGGGAGGGCCTTCTCCGGGTGCCGTCGGCTTCTATGTGTCGGCTGGCGGCTCCCAGGAGTAGGGCCTTCTCTGTGGGGGCCCCCGCCCTCTGGAATAGTCTGCCCCCAGAGATACGCACCAGCACGGACCTGAGAGCCTTCAGACGGGCGTTAAAAACTTGAGCAGGCTGGCCTAGGCTGACACAAGATTTTAACTCTGTCTCCCGTTTTAAATTGGGTTTTAATATCTGGGGTTTTTAATTAGTTATGGGGGAGGGTAAACTTTTTAATTAATACAGCCTAAATTATTTAATTCATTTTAATTTTTGTATAGTGTTTTGGGGTAGGATCGGCTGTGCACCGCCCTGAGTCCTTCGGGAGAAGGGCGGTATATAAGTGCTTAAATAAATAAATAAATAAATTGTGGTGTTCCATTGATTCTGGTCAGTCCTACCCTGATTAGTCTACCCCTTCTTTGGATAAACACTTCAAATATTTGAACGCTGTTTTCTTAATTGTATGTTTTGTGGCCTAAAAATATCTAATATACAATCGTTCCTCACAATATTTTATTTGTGGCCTCCTTTCACCATCTTGGAAGCTCTCCTGTGAACTTGCCAGTTAGTTACTATCCCAAATGTTCCAAATGAGCCTGACCATGACAGGTTAGAGTAGATGAATTACTTTCCATTGTCTGGAAGGTATGGTACTATTAATGCAACAAAGCTATTACTAACTTCTTTCTAACTCAAATTCTGTTAATATCACCCACTCAGAAAACGGTGGAACTACTATAAAATGGTAACATCTACCCTCTTCTCAGAAGCAGTACCAATGAACACTGGTCATTGATACTAAGAGCATCTGAGAGGTGCAGAAAAAACAATTTCCCTTTTCCATCCTGGTTATGCTGGCAAGTATGACTTCTGTCCCATTCCCAGGCATAAACTCTGACTAAGAGATAATTCACCCGGTAGAAGTTGCCCAATTAATTAGATTGAGAGAACACTTTTTCAGGAAGGGGTCTATCTTCTTTTCTCCAGTTCTTTCCTCAGTTGAGGGAAAGGGAAGATTCCTTTTGCCAGTTGTCTTCTACTCTATATATTTGAATGCCAAAACTAATTGTGCATGAAGGTTCCAACTACATATGCATATCAGGGGCCTGGGTAAGGAATAGGGACAAAAATAGCTTCCCCCAGTTTTAATTCAACAATAATTAATATATCTCTTGGCCTTCGAAACAAGTAAAATCTGCTTGACATTTTGGGATATTTGATAGTAAAAATAGGTACCCTAAACTTTTCAGTGATTTAGGTCTCCAAAATTATTGGTACAATTCATGCTAGCAGTGATGGAGGTGCTTGTTATATTGTGTTTGCAGCTTGTCTGCAATAGATTTGAATCTTATCATCTCAAAATGGAAGTTCAGTGGCAGTATAAAATATTTTTTTCTTAATTTTCTAAGAAGATCACAAGATGTTTACTGCAGGTTGATTGAAATCTGGAATAATAATACATGGTTTGGAGTAGAGGATATGCTATAGCAACTTATGAATCTTTGGTTGTTAAAAATTCTACCATAGGCAGTCTTCAATTTATGTTCATTTGTTCAGTGACCACTCAAACCTGAAACCATGCAGAACAAGAGAACTTGTCAATGGAGATTCTTGGACATCCAGGTCATGGTTGTCCCAAAGGTGCTTTTTCAGGAGGCAGTTGGACTATCTTGTTATTCTTTTGAAGATGTTTCGCTACTCATTCAAGAAGCTTCTTCAGCTCTGACTGGATGGTGGGGAATGGAAGGATTTATATTCCTTGCAGACAACTGGTCATTTGCATTCTTTTAGAGAGTTGTTGAGGCCACTTGAAGGTTTGTCTGTGTCCTCAGAGTCACCTGAGTAGTGCAAATGTGTGTGGAGCCTTCTTGGAACTGCTGGAAAGACTGTTGTCTCTTGAAAAAGCACCTTTGGGACAACAAGGGGACTTATAACCAGTCTTGGAGTTTTGGCTTTGGGCCTTTGCAGTATCCCTTCAGACACATGATTGTGACTTGGCACCTAGCTCATGATTAAAATCTTGCAGCAAGCCATTCCCTGTTAGTTTCCTACAAGCAAAGTCATTGGCAGGAACTTGGAAGTTATGGTCATGGGAGGTCACTACATAATGACCCATGAGGACCTACTTAACAATAACAACCAATACTGCCATCTCTATGCAATGCAGTCACATGTCATTACACTTTACAACCACATTACTTAGTGATGGAAACTCTGTAGAAATACATTTAAAAAAGTTTGATTGCATGTAACATTGTGCTTTTCTTTATAGGATCTAGAGAAGACTTTAGATATATTCAACATCACTCTAGCAAGACAACAGGCAGAATTTGAGGTAAATGTCTTCTAAACCAGGGGTCACCAAACTTTTGGACCTCAGGAGCCACCAAACTCATAATTTTAAATCCCGCGTACCTGAGACCCTGAGACCCCAAAACAAGTTTGCAGAAAAATTCCCCACCCCGTTTTCCTTCTGATCGATCATTCTTTATTTGGGATCACAGGATACCATCTCCAGCTCCGTTCTTGGGGGCGGGGGGAGACTTTTGACTTCATGCAACCAAAGCAACAGAAGCAGCAGAAGTCTTTCTTTCTCTCCCCCAAACTGCCAGAAATGAGTCTTTGTGAGACTTGTTGCGCTGGCGCAGCCTCTTGGAGTAGGATCCCTTGTAGTAGGGTCCCAAAGATTTATTTCTGGCGGAGTTTGGGGGAGAGAAAGAAAGACCTTTGTTGCTTTCCTTATGTGCATCCAAAAACAGAAGAAAGAAGCAGAAAGAAGTAGCCCGGTGGTTAGGCCAGGCGCATGGGGTGAATGGGGCAAGTTTCCCCCTCCATCCTTTCCTCCCTCCCCTCACTACCTCGTGTTGTTTGTAAAGCAAGCGACTCAAGCCTTGTCTTGCCAGGGGCCATGTGGGCGGCACAGCCTTGTGTTCCTGTGCAGCTTGGATTAATTGTTTTTGGGGGTGCGTTGGGGTGACATTTCTCTGCGGACCACCAAAATTTTCTCATGGGCCACCATCTGGTTCAACTGTCGTAAGTTGTGGACCACTGGTTGGCGACCACTGTTCTAAACTACACTATCCAAAATTTAGTGTCTTTATTTCACCATTTATAATGTAAATTATAAGTATAATAATCAAGATTATTAAATTAATACAGGTAGTCCTTGACTTACAACAGTTCATTTAATGACCATTCAGAGTTACAATAGACTGAAGATGTTGCAATGTACTGAAAAAGTGACTTACAACTTTTTTCACACATATGAACATGGCAGCATTTCCATCCTGATCAAAATTCAGATACTTGGCAACTGACTCAGATTTATGGCAGTTGCAGTGTCCTGGTATCATAATGTGACCTTCTGACAAGCAGAGGCAATGGGGAAGCTAGATTTACTTAACCGTGTTACTGACTTAATAAGTACATGATTCACATAACAATTGTGGCAAGAAAGACTGTAAAATGGAGCAAAGCTCACTTAAGAAATATTTCACTTAGCAACAGAAATTCTGGTTCAATTGTCGTAAGTTGTGGACTATCTGTATATAATATATAATCCTTGACTTATATAATATATGACTGTATATAATATATGTTGACCCCCACGGAGAGGGCGTGCAAACTGGGTGTCCTCCTGGATGTACGGCTATCGTTAGAAGATTATATTGTCGCCATCGCCAGAGGGGCCTTTTGTCAGGTCCGGCGGATCTGCCAGTTGCGGCCCTTTCTGAATCGGGGCGCTCTTCGCACTGTCACTTCTGCCCTCGTCATCTCCTGCCTAGACTACTACAATGCTCTCTACATGGGGCTCCCCTTGAAGAGCATCCAGCAGGTGCAGAGTGCGGCCACGCGGGTGATTTTGGGGGCTCCTTGGAGCTCCCGTGTTACACCGCTCCTGCGTGAGCTGCACTGGCTTCCGGTGACCTTCCAGGTGCGATTCAAGGTGTTGGTAGTCACTTTTAAAGAGCTTCATGGCTTGGGACCTGGGTACTTACGGGACCGCCTGCTGCCACCATCGGCCTCCCGCCGGCCAGTGCACTCCCACAGGGTGGGCCTCCTTGGGGTGCCGTCGGCTGGACGACGCCGACTGGCAGCCCCGAGGGTGCGGGCCTTCTCTGTGGGGGCACCCTCCCTCTGGAACGAATTACCTCCAGAGTTGCGAGCCATTACTGACCTGCAAACCTTCCGGTGCGCACTAAAAATCCATCTCTTCCAACAGGCCAGTCTGGCCTAGTACCAATTATTCGGGTTTTAAAAAATTTTTTAAAAAATTTCTGGTAATTTTAACTTTTCTATCTTGTTTTTACTGTTTTTCTCAGCCATTAATTTAATTCTTTTAACCTTTTTAAAATTCTGTTTATTGTGGGGGTTTTTATCTTGGCTATATACCGCCCCGAATCCCGTTGCGGGAGGGGACGGTATAAAAATTTAAAAATAAATAAATAAAATAAAATAAATAAATAAGAAAGTCAGACTAGATCAACCAAGAATACAAGAACATATTTTATGTATTCAATATGATTAATAATCTGCTAATTAACCAAAACTCCTGTGGACTCCTCTTAAATTGCATATGGCACCTACAATACTTGAGAAAGTGTAGAAATAAGTGTAGAAATAATATAAGAAATAAGTTATGTAGCTGCATTTGAGCATTGTAGCAGTATTGGTGTTGAAAAGCATGGCTTTCCTTTGTCTTTTGAAGCTTTGATGATCACAACTCTTGAATTAATGAGATTAGGAGACTATTTCTGGCAGCCCTGTGTATATTTTGTGTGAAATATTGCAAGTGATCCTATCAGGAGTTGAGGAAGCAAATGCCTGGCCATTGTCAGGAGCTGTTTAATGAAGTTTAATTGAACTTTTCTCTATTTAATTATTTTGCATTATAAAATCTTTTGGAACTTTTTACCTTTGCTGATAATGTGGTTAAGAACTGCAGAATCTGGATGACAATATTTTCAATTAGGGGGTACATATTTTGTGAAAGAGATTAATGGTGATGGCAAGGGATCCAGCTGGCTTACCTCGATTTCCTATTTCTCTACTCCATAGAGTTTGTTGAGCTGAATTTCTAAGGGCGGGGGGGGAGCCTGATTTTGTAAAGGATAAAATCTTGAATTATGATGAGGATTTCTGATTCCCAGGGTTATAAATCTGTTCTGTATGCTAAGGCAGGAGCTGGAAAGTCATCTGTCCATTGTGGATATTTAACTTGGATTCTGGCAATGTAAGGGTAACTTGAAAAGGATTGCCTAAATTCTTCATCAACTATGGGATAATACTTTTCAAAAATGAAGCTCCAAAATGAGAGTTATTTAATCTTATGCTCCGAGTTAAAAAGTAGCAGTTGCTATTTTTTGGTACTATAAATTTATATTATGAAAACACTCCTCCTTCAGATTACCCATTTCAAAGAGATGCTCAGATTGGGTTGCATTTCTCCAGGCATCTTGCTAGGTTTTCTTTATACTTGATATAATAAATGCATTATTTGATGTTATACAATCAGTAATGTTAATTTATGCTTTGTTTTGCATAATAGGCTATTAAAGCTGGATTAAAGATTTTCAAACCAGGTGCTAAACAAGATGATGAAGACTCTGGTGGTTGGTTTAGTTGGATGTGGGGATGGTCTGGAGGAAAAAGCAGTGAAACAAAACAAGAACCAAAAGGTATAAAGATGGCAGTTTTGATCTAACAATTTTGTAATGCCGGAGTAAGGGTTCATTATGATTAAACACCAAATTATCTTATAGTACCTTTAGATATTAGAAAAGGTAAAGTTGCTTCTACTAATGGAGTAGATTTAAGCATTTGACAAAGCTGTGATTGTAAAAAAAAATATTGAAACCCTTATGCAATGTGTTTGTTTTAGAATGCTACCATATGAAAAATGTGCTTGTTTTTTGTTTAATGTAGTAACATTTGATATTGCAGGTATTGAACAGTTCATGACTCCACAAGAAAAAGATAAACTCTATGCAGCAATTGGTTATAGTGAAACTGCTGTCGATCCAACATTGCCAAAAACGGTGGGTGTGATTTGCATAGGATAAATCAGAAAACATTTGACTTTTAAAAGCAATGGTTCTTATAATGAATGATGATATCTAAAGTACAAATTAATACATAGACCTAAGCATTAAATAATTTGTTTGCTTGCTTGCTTATATATTGAAATGTAAATGAACCAGATTTTCGTATTTCAGATAAAATGCACGAAAACTGTAAGCTATGGGCCCGTAGGACTTTGTCCAAAATCCATTTCCTAGAACTTTAAATATTAATTGGTGCAGACATTAAATATTAATTGGTACATAACTGAGTTTAATTAGAGAAAGGGATAATCTTCTTTGAGGAAGGGAGGGATTATGTTGTCCTTTCATGATATACCATTCAGAATATTTTTTAATTATTTAAAATTAAATTATTAAAATTATTAATTTTAAAAATTATTTTGCATAATTAACTTAGAAAAGACATCCCATTATAAGGCATTTTTCTTATATTTGGTGTTGTGTTTTCAGTCCAGCTTACCTATTTTGAGTTTCATACACGATTAATTTTCTGAATTTCAAATGTAATCATTAATAACATTTGGTTAAAATGTTCTTTAGTTCATGATCTTTTTTGTTAATTTTCATAGTATGAAGCTGTGAAGCTTTATGTAAAATTAATAAGCATGTCAGTGCTAATCAGGGAAAACAAGGAGAAACCTGAGCTAATAAAACTTGCATTAATTGATCTGCGTACGACAGTAACACAACGACCTGGTGCTGAAGCAATAAGGTAAGCATTTATCTAAAGTAGGTAATAGAAATATAGTTAAAATGTTGAGCCTTTCTTCTAGTGAGTGGTCATGTATGACCGTCTTTCTGTATTGGCTTTGCCCTGTCTATCTGATTTTTCTTCTGGTTTTGTGCTCTTTGGTAGCTTTTTTGAAAGAGACATGCAAAATACGTTTCATTCTTGTTATTTGATCTTTGTCTAAAGAAACTACCTATGCCATAGTACGTAGTAGACCTAATGTTGGCTTTTGATCAGGGAATTAGGTACTGGACAAATTGTTGTTCTGATAAAAAATATTTAGAGGACGGACCATTCAGCCTTGATCTCCTAGAAGAAAAGCAAGATATAACTGCAACAAATAAGTGAAGATCTCTTATTGTGTAAATCCAACTTTTCTAGTAATTTTAGAGACAACCAGAAAAGTTGACATTTTGTTGAGATTTTGAATGTAATTTGACATTGGAAAAACACCCAAGAAATTATAGGCTTATATTCTCTAACAATAATAACAACAACAAAAAGCCCACGCGTACAGGTAGTCCTTGATTTACAATGATACATTTAGTGACCATTCAAAGTTATAATGGCACTGAAAAAAGTATTACAACTAGTCCTCACACTTATCATTTCTGCCGAAACCCCAAGGTCAAGTGATTAGGCATGTGGCAACAGGCGTACATTTAAAAGAGTTGCAACATCTTGGGGTTATGTGATCAGCCTTTGCAATCTGCTCAGCCAGCTTCTGACAAGCAAAGTCAGTGGGGGAAGACAGATTTGCTTAATAACCAAGTGATTCACTTAACAATCATGGCAAAATTGATCATAAAATCAGATGTGACTCGCTTAACAACTACCTTGCTTAGCAATGAAAATTGTCACAATTGTGTTTATAAGTCAAGGTCAACCTATATAAGAATTGAAAAATCTATGCCTTAGATGAGGGATGTCAAACTCTGGGTGACTGAGCCAATCACTTTCTCAGCCCAGCTCACCTGTTGTGGGGAAAATTAAGAGGCAGGAATATTAGGTATGTTTGTGACTTCTAGTTTTATGTATATAAAAAGGTGGGATAATGATTTATTTATTCATTATTTATTTATTAATCAATTTTATATATCGCCCCCCCCTCTCCCAACGGGACTCGGGCGGTGTACAGCTGAATAAAAATACAATCATAAATACAATATTTAAAATGAAGTTAAAAAGATTAAATAGGTGGCTGGAGAATAAAACAATCAAAGGAGTTAAAAAGCTAAAAACATTTAAAATCAATTAAAAACCCTACAAGTAACTCTAGGCCAGACCGGCTTGATGGAATAGGTGGGTCTTCAGCGTGCGCCGGAATGTTAATAGGTCAGGGATGGTCCTCATCTCCGGGGGCAATTTGTTCCAGAGGGAGAGTGCTCCCACAGAGAAGGCCCGCACCCTCGGGGCCGCCCGCTGGCACCGTCCAGCCGGCGGCATCCCGAGGAGGCCCGCCCTATGGGAGCGCACTGGCTGACGGGAAGCCGATGGTGGCAGTAGGCGGTCCCGTAAGTACCCAGGTCCCAAGCCATGGAGCACTTTAAAGATGACCACTAGCACCTTGAATCGCATCCGGAAGGCCACTGGGAGCCAATGCAGCTCGCGCAAAAGTGGTGTAACATGAGATGGTGATGATGATATCATCATCTAAAAATAGGTACACAATATGGGCTTTTTGTTGTTACTTGCCTATTATTGGATTCCTATAATGCCCTGTTTTTTTCCAGTGTCAAATTGCATTCAAAATCTTGACTGTTCTTTTCCGGTAACCTCTAAAGTTGCTAGAAAAGTTGGATTTACACAAAAAAAGAGGTCTTATTGCTACATTTATAACTTGCTCTGCATAACTTTCAAAACCCTTTTAGAGATAATTCACATGGGAGTGAAGTGCAGCAGGGGTCCTTTCTCTTCTTTCCCATATAACTTTGAAACTTTGTAAGTCTTCTGTGTATAATTTTACTGCATATTATATGAATATACGTAAAATGAATTTTAAATGATTTAGTTCTTTTTAAAAAATAAAGTTATTTGTAACTTGCCTTTTATTCAAGCTTAGTGAATTACATTAGAGATAATTGAAATCAATTCTAGGCCATGGTCATTCATTATAAAAATGACCATGGAAACTTTTTTTCCCCTTTGATCCTATACAACGATGTGAGAAAAATGTAATTGGCAAAAAAGTTAAAATCCTTCATCTTTCCATTGTAATTTTCTGATTATTACATTATGAGAGCATAGAACAAAAACTTTGTAGTAACTTCTTTTGAATAATATAATATGTTGTTTGTTTGTGCATGTGTGCGTGTATATTAAATGTGTTTATTTGTGTACACTACTACTACTGTTAATCTTCTCATCACTCCTTATCACCCATCGCCTCCCACTTGTGACTGTAACTTTGTTGCTTCTATCCTGTTTCCTAGTAGGATTTGATGTTGATTGTACCCTATGACTATCATTAAGTGTTGTACGTTATGATTCTTGATTCTTAACTAATGTTCCTTCTTTATGTATACTGAGAGTATTTACACCAAGACAAATTCCTTGTGTGTCCAATCACACTTGGCCAATAAAACATTCTTCTTCTTCTTCTTGTACCTTTATGCATATCCTTTGTGTTCTATTTTTCAGATTTGAATCAAGCGTAAGTGCATTTGAAGTTCAGGGCATGGCTCAGAAAAAAACAGTACCCTGTCTGTTGTCATCTCACACAGTCCATTCACTGCACAATGCATCACTCTTCACGATAATGTTTGAAACCAATCCCTTAGATGAGAATTGCAATCAGAGACTAATAATAGAGTCACAGCCTTTGGAAATAATATATGATGCTGTAAGTAGAAAATGCTTATTCTACAAATCAAGTTTTTAAAAGACCGCATTCTACATTAAGAATATACATGACTGTTCTTTTATATACTTATCAGGTGACTGTGAATAGTTTAGTTGATTTCTTCCGACCCCCAAGTGATGTTCATTTAGAGCAAATAACTTCAGCAACCTTAACAAAATTGGAAGAATTTCGTGACAAAACAGCTACAGGTAAACTATTTTTACACATATGTGCGCACACTGAATTCACACTGTAACAGCTATCATAGTGTGAGGAGCAGAATCTAGCCCAAGAAACTGTTACTAATGCAATTTTTTTGACTTTTTTGTCTAGGATTAGTTTATGTTATAGAAACCCAGAAGGTCTTAGATTTAAAAATAAATCTTATGTCTTCCTATGTCATTGTTCCACAAAATGGATTTTACGAAGCTACATCAAATAAGCTACTTTTGGATCTAGGTCATTTAAAGGTAACCCCTTCAAATATCAAAAAAATTATATGTTAATGTTATTTATTTTATAACCATTGGCTGGCCTTATCTGAACATAACAGAGTTCATTTCAGGCCCACGTTTAGTCTGGGTAGTGCCTGGTTGGGAGATTTGGGAATATGGCAATTACCTAGACATGGGGACAGAGGGCAGAATGTAGAATGCAGTGACAAACCATTTCCATACAGTTGCCATGAAAATGGATCTGTCTTGAATTAACCAGGAATCAAATGTGATTTAAAAGATATTTTAACATACACAGAGAGAATACTTTATAATTCAGTTAAATCATGTATGTTGATTTCCACAGGTTTGAAAATAATAATATAATTTGGAGACTTTAACAGTAGTGGGCAATTTAGATATTTTCAAAAGTTCAGTATCATAGAAATGGGAAACCTTGGGCCAAGGATTCAGTTCAATTTGCCAGGCTAATAGACCTTAACCTGTATAAAAAAAACAGCAACGAAGTCACTTTGGGCTTGAGTGAGGGACAAAACATTAATAGAATGAGAAATGCTGAAGGAAGCAAGAAGTGCAAGATGAGATAGAGAGGATAACATTCCTGATTTTGCTCTATATATTAAACAATGCTGTATGCAGGGTAGATCAGGAGTGTTCCCTAATTGATTTGTACAGAGCCCTTCTCTTTATTTGTAATCTCTTCTTGGAGTATGTATTGATTATTTCTACTGTTTTTTTTTAAAGATGAGTAGCAAATGTCGGTCTACCTTGTCAGATATCAAAGTTGGCGAAAGTGCTCTTGAAGATATTATGTCAAGAGCTTATGATAGGTTTGACATTCAACTCAGTAGCATACAGCTACTCTATAGCAGACATTGTAAGTATTAAATTTTGTTGATTTTTAAGGAATAATATGGAATACCCTTCTTTAACATACTATGTAAATTTTCCCTTCCCTATGGCTTCTATTCATCTTGAGCAAGTTATCACTTAATGAGAATCATCTCATTAAGGCTCAGCTAAACATAGTTTTCTCTTCACAAAATAAGAGTCAAATTCATCTAGGTTAGTTCATAATATTAGGCCATTGGTTATGTCAATCATATTAAGACTATAGAACATGCTTAGAAATATGGGAATCCCAGAACATTTCACTGTCTATATGCAAAACTTATTTCCAGATTAGGAAGCCATAGTTCAAACAGTACACAGAAAAACAGACTGGCAGAGAGTGAGAAAAGACTGCATATTTTTCCATTATTTAACTTCTATGCTGAATAAGTATTGAGGAAAACTGAATTGGAAGAAGATGAGCATGGTTTTAAAATTGGAAGAACCAGCATCAATAACCTGCTTCAGAGAAACCTGACAAAAGAGAAGCCATTAGTCCCAGCTCTGTCTCAGTGACTACTGTACCAATTTCTAACAGTGACTGTTCTTTTATTGTTGCTGAGAATAGCAACCAAAAAAAAGATATTTTCCTAACTTTGAAAAAATTAAGGTTTAGAGAATTCATAGCTAATAAAAGCTAAGAGTAAGAATAGCATAAGAGCAAATGTGGTGAATTTTGCTAACCAACAGTTCAGTTGATAGAAGCAAATTGCAGTTTATTTATTACAATTTATTTTGCAAATTGCAAAATATTTCTTGGTAGCAAAAAATCAGACATTATTCTCCTACTTCAAATGGAATCAGAATATGGATATCCTCTAAGGCCTGAAGCATAGCACAGAAAGCAAGCAGCAGGATTAACATTGAAACCAATAGTAGAACAACACCATGTAATAAGACCACCACTAGGTTATACTCATAACAAGGCCCCTCTGAAATCCAAGATAATCATAGAAGCCAAGAAAGGCGGTGCAAATAGAAGCACTTAATACTTTTAGAATGCAGCAGGAATCTGAGCTGAATATCCTCCATTATTAGAATACAAACTGGAGAAACAGGAAACATTGGACGATACATCAAGAAGCTAGACCGGGAGCTCTGGTAAAACAAAAAAAAGAAAAGCAAGTCAGCTTACTAAGGCTCACCCCGGCAGTTTAGGATACCAAGGAGGGACAGTCTATTGGGCATAGTTTACCTACAGTATGAGAGTTGCAGCAAAGGCACTCTACCCCCTAAGCTAGTTCATAAGAAACACAGGACCATTCCAGAGCAAGTGGGAAATAAGGAAAACTAGTCACCTTGACTTTTAAAAGCTCAAACAAACCCGATTCATCTGCTATCTATTGGGTTCACCACAATAAAGATGCCACTAAAACTAGTGTAAAGTTGCTCTTTGTAGCCTTAAATTAGCATCAACATTGATGTAGCCATGCTTTTTAAAATTGATGAAAAACACTTGGGAAGCATCTATTGTACTGTAGTATAATTGTTTTTCAAAGTTTCTTACAATAAATATTTTTTCATTTTTAGATGAAAACTGGGAGGAGGCTCGTAGATTACAATCCTCATCTCAACATATCTTGCAACCTCTAGATGTGAAAATGGAATTGAACAGAGCAATGGTTGTAACAGATGCAAGAATGCCCAAGTATAACTACAATTATAACTATTTTTTATTACTCATACTACTATTACTATCGTGTTTCTCCAACAATACGGCCTCTACCAATAGGAAGACCGAGCATGTTTTCTAGACATGAAATGAAATTAAGCCCCTCCCCCCAAATTTAGGCCTAGTTTAAAACATGCTGGGGGGGGGAGGCCGGGGGTTAAAACATGCTGGGAGGGAGGGCAGGGGGGGAAACTTGCCTTTAACAGTGCCCTGCGCGGCGCTGCCGCTGTTCTCGCGCCAGCAGGAAGTGTAGAAGCGTTTCTGCTGCTTCTCGGGCGGGGGAGCTGCCTCCATGGCTTCCACAGTTCCTGCCGGCACGAGAACAGCAGCAGCACCAGCGGGAATGTGGAAGCGTTTCTGCTGCTGCTTGGGTATGTGCGGAAGCCTCCTGTGACAGGCTTCCGCACACACCCGAGCAGCAGCAGAAACGTTTCCATGTTCCTGCCGGCGCTGCTGCTGTTCTCGTGCCGGCGGGAACACCGCTGCCGCCCACCCACTGATGGGGAGAGAAATTAATTCACCCCCAAAAAGGTGGCCTAGCCGTTTTTTCGGGGCTCAAAAAAAAATAAGGCCCTGCCTTATTTTGTGAGAAACAAGGTATAAGTATTGTTCATTTGATGGAGACTATGATTATATATTTCTTCCATATCTGTTGACCTTCTACCTTCTAAATCCAATAGACATACTTTTAAATTGACCACTTAAATACAAAAAATAGCAGAATATTGAACCCAGTAATCAAATCTGGGAATTAGACCTAGATTAAATTTTTAGTTTACCCAGGGGTAACTATTTTATAGTAATTTTATTGTGAGATAAATCAACTTCAGATACCCCTTGATTTATGACCACAACTGAGCCCAAAATTTCTGTTGCTAAATGAGACATTTACCAAGTGAATTTTGCCACATCTTATGACTTTTCTTGCCACATTTGTTGTGAGTCATGATAGTTATTTAAAAACATGGTTATTATGTGAATTTCGCTTCCTCATTGACTTTGCTTGTCAGAAGGCCACAAAAAATGATCATCTGACCCCAGGACTCTGCAACCAACATAAATATGAATCAATTACCAAGCATCTGAATTTTTTCATGTGACCATGAGTAATGAAACAAACAAAATGTTAAAAAGTTATTATATTTATGTAGTTCCTTTACCAAGCACATCTAAATTATATTAAAATAACCAAAATATCTTTACAATCCCCAAGGAATGTCACAACTTTTGAGCACCCCTTATGTTTAGAATTGAAAGCTGAAAAATTTGACACACCCTAAATTGAAGATGCTGCAATAGTCTTAAATTTGAAAAACAGTCATAAGTCACTTTTTTCAATGCCATTGTAACTTTGAATAGTCACTAAACAAACTATTGTAAGTTGAGGACTACCTGTATTGAGATCAAAGTATGGTCCTATAAAAGCTATGGCTGTGGCTTATTTAGTGCTCTGTTTTGGTCAAATTTAGTTCTTGCTTTGGGATGATGCAATTCATTCATTGTTTGGTTTCTGGCGCTCATGTGTGCATGCAGACCAACTGGCCACCGCTCATGTCTGTGCTGGAAACTGGAAGCTCAGCTTCCTGTTGCATGCATGCAAAGACCAGCTGGCTACAGTGGGCAATGGCTGGAGAGATGTACAATGGCGGAGAGATGGATCCATGTGCAGCTTCCAGCAAGCGTGCCATAAGTTCGCCATCACGGCTATAGACTAGTAATACAGCACTTTAGTTTATATTTAGGGTCACTGTATCTGGTAAAAACCATGAGTGCTGGATAATCTAGAAATAGCATGGGCAACTTTTTGAGTTGAGACAGAAATATATTTAATTTGTTTCTTTCATAACAAAGATTATTTGAAAGTGACTATCTAGTATTTAAAATTTTCAGTTTGTAATTATCAATTCTATTTAATATCCTGTTATGTAGTTAATTTATAAAGACATATGCATATATAATGCATTTGCTACGTTTTCACTACTTGGGGTTACCCAAAATGGCATATAGTTTTTCTTTTCATTAACTTACTATCAGCCGCTGAATTCATTCTCTCATGCTCCTGATTATAGGTAGTCCTCAACTTATGACCACAATTGAGCCTAAAATTAAAGCGGGACAGTTGTTAAGTGAGTTTGCCCCATTTTATAACCTTTCTTGCCACAGTTGTTAAGTGAATCACTGCAGCTGTTAGTACCATGGTTTTGAATTAATGTGGCTTCCCATTGACACCGCTTGTCAGAAAGTCACAAAAGGTGATCACATGACCCAGGGATACTGCAACTATCATAAATATGGGTCAGTTGCCAAACATCTGAATTTTGATCATGTGACTATGGGGATAGTGCAACAGTTGTAAACAGTCATAAATCGCTTTTTTCAACACTGTTACAACTTTGAGCAATCAATAAATGAACTGTTGTAAGTCGAGGATTATCTGTATTTACAAATGTGAAATAATCTCAGTATAGATATTGGTGGAATCCTCTGTTGTACATTGTGAAAAGCACCCATTTATTTTGTTTCCAATTCCAAGAAGCCAGTTGCGTATCTAATAGAACTATCATTTATATCCCAAGTTCATCGTAAAGCTGGATAAGATCCTGAAGACACGGTCTTGCCAATGGGCATGGGGACAAGGAAATGTGATGGAGCTGGTGCAGTGGCTATACTGATTGTTTTGATAAATGGGTTTATGGGCTATGAGTTACGTGCATTTTATGGTAGTTTTTATATACTTTTATTTCTCTTTGTTTTTAAATGATGCTTTTGTTGTTGTTGTTATTATTTTTTTATTGTTTGTAAACTGCACAAATCCTGGCTGGATTTATTTTTCTAATGGTTATTTATTTTTTAGGTACAAAATGTATGGTGAGCTGCCATTACTTTTTTTTAATATCTCAGATGAGAAATTAAAATCTATTCTGGAACTTATTGACAGCATTCCAAAACCAAAAAATTCATCTGACTCCACAGCTGTTCTACAACCTTCCAAGGCAAGTTTAAATGTTCATTGATAATACAAAAGATTCCTGGACAATTTAATCACGGTGGAGTATTTGATTGATGTGATATTTTCTTATTTTGCACAAAGGAAATAATTAGCAGAAGTCATATAAGCAAATATTTAGTTAATGCCTTTATTTTCTTTTTTCTCTGTTGATAATTTGCCAGCATAGAAAAGTGGATTTTCAGGGAATAGCAATTAGGAAAAATTACAAGTTTTTAGATATTGTTTCACCTTCTCACTTGCTGCTGTGTGAATTTGTCATGATAGTGAGTGACCTTCTTACCAATATTCCATGTCATAGCCATGGAAATTGCACTAAAGTACATTTCTTGTAGTTTCAAGAACTCAGAATGGGAGCACAAAAATTAGGTCCATAATGTCACAAAGAAACTTGTGGGTATTTTTATTCTGATAAATTCATACTATCATGTGGACTGTGGACTGAATGAGAAGGAATTTCCAGCTGTCTTTCAATCACAGCCAAAAAAATCTATTAATCTCAAGTTAGTCTTTGAATAATAAGGGGCAAACAAATCAAAACCTAATTTATAAAAGGCTGGATTGTCAATTGAGATCCAGGAGTTCATTTTTATTAGAGCTTACTCAGAAGCTTCAGATTTGGTGTGTACAGATGCTTTTGGATCTGGATTTAATTTTGATTTACTTGCCATTAATTTTGGCTTGCCATTAATTTTGGCTAGTAGGCAAGCCATCAGATTTGGCTATGGTAGTAACTATTGGATTGTAGGTAACCCTTGTTTAAAGTTCATTTGTTTAGAAACAATTCGGAATTATGGCTGCACTGAACAAATGGTAGTTAATATCTGGTCCGTGAAGTTATGGCTGTTGCAATGTTTGTGAAGTCACATAATCAAAAATCAGATGTTTGACAGCTTGCTATAACTACAACTGCATGTCTGCTCTTGCCATCTCCCATCTCTTCCTTCCCCCAATCTCTGCCGTTTTGGTTGCCTAACATTCTGGAGCCCTGCCACCTGGAGCTCCATGGGCCCTGCTCTATCACCTTGCTTAATGTATACTTAATTGTTTTTGACAGTGGCAGGGCTAACAGAGTGCAAAGTAGCAGGGTCAGCGGAGTGTAAGGTGGCAGAGCCAGCAGAGCACAGGGTTACAGAGGCAGCAAAGTATAGGGTAGCCAAAAGGGCAGAGATGAGGGCTAGATAAGCGGATATGGCGAGTTGAAGAAGAAGCAATCCCTTGCTTTGCTGGACGGACCAAGCCAGAGTCTTTTGTTAACAATGGCAACTAGGACTGCCTGCATTGCATCACTTAAATGATACATTGTGACACTGCACTTTAGAAATGCCTCACTTAGAAAGATAAATTTTGGTTCCAATTACTGTCATAACCCAACGACTGCCTTCCTACTATATGGATAATTTTGTGAAACATTGACAAATTCAGTCATAATACAGTCTAAATCATATTTACATGTTATGGAAGTATTCAATTTCTACTTTGAGAAACAGTGTTGGGTTTTGGTTTGTTTCTTGGTTTATTTCAGTTCAAAGAGCAGCCAGTCATCTAAGATTAGGAGAAACTGAAGGCCTACCTTCTATACAAATTTTCCTACTCGCTATACCTGAAGCACTTCCATCTATTCTTAATATCTATGACCAGATAGAAGATATATTTAAGTAATTGTTTTTAAAGTGTTGAACAATAATGCTGCCTCTCAGCATAGCCACAGCAACTACTATGTTGTTTTGTTTTGTTATCTTTCATTATATTTACTGCCCGGTTGGTTTTATTGTTAGCATCATATACTTTCTTAAAAAGAGGAGATTTGTAAGTTTTGTCTCATTCTAATTAGCTGTTATATGTTGATATTTTGTAATTTATCATTATTATTGATGTTATAATTTACTGATTCGAACAACCAGAAAAAATAGGCAAATGTTTATATTAGCCAAGGGAGTAATATATTCCTGAACTAAAGAAGATTACATTTTGCTTTTGTATTGCAGCTTCAAGCATCTTCTCTGATAACAACACCTCAAATGTCGACCTCAGTAATTCCATTTTTAGAACCTCTTTCAATAGCTGGATCAAGTGGTAAATGTTCATTTCATGTTTATTTAATCTAGTAATGTTTACTTATAAAATGTAAATGTTAGAAAAAATACTGGGTAATGAGATCTGTTGCAAGGAATTAATGCTTATCAGAAGTATGGGAAATAGCTGTGATAAGAGTATGTTTCTCTTTGCTTTTTTATATGGAAGTGAGAATTGGCAAGGGTAGATCAATCATAATAGTATGCTGACTGCATTGGAAATTGGTACTTAAGCATGTGTTAAAACAAGAAGAGGTAAGGTCAAGAATGAATGGCTGCAAAATGAATTGTTTTTTAAATGGTGATCAATGAATAGGATCAGATTGAAAAACAAAGCATATGAAAAAAGAATCAATGGGTTGAGAGGAAGGGGAAATATAGAATAGAACAGAACAGAATAGAATTATTTATCGGTCAAGTGTGATTGGACACACAAGGAATTTGTCTTGGTGCAAATGCTTTCAGTGTACATAAAAGATACATTCGTCAAGAGTCAAGAATCATCAGGTACAATACTTAATAATAGTCATAAGGTACAATGAGCAATCAAATCATACTAGGAAACAGTCAATATAAATCGTAAAGATACAAGCGACAAAGTTACAGTCATACAGTCACAAGTGGGAGGGAGGGGCGATAAGGAGTGATGAGAAGATTAATAGTAATAGTAATGCAGACTTTGTAAATAGTTGGGCAGTGTTGAGGGAATTATTTGTTTAGCAGTGATGACGTTCGGAAAAAACTGTCCTTGTGTCTAGATGTTCTGTTGTAAGAGTTGAAACAATTTATGTCCGGGATGTGAGGGGTCTGTAAATATTTTCACAGCCCTCTTTTTGATTCGTGCAGTATACAGGTCTTTGATTGAAGGCAGGTTGGTAGTAATTGTTTTTTCTGCAGTCCTTATTGCTCTCTGGAGTCTGTGTCCTGTTGGTTTGCAGAACCAAACCAGATAGTTATAGAGGTGCAGATGACGGACTCAATAATTCCCCTGTAGAACTGTATCAGCAGATCCTTGGGCAGTTTGAGCTTTCTGAGTTGGCGCAGAAAGAACATTATTTGTTGTGCTTTTTTGATGACATTTTTGATGTTAGTGTCCATAATAGAACCTAGAAATTTGATACTGTGTTGTCTAGTATTGTAAGAAGTGGTAGTATGGGAGGGTTTCTCCTAAAGTCTACCACCATTTCTATGGTTTTGAATGTGCTCAGTTCCAGATTGTTCTGGTCACACCACGAGGCAAGTTGTACAACCTCCTGTCTGTAAGTGGATTCGTCATTGTCTCAAATGAGACCAATCACTGTTGTATCATCTGCAAACTTCAGTATTTTAACAGATGTATCATTTGAGATGTAGTCATTGGTATATAGGGAGAAGAGAAATGGAGAAAGCACACAGCCTTGAGGGGGCCTGTGCTAATTGTACAGGTATCAGATGTGATTCTGCCTAGCTTCACCTGCTGCTTCCTGTCTGTTTGGAAGCTTATGATCCACTTACAAGTGTGTTAGGTACCGCTAGCTAGTTTAGTTTAGTTAGAAGAATGTCTGGAATGGTATTGAATGCTGAACTGAAGTCTACAGAGAGAACCCTTGCGTAGGTATATGGAGATTCAAGGTGTTGTAGATGTAGTGCAGAGCCATATTAACAGCATCATCTATTGATCTGTTTGCTCAGTATGCAAACTGCATGGGATCTAACAGCAGATCCGTGATGGTTTTTAGGTGGGACAGCACTAGCCTTTCAAAGGTTTTCATAACCACTGATGTTAGAGCAACTGGTCTGTAGTCATTCAGTTCCCTGGTGGAGAGCTTCTTTAGCACTGGGATGATAGTAGAGTGTTTGAAGCAAGAAGGAAAACAGCAATCTCTAGTGATTTATTGAAGATTCGGGTGAAGATGGGGACCAATTGGTCAGCACAGACTTTTAAGCAAGAAGGAGTTATCTTGTCTGGCCCTGGTGCTTTTCCTGGCTTTTGTCTGTGAAATATATTTTGCACTTCTTTTTCTGTGATCACCAGAGGTTGTGAACCCAATGGGTTGGGGTCAGTTATAGGAAGCTTGGCTGTTGTTGGTGTGTTTGAGATGGGGGTTGTGGAGATAGGTGGCTGTAGTTTCCTTTCAAAGGTTATAACTGGATGTAGCTAATGAAAAAGAAAGCAGTGAGAAGTTTAATACCAAAAGGCAATAAATAAATCTATATGAAAAAAAGTCATGAAGATACATGTATAATAATTTGTATTGGTGCAAACTAGGTTTAGTTAGATTTTTGTTTCTCTTCACTCTTGACTTGTTACTTTCTGTGTGTTGTATAACACTGGTTACCACAAAATAAAATAGTTTAATTGATATGTATGTATGTATGTATCAGAATTTCATTATTTTATGTAAGCATTTTCATGCAGTTTTTTCCCCTATAGGGCTAATATGTATTATTTAAGCAGAGGCTAGAAATGAGCAGAAAATAAATCTGTATGCCTGGGTGATACCTGTAGGTCAACAGTGTTTTATGACTTCCCCTTGCTAATCAGTAGCAACGAACAAACAAGATTAATTTTTTTATGTAAAAGCACTATAATTGCAGTTTTATTCCAATATTCAGAAATAGTTTCAGAATTATTACTTCATATGCCTTTTGTATTAGGATATGGATGATAGGTCTCGGAGCTTGAGCCAAATAATAAAAACAAATATCTAAACAGAATCTCATAAATCTAAAGTCTGCCTATGTTAGATGCAATTATTGGGTTTTCTTTATATAACATAAATAAGTCAAAATGGCAGCATGTTTTAATAATTATTACTTTACCTTGAACTGTTTATTAGAATCTGAGGATGAATTTTATGATGCTCCAAGTAGTCCTTTGGAAGACCTACCATTTTTTGAAGCACCTTTGGGCTCACTGAGTAGAGCTAGTAGCTTCCGAAAAAACACAGCAAAAACAGAACCTTTGAAAAACATGACTGATTTCCAATTAAGATTTGAAATATCTGAGGTAATGCTTATTTTTTACTATTAAAGATTTATGACCATTTATGTCAGACTGTTTATGTATGTATGTTTTCTTTCTGAAATGTATGTTCAGATCTTTATCATTATTACTGTAGTTGCTTTATTACTGTTGATTGGCAACAGTATCTCCTTATATATGACTAGGTTGAACAAGGACTATTCTGCTACAGTTATCTTTGACAACTATATTTCAAGTTCTGATATTGTGGGAACAAATTCATTTGATATTTTCTTGTCTTCCCAGAATTCACAGCTGTCCATTATCTTAAGGTCTAGGGGATCACCAAAATACTAAGGTGTGGGTTGTCAATAGGTACTGTGAAAGAAGAATCGTTAGGGAAAATAGAGCAGCAACAGAATGCAGTCATTTATTTAAGACTTCCAGTGGGCCAAACCAAAGGGGCTAAAGGAACAAGAGAATTAGAAGAATCTTGGTTTAATTTTAAATATATATTGGTGGCTTTCCATTTTTGTAATTTTTTACGAATGTTATTGTACATTACTTATAAATAACTTTCATGTATAGAAAGCGGCCTGCACTGACCCAGATCATAGCCATGTATCTCAGTGATATTCTTCATTATTTTCTTTAATACATGAACAAATAATCAATTGTGCAGAGCTCAAGGCATGAATATTTTTATGTGGGATATAGAATTTTAATAAGACTTACAGGTACATGATTCTGTTTCTTACTTTTCGGTTCTCTTTAAGTCACTCCACTAGTAACATCATTATGAATTTTTCATATGCCTGCTGGATCAGTATTGAGAATGGATGGATGGATGGATAGATGGATGGATGACTGAATGAATGAATCTATCTGTATAGATTCATGTATGTATGTCCATCCATCCCCCACCCTCCTGCCATCCATCCATCCATCCTTATTTCTGCACTGCTGCAAATTACTCAAATTACTCTAGGCAGGTATATATTTTTCTGTATTTTACCATATGCAAGTTTTGTTTTATTCTTGCACTTTTTCCTCTTCAATTTTTATTATTCAGTTGAATTTTAATATATAAGTGTTAGCATCTGTTTATTTTCAGCATCTTTCTCCAATAAATCTAGTAACATTATAACCAATAAAAATATATTTCATAGCTGCCTGGACCAGTTACTTAATCATGTTTACAGTTTAGGTCTTAAAAAATCCAAAATTTGAATGTTTAATTCCGAAACATATAATAAACATACAGTCATAAACCTATATGAATTTTCAGTGTTTCTGCATAAATGATCTGTTTTCCATACAAGCACTAAAATAAGATTAGTCACAAATAGTATACTTGTACTTTTATTTATTGAGGAAAATGATCTACAACTACATATGAATGAAGAATAGAGCATGGGAAACAGGAAAAAAAAAAGCAAAGCAACAGTACACAGTCACATTTCCTTGGACAAAAACTTAGTTTATTATTTTATCAACTGTGATTGCAGCAGTGGCCTTACATTGGGTAGTAAGAATTAATACGATCAGTTTGGGAGAATGTACAAATAATTTATTGTGACAAAGACAATTACATAATTTTATTATTCTAGTGTGGGAAAAAAATTCTTTTGATTGAAACAAGCACTTCATTACATTGTGTTACTTTAGGGTAAAAGAAGATTTGGTTTTCCTTTAACTGAGTTACTAACAAATAAAATGTAATCTTAGGCGTTTAACAAATTTAGAATTATTGCCATAACTTTTGATGAAAAAATAATTACTTATACAGGAACACAATTGAGCTCCAAATTTTTGTTGTTAAGTGAAATATTTGTTAAAAGAATTTTGGCCCATTTTACAACCTTTTGTGCCACAGTTGTTAAATGAATCATTGCAATTGTTAATATAGCAACATAGTTGTTAAGTGAATCTGGCTTCCCCATTGACTTTGCTTGTCAGAAGGTCATAAAAGGTGATCATATGACCCTGGAACATATATATGAGTCAGTTGCCAAGCACCTGAATTTTGATCACATGACTATGGGAGGCTGAAATGGTTGTGTGAAAAATGGTCCTTAGTCACTTTTTTCAATGCTGTTGTAACTTTGAACGGTCACTAAATGAACTGTTGTAAGTCAAGGAACAACTGTATTCTGTTTTTTCCTTCCATTGTTATGTACTTAAAATGTATTATTCCCCAAATTCAAAAACTATATTTTATTTATTTGTTAGATTTTTTCCCTGCCTTTATTACTTTACAGGTAACTCAAAGTGATTTATGCTTACTTTATAAATTAACCGTTCATATCTTTAAGAAGTGAAAAGTTGTTTTAATTATTAAAAGGGAAATTATTGTCTAGAAGACCTTTATTTCCAGTCCTATGATCTCTCCCCATCCTAAAGTTATTGAAAATTTGGATAACCATCTTGTCTTTTTTAAATAAATAGGTGTTCCTTCAGGTGTGTCGTCTTGCAGAAGACATTGAAAAGCCAATTCTTCGGCTGGAAATTTTAAAATTAGGCACTGAACTTAAGCTCAGAACATATGACATGACTGCTACTGCTTTTCTTAGAGAAATTTGCTTAATGTGTCCAGAATATAAAGGTAAGTATTATATATATATGATTTTGAATGAGCAAATTGAAGCTACTACCAATATTTTTTAAAGTAACAGTTCATTAAAGTAGCAATTTGCTCTACTTTTATTTTAGTTGAACGAGAGAAAAATTTAGTGAAAACTTCCAGCAACAGTCTATTCTTATCTAAGTGCCCCATTAAATGCCATTATAACTTTGAATAGTCAATGAAAGAATGATCACTGAACTGCCTGTATAACATTAAATTAAACTAGCTTTTGTTTGTTTACAGATATAAACAATACCTGCACGGTTTATTTTAACAATATTTTATTTAATTTTATGGTCAAAGGCAAAATCAAGCATACAAAAAGAATAATAATAACTTCAATATTATTACCTTAGGTTATTTAATCTTTATAAATGTTTAATTGCTTTGTATTAACTTTTTATTATGCTATAAGCCACTGTAACTGTGATAGTGAGATGGGTAACATAAATTTAATAAATAAATACAATGATAGTAATAGTAATAATTGTATAATAAAGTCTCAATTGATGTTACTCTCTTTAGGTTCCTTTCATGAAACTGTAATATAGGTAGTCTTTGAGTTAACAACCATTTTTAAGCAACCATTCAAAGTTATGGTATCGCTGAAAAAATTAACTTATGACTGATCCTTGCACTTACAACCATTGCAGTAATCCCCATAGTTGTGTAACAAAAATTGGGCCCTTGGCAACTGGCATCTATTTTTGATAGTTGTAGTTTTCCTGGATCCCGTGGTCATTTGCTACTTTCCCAAGGGGCGACTTTCAGCAATAGGGAAAGCCAAACTTGCTTAGTAATTTTAATGGTTCACTTTATGAATGTGACAAAAGAGGTAATAAAATCAGGCATAACTCAACAATATCATTGCTTAGTGATATTCAGGTCCCAATTTTCATCATAAGGTAAGAACCCTAAATAATTCTTTACAGATGTTATTCATGAATTTCTTAGTTCAATATAATTTTGCTTTTATTATAATTAACTCATTAATTAATCTTACATTATTAACAACAAAATTTCTAGTGTCTTAGAATGAATCATTGTGACCAATCTTGATTTTATGACCATTTTTTCTGTGATTATTGGTCATTAAGCATATCCAGCTTCCTAAATTGACTTTGCTTGTCAGAAGCCAGCTGGGAAGGTTGCATATCGCAAACATGTGATTGCAAGACACTGCAACCATCGTAAATAGGAGCTATTTGCCAAGCACCTGATTGTGATCACACTATTGCAAAAGAGGTCGTAAGTGTCTTTTTCCAAAGCCATTGTAACTCGTGGGCTTTCTGTATTTGATTCCAATTCATTTGTTTCGCACTATGATTTTAATTTTTTTAATGTTTCTTTAATTAGATAATAAAGAGAAGCCTGTTTATATTATTTCAACTTTGGATAATTCAGTGGAAGATCTTCTATCAATTGAATATATCAAGGTAAGAGAAAGGATTCAATTTTTCCCCTTAAAATTTGTGTGGACAAATGTTTAAATTATTTAGTTGTTCAGAAATAAATGTGTTGGAAAATGAATAGAAGGAATTCAAATTAGTACAGTAGAACTTCTGGTCATGACCATAATTTATTCCATAACTTTGGTTGCAACCTGATTTGGTCATGACCGAAACCTAATTTTGGAAATTTGGCGCTTACAAAAAAAATGGTGCGGAAGAGGAAATTGGCCGTGAAAAAAAAAATGTGAATTTTTTGGTCGGAACCCAATTTGGTCATGGTCAGAAGCATTTTTGACCAGAGGTTCTACTGTATTAAGGACATTTATGAAGGATAGGTTTATCATTGGGTAATAGGTAAATAGCAATGTCAGTAGGTGGAGAAGGCTATTCCAAAAGTGTGGTAATTACCAAAGCAAATACTGAGAATTTATTATAGCTCTACTATATGTAGAGTTCTGGCGCAGCTATGTTCTGTAATATTTTCAAGTTTAAAATGTTATGTTTTTGACTATAGGCAGATATTAATGCTCCAGACCTGAAGAGTACTTACCAGAACGTTCTGCAGCTGATAAAGGTAATAGTTATAGTTTCTATTTATATGGTTGCTATATCTCAGAAGGTGCTTTTAAAACATATTAATAAAATGCATTTGTTCTTCAGGTGACTTTTTCTTCTATAGATATTCATTTACATACAGAAGCACTTCTGAGTACAATGAATTTTCTAAATAATCTCCTTCCAACTCAAGAGGCTACTACAGTAGAAATTGTCCAGGAAAAAGAAGAAAAAAAAGAAGTTCTTAGGAAATTTAGTAAGGCTTTTCCATATCAAACTTTGTATTCCTTCTTGTATTTCAGCCTTATTTCACATTCTGAGTTCTTTAAAAGAATATTAAAGAGATTATTTCAGGATTAGTAGTCTCCATTTCTAAATCAAGATAATTTTTAAAATGCTGACTAATAGGTATTCTTATGTTCCAAGTGTCCATTTGAAAACAGTTTTGGTTTTTGTTGATGAAACGAGATAAGGAGAAAATTATACTTTAAAAAATTGATTCTTTTCATGACCGATGCTAAAACATTTATTATATAAGAAAAGTTATCCCTTTCAAGCAGTTAAAAAAAATCTGTTGAAAGCTTTGTTATAGTATTTATCTGAAATGAAATCTCCATTTATAGTGAGAACAGATGGACCAAATGTCTTCTGACATATAAGCTGTAATTCTTTGTAGTTCCTAGTTGCATTAGTGTTTTTTAATTATAGTCAGATGAGAAGAGTCAATAGCCCCTTTCTCCTGATATATTTTCTTATTGATTTCCTCTTTTGAATTGGGTGTTAATGCTATATATTCACCTCTGAAAATCAACTTTCCATTTATTTGTAATTTTTAATTTCTCATAGGTTCAAAAAAATCAAAACATGAGGATGTTTGCGATCTCCATCTTTTGGTAGACATGAATTGTTTGCGTATTTTTATAAGAGAACAAAAACGTTGGATCTCAGAAATTAGCATAGAAGGTAAAAATAAACAAGATTGTAGGAAAAAGGCTTTGAAAATGAGGCTATATTTACATTTATTATTTTTTTATATGTAGGTCTTGATAGCCAAGTGGTAATGAGGAAAGAAACAACTGAAATATCTGCTAAATTAAAGAATATAATTATTGTGGATTGTGATGTGACAGCACTGTATAAAAAGGTACAGATATACTTTTAATGTGTTGATATTTACTAACTCAAAGATCAGTTTTGTTTTAAGCTTTAAGCTCTCTATAGAAAACAGTGCATTTTGAGTTTTAAATACTGATCTGCCCCTGGTTTAGTAGAAGATGCTTTAAATTATTTAATTTTACAGACAAGAAAGTCAAATTAAATGTACTTTATAACAAAGATTACAGACAAATTACTCCTCTCAGTTTAACTTTATTGTTTGCATTCTGTATCTAGTTACTGCTACAGTGCACATACTGGATTGGTCCCTATAGTGTATATTGCCTCATAACACAGATATTTTTTTAAAAAAATCCTCCCTTTTCCTGCTTTTAACATGTGCTGTATAGGTTGAAGATGATACATTTTCTTCCTAAAACTTTCCATTAGGTCAATGGATCAAAGCCCATTTCATGAACATGAAAGATTACATGAATAGAATGGGAACCATAGGATTTTCTCATGGCATTTTTGATAAACACGTAATTCTTTAAAATTTATACTATTTATACTGAAAATTGTTTTTATTTCAAGGCTTTGTATATAACTGGAAAAGAAGTCTTTAGTTTAAAAATGATTACATACACATGTGCCACGGATGGTGCTTCCTTTACAAATATGAATGCTGTTGACAGCAACATTTATTTAACTGTTGGATGTATTCAAATTGTTTTTGTCAACAAATTCGTTTCTGCAATTTTGGTAAGTCAAAACATTTTTCCTGATATTTGTAAACTAACACACAGCTTGGATGATTTTAAAGTAAACTCGTTTTGCTTGCTCTACGCTATAAAAAGCTATTGAGCTTGTTTTAGCAGTCCCTATTTATTGTTCAATTGAACTATATATTGATAGAAGAGATTACTTAAACTGTATATTGTTAACTGTAAAATTGTTAATACAACTTTTCAGCTAAGCATTATCTCTGAGAGCAGTTTAAACTATAAAATATTATTTGTATTATGGAATTTAAACAATACATGCATTATATACATATTATTTTCATATTATTAAGTTCTACACTTAAGAGGTTCTAGTACACATCAGAGGTTAAGATTGGTGTAGCGAGAGACAATATTTCCCTATTTGATATGTGCAACTTTGAAATATAATCCTCAATATAATGCAGAATAGTTAGTTGTGGAAGAAGTGTAATCATCCTCTAAATAAAGTTACTGCCCAAGAAATCATGTCTATTAAGGTCTCCTAGGAGATGGCATATGCTTAGCTAAATAGTGAGTAATGTCTCATTACAGGATGGTATGATGTCATTTGTTTTGAAAAAGGCAGTAGTATTCCCCCTTTCTCAAGATGCCATTTTTTGTTGGACAACTTTCGTCCAGTCTCCATCCTTTTTTAAGATCTTTTTTAACCCACCTTTATTTTTTTTACATAAATAAGGCAGCGAACATACTTTATACTCCTCCCTCCTCCTATTTCCCTCACAATTACAACCCTATGAGGTAGTTTGGGCTGAGACACAGTGATTAGCTGAAAGTCACCCAGCCAGCTTTCATGCCTAGGGCAGGATTAGAAATCGATGCCTCCTGGTTTCTTGCCTGGTGCAAGACTGGATCTCTTGATGGAAGCTTGTTGAGAGAGTGGTAGGCACTCAAGTTCAGTGGCCCTTTGGTAGAGCAGTTTATGTGGACCTTTTCAGTCAGAGTTAAGACTGGGTTATACACTGAGACAATGTTACTTGTGCTTATGAATGACTTCTGAGAACTCAGGATGTGGGTGGAGCATCTATTCAAGCACTCCTGTATCTCTCATATGTACTTGATATCATTGACCATGGTATAATCAGGATTGGTTTTGGCTGTTGGGAATGGGTGGTATTATTTTGCAGCGATTCTTCTCTTCCTTCTGTGACTGGTTCAAGTTAGGGTTGTGTGGAGGAGGAGAAGTCCTCTACTCGGCTCGGGTCTCATTTTCCATAACTGGAGAAGATCTTCCAGCAGCATAGGGTGCAGTATCATCAGATGCTTAGCTATGTATCTTCAGCTTTGGCCTGATACATGACACTGTTCAGCTATTGACCCAATGCCTGGAAGCTGTGAGGATCTGGATAGGGCAGAACCAGCTCTGACTGAAGCAAAATAAGATGCAGTGGCTTAGGATTTTTGGTATTCCTGGTTCTGGTGAGGTATCACCTTTGACTGGGCACTACCCAATCAAAGGTGATACTTCACCAGATAAAACTGGTGTGCAGCTTGTGGCATCTCCTGGACTTCTGCTCGTGCTTAAGATACTTTCTTTTTTTTAAAACAAGTTTTATTCATTTTTCCACCTTTTAACATCTCATTTTAGAGAACAGCATGATAACAGGTTTCTGTGCTTAAGATAGTTTCTGTGGGAACCATTGAGGAACTGGTACTTGCAAAATATGGTCCAAAAATGTTTGGACTGATTGGACTGTACATTCCTACTTCCTTCAAATCTGTGTTTTCCTTAACATAACATTGTTCCTGAAGTTACTTAAATGTGAGATGAAGATGATAATTGATATGATAATTTGGAATGCATATAGGTTAATACTAGCAGATTAAATATGCCCATTATCCTTATTTATTGCTGAACTTTTTTTATTTAAATTCTAGGCTTTTGTAAACAATTTTCAGATGGCAAAGGAAGCAATTACTGAAGCCACTGTTCAGGCTGCTGAAAAAGCAGCCACAGGTGTAAAAGAATTATCTAAGCAGAGTTCCCGAATGGCACTGGACATTAACATTAAAGCACCTGTTGTCATAATACCACAGTCAGCAGTATCTACTGATGTTTTAGTTGCTGATTTTGGTATGATCACCATAAAAAATGAGTTTATGCTTGTGAAAACAAAGCTTCGTTACAATGTCCCACCAGTTCTTGACAGTATTTGTGTGAAGCTGAGTGAACTAAAATTATACAGGTAAGTTAAAATAATTTCATAATTTTTCTAAATGTAATTTCAAAATAAGCAATTTAATTGGAAGAGTATGATGTGGTGTGCTAAGTTAACAACCTCAGCTTTATACTATATAACCACCAAAAAGTGATTTTGAAAAAAACTAATTCTGTACTTCTATCAAATACAGACTTTCCTAGTCATTCTTTTTTTCTTCTCCTTTTCAAAATTATTTTATAATTCAAATTAATTAAAATAGCTCCAAAAACCTTGAGTATTTTGTTTGAAAGTCCTTTTGACAGTCTATCTCCTCAATTTAAATGTTGACAAATAGAACAGAAATCTATACTGTAAATATAGATTTCTGCTGACAATAGAGTAATATTTTTGTTTTAGGAACCCTTATGTCTGAAAAATGCATACTTCTCAATGAGTTCCAAGTACTGAAGTAAAGCAAGAAGAATATAATGATTCTTTAGTATATAGCAATTGATTCAAAATCATTTTTGCAATCTAAATTGAGTTTTTCCAAAGTATGCTGAAGAATTAAATTAATTCATTAGTTATATGTACAATTCTAAGGCAATAGTAACTTGGATACTAAACTTTCACCATCCAGAAAGTTCCAAATTTCTTACCGTTTTCTGCTACATCCTTACCTAGCTGCAAGGTACAAGGGGCATAGAAAAATAGAAAAAATGTTAAGCAATTTGCAGTAGATTTGAAGGGCAAATAATTGGGGAAATTTGGGGAACAGGAAAAAGAATTTCTTGTTCTAGTTCAGACTCTCTTTATGTAGTTTTCCTGCTTCCTGTAATTCCCAGCAGTATTTTTTTTTTACTTTTTATAACTGCTGATCTTTAGTATATATTTTTAAAAATAGAAGTAGTTAAAAAACAAGTACAGAAATGGAAATATGGACAGAGAAGAAACAAATTTAAAGCTAATAAATGTCAATACTAGAAACTTGTTCTGTCATGAAACATTTTCTATTTTTTAATAAATCTCTCTCCTGAGCTTTAGGCTAAAAATAGTTAATACTGTTCAAATCATTAAAAGTTAAATATAAATTATAAATGATGCATTACACCATTGCTATAAGTTATAGCACTAGTTGATATATGAACTTAATTTTGGCATAATCCTGATATTAGATTCTAGTATAAAGATTATTTGTAAGATTTGCTTGTTAAATACAAAGTTATTCTAGATATCAAGGTAAAGTCTCAGAATGTATTTATCTGTTCTTCCAGAGAGGGAATCAAACATCTTTTCATATAAAAGGTGTATAAAATCCTTGCGACTTCTAACATGTACAAAGCCAGTTCTGCATATTTTGAAGGAATGTATGGTTTGGTAAAATTTTGTAATAATACTTTGCATTCTAATAGGATTGCATCTTTCAGAATGTATTCATTCTACAGGAAATCATAGTTAATTTAAATAGATTTCCTGTTCCTAATTTTGTTTAATGCATCACTTTGGATATTTTCCATTTTTATGTTTAGATCAAATATGAGTGGATTATTACAAAATGAGTTACAACTACTGCAGCCATTAAATCTTGAAGTTAAAGTTGAACGCAATTTAGCTGCTCTTTGGTATCATGAAATTCCTGACATTAATATATTTGGGCGTCTCAAGCCAATTAATGTAAGTTCTTTTTTTAGATGTTTCCATGCACAATTTGAACACAGATATTCCTAAAGTATATTTTAGAAACATACCAGTAGCTTTTAGCATGATTAATGTCAAATAGATTATAAATGTTTTATCTATGTTATGTCATACTATGTTCATAGCTATATTTTGCAACTTAACAATATATAAAGGCAAGAAAACGATTAGGAAATAAGGTTTTGTGCTGTTCATGGAGATTCTCAGTCATCCACATCATGGTTGTCCCAAAGATGCTTTTTCAAAAGGCAACTGGACTTTGTTTTGTTTTTCCTTGAAGATATTTTGTTTTTCAGCCAAGAAGCATCTTTGAAAAAGCACCTTAGAGACAAGATTGTGTGTTGTATCCAGGTTGAGTTTGAGCAGACTTTTCTTTTTAGGATTTAGTCTAAGTCTTAAAATCTATTTTTGCCAATGCCTGTATTTATTTGTTTATTTATAAGACTTACATGACTTCCCTGGATTGTGGTTATAAAACCAAATAATATATAAAATGTTACACATATTTTATAAACTCAAACATTGTACAAAAGATAAAAAGCAAAGCAAAAAATAGAAACAACAAAAATGAACTCAGTTTAAATGTTTTATAAGTTTAAATGCTTACATCATTGTGTGTATCTGTAAGCTGTCTCAGCCATTTGAGAGTGTTTGGCATATAAAAGTGGTAAATAAACCAGTAAATAAAAGGTCACACACGAATCATGGCATAAGGTATTATTCTAAAGTCCAATCCAATCATGAACTGGATTTAGAACTCTCCTGATCTGCGATAGTATATACGTGCACGTATAGACACATTCCATATATATTCTAAAGACAAACACTTTAAGGATTAAAGAATAAACAGTGAGGACAGAAAAATGAAATGCAGAAGGTACAATAAGTGGCAATTGTTAACAAAATAGTTGTTTATATTAACAAAGATACTGTGCTAATTAAAGAAATTACTTTTGCAAAAGGAAAGGAGAAATCTTTTTTTTTATTGCACAGAAACATTCATAGGACAACTTTTACTGCAAAACCATATTTGAAATATTTTTATAAATTAACGATTGACATTAAAAGGGTAAATACATTTTAAAAACAAATTATGATTTTTCCACTGTGCAAGTAGTAATAATTTCAAACATTCTCAAGCAAAAATAATGCTTTGCATTACCTGATTTTTTCCCTAAAGCTGATTCTCAGTGAAGCAGATATAACTACAATGTTGAGGACTTTGAATGAAAATTTAGGAGATAGTTTTGAACCTCCATCTGCTCAAGAAAAAAAGGAAGTGTTAAGCATTCATAGTGGAGCTGCAAGTGTCTCCCAGCATTCTGGAGGTATTTTATTTTAAGTTAAGCTAATTCTTTCTTTTTTGCTAGTAAAACTATAATTGTTTTTGCTCTTTAACCAGTTAATTAAATAATATTTCACATTGATTGAAGTGATTGTATGAGAGATGTATAGTTGTATAATTAGAACATGTATATATGCTTAGAAGTAGATTTATTTAGTGAGACCTGATTAAAAACCTCTTCAGGTTTATTCAAAATACTCTGCTCATATTTACTGTGAGCAGAAATCACTGTTAGCACTAAACACCTTTTTATGCCTTCTACATATAAACTATCTGTTGTAGAGATCCTTTTCTATCTGTGGAGGGTTTCCAGGTGATTACAGACCTTGATATTTCAATTGGCCTCAATCGTCTGGGGAGCCTGCATGGATAGCAGAAGTTCAGCTATACAGATGGTCATCCTTTACATGTGGTGAGTGGTGAAAGGATAATGTGGTTACCACACTTCTCCCCATTTTCTTTACATGCAATCAGACTATCCCTGAATATTTGAATATTTTAAGATGCAGTTTTACAACTTTGGATACTGCAAGCCATTTTTCTTATGAAAGCTTTTCATAGTAACAGTACTTAATACAATTTATTCAGTGAAAAGTATTTCTCTTTTAAAATGTTTTGGGTTAAAACTCTTCACCTACTTGATACTTAATATATCTTTTGTATGTGTGTGTGTGTGTGTGTGTGTATGCTTAACATGTATGTCTCTAATGTTTAAAGCTGGAACAACAGTGGTGACGTCAGCTGTGGTGGAAATGCACTCGTCAGCTAAAATAAAAACAACATTAAAACTAGACTTCCAGTTTGATTCCCTGACACTAGTTTTGTACAGCCCACAGTCCAAGCAGGTAAGGAAAATATATTATTTGAAATTAAATCATTGTAATTTTTCAACTGGCTTACTATAATTGCATAATCTTATTTTGTGGATACTTAGACAATGGAGCAAGCATTTATCCATTCAAAACAAATAAGGAAATTAAAAAAACCTATAGTAATAATTTCTGGATAATGAAGAATTAGGTTTTATTCTTCTTTGGGTCTTATATATGACTACCTTTTTACAGTAAAAGGATGAACTTAATGTGAGAAAAACTGTTCTGTTTCATTAAAAAAACTAAATTATTTGGACATAATCCATATTTTTGATGTGCTTGTTATCTAATTCACATCAATATCATCCATGAAGGACAATAGACTGTATGTTTGTTCAGATCTATTTCAGGCAGTCTCTTATTTAGCTGACAGAAAGACAACCTGAATTTAAGACAACACTCCATTACAAAAGAAGAATAGATAGAAATACACAGTACACAGAAATACATAAGCACATACTAAAATCTTGCATAATGTAGTTTCCCTTCCTTGTTATCCTTAAGATACCATCTGTATACTACTAAAACTTTCTTCAGCATCCTTAACAGAGTGAAATGGTGCATCATAAAAGCAACAAATTTTGAATCAATGTATCTCAAATGGACTAACTTACAGAGTGCACCCAAAATCTGGAATGGAATTTGGGAAGTTTGGCTGTTTCAGAGCTACTAGCTGCTGCTATGGTGCTGCTGTGGTCATGTGATCTTCCTCCATGAGAGGTTACCAGTCCTCATGCCCTTCCCCATCTAGCAGCAGCCACTTGGGTGCCTGCTGAAAAGGGAAGGAGAAAGAAACAGAGGAAGGAATTCCCATGTATCCTTCTTGGCCCTTACCATTCCTCCTTGTGCTCCCTGACTTGTGCTGCCCTCTAGTGCACTTTCCGTGACCCATGCCATCCTTCCTGCTTTTCTTTTTGGACCTATGTATCACCTCTTGTACATTACCATATGCTCTTCATGATCTGTGTCACTTCCTTGCATGGCACCACTTGGACAATCCCACACATCCTTCCTGACCCAGTCTACCTCTAGTAAGAAATTGAAAAAATAGTTTGGTGCAGTGGTTAAGACACCCAGTTAGAAATTTGGAAACTGTAAGTTGTAGACCTGCCTGGGTGAGTTTGGGTCAATTCTACTCTCAGTCCTAGGAAGGAGGCAGTGGCAAACCACTTCCAGAGAACCTTCGAAGAAAAGTACAGTGAACAATCCAGGCACTGGCGAGGGAGGGAGGAAGGGAGGGAGGAAGGAAGGAAGGACATTTGTACATTTCTTGTGTGAATTTTTTGCTTACTATATTGGCAATGTACTGTATTAAATTATTTGTTTTCTTTTCAAAACAGCCTCAAGTGAAGGATGAACGAGATAATAGTCTGAAACTTGCAGAATTTAAATTATTGTTAATAGCTGCTGCTGTCAAGATGTTATCAGATGGGTCACTGAATGCTTCAGTTAAATTAACAGATTGCACCTTAGATGATAAACGAGAAACTGTACAGAAGGCTACACCAAGGTGCTCATTTTTCCCAAAAGAATATTGAATATTTGTGTTGACAGTAATGCATGCAAATGATTTTTGCTGTATATAAAAAAGATGTGTAGTTTTCACTGCTGCTAATACTTGGGACAGCTTGTTGAGAGCTTTTTTTTTTTTGGTCCCCTTTCTTCCTCACTTTCCAAAAGGCTAAATATTTGAATTTAATAAGCAAGAGCAAATTCATAGTTATGTGAAACAGTATAAAATTATACATTAATATAATTTCATTTGAAGTTCTAACTAGCTTAATGATATTGAAAGGATGTAGATTCTTGGAATATGAGTACATGTATTCATGGAAAGTGATGAAATCCAGTGGAGTTTCCTGATAAAGGAAGGGGAACACTATTTCTCACTTGCTTTCTGGACTACACCTTAATGTGGTCTGTTAAAAAAATGTTTAATAATATGTATGCATATATAATTGTTTCAAGTTATATTCTGCATTTCCATATTCAAGGCAATTAGCAGACAGAAATAACCAAATAATATAATCCAAAAGAATTTTAAAAAATTGGTTTAATATAGGACTATACCTGAAAGATGAAGGTTGTGGACATGTTAAAATTTTTTAAAAGGTTCATAAAAGTGATAGCAATTCTCCTGATATATATATATATACTTAATATATTCATCCTTCCATAAGTGCTCTTTAGGTTTGCCCAATATATATATATATATTATTTTTTTTAATAACAGTTTGAAATGTGAGAGGATTAGAACTCTAAAAAGAAACTTCGATGTATATAAAGCTTTAAGAGCTGGCATAAAGCGTATTTGTTTCTCAAAGGCTATTTAAGTAATTATGGAATGATAAACTGAGAACAAAAAGTAAGATGGATTAACTTCCAGATTTCATGATTTTATGTGATTTGAGAGCTATATTTAAGATTATGCGCATATCATCTTCTATTATTGATATTATGTTATAAAACAGAATAAATTATTATTCTGTCACCTTGTCTTTCAGAATGGTAGAAATGAAACATGGATCTGAAAAGAAAGTCATGGTGAATATAAGCTATAAACAGGGGAGAGATGGCACCACTGTTGTGGATACAATTGTTGAGGAAACCTATCTCTGTGCTAGTGTAGAGTTTCTGCTTGCTGTTGCAGAAATATTTCTAAATGCTAATGCTGAAAGCACTGCTGCAAATAAAAACTTCAGGCAATCACTGTCTACAAAGGAACAAGGTCAGTAATTGGCACCAATATATTTTAGGTACTGATTAATAGCTTTGGCTTCATTATGAGGCTGTAACTTTGCATGATGCTGTGATAAGCATCTTACTCAATAATTTTATGTCACAAATTGGATATATGCTATATTTCAAGTATTCCTATATTCAATTTTTGCTGAATTGAATATAATTGTAAGGGGTTATGTGATTCCTTGCTGTGCAAGTCATCCTTCTTTCTAAAGAGGCTGTCTGAAATTCCTAACAGATAATTAAGAGAGTGTTCTAAAGCCTGTGAAATGTCAGTAAGTTATCATTTTGAAATTCATTGTTTATTAAAATATGTGAAAAAAGGAAAATGCAGGCTGCTATTTACAATTGCAGTGTACAACATGTCTTGAAATTATAGAAATAGAAATATTCTAAATCCAGAGTAATAAAATGATAGAGGCAAGAAATCTACAGTGAACACTTTTATTTCAAAATTTTGAAGTATTGAAATCTTTTTACAGTCATAAAAATGAATGAAAAAAACATACTATAGACTATAGAGCTGTCCACCCAACCTTATGGGCACCAGGGATTGGTTCCTTGGAGAAAAGTTTTTCCATGGACAGGAGGGGGCGTGGTTTCACATGCTGCCTACATTCTGCGGATGAGGCTTCGTTTTTTTGCACTGCCCAGTTTCTGGCATGCCATGGACCGGTGCCAGTTCACAGACCGGGGATTAGGAATCCCTGCATTATTAGACAGCAAGTTTTCCAATCGCTATAACTTTTTTTTATGGAAATGGTTATAAAAATTGTTTCTGATAGAACAACATTGACTCTTTAAAAACAATGTTTCTCATACGGATGGATATGTCAGGGTAGACAAACATATAACAAACGTAGATCTAAAGATAAAAAGAGTTTCTTTATCATTTTATTCTTAGGAAAAGGGATTTTTTTGGTGATGAAAAACATTTTACATTCTGTTAATAACTAGTTTGCTTAGTTCAGTGGTGGGATTCAAAAACTTTTACTACCAGTTCTATGCGTGGCTTGGTGGGCGAGGCCATTTGACTGGGTGGGCGTGGCTTTTTTGCAGCTCCCACCCGTTTTTGGGAGCTTCCTAGCCTCAGAGAAGCCTCTGGGAGGGCGTTTTTGCTCCTCTAAGGCTCTTCTGGGGCTCTGGAAGGCAAAAAATGGAGGGGGGCTGAGCTCCTCCCTCCATTTTTTGCCTTCCTGAGCCTGAGCAAGGGAAATCCTGGCACAGCTGATTTTATCTACAGCTGATTTTATCTACAGCTGATTGTTGGGAGGGAAAAAAAGAAAGAAATACCTTAGGTGAATGTCAGGCAGGCGGGCGGGGTAAGCGAGCATTGGGCAGGAGGGCGACTGGGTGAGGGGCGTGGCCAGCCAGAACTTACTACCGGTTCGGCGACCCATGCCAAATTCTTGCTACCTGTTCACCCGACCCAGGGTGAACCGGCTGAATACCTGAATAGCTTAGCTGTATTTTAAAATGCCTAGAAACTCTTAAGTCAGCTTCATAAAATCATATAAAACAATTAAAATTTAGATAAAAGTAGATGAAGTCATTAGAACTTGCAGTCTTAAGAATATGTGGAAAATGATATCTTTACTGATTTGGTAAATTTTGTAAAAATGTCTAATGCATTCTTTTGTTAATAATTTTATATAGGAGGTTATCTAACTAGGCTTTATGTTTTCTGTGAAAAACAGATTTGACTCTTCTATCAAATAATATTAAAGTAGAACATATAGGGTTAGGGTTGTTTTGAGTCTGTTCCTTTTCTTCCAGAGCCCCAGAGGAGCTTTAGGGGATATAGGAGGCAAGATACTACTTGACATAATCTTAGACCAGTTGGTTTATATTAATTGCCAATGTTCAGTTGAGTTCTGTTTCAATTTTAAGTCTTGCCAGAAGCTGATTTGTTTTTATATTTTTCATATTCTGTCAATCAAATTGTTTATTGTGAATATTTTCAACATTTTAAATTAAAAGCAAGAATTAGTGAGATAGATACATTGGACAGTAAAAATATATACTTCCACTCTTACTAAATATATGCATTACATTTTTAGCTCCTGTACAGTCAGCATCCACAATGGAAATAAATCTTACTGTTAAAAACCCTGATATAGTGTTTGTGGCTGATTTAACTCGAAAAGATGCTTCTGCATTGGTAGCCACAGCACAGTGCGAAATCTCCATAAAAAGTGCACCTGGAATGTATAAAATGACAGCTGTTGTAGAAGATATAAATGTGAAAGCTTGTCCATTTTTTCCAGCTCTGAGGAAAGGAAATATTACCACGGTAAGATTTTAAGATAACCTGATCTAAGACTGAAATCTGCCATAGTGCTATGCAATTTCGTATGAAAGCAATGTACTTGGATTGCCTATGTATATGTAGCAATATCTATCCAAAATAGTCAAGTTCTCTCTTGAGATGGCAGGATGGGTAAATTGGATAGATAGAGAGATTGCTTGTTTTCTTGCTTCCTTGCCTTAAAGATAGTTTCATTCTGTCAATTACACTTTCTAATTAGTAATTCAATTTAAAATCATACAGTCAGTAAAATATAACAACATTTCTATGGAAGCAAGGTTGTATATGAAATATCAACAATAATTAAAACACCAATATCATGACTGAGAGGAAATTAGCATCCTGACTTGATGGAAGAATCATCAATAATTATAAGTTGCTGTTCTCATTTTGCAGTATTCTGGGTAATAGACTTTATCCAATCTTAATCTGTAGCCATATCACTAACCATGTCCCTGATACTGCGTACACAATTCATACGCTGACATTAGAATGTATATGATTTTTCATTATTACTCATGGCAGGTATGTAAATGAAAACATATGCATATAGCAGCAGATTGACTTCATGGAAGCTTGCTTCCTATGATCATAGAGAAATCAGTTTCTAAAATACATTGTTTCGTTTATTTGCAACGTGTATTACCATTTTGCTGAAGAAATTTACATTCTTAACATGCGGATATTCATGTTAATTTATTATTTGATTCCAGGTATTACAACCATGTGATCTTTTCTTTAATATGATGCAGTCAGGTGAAGAACCGCAGAAAGCTGAGCTGTCAATAAAATCCCTAACGATTAAGGTATATTAAATATACATTTATATTAATCTTGAGACTAAATATAGTGCTATTTTTAGTCTTATGAGGTATGGGAAAACTCAAATAGATTTTTTTTGGTATAAATTAACTCAGATATTAAGTAAATATTACATAATAATTTAAAGTGAACTCCTATCTATTTCCAACATAAATTTCTCCTTATATTGTTATATCTAATATTTTAGTAATTTCTTGATTCTCTAATTTATTAAATTCCATAATTTTATTTTTTAAAAAATCAGGTGTCACCTATTATCATAAATACAGTTATAACTATCACATCAGCACTTTTCCCTACCAAAGAGGCTGCAGAGAAAGATCTTAGCCCCATACCACCAGATCTCTGGGATAAGAAGAATATTACAAATCTAAATATGTGGTTTCTTGAAGAATCCAATGAAAACAAAGATCCTGCTTCTGTAGCTGAGTTGATTCCTACCGGAGAGTCATTAACAATGAAAATTGAAACTGTTGTTATAACTCTTGAAGCTGGAGTTGGTCACAAAACAGTACCAATGCTTTCAGCAAAATCCTCCTTTTCTGGAGAAGTCAAAAATTGGAGTAGTTTAATCAATCTCTCATCACGTCTTGAACTAGAGGTCAGTACAATGTTCAAAATATGCTTCACTTTGTAGACTGCTTAAAAATAGTTATGCAGTGGGATATGTTGGTTGATATTTTTCCTACTATTTTAAATTCAGTTAAAAGTTCTGTTACCACGAGATAACTGTTGAATAATCTACATTAAACTAAGAATAGTACTTCTTACGCTATCTTTACATTGATGCATATCTTTAGTGCCTTTCTCAACTTCCATCTTACTACAATACAGATAGTCCTCAACAGTCCTTTAATGGCTGTCCTCTAAAGGTACTTACAACCTGGTTATAAAGTTCTAACATCCCCCTGCCCCCCATGATAATGCAACTGCTTTTAGGGCCCTTGGCAACTGGCCCACATTTATGGCTGTTTGCAGCATACTGCAGTGATTTACAACAGTTTTACCAAAACCCAACATTTACTTCCAGTTTTGGGCAAACATCCCATAGTGAACAGTAGACTTGCTTAACAACCACACAAATAGTTGCAAAATTGGATCAGTAACATGATGACCCTTTAAAAATTTTTACAACTTTGTTGAAGACTACCTGTAGAAACATCAAAAATCGAGACTTCACTGTGACGACAAGCCAGAAAAGAGGATGTAGAAGCATTCTTCCTCCAGTTTCCTCCTCTCCCTTACATTTTATATAGTAAAGAATGAACGTTAACTTTTTTTTAATTGCTCTTAATTTTCAATTCATTCAAATTGATATAAGCTAATTTTTACACTTCATTTAATTTGTATTTTTAGGTACACTATTTCAATGAAATGTTTGGTGTTTGGGAACCATTACTTGAGCCTCTAGAAGTAGAAAACAGTGATGAATTCAGTCCATGGGTTCTAGAATTAAAGGTATGATTTAGAGTTACAATTTCACTTGAGTATAGGATAGATATGTTAACAAATACAATAAATGTTCTTCGTGATCTATCATTGTAATAAAAATATTAAATATATGATCTTGTTAAACTTATTTGAGAAGAATTGTTTCTTGCTTGTTACTTTGGAGTAGAAATGTTTCCTTGTTTTAGAACATAATCCAGTGTATTCCTATTCCAAAGCAGGTGTAAAGGAGTATTAGTCCACTGGCTGTTCAATCTCTTCATAGTAATTTGGGTTCTGGACAGAAAAGAGTACAGTTTGAAACTCTTTATTCTATATACTCCACTTGGGAAGAATATGATTGTGAAATATTAATGTATTTATTATATTTTGGTTGCACATAGGTTTATCTCCCTGCAGTAATCTAATACATTATGTTACATACTAAATGGCTATTCAAAATCTTGCTTTTATTCTAATATTTAATGGCTTACAAAGATTGTGTTTTATTGTGTTGAGTGTATTTGAAAGCACTGCATCTATTAAAATGCTTCAACTGTATTTCAGCTCTCTGTTCCAAAGACACCTCAACTACAGGTGAAACTTGAAAAATTAGAATATTGTGCAAAAGTTCATTTATTTCAGTAATGCAACTTAAAAGGTGAACCTAATATATGAGATAGACTCATTACATGCAAAGCAAGATAACTCAAGCCGTGATTTGCCATAATTGTGATTATTATGGCTTACAGCTCATGAAAACCCCAAATCCACAATGTCATGGCCATAATCAAAGTACCAGCAAGTAGTCTGGTCCTCTCCAGATGAAAATGATCTCTGGGTAAAAAGGGAAACCAAACTGTCAACCATGGCAGAGTCTTTTTAAGATCACTGGGTTTGGTAACCTCACTTTCTAAATCAGTTTTGGAAATTACCTATTTAACAATCTTCAGGCTATTAAAATCTTCAAGATAAGTTTGTGAGATTCCTTCATTCTAGAATAAAAGAAAAATTAAGTTAGGAACTTAAATAATTTGAAATAAAAGTATAAAACTATGACTTTTGCTATAAAATTTTAGAAATAATTACATAAATAAATAATGCCTTCAAATTAAATTGTTTACTCTATTTAAATTCATAATAGAAATTTGAGACTTTGAAAAATGAGACATTAGAAGAGACTATTTATTCCAGGCACAAAAAAAAAAAAAAGAGAAAGATTTGCCTTTAGTCTTTGATCAGCATTGGGACAAAATGACAGAAAATATTATGACATTTAAAATACTGCAGGAGATATTTGAAGAATGGGAAAAGAAACTAGGAGTGGCCGTGTCAGCACTGATGTATGGATCTAATATATCCAAAAGTTGTTAAAGAAGAAAGTACAGATGTGAAAAAGAATAGCAAGTATTTACAAGATAAACAGCTGAAATGAACCTCATCAGATACAGAAAAATTAGAAAATAAATTGTTTATGTGAAGGAAAAATTTATGAGATATTATAAGATAGAGATGGCATTTAAAGTGGAAATGCAAATGATACACAAAGATCTGGATAATGATTCTTTACTATATTTATCAAAGTTTTCAAATTTGGAAAGTCTCAAAAAAGCCTTTAATTTGGGAGGGGGGGGGGTGGAACTGAAGAAAGATCAAATAATGCAACATCTGAATAAATCAACTACTGGAAGCAAAAGGAAGGAGTACAAAGTTGGTGTGCTTGACCAAGGTTAAAAATAAAACATGTTTCTATAAAATTCTGAGTACCCTTTTTGTTGGCTCTAGATCTGAAATGTTAATGATTTATTGATTTGTATAAGGAATCTGTTACAGGAAGAAGATACTTATATGTAACCTTATAGGAGGATGAACAATTACTAAATGTGTACTTGTGATGAAAATCAAAAGTCACTTCTTTAAGTATTTCTCCCCCCCCCACTTTTTTTTATTTAGTACATCAACTATTTATTTTTCCTTTCGTAGTTCAGTTTATATTGTCTTCTATTTAAAAAAACTTTTAACAAAAATATTTTTAAAAAGATATATTTATTATATTTCTTCCTACCATCTTGTATTATTTAATAACACTTTTAATAAATTATTGTTAGGCTAACTTTACAAAGCATTCTAAACTTTTAAAAAACTTTCACTTCTAATTTGTAATTTTACATGTCTCAAATATTTTCTCTTTAAGATGAAAAAGAAAAACAAAAAAGCTTTTGTTGAATCAGTGGCAGAAGAAGAACATTATAAAGTGCCTGAATATAAAACAGTAATCACTATTTATTCTCAAAATCAGCTGAACATTACTTTATCTAAATGTGGACTACTAATGTTGAGTAATCTAGGCACGGTAAGAGAAATCTTAATTTGGATTTGGGCCTTAAATGAAGAAAATAATCTATAGAAAAAGATATTAATTTGAAATTTTGTTTATTTTTTATTCTTGTTAGGCATTTGCAGAAGCAGCTACTGAGACTTCAGAAACATTCAAAAAAGATAGGGCCCCTTTTGTATTAATAAATTCCTTAGGAGTCTCTACCAATGTTTTGCCTAGTGAATCCTTCAGTGTTCTTAATCATGAACCAAAAGCAAATTCATTTTATCTTGAAGATGGGCAAAGTCTAAATATGGAATATATCAGAACCAAAAGTGAGCAAGACCAGTTCACAGCAATGACCACTCTAAGCAGCAAAGTATTCTACATTTGGCTCAGTAAGTATGAAATGAAATGTCTATTAGTATACATCTAAATGTATATGATGCAAGATTCGGGAGATCCTTTAACTAAGATTCAGCACAGTTCTGAGGACCCCCAAATCCCATTCCTAGGTGGCCTCATCCCATCCCTCCCAGGAATCCCCACGCGACCCATTTTGGATGCAGGTAAGTTAAGGGGACGTACGGAGACTCGGGGAGGGTGAAAAACGGGTCTCCCAGAAGTTCAGGAAGGCCAGAAATGCACCGTTTCCAGCTTCCAGAGAGCCTTCAGAGCCCGGGTAAGCCGTTTTCACCCTTCTGGAGGCTCGAGAAAAACCTCCAGAACTTGGGGAAGGCAACCCCTCCCTGCCATAGTGCAGTAGGCTGACTAGGCCATGCCCACCATGGCCCTGCCCACCCAGACCCCTGAGGTTGATTGTCAGGGTCGGCACATTCCAAAGACTAGTATCAGCCTTGGAAGCCATTTTTTACTTGAAAGCTTCGAGGCTGCCACATTCAGTGCCTGGGAATTTGGGGGAGGGAATTTCATAGTGGGGTAGAAGACTAGCCAGAACACTATTCTATCTCAGATACTCAAGGACACGTTGCTGCACCTGGAGAGGAGTGATTGGTGGGATGTCTCCAGTTGGGCCATGTGATGGACTTATGGGTGCAGGGGATGGATCTTTGATTTCTCTTTCAGGAGGGGAAAACCCAGAACTATAGTGTTTAAGAAAAGTCTTACGTCTTTTTAAATAGCTATCTGCTGGATGTAGTTCTAACTGGTGATGCAGTGATTAGCGTGCAGTATAGCAGCCTAACTTTGCCTATAGCAGGAGTTCAATCTTCAAGGTTGAACTCAGCTTGTCATCCTTCCAAGGTTGGTAAAATGCTGACTCTGTAAAACAGCTTAGGGCTGTAAAGCACTGTGAAGTGATATACTGTATAAGTCTGAGTGCTATTGCTATTGCTTCATGGCTTACATTCATTAATATTGTGAATACAGTACATTAAAAGCTCTTTTTCTGAAACTAAATTTTTCAGGGGAAAATGAAAAAATTAGTATTCACTTGTATAATAGAATCAAACTACATTACACATATTATGACTGAGTCTTGTAATTAAATATTTTTCTAAAATTAGCTTCCAATGTCTCAATTTGTATTACGGGGAAAGAAAAATAACATTGATTGGGTAGAGGATAACAATTGCATTAATAAATTAGGAAAGGAAGAATACAAGTTAAATTAAAGCTCCTTTTATTATAGCACTTGTTCAGATCAGTGAATGTACACAAAACAATATTTTATTGACACATTAAATTCTTTTTTTCACAATATTTATGTATTTGCAATGAACTTAGGTACTTTTATTTCTCCTCCCTCTGTCTCTCATAGCCACACAGTGATCTGTACGGCTTCATTTTTGATAATGTTTTTGTCTTCATTTTTTAGCTCCTCAGAATCATTCCACTACTGACAAGATTCCATTGACAAAAGTGGGTCGGAGCTTGTACAGAGTTAGACATAATGATTCAGGTGTTGTAAGATCTATTGTTTGTCAAATTGATACTGTTGATGGGAGCAAGATAGTAACCGTACATTCTCCAATTCAGGTGAGATATTTTCTTTTAAATTTTACTGATCAGTGGGAATCTCCCAAGTACAATGTTTTTATTTATTTATAGAATCTTAATTTGGAAAGATTAATTGTTTTATTTCCTATGCATATCAGAGCAAATATAAAATACTTTATAAAGGTATTTATAAAATGGATATCACATCTTCCTAAATGTTAAATTTCATTATATTTTTCAGTTGAGTAGAGATTTAATTAACAGATGAAATGAAATTGTAACATAGTTATTTTTTGTCAATTGACACATACTTTTTATTTTCTGTATACCGTAGATAAAGAATCATTTTTCAATTCCTTTGAGTATATTTGAAGATGGAAAATGTTTAGGAGTAGCACTACCAGATAATGAATTTAACATACCATTAACTTCCTATAGGTAATTATTTTCTTTTTGGTACATTATTTATTTTGTACATATATTTATTTTGTAAACATCCATTGGTAAATTAGTTTCGAAAAGTAATAAATCAAGAAATAATAAAGGTTCTGGTAAAGGAATATAGTTAGATTAAATGTTTAGCTTGTACTCTTTATGTATTGTTTGCATCATTATTAATAGCTTTATACTCCCAGGACTATTTCCTTTTTAACATTGCTGTTTAATATTTCTCAGTTATTTATCCTTGGAAATGATTATTCCATCAAAAATCTAATACTTATTGATGAAGACAAAAGATTAGAATAATTTTTATTTAAAGATTTACATATATAACAAAAAATACATTCAAATAAAAAAGTATACAGGTAGTCCTCAATTTACAATCACAATTGAGACCAGAATTTATATTGATAAGCAAGGTAGTTGTTAAGTGAGTTGCACCCAATTTTACAGCCTTTATTGCCATGGTTGCTAAGTAAATTGCTGCAGTGTTTAAGTCATTCATGTGGTCATTAGGCAACTCTAGCTTCCTCCATTAACTTTGCTTCTCAAAAACCAGCTAGAAAGATTGCAAGTGGTAGTTACATGGCCCCGAAACACTGCAACCTTAGTAAATACTGTACATATGACCATGGGGATGATGCTATAATCATTACGTGCGAGGATTGATTGTAAGTCACTTTTCCCAGTGCTGTTGTAATTTTGAATGGTTGCTAAATTAATGGTAAATTGAGGGCTAGTTGTAGTAATTGCAAAAGAAAGGAAAAGAAAGGAAAAAGACAAAAAAGAGAGAAAAGAGACAGAGAAAACAGAAAACATGAACAGTAATATAAAGAAATGGCTTCTAATCTTCCTGTTGGCAGTAATACCTACACTTCTAATCAAACCTCTCGCTTTTTCTCTAGGATTACATCATAATTCCCTTCTTCTGTAACCTATTCTTTCTAATCATTAAAATCATAAGTCACAAAATCATTTTCATTTTTACACAAAATGTCTATTGGGGTTTTCAGCTAATGTCAATACTATAGTGACCTTTCTCTAATCAAAGAAGTCAGTTGGCTATCTCAGCAACTTCTGTCAGTTTTACCAACCATTCCTCTATGGTGTATAGTGCTGAATCTTTCCATCATTTGTGCATATAATCCATTATTTTGACATAATCTTCTATAACTCTTTTCCAGCTGTGTCCATCTGTCCTAAAAGGAAAGGTTCTGTTTTTAATTGAATATTAATATTTAAAATCCTCCGCAGCAAAGTGTATATTTGAGTCAATTTTTTAAGCTTTTTATATGTCCACAAAGCCATAGATACAGTCATATAGTTTCTTAAATTTATTTGCCATCTAATTCACTGAGGGGCTTACAATAATAAAAAGAACAAAAAATAAAATGTGTAAACGGAACAGAATCAAAATAGTAGAACAATAAAGTAAACAATGACAAAGGAACAACCTAGAATAAATACATCAATATGATAATTAAAAAGATGGGTTTGTGGAGAAGAGGGAACAAAGGATGGGGGAATTTGGCTTATACTATCCTTCTTAATTTTGTAAAATCCACCAATTGTTTTCTGATTTAACAATAAACAGTCAATGTTCCTATGAAGCTTCAGTCATTTGTCTAGTTCATTTTACTTTTTTCAAAAGCAATTTCATCAAAGAACAAAAAAAACCTTTCTAAATTATTATCTCATTTATCTGTTTAAAACTTTCTTAATCACAGTCTTTGCTTGTAAGTCAAAAATCATTTAAGATGGTATTTTTTTTCTAATCTTAATTTTAAAAAAGTTACTTACTGAGTGTTCTTATTCTTTCCTGCTGGTTGAAAGATTTCTCTTAGATTATAAATTAATGATATCCAATCACAAGAAAATAATAACACTTTCTCATTGAGCCATTCTATCAACTCTACCATTTTATGACAATTAAATATTCTCCCCAAAAGCATTGATCACTTGGAAAACCGTATCTATCCATAGGACTATCATCTAAGCTCACAGAAGACAGATAGAATAAAAGATAGGTAACCTGTCAACCAGGCCATGCACTGATGTTACTTAATAAGGCAACAAAAGACCTGTAATCCAAAATGGTTACATTTATAATATATTTGAATGCAGTTTGTTTAATATTATTTGTGTTGCTTCTAATTATATTTTGTTCCAGTTTCATTTGTTTAAATCTCGATAGAAGTATTGAATATTCTTAATAAAAAAAGAAAATAAGAATAACTATTATGCTTATTCACAGGTCATTACTGTTTTTTCGACCAGTAATTGATGAAGATGAAACTTCTGAAGAATATGAATCCAGTGAAGGTGTTAGCTTTGATGAAATGGTGAAGAATTTTGACAAATTGCTACAAAAGAAATGCCGGTCTTTAAAATCTCCTAATCACCCACTTATTATCAACATTGTTCCAATGCAAGATACTTTGATAACTTCAACTTGTACAGATGATCAGTGGGATTTACCATATGTTGTTCATTTGTGGTCTTCTGTTATTCTCCGCAATCTACTTCCATATCAGATTGCCTATTCTTTAGAGGTAGTGGTTTTTTCCTAAATTCCCTTTCACTTTCTTCGGATCTTGTAATTTAAATTGTATCCTCAGTTTCACCAAATAAATGGAATTGAAATTCCCCAAAATATGCTTGGCCATACAGAATTCAATTGCTGCTGCATGCACACACTAAATATAAAAGAAAATTCTCTTGAGTTAATAGTGTTTTTTCAATTAGTCTTAGTAATTATTAGCTGGTCTGCTACTTGATCTGAGGAGCATTTATTTTAGATCATATTTGGTATCTTTGATATCTTTCTTAATTGCAATTATGTCTTTGCACTGATACAATGAATATTCAAGTACATAAATGCTTATTGACAATATGATTTTAAAGAATTCTACATAACGCCCAATATTTATTTTAAATCCTTCAAAAATCACTTTCTAATGTAATTTATTTTCATTATATGAAAAAGTGTGCAAACTTCACATTTAAAATGTTTTCAGCGTGAAGCTTTCAATTTAACCCTAGAAGAGCTGTTTTTGAGTCCAAAAAGTGCTAGCTTGTCATCACTGGAAGTGTCACTTTGGAATCATCCTGGTTAAAAAAAAGAACAGCAACAGAACTTTTCCAGTAAGATCAGGGCAGCCTGTCTCAGCATTTTGAAATAAAAACGTTTCTAATTCAAAATATTTCAGAAATTTTATAAGAACAAGCTGAAGAGGATTATGAATCATAGTATCAAAGAAAAAAAACCCATATAATATTTGGGGATATATGTGCTTATTAATAATAGAATTGCTTTTAACTTCCCATTTATTTTATTTTATATTTATTATTACCAAAATCTCTCAAGAAAATAACACAAAAGGTAATTACTTCAGATGTCATATTTCAATACAAGCAGCGCAATTGTTCATTAACTAATAAAAACAATAGGAGATAATAAGATAGTGTATTGATTATATGTATTATAATTGTATTGAAACTTTTCTTTCACAGGGATATAGTACCACATGCAGTGCTCTAGAAGCTGGATGTTCTGCTCAGATTCATAATGCCTTACTGGATCAGAGCAAGCTAGAATTGCATTTACTTAATTATCTTGATAAAGATTGGACTACTGAGTACTGCATCCAATCAAATCAACAAGAAATTAGTTTCATCACATTTTCATGCATTAGTGATCTGGATAGGACAGATTTGGATATAGCTATCCATGTGACATATGCTACAGGACAAGTGATTGTAGCAATTCACAGTCCCTATTGGATGGTCAACAAGACGGGTCGAATGTTACAGTATAAAGCCGATGGAATTCACCGCAAACACCCACCTGACTACAAGTTGCCACTTCTCTTTTCTTTCCAGCCTAAACACTTTTATCATGATAATAAGGTATTGATTTTAGTCTCATAAATCAACTCTATCTTATCATATTTAGTTTTCCAGTACTTCGAATCTTATTACTATAAAAATGCTACAAGCTGTTTTTAATGTTAATTGTATTTTAATAAATTGTTATATTTAAGACATAGGAAGAGATGTTTTGTTTTTAACATGGCACTGAAAAAATATGGTTTTTAAGAGTTTCAATAAGTAAGATCCTTATTCTATAATACTTTAAGTAAAAAAACAGTTAATTCTTCATATCTTTTGTAACATTACTTTTTTTAAACAGCCAAAAGAGGAAGTCTTCAGGGAGTCTAAAATTTATTTATTATTTATTTATCAAAATTATTTGCCATCCATCTCATTTCAAAATGACTCTGGATGGGTTACAGCATTAAAATATAAAATAAATATTTATAAAATAATAAAAATGGAGTTATAATCAAAGAGAAAATTATAGCTAAAGATGTGGAGGGAACAGAATGCTCAGGAGAGACATGGGTTTGCCTCTTAATGTATCAGCTTCCTCAAGTGTGATGCTCGGTCATAGGAGTCCCAAGCTATCTGGTAGAACCAGGTCTTTAGACCCTTAAGGAAGATCAGAAGGATGGGATCTGATCTCTCCTCAGTGGGTAAGATGTTTCAAAGGTTACGAGCTATAGCAGAAGCCCTTCTCCTGCACCTCACCAACCAAAGTTTCTTGACTGAAAAATCCCACAGCATGCTTCCTTGCTGGTGCACGTGGGCTTGTATATTTGCTGAAATATAAGAAAAAGAAGACAAAAGAAAAATCTCCCCTCTTGAAATAGCCAAATGAAGATTTGAGAGTGTTTAGCACCCCAAAGTGTTGTTACAGCTAGCAAATGAACTGGAGTATACATAGTTTGGTTAACTAAAATGTGAAAATGAAGCACTTCAAAGTACAGTATTTTACAGGTTTATTTAACTAAGAATATTAACCATTTTTATATTTTTCTTTAATTATCTTCATGATAAAGGTTGAATAACAAGTTTCCTTCTTACAGGTTCAGCTCATGGTGACAGACAGTGAACTTTCTGATCATTTTTCCCTGGATACAGTTGGAAGTCATGGCTTTGTAAAATGTAAAAGCCACAAAAAGGAATACCAGGTAATGTTTTGTTTTATTGTAATTTTCTTGCAGCCATATTTCTGTATGTTTTCTTTAAAGGAAATTCTATTTCATTTAACAAGGTTGACTTCCAAATAAGTTTCCAGAGCATTCCAGAGTTTTTAGTCATATTCAAGCCAGCCCACCCCTTGCATTTCATTTCAGTTTTCTTCAATATTTGAAAATCTTGAACAAACAGCTTCACAATTACTGGTTGGATTTAGTATTTGCTTAATTTGTTGCCTAGTACAAGTGCACAATTCACCTACCTCTTAGACTAAACCTGGTCACAAATTTTAATGCCATAAGCAGTAGCTTTTAGATATGTCAGCAGCAAATGTCTATCCACTTCCTGTGTGGGGGAAAATTTAAAGGAACCTAAATCCTAATGGCAAGCACCATTGCTTAATATTTTATATGCTTAGTGTTTTACTTATTTTAGATGCTGAAGTTAGTAATCTATAAATAAGGGTGGAACTTGAACAAAATGTGGCTGAATTTGAAAAAGCTATTGTCACTGTATACTAGATAATGTTAAACTTGTTAACTGAGATATAGTATAGGTATAATATGTCTTTGGGAGCAAAATAATTCATCACATGTATTTTTCACAGAATTTATTTTATTCTCATTCACTCACTACAGGATGAATTGTATCTTTTCTTGAAGAAATATTATTTAAGAAAAAATAAGGAAACAATAATGAGACTGCTTTATATTTAAAAAATTGTATTTTCCAGGTTGGTGTCACTATACATAATAGCAGCTTTAATATCACTAGAATAGTGACTTTCACACCTTTTTTAATGATCACAAACAGAAGTACACACATTTTAGAAGTAGCTGAAGATGGCAATGAAAATTGGATACCAATACTTTTTCAACAAGTAAGTCTTTAGTTTTTATATCCATTGTAAAAATTTTAACTTGACAATTCATGCATAAATTGTTTCTTTGCATCCATTAGCTTTTCTATTAATAATTATTTACCTTACTGTATATAAAAGACTTGGTTTATACACAATATGGGACGGCTGTTTACTATTGTAGTTAAGGGACCAGGCTAGAAACCAGGAAGCCATCTGGATAATCTTGGGCCAGCCATTCTCTTTCAGCCCTGGGAAGAAGGCAGTGGCAATACTACCAAGAAGACTGCAGCAAACAGTCCAGGCAGTTGCCAAGACTCAATAATAACTCAAAAACAAAAAATAAAATAAAATATGCAATATTCAACAATAACCTATTGTTTTTAAAGTGCTGATTTGAAACAAAATAGCTACAACACCATATATATATATTTCCCTATACTTTAAAAATTGTGTAATATCTGATGCATTGACTGTTAGTTGCCTCAAAATCTCAGCCACATAGGATAAACATTTTTTAAATGCATGAAAATGGACAATGATTGTTAAACAATTATTCTTATTATAACTGTGGCTAAAACAATACAAATTGCCCAAAGTTAATTCTGCCAATTTAAGTTAAAGCAGTGAAATTTTGCATATAACTTTTAACTTTCCCAGTTAGCATACTCCTTTGTCCAAGAAGGCAGTACTATTATTATTTTAGATATACTCTAGTTTTATGCTACCATTTTTTAAAAAGTTTAGTTACAATTCTGTATATTTTTATAAATTGAAGCATCTGAATTACATTTTCACAAGGGTTTTTTATACTTTTACTAGTATGTTTTTTCTAAAGACACATACAAATTTCTAAATGCAATTTTTAAAAAATTATTAACCTTTTTTTCGTGCTATATTCTAGTATTCAGTGAAATTTTGCCATTGGCTTTCAGGATTTTGTATATTGTATAACTTTGGAGTCAAGTAAGGAAAAATACTGTTTTTGGTAGCTATAGTTACATGATAGGTTTTCTTTATAAATGCATTTCATTCTTATTTCAGTGTATTCCATTTTGGCCTGAAAATAATGACAGCAAGTTACAGGTTAGAGTAAAAGATTCTTATATTCCATCCAAAGTTATACAACTTGATAAACAAGAAAACTGCTTACTACTTCACTTAGATAACAAGGTGAGTATATAGAGATAAATGTTAAATGAGAAAAAAAATGACATATTGCCCACAGCTCTGCCTCCCAACCTTTTAAACAGATAAATAGTAGTTGATGATGCCATAATTCTAATGTAATAGGTAAAGTTGATAGTTTTCTGAAAGTTTTGGGAGGAATATTTTAAACTGGGAGTAGGAATGTCAAAGAAGTCAAACTGATAGTTCTTCCTATGCTTATCCATACTATCTAACCAAATTTCTGTGGCTAAAGTTTGATGATATTGATGGCAGTTTTAAGTAATAGGAGTGCTGAAGATAGTATATGCCCTTTGGCTGCTGAACTATGCCATAAGAAGTTCCAAGCTAACTCAAGAAGTTTCTTTTCCCTTACTTTTTTAAGACTTTAAAGATAATCCAGTGTACTTGCTAGAAAGTTTAGTGTGATGTCAGTTTTTTATTTAATTTTAATGGAGATGCACTATTCTCCAAATATTCATGTGTTCTTATTTGATATGATTGGATAAGGTAAAATAAATACATTTGTTTAATTTGAAACCATGTTAAAGTGTATATCTAAACTTTTAAAACCTGCCATCATTGCTTGAATATCTACAATTAATACAATTATTTTTATGATAAATAAGTTCAGAAGTGAACACAGTGAATAGGATTAAAATGTGTTATCATGTTTTGGCATTTTGTAAGGATTTGGGAACATGAACCTCTTTCCAAGTTTTAAAATAATAGTAGTAATGTACTATTTTGCTATTAATTTTGAATCAGAAACATTGAGATCCTTGAATTATGTAATATAAATATTATATATCATTTCATCTTTGCATATCTGCTAGCTTGGTGGCATTATTGTGGATATTACGTTAGCTGAACATTCAACCACAATTACATTCTCTAATTACCATGATGGTGCAGCCCCATTCCTGATAATTAATCATACCAAAGAAGAAGTAATTGAATATGGACAAAGGTATGTATACAATATTTTATTTGTATATTGTTAAAAATAAATAGCATAAAATTTAGTGCTGTATGAATAGTGATCATGTACTATAAGCATATCCTTGTTAATAGTGTATCTAACACAATTGCTAAATTAATTTATCCTGTTTACTGGTTATTATTGTTTGAGCTAAAACTAAAGAAAAGTTTTTCAAATAAAACAAATTCTGCAATCTATCATAAACCTGTCACTTTATCTAAATAGAATAAGAAGCAGCAGAGTTACAGTGAAATATAAATATCTGAGAAATTAATAAGTCTACCTTTATATTAATAAGATTTTTTCATTTAATTTTAAAAACTCAGATTGAATATTGTAACATGGGAATGTTTTAATTGAATTGTCAGAGTTAATTGATAGAAATTTAATAACACTGGAAAATAATACCTTTGGAGGGAAGATAACAAATTTGCTGAGGTTGTATTTGGCATTGAAATTTGTATTTTCCTATTTTTGTTTGCAGTTCTCTCACTTCAATGGAACAAACTTTAGAACCAAATAAAGCAGTATTGTATACATGGGCAGATCCTGTAGGTTCTAGAAAACTGAAATGGAAATGTGGAAAGAACAGTGAAGAAATAACTCAGAAAGATGTATGTATAATGTTTCAAATCAGTATAATACTTAGCAATCAAATAATTTAGCTTTTAAAAGGGATAATGTTTAAAATGCAGCAAATATGCAGGAAATGGGAGGGAATAGAGGGATAATGAAAATCTAGGATCGAATAAATTGAGCAATGTGCTGTGACTCTAAAATAAAGTAGAAATAAGCTATCTCCATAAGTTTACACAAGTCTTTAGCACAAGATGGTAGTTATAGGGCCCTATCTGATTTTTCTATGGCTTTATCTGGATAAGAAAATCTAATTTGTGTCATTGTCCAAACTTATTTTGGACAACATAGACACTAGTTAATAGCTGGTATCAGAGATATTGTTCCTCTTTAATTGATTAAATTATTTGTAATTATGTCTCCAGGACATTCAGAATATATGCTTAAATAACTCCACCGAATATAGACTTTGCATTTGATTATATTGGAAAAGCTTTGAAATCAAACATGCATAGCATGTTGTGAGAGATCAAAATTTGGTGTATATATTAAGATTGTGGAAAGCATTGGAGTTGATTCTGAAAAAAACAAATATAGGATCTATCTTTAAGTGATTAGAAATTATAGAGAGGTGGTACTATTTACCTCCAAGCATCTTTATGAAATCAATTTTAAAAATTGCTGTAAAATCTAACATACATGCAGTATACATTTTATGATATACCAGAGTATACTAATAATTTAATGATTAAACCATGTTTGTTTATTCTGACATTTATATCCTTCTATGTATAGTATCCCAAAACCCACTCTGTTTAGAGCAGAATATTCTTACGAATATCATTTGTTTCGATACCGTAATTTGTTCAGTTCAGTTTATTACTGAACTATATTCTGAATTCTTTGGCTCATAGAATATAAATTACACTGCATCACATATATTTTGTGATATAGTTAATATTGTATGTGTGTAACTTAAACTTAAAATGGTAGAATGATATACTCATAATAAGTGAATTTATTAATTGCAATCATGCCCCATAAGATTAACCTCTGGAGGCTTTAAAAAATGTAATAATAATAAGGCTACATAGTTAATAAGTTGCACTATATGCTGTTATTACAATTTAATTATCTGTGACTTTAGTGAAGAAATATTAAGAGATTAGTTTATTTTAAGTTGTGAGAATATTATGTAAATCCCTTCATTTTAGTTTAATTAATTATCTCTTAGGCTACCTTATAAAACTAGTATTCTCAGAATGCCTTAGGCGCAGAATAAACTGTTCTTGGATTATTCTGAATTTGTTTGTGCTCTGGTTATTTAAGCATGAAGAAGGCAGAATATTTGTATTGGTATGATTCACTGATAACCACAAAACTGTCATGATTTTGTGTGTGTATCTGTGTCTGTGCATATGTGTGTGCCAATATATGCACTTGCATACATAAAACCATAGATATACATACACCAGATTTCCATAGAACTCATGAAAGTAGCATATAACAAACATATATAAAACAATTGATATTGAAAATATTTAAGCAATTGTAAAACAGCTTTTAATTTAAATATGTGAATTAGCTAAATAGCTTCTTTATAATCACTCTGAGGTTGGAGATCCTAAAGTGCTGTATTCCCTGCCTGCTGCAGGAATATCCCATATACACTTTTAAATATGATCCAGGTGAAGTTTGTATGTTATCAGAATTGGAAATAAAAACTTTGAGCAACAATGCTTTGAAAGAATGTCTGATAATTAATACTTATCTCTTATTTTAGGACCTGATGACACCATTTCAGGTGGGAGCCAAGAACATTTTTATAGTTTCATTTTTTGAAGGTTTGCAGCGTATAATCTTATTCACTGAAGATGAAAAAGTATTCAAAATGACATATGAAAGTGAAAAAGTGGAATTAGCAGAACAAGAAATAATTGTATCATTGCAAGATGTTGGAATTTCTTTAGTAAATAACTATTTAAGACAGGAAATAGCATACATTGGAATCACAAGGTAACTAATATATTCAATTTACCATTCAGATTTCAAAAAAATGTAAAATTTAAAATATTAATATTAATAATGTATATTATATAGTAAATAATATTTGATGTAATTTAGATTGTTGAACTCTAGAAGTGAACATAATGTATAGGAACTATTACGAGTCCAATTGTAACCTAGAATCCTTTTATACATGTTGAAAAGGTAGCAGATTTTTATGTTCTACCTGAATGCACAAACAATTTAACTTTGCCGTCATATGCTGCTTTTAAATTTGTTTTTTAACAAATTTTTTAAAAAATATGAAGTACCTTTGATATTGGAGACTTTTTTCAAGTTAGTAAATCTCAAAGATTTAATACAGTTTTATTGCTTATCACAGTTTTACAATTTGATAAATAATCCTTTTTTAAAAAAATTTACTTGCAAGCTCCGATGTAATTTGGGAGTCAAAACCCAAGAAAAAATCAAGATGGAAGCCACTAAGTGTGAAACAAACGGACAAACTGGAGAAAGAATTTATCGAATACTGTGATAACTCACCTACAGAAAATAAAGTAGTGGAACTTGATGATAATATTCCGGTAAATTGAGGTTTTTTTTAAATGTTTTTTTATATGCTAATACCAGATTCCTTCAAGCATTTGCACACATTTCCCCCTTTCTCTCTCCTTCTAATGTTATGCCATACATGTCATTTGTTCCATGCAGAGGCTGGGTAAGTGTCATTTAATAAAATTATGGAATATAAGTTTCTTGCTGCCTGGGAGAGGTGATGAAATCGGGTGGACTTCAAAAATTTTAGCAAAGGGTTCTCTGCCTGGTTGCTGGATGGACGTGGCCATGGTGGTTGTGGCCTAGTCGGCCTCCTGCACCTCCCCGGGATCCGGAAGCTTTCTTCAAGCCTCTGGGAGGGAGAAAACAGCCTCCCTGGGTTCCAATGCCATTTCTGGCATTCCCAAACTTCCGGAAGGCCCACTTTTCACCTTCTCTGAGCTTACCCTGCGACCCTGCGCTTACCTGCATCCAAAACAGGCCGCGCGGGGACTCCAGGGAGGAGAGGGGTGGGCAGGGCCAGCCAGGAGTGCAATTTGAGGGTTTTCCAAACTGCACAGAATCTTAGCTAGGAGCTCTCCCGAACCCCTGCAAATCCCTAGTAGTTCACACCTGGATAAAATCCCTTATATTCATCTGTTGTAGTTTTCCTTTGTGATTTCAGAACAACGTTCAGAACTTTCTGGAAGCAGTCAAAAATTCATGGAGGGAAATGTTCCTGTAACTCTGCAAATTGAAAGGGGCATAAACTTTTCTGTTCAGTATCCTCTAAAAAATATTTTTGTTTTTCCCAAAGAGCATGCATTAGCCCTTATTTTCCTTAAGTTGTTTTTCATCTCTAAGTCCAGAAATGAATAGTTTTTGTTGTTTCTTGGCTGTTTTAATTACCAAATCCTATCTTCGTATCCCCTAAGATAGTATGGGTTATAAATATTTTGATCAATAACTATTTTATTTTAATTTGTTAAAAAATTTAATTTAATCAATTTAATATGTTGCAATTGGACTTTTTTTGTTTTTTCCTGTGCTTGTGCAACTTTGTGTGTAAATAGTCTATTTGAATGAATTGACAAGGCCCAGAAAAAAATCTAGAATAACTCTGGGAACTCATGACTGTTTTAGGCCATAGCCACAAAGCCTCTTTGCTCCAGCAGAATATTGCACTAATCACTTCCCCAGATATGTTATCATGCCTGCTCCTGTATTTCATTGCCAGCAAGTAACTTGAAATCACTTTAGGTGCTCTGGTATTGATGTTAATAATACTTACATGAGATGGTTTGAGGCAAGACAGTTGGGAGCCATGATCTGCTTGGCCCTAATTGTTCCAGCAGGTCTGCTGTGGCATACCCTCTTTTATCTTATCCCTGGGCTTGGGTCTGTTTTGCAAGGGAGACAGGAAGCCTGGCTTGTACGTTATAACCATTGTTTTTAAAACAGGTGGTTGATCTGTAGCCTAGAGTTAGTGAAACTATATAATTAACCAATCCACCCCCAGTTTAACATGTGCAATTGAACGTGTAATTGAGACTACTGAGCTTTTGTAATTTTTATGACTTGTTACGGGAAATTTCCTGCCTGGTGACCAATGTTCTCGAGAATGCTGGGTCCTGATTTCTTCTCCTCCAAATTGCTAGGGCAGTTTGCAATTGACACTCTTGATTTTCCGGAGCAAAACTCCTTGGTCAGATGCAGTTAATAAGAACCTGAACGGTGTTTAGACTAGTGTTTTTCAAAAGCCCATCATATAAGTGACGTCATTGGGCAGCAATATTTCCCAATATAATCAGTTCCTGGGAGAGAAAACTTTTTTTCTTTCTTTGTCCCAGTGGTCCTGCATATTTAAGATTTATTTGACCACATCATCCTTTTTTTCTTCAAAAAGTAATAATCTGTAGCATAATAGCCAAGGAGGCAATTCTGTATTCCAGGATTCTGAATATGATGTTTGTTTGAATGCGTACAGTGCAGTCCTTGAGAATGAAAACAGATGAAAAGATGAAGCAAAACTCTTCTAACATAGCAATAAATTTCTTATGTAAAACAACAGAGATTTTGTATTATTTGTGAATTTTCTCTCAACATCTTTTTGGTCTCTTAAAGATATAGGATATGCAGATACCTGCATTTTGACTGAATTTAAACCCTTTATGAACCTTTTAATCATATCATTTGGGTTTTCAGATACAGAGATTCTGATATCTATTAACTTTGTTCTTCAGCCAGTCTTAGAAATGTGTGTGTGGGGCGGGGGGTACTGACCTCTTCAGCATTCTCACATCTATCTTAACCTGTTTTCTTTTCCTTTAAATCAATATGGTAAATTGCTCCTTATATTGCTGATATTCTTTTGGCAAGATTATGTGGGAAGTAACACTGCTCAGTTCAGTAACTAAATTTAAAATGAATGAGACAGGATTGTAGCCAGGATTTTTTTATGCCAGGGGTCTCCAACCTTGGCAACTTTAAGACTTTTGGACTTCAACTCCCATAGTTCCTCAACCAGAGTTCTTCAGCTTTGCTAGCTGTGCAAGTGTTAAAGGTGCCAAGGTTGGAGACCCCTGTTTTATGCCCCAGTATCTAGATTTCTGCTTTGTCTCAGAATATACAGTTACTAATAAAGATGATATTCAATTGAATTTAATTGGAGTTATTTCTGAGTAATCCTGGAGAAGGTATAATTGTTAATTTTAAAACAAAGTGATTAACATATTTGGATAAAGTTTAAAACATTGTCATTACAATTGCATACAGTTGAAAGGCTAAGGATATGAAATGTCAGAAATATATGGAATTTAAAAATGCTTAGTTTGAGTTATGCTATGACCATTGATTTGAAAGGTTAATTTTAAAAATTAATTACAATTTGGATTTTGTCTTATAGCAGGTCTGTTTGACTCCTACTGGTAATGACATGAAAATATTGCAGCCATATGAATTTCCTGTGAGAAGAAGCTTTTTGCCAGCTTTAAAAGTACAATACAGTACCTCTGAACATCAGTCTTCTTTCAGAGTTCAAATCTATAGAATACAGGTATATCAGATTAGACACAATTCATGGTGAAAAATAGATAATGGACAATTACCTTATGTATAGTTTTAACACTATTTCCTGTTATTTGTTTTTAAAATATCAGCATTAGGCTATACTTAAATAATGTATGAAAATTCAAATTTTAAAACGAACTTTTGTTTTGATAGACAAACCAATAAGGCATGATTAGCTGCTAACTTCTGTAGATTAAGACTTTTGTTTGCAGAAGTTTGCATTTCAAATTTATAAAGCTAGCATAATTGTAAACTACGACATAACAATTTATATAAAGTGAAAACACTTTCTAACCTGTAGTGTATTGTCTTATAATTGCTCCTATCAGATACAAAATCAGATTCCTGGAGCCATATTTCCTTTTGTGTTCTATCCCATTAAACCTCCCAAGTCCATCTCATTGGATTCAGGTTTGTTAATACAGTTTAATACATTATTATGCTTTTCTTGCAACTGTAATAGCTTAAGGAAAAATAAATTAAAATATATGAATAAAAAGCTCTTTCACAATACAAAAAAGTAAAGTAAGATAAATTCACTATATCTTATTAATACATTTATATATTTCATCCTAAATTTGTTAGAAGCTGAACATATATAACTTTACAAAAAATACTTGCATTTTTTCACTTGGATGGAGTGCTTTTCAATAAATAAGAGTAACCAATTTTTTTAGAAGAAAAAATGATTATCTTTCCAAGTGTGAAAGTAATCTGAAGACAACATTTCTATCACTTGCGTTTTTATCAAACTGATTTGTTCAGATTGCTTTCACTTGACAAATGTACAATGAGTCTGGAACTATATAATTACAAATTGCAAATCTTTTAATTTAAGTCAGTTTAGCTAATGTCATTGAAATCTTAAAATTATTACTCATTGATGTCACTAAACTATTATAAGCATGCACCTGCTAAGATTTAGAATTTGAAATGTTTATGAATGTCTATTTCTCATTTTAGTAAATGGCTTCATTTGTTCTCATATGTTGTGTGTCCATGTGTGTGTGTGTGTGTGAACTTGGTTCCTTTATTCAACTCATTCATTGCATCTTTTGCAAATGATATAAAATGATATCATTTTATCATTGTAAATGGTATCAATTATATATATTACCTTTTATATATTAAAATAAATAATATCCTCCATGAAAGTATGTTTGGAATTTTTATAGAACCCAAGCCATTTACTGATGTCAGTATTGTGATGAGAACTGCAGGACATTCTCGGATATCACGCATAAAGTAAGTATTTATGCTTTTTCCAATCTTAACTTGGGGGTGCAATTGTAACTTTCTCCACTTGAAATTATTGGAATTCATTTCTGACTGAATAAGTATAGCATTGCGCTGCAGTCTTTTAACTTCGGAATCAGAAACTTTATTTAGTTAGAAATAAATTGTATTGTAACCACTGATTTTTTTTCTTTTGAGTAGACATAATTAGAGTAAAAGTATAAAAAGTAATGTGTTTACTGTTTTTTGTATTAATTTTATAAAAGTTTAACATAAATGCATAAATTATTATGAATTGTTTGGTTATCCATTCACTGAGGAATTTTCTTTCATTCTTGTTTTTGAAACGGTTGCATAGCTGTTACATGTTTCTACTATTTAATGGTTTCAACTTTTTATAGGTATTTTAAAGTTTTAATTCAAGAGATGGATCTCCGATTAGATCTTGGTTTCCTTTATGCGCTGTCCGATTTCTTTACACTTGTTGATGAACTTCCCAAAGACCAAGAGGTATGAATTCCAATAGGATATTTTTTAAATAATGCAACAAATCATTACATAATTTAATATTTTTTTATCGATTATGTACTACATATGAACTTCTATGTAAAAAATATATCAGTAATGTCTATAAAGTTTTTTATAGAGATTACTGATACAAGTTTTACTATCTTTTGTCAAATTTTTCACAGGTTGAACTTTTTAAAAAGGATGTCGAATCTGCACAGGAAGAATTAAAGAATGCAGTATCAACTGACACATCACAAATCAGTTTATATGAATACTTTCATATCTCTCCAATTAAGGTAGCCATTAATATAACATTTGCTTGTTTAAATAGAGTTAGCAGTGAGTATTAAATAAAAATGAATGCCTATCAGTATTTATAGTCCTCATAAATCTATCAGGAGATTTCTATAAAAATTCTGCCATTTTAGTAGGGGAAAAGCAGCAGGACTAGTTTTACTAAGAGCTACAGGTTCCAAATATAAAAACAAAAATATGACTGTCAACAGAATGATGCATCCTACCACAATGAATACTTAATTCAACAGGTAATAACAAAATTGAGTAGCATCAATAATTTTTCACATTAAAAAATTACAAAAATATTTGGGGAAAGCTACATCCAACAAATAAGAGTTGTTGGGTTTTATTGGAAAAGTATATTAGTTTTACTTGCATTTTTAAAGGATGGCCACCATCCCAAATGTTTATATAGTAGACCTTGTTTAGTAATCCAATTGGGATCCCAAAACGATCACTAAAAGAAATTGTGGCTGTTCTTACCATCTTATTTCAGCTTTGCTTTACAGACCTGTGAGGGCTATAAATGCAAGGATTGGTTGCAAAGCTATTTTTTCATCATAGTCGTAACTGCAAACAGTTTCTAAATGAGGCAGTTGTTAAGCAAGAACTACCTGTATTGCAGAACAATGCAGATGATAGCAAAGTTTGATTTTCCAATTTAAAAAAACCTGTAAAAGCAGTTGACATAATAAAATAGATAGTTGTCTGCAACATTGGCATGGATTTTGCAAGGCAATATGGCTATAACTATTGACAAATAATCAATAATTCTTACAGAAACAACAAACAATCTTTCAAGAGTTAAAATATTATTCAAAGTTTTAAGAGTCTTTCAATTCCTTTATTGATTTTTCCTTTCAGCTGCATTTAAGCTTTTCACTCAGTACTGGTGGAGAAGATAGCAACAGGGATGAAAAACACAAAGAACTGCTTCCGGTTCAATCCTTAAACCTCTTGTTAAAGAGCATTGGGGCCACACTTACAGATGTGCAGGATGTTGTTCTTAAGTATGTGGACTACATTAATACAATAGTCTTATTTAGAATAGTACTTACACTTTATTTTATTTTTCATTTATGCATGTGATTTGCCTATTTCAGGTTGGCTTTCTTTGAACTGAACTATAACTTCTGTACTACCCAACAATTGCAGTGGGCAGTTATCATGCATTATTCAAAGCAGGTTAGTATAAGCCAATGTGAATTAACCATACGAGCACTTTTTCCATGTAGTTGAAATGCTATACTGATTAACTAGGCAGAAGTAAAAATGTATCTATCAAAGATCCAGTTGTCCTTGTTTTCTTTACTTTCCTTTTTTAATAAAAAAATTAATAAAAGAATTACAAAAATGCAGGTGTGACTTGACTTACCTCAGTTGAGTCTGAAATTTTGGTCTTAGGTGTTGCAGCCATTAAGCAAGGTGTCCATATGGCTACTTGCTCAAAGACTGCAATTCTGATTTTTTTCTGTTGCAAATATTAAGCAATTGCAGAGTGACTGAGTGGACAAAACAAAAGAGCTGTCCTTCGAAACAGCAGAAGAGAATTCCTGTCTTAGTTTGTCGAAATAAAGATCCTATCCTAAGGACCCAAGCTTTGTTTTTGCAGCCCACCATAAGCCCTCCCCCTGCATTTGTATGTAGAAGAGAACAGCCATACTAGCCAAAAAAATGAAACTTGGATCTTTAGGGTCTCAACTTTCTTTTCTCCAGCCCACTGCACCAATTACCTTTTCCTTCAGTGTGCCAAAGGAAACTGCTGGGCTGGGCTGGAGAAAGGAAGTTAAGTTTCCTTTCTCCAGCCCAGGAGGGTGGTTCCTGTCCCCTCTTCAATGCTAGTAAATGCAATGTTTCGAAAGGGTAAAAAGCCTTTTTATTGTTGTAGAAACATTGTGTTTATTAACTTTCTAGCCAGAAAACTAGCAAATGTGATCTTTCGGAATGGTAGAAAGAGGCTGTTTATACTGTTCAGAACAATTTATGATATTTTTGAAGGCAAAAAAGTTTGGAGAGAGCCTTCCTTCTACTCAAAAATATTGTGTTCACTAATTTTCTGGCTGGAAAACTTAGCAAACACAACGTTTTTGAATGGAAGTAAAGCTGGGGAAAAGCTCAGATCTTAACATGCTAGCTTATTTTCTCCACATTCTCTTCTGTGTGTGTGTGTGTGTGTGTGAGAGAGAGAGAGAGAGAGAGGGAGAGAACTACAGTGCTGAGGTGAAGGAAAGAAGCCTTCATCCCCAAGGTTTTAATTTCTTCACAAACCTCTCCCCCCAGGAGTCCCCATGTCCTGGAAGAGGAATTCCAAACAGGATGCCACGTGGCTGAAATATAATCTTGTGACCATGGGGGTGGCAATTACTTCAAGGACAAGTCATAAGTAGTTTTGCCTGGGTTTCTTATAACTTCAAACTGCAGTGTGACTTGTTGTAAGTCAGGGATTATCTATAAAAATAATATAACAATAAGTATTTCTGGTATGTGTGTGTGTGTAAGTGTATGAGAGAAGTTTTACACAACAATCACTAAATCATCTTAACTGATTTTGGAATAACCTAAGCTAGAATTGTTGCTAGAAAGGCTACCGCTATGAGCTGAGAATGGAAAATGATGCACCTCAAAGAATAGTTATCCCTTGAAACTAAAGAAGGAGCTCTAAGATTTAAGAAACCTGTGCATAGTCAGAATACAGATGAAAGCATTAGGTCTGCTCAAAACAGGAATTGGCAGCATGTTTTAGAGCAAAAGCATCAGTCAGCCTCACAGCTTTATCTACAACAGCCTTCTGTTTTGGACACAGCCAGTCAGAGGCTTATATAGGCTCATAATGACAAGACAAGCATTTTACTGCAAGTTCCACCTCTTTCATACACATATGCAAGGTCATGAACATATACAAAGGATCCAGCAAAGCTTATTTCACAATTTATTTATTTCATGCTATGGATGCCTCTGCTTCCATGTTCAGGATTTTGCAAGCTTCAGATCTCTTGACTAAATAGCAGATTATTATACAAAATGAAGCCATGTTCCTTGACAGACCGCTAGGGGGTAATAGAAGGCAACATTCCTCAAAATCCACCATTTGTCAATAAACAGCACTTCTTTTTCCTTTATGATAAAATATGTGTTATTGGAATTTATTTGCCAATTTCATTCAGTTCCCAGTTCTCAAGGTAAGTTTTAGTACTAAATATTTTAAACTTAGGGGCCACTATAAAATATATCTCAGTAGGGCTATATCTTTTTAATCAGTGTTGGGATTCAGTTTTTTTACTACCAGTTCATGAGCGTGGATTGGTGGGCATGGCAGGGGAAGGATACTATAAAATCTCCAGTCAGAGGTGATATTTGCCGGTTCTCCAAACTACTCAAAATTTCTGCTACCGCTTCTCCAGAACTGCTCAGAACCACGTCTGTTTTTAATTCTGTTTCTGTTCATATTGAGCTAGATACTAATACAGATTTTTGGAATTTTAGTGTGTGCTAAATGTGCTAAATGTGCATATATATATATTGAAGTCTATTAAAAAATCTGACTGCCAGATAATATGATCTTGTGTAGATTTCTTTGTGATCAGAAAAAAATCCCATAAGAACCAACATTGCCACTTCTATTATTACATCTGCCTTCCAATACATCTTATTGTAGGAATACAAATCATACAGAATTAGATTCAGCATCAACCTATTCATTTACTATTTTGTTGCTTTAGTGAAGAACATTTCCTTTCAGAGAGGAATCCTGTGCTTCTAAACTTTTCCATAATGCAATTTTCTTCTGTCCAAATTTCTATTAAGATTCTTTCCACATTAGTTCTATAATGAGAATTTTGCTTTATTGTCAGGAAGGGATATGTCACTTTCACCAGAGTGACACAGTTCCAAGGAAAAATCATTTCATTATTTCAGAAACAGAACTTGGTAGGTGGCTCCTTTGAAAACCTAGGTTGCCGCCTTTCCTTGACCTATAACACCTTACATAAAAGCCATGAAATTCCAGCCCTGGCAGTCAAGGATTCCACAATCTTTTCTGCCTGTCCATCCATCCATCCTATTTCAATCATGACGTCTCTCTGGAAAATCAATTGCAAGATAAAACCCAAACTTACCAAAATTGTACCAAACCTATACAGAATTTTCTATATCTTACCTCTATTCTGCTTTTTCAAGTATGCATATAACAGGGATAAACTTTATTTGTACACATTGACAGAATATTTTTAAATTTTCAGAAACTGAAAAATTACAATTAAAATATCTATAAATATTTTAAATATCTTCATTTGTTTTTGCCTTTTCAGGAAGCCCAAAATTACTCATTCACAGCAATACAACACCCTGGATTTCTGAATGATACAGATAGTCCTCAACTTATGGACTGGTCACTTAACCTTTTGAAGTTACAATGGGCCTCCCCAGAGCTACTTACCACCTGTTTTCAGAATTATGATTACTGCACATAAGTATACATCCTGCAGTCATATGACTGCATTTTGAGCACTTGGCAACCATTTGCAGTATCTTGCAGTCATGTGACTGTGATTTGCATTGTTTTGTCTGCTTTCTGGCATTTACTTCTGGTTTTTGCCTCAGTGTATATCCACAGTAATTTACAACTGTAATTCTGGGTTCAATTACAGTCATAAGTTGGAGACTATCTGTAATGACAGCAGTGCTGGGACAGAGGAAAGTAGACAGGAAATATTTGACAGGAAAGAAAATTGCTTTTTTTACTGTATATAGTATCCATCTTCTGTAAGGGCTGGAAATTAGCCATTTCTGTTTTTCCACAATACCAATTTCCCTTCTACAAATGGAAATCCAGAGAGGCATTTTTAGTTTAGATTTCATGCATTCAAAACAGTTGTTGCATCAATATACTTACAGGAAAACATCGTTCCAAATTACTGTTAAAAACTAATTTTTTAATAAAACCTGATTTTTATTTCAGGCTATTAAACAAATGTATGTTCTTGTTCTTGGTCTGGATGTTTTGGGCAATCCATTTGGATTCATAAGAGATTTATCTGAAGGAGTTGAAGCATTTTTTTATGAGCCTTATCAGGTATGTTTATTATCTATACAAGGATTGGCTGTATTTGTAAATGTTGGCTATGAAAATGTTGTTTTCACTTTACACAAAATTCTACAGAAATGTGGAATGATAGCAAGTTTTGAAATTCTTCAATCACTGTAGAAGAGAAGAAAGGTAGTTCTAACTTTTGCTTATCGGTTTCAGTAAGAATCAACTACTTAGCTTTTTTATTTATTTATTTATTTATATTGAATTTATATACCGCCCTTCTCCTGAGGGACTCAGGGCAGTGTACAGCCAACTATAAAATAATACAAGTTACAAAAGTTAAAAAGAAATAAAAAAAAAAACAGCTGCTAAAATTTATACTTACAAATTTTACTTACTAAAATTTATACTTAAAAACCCCAATAGTTGAGATATAAAAACCCCAATTTCTAGAACCCCAATTTCTAAAAACCCCAATTTAAAACCCCAATTTAAAATCAGCCCAGGCCGGCCTGTTCAAAGAGCCAAGTTTTCAACGCACGTCTAAACGCTCTCAGGTCAGTGGTCGTCCGTAACTCAGGAGGCAACCCATTCCAGAGGGCGGGTGCCCCCACAGAGAGAGCCCTGTTCCTCGGGGTCACCAGGTGGCACATAGATGCTGTCGGGACCCGAAGGAGACCCTCCCTGTGGGAGCGCACCGGTCGGTGGGAGACTACTGGCAGAACGCGGTCTTGCAAGTAATCTGGTCTGATGCCATGGAGCGCTTTAAAGGTCAAAACCAGAACCTTAAAGCGAACCCGGAAGGCCACCATCAACCAATGCATCTCGGGCAGGAGAGGCGTCACATGGGAGTTTCTTGACGCTCCCATAACCATCCGTGCGCTGCATTTTGCACCAGTTGAAGCCTCCGGGTGCTCCCCGCAGGGAGCCCCATATAGAGGGCGTTACAGTAGTCCAGATGGGAGGTGACCAGGGCAAGAGCGACCGTGCGTAAGGCAAGAAAGGGATCAAAAAAAAAGGATCAAAAAGATCAAGAAAGGGCCACAACTGGCGAATCAGGCAAACCTGATAAAAAGCCCCCCTGGAGATGGCTGTAATATGATCTTCTAAAGACAGCCGTGCATCCAGGAGGACGCCTAGATTGCGAGCTCTCTCTGTGGGGGTTAAGATCTCTCCCCCAATAGCCAGCGACAAAGTCAGCTGACTATATCGGGCCACCAGAAACCACACCCACTCAGTCTTGGAAGGGTTGAGTTGAAGCCTGTTCCCGCCCATCCAAATCCGCACGGCCTCCAGGCACCGGGACATAACCTCCACAGCATCGTTGGGGTGGTTTGGGGTGGAGATGTAAAGCTGAGTATCATCAGCATAAAGATGATCTCATCCCAAAACCACGAATGATCTCCCCCAGCGGCTTCACATAAATGTTGAAGAAAAGAGGGGAGAGGACCGACCCCTGAGGCACCCCGCAAATGAGGGGCCTAGGGGTGGACCTCTCCCCCCCGTCAACACAAATTGTGAGCGGTTAGCGAGGAAAGAGGAGAACCACCGCAAAACGGTTCCTCCAATTCCCAACCCCTCCAACTGCTGCAATAGGATACTATGGTCGATAGTATCAAAAGCCGCTGAGAGATCTAATAGGTCCAGGACAGGGGAATAACCTCTGTCACAGGCCCTCCAGAGATCATCAACCAATGCGACCAATGCTGTTTCAGTGTTGTACCCGGGCCTGAAGCCTGATTGGAAAGGATCGAGATAAGTCGCTTCCTCCAGGTACTGAGGAAGTTGATGCGCCACCACACTCTCCACAACCTTCACCACAAAGGGGAGGTTGGAGACTGGACAGTAGTTATTTAAAAGAGCTGGGTCCAGGGCAGGCTTCTTGAGGAGGAGTCGCACCACTGCCGTTTTCAAGGCGGTAGGAAGCGATCCCTCCCTCAACGAAGCGTTGACAATCCCCTGGAGCCAGCCTCGTATCACCTCCCTGAAGGTAGAAACCAACCAGGAGGGGCACGGGTCCAACAAACGTGGTGGTATTCAGCCTCCCCAGCAACCTGTCCACACCCTCGGCAGTCACAGGATCAAAGTCCTCGCAGATAACAGTCTCAAGACTTGCCCTGGACACCTCCCCCGGGACCGTCCAACTGGAGTCCAGCCCGCCCTGAATCTGAGCGATTTTATCGTACAGAAATCGGGAAAACTCTTCTTCCCTGCCCTGCAAGAGGTCCTCCCGCGCTCTCGGCTCAAGCAGAGAGCGGGTCACTCTAAGCAGAGCCATAAATGGCTTTAGATGTCATTATCCAAGGCTTTACCTTTTCTATTTTACTTCCTACATTACTTATAGTGAGTATCAGATACACTTTATACTTTGCTTGTTTGCTTGTATTTACTTCATTTTTTTTCATTGGAGAATTTATCATTGATAGTAAAATAGTAATTGTTTTTCATATTTTTGTTCTTTTCTTAGGGGGCTATCCAGGGTCCAGAAGAATTTGTAGAAGGAATGGCACTAGGATTGAAAGCCTTAGTCGGTGGCGCTGTTGGTAAATATTATTTTTAACATAGATTCAGAAATGCCATATATTCACAATATATATTGGGCTTTTACTATATTTAAATTTTCTAATTTTAATAAAAATTATCTTTTGTAATGCTGTCATAGGTGGACTAGCTGGTGCTGCTTCAAGAATAACTGGTGCTATGGCTAAAGGAGTAGCAGCAATAACTTTTGATGAAGATTATCAGCAGAAACGACGAGAAGCAATGAATAAGCAACCTGCTGGCCTGAAGGAGGGCTTTACTCGTGGAGGAAAAGGCTTAGTATCTGTAAGAAATATATATTTGAATATTTAGAATGGCCTCAAGAGTAGTAAATTGTAAGATTAATAGATTCTACTGTATAGTGCAGTGTTGGTGTGGTGCCGGGGGTTTTCGGTTCAATGAATGGAGTGTGAAGGATATGTGTTTGTGTTTATTTTCATGGTCATGATGTGCATGAAGATGGTGTTTGGTTTTGTTGTATGAGGTGCAGTGACTAGGTAAACTAAACCTAAACTAAAGTAAGAGTTGGGGCAGTTTATTCATATTTTACTGTCTCCTTTTCTTTAAATTTTTAAATTTCATTAATGGTAAAGTTGATTGTGATTTAGATTGACAAGTTATATAGATACAGGAAATATCAATTAAATTAACTACTTTTTATGATTCAATACTTTGACTAATATAATTTATTTATAACTTTTAACATAGAAAATATTTAAAATATGCATTCCATTTCAGGTGGAAAATGAAATATTTGTCTCTGTTCACAGGGTTTTGTCAGTGGTATAACAGGAATAGTAACTAAGCCAATAAGAGGTAAGTTACTATTCATAAAGTGAAAAAAAATCATTGTTTCATATTATAGCAGTTAATAATATATGAAATTTATCTCATAGTATGAAAGAAAGTACTGCAAATTATCAATTTTTAATAGAAATTCATTTGTAACAGCTTTGCTGTTGACTGGATATAGGCAGTCTGCAAAGGAATTATTTTTTCATCTAATGGTCTTGATAAATAGAAAAAACTATTCACATTTTATCATATTTATTATGTCTTCTGCTGCTACTGTATTTCTCCCATTCTTTTAGAAGGCTGTAGTCAGAAACCCAGATGTTTTGCTCTCAATCTGATTTGCCATGTAGGAAGGAAATTTTATTAATGTTCCCTTGATTTTTTTTTTCAGTAAAAAAATTGGTACAATAACTTTGAATATAACTTTTGATAAATTTTTATATTGATTTTTATTTAATGCTTCCTTTAAATGTTGTTGCTTTTTCTTTAGGAGCCCAAAAGGAAGGAGCAGCAGGTTTCTTCAAAGGAGTTGGAAAAGGATTAGTAGGAGCAGTGGCAAGACCTACTGGAGGAATAATAGATATGGCTAGCAGCACTTTTCAAGGAATTAAAAGGCAAGACTAAAATAATGTCTAATTGTTTCTCTATAAAATTGTCAATTATCTTTAAATATTTTCAGTATCTGAAATGCAAATAATTCTCATCTATATACTACTAAAACTTGTTTTTGTAATCTTTATCTGGGCAAAGCAACAGATTATATTATAATCTGTAGATTATATTAGATTATAAATTATAGCGAAACAACAGGTAGTCCTCAACTTACGACAGTTCATTTAAGGATGGTTCAAAGTTACAGCACCTTGGGAAAAGTCATTTATGATCTGTACTTACACTTAAAATTGTCATACCACACCCACTGTTACTTGATCGTAATTTGGGCAATGTGTAAAATAGGGTTGCATTTACGACCATTTGCCGCATGTTGCAGTCACATGATCGCAATTTGCTACTTTTTCTCCCCCCTCCCCCATTTTTGGAAAAATAGCTCCCGTCGGGGAAGATGGATTTTTCTCTATGACTGCTGTAAAATTGTTCTAAAAGTTGGTTCAATTTGTCTTAAAACTAATAATTTATGACAAAAATTCCTGTCCCAATTATAGTCATAAGTCAAGGACTATCTTTTTGAATTAAGATACCTCAAATCGGCTAAACTACAGAATGTTTCCAAAATCTAGAATCCATGACTCCCATGAAATTGACATTTCGCAATTTTTATAAAACATTTTATGACATAAAGTTGAAAGGCTAAGAGAGCATATATCTAAAAAATGCCTGAATGTAAGCAATATGCAGTAGATCTTGTAGAGCCCTGAGTGATGGAGGCGATCGCGACATTCCCTAAGGTTCATATGCATGATGGTATTTCTCAATGGCAGTTGCAATGTTAGGATTGAAAGTGAGGCTGGGCCAAGTGCCTCTGTACTGGATGTCCTAAAGATGAGAGAGATATGCAAGTATGACAGAACTGCAGTGCCCCCATGTTGTAAAAAGTTTTATTACATGACCATGGGAGTGCTGCATTGGCCATCCAGAGACAAAACAAAGAGCAAACCTGTGGCTTAAAATTTTTCATTTTTAAAATAACCCACCATTAAATTTACATTTACTGGACACAATAGTTGTTTTGTTAAAGTTGCTGCATCTGCATATCAGTGTACAATTATAATATATTTATTAAATACCATGTTTCTCATATTATAAGGCCGGGTCTTATTTTTTTTTTTGAGCCCTGAAAAAATGGCTAGGACGTCTTTTCGGGGGTGAATTAATCCCCCCCCGCGCAGCCTGGTGGTAGTATGTGTGCATGTATATTTACATCCTTAACAGTGAATGGCCGTGTTCCCACGACCCATGCAGCCAACCACTTTCCACCCTGTGCATCGTGCAGCTCAGCCTGTGTGGGTAGTTCTTGGTCCAGTGCATTGGCAAACCTACAGAACTCCATTAAGCGCCAAATTCGGCATGCCATGTGGACATGCTTGAGCTCAGATCAAGCTGCAGCACTCGGAACTGTTACTCAGGAGGCTGCTTTCTTAATCTGCCCTGCTTGAGAAGAGCGGGGGGGGGGGGAGACTGCTGGGTCGCTTAGAGCCCCCGGCCCCAGCAATGCCCAGCTTCCTGCCACTGCACAAGAGATAAAGGCAAGCGGACTGCCTTTCTGGTACTCCCTCCACAGCTGGTGCTCCGCCAGCTCCTCTTCCCCCAGTGTGAACACCAGCCGACCGGTCTCGCGCGCCAATTTTGTTCTACTGTCCCTAACCTCCTTGCTCTGCCTCCTGGGATTTTTCCAAGTCTCTCAGCCAGACCTTTCCAAAAGAATGTAGTTGCACCATTCAGGTGCGGTGGCCATGACTAACCTGCCCTGACTTCTTCCTTCAACAAGTTCTCTTCAGAAGTCCGGGGGTTGTTTTCCAACCCATGGACTCCAAGCTTGCAACAGGGCATGGGACCACCAAGGGCCCAGGCAGCCCCGTCAAGCTTCAGGCGCTTCCAGAGATGCAACAGGTTACAGACTCTCTGCTTACAGAGCCGCCACCAAAGTATACACCACGGTGCCTGCAGGCGCTTGGAATGCCAAAAGCACAGCCCAAGTGGGGACTGTTCACTGTTGCCCTGGGGCCCTGGGGCCCAGCAAAGCTGGAATCTGCTGCCTGCCATGCGAACCCCAATGAGCAGCCTTGTCCATGCAGGTGGCGTATTCCGGCTCTTCAGGGCGCAGGGGCAAAAGTGTGCAGCCCCTGTTTGGGCGCCGCCGGGCTGCGATTTCAGCCTGCAAAGTGTGGCCAGCAGGAGGAGGCACTGCTGCTGTGTAAGGGAAGAGCGGCTGGCGGTAGTGCTGGAAGCCAGGCTGAGCGGGACAAGTGAGCTTGTGGTCCCCGAGAGAAGCGGGACATGTGGGCTGGGCTGGGTTGCTGCTGCGTCTGCTCATGCTCAGAGCGAAGCGTTGGTCAAAGGTTGGCGCACCAGCAGCAGGCTGGGCGGCTCACTCTTCTGCGGTCCTGCTGGAGGCATCTCTGCTGAGCCCTGCTCTGGCTACCTGAGGGGATGTGGATGTGGAGTCCATTTTAAAATCAGCTCCCATGCCCTTGCCGGGGCTGTGACAGGGGAGGGGGGAGCCGGTGCCCTTTGCACAGATGGGAAAGCAGAAGCATCCGCCTCTAGGTGCGGCCCGTCTTTCCTGCGCAAGAGCCCCTGAAAGGTACTTGATGGGAGTAGGTAGCTCTCCGCGCTCCACCATGATTGGCCGTTAGGAGCGGCTGGTGGCGAGACATGGCTGCCTGTGGGGCACTCCTAACAGCAAGTCCCCCCCCCGCCCTTCCCCCCCATTTCGCATGTTTTAAACTAGGCCTAAATTTGGCGGGAGGGGCTTAATTTAACCTTATGCCTAGAAAACATGCTGGGTCTTCCTATGGGGAGGGGTGCATTGTTGGAGAAACACGGTAGTACTGTTCAGAGAAATATATGGGGGGGAAGTCATATTTACTTATTTAATCTTATTTGAGTTGTATCTTTTAAATAGGTATGCCAATATTATCTCTTAAGTGCATAATCATTAAATTTATAATTTCAGAGCTACAAATGCTTCTGAAGATGTCATAAGCCTGCGTCCTCCACGCTTCTTTGGGGACGATGGAGTCATTAGACCGTACAGATTAAGAGATGGTGCTGGAAGTCAAATGTTACAGGTGAAGAGAGTAAACAGCCAAAAAATATATATTTAATATGACAGATTATACATTTTTATTTGAATATATTTTTATCTTTATAGAAATAGAGTGATTTTAACACTGCACATTTTTTTAACTTATCATAAATTTGAATCTCATTTTGAATGATAATTATAAGAATATGGTAATGTGCCCTTGGTCCCAGTAGTGAAAAGATTTCCTTTAGCACTAGCACTTAGACTTACATACCGCTTTACAGTGCTTTTAAAGCCCTTTGTAAGTGGTTTACAGAGTCAGCATATTGCCAACAACAATTTGGCTCTTCATTTTACCCACCTCGGAAGAACATGGCTCTTTAGATAAAAGGATTTAAAATCTGTATTCATTTTTTTCAAAAATAATAGCTAACACAGATTTATTGTGTGAAAATACATGTGATCTTTTGCAAAGTCAGGAGATTATTAAACCCCCTTATACATAATTTTCTTCCTGGCCTGGATATTTTCCTTCCTGCTAGCCCCCTTCCACATGCATGGAGCCATTTATTTCTAAATAGGAACATTGATGCATATTCTTTTTTTCATTAGATGAAATGTAATCATTACTGTGTTAATTCAATCTATATAGAATTTTTATTTTTAAATTAATATATTAAATCTAATATAAGAAAATGTATCTGCACATTTAGAAATTGAGTTAATATGGTTGATAAACATAATTTCAATCTGTAGCTGAACACCTACAATCTCATTTTGAACAAAATTAAAGTTAGTTTTGTTTTGTTTTACATATTTTTCAATAGAATTTTTAATCTAGAGAGTTTTAAATTTTTAGTAACTTAGACGAATTTTTCAAATGCGAAGTTTAGCTATATAAATATATTTTTCTTATATTTTTTGTTTTCAAAAGAACTGATTTAGAAATCCGTTTTTAATGAAATGATTTTATATATTCCATTTCTATTAGTGATAAATAAAAAATACAACAATAGCCAAATAGCAATAATTTATCTAAAAGACAGTCTACACACCATGCCTAGGACAAATGATTGTAAAGAATGTATATATGCAGGACTATAAATAAAATGTTTTCTGGTGATGGTTAAAATGAAAAACTCTTACTAGAATTTTCCCCCAAAGCAAGTTTAAAATAGTGGGTTTTGCAAAACAAGAAACAATGATAGATAATTTTTAAAATAAACTTAATGCATTTAACCAAATGTTCTTGTACACTTTTTTTATTTTAAGATTTGTAATAAATGTTACAAAAGATGGTAATAGTACCTTTTGTACTTTGGAATAGTAATTATTGCTTATAAAATTCAGGAAAAAATGAGGAATTTATACTATAACATATTAAATGAATCTTGTCAGTTATTTTCAATATTTATTGAAATTTAATTTGTTTTTCCTGTTGAAGTTGCCTTCAGAGTGAGGAAAGAAATATGTCAATAACATGAGTATAGTAACTGTTTACAAATTATGTATAAGTTAGAACAGAAAGTATAACTTTTAAGTAGCCTAATAACTAGATTGAGTAGATTCTTCCAAAAATTGTAGAAATTTGAACTAAACTGAAGCTTTGAAGTTCTAGCCTCATTATCAGTAACAATAAAAATAAAAACACCTTGACTGCTCTACTTTTCCTCGTGTATCTAGTTCAACAAGATAACATAATCACTCATTTCACATCCTGCTGTCTAAATCTGTACAAATTAGGCTAGAAATATTAGTATACAGTCAGTTAGAAAGTATTCATGAATTGCAATTATAGTATGTTCCAATTTATTTACAAATTTTAATTTTAGCTCTGAGTAGTTGGTACCATGATCCATAAATCTGGTATGTCTCCAGGGAGTTACATTACATTCCAAGGAAAGAAGGAAATCTATTGAAAACAAGTGCAAAGCTGTTTGGATCACAAGTTATCTTTTTTCAAGGTTTTCCGTTTTATGCTTTAAGTTATAAAATTTATAAGTTCACTGATATACAAAATGTAAATTATTTTACGTTACATAGCCATGAGCCATTGTGCTTTTTAAATTCAAAAAAATCTTAGAACATCTTTAAATAGTTGGTTGAATAAGAGGTTGAAATATAGAATTAACATATTCCATTGATTAGTGTTTTTCTTTTGCCTGCTATAATTCAAAAGTTACATCTCATCTTTAATTTTATTCTTTCATTCTCTTGCATGTAAAGTTTCAACCCAAATTGACTAGCATCAACTAACTCTTCTGCTTCTTTCTTCTCTTACTCATGCTTACAGAAAAGACAGGCCTACAGGAAATGGACTTTGTGCCATATTAGTAGTGATGATGATGATGATGATGATGATGATGTTAATGATGATGATGATAACAGTTAGGATAATAATGTATGCCTTACTTGTTGAATTGCAACAGCTGAATGTTACATTTCTTTTATGAGACTGCCAGAGGAAAAAATCCAATAATTGTTATAAAATTGTGTTTTACATGTAAATTTTAAAATATATTCTAATCAGCAACATAAATTAAAATAATTTGTTATTTAACTTGTCTATATTTTAATTGTCACATTGAAACATTGTTTGACGTTGAGCATAATCTTGTGATAATTACTTAATTGAAAATAATGTCAGAAGATTATGTTCCTTGTTAAAGTACTGTATTTTCCATTCCTTTATTTTAATTTGATGCTTTAAATCATTTGTGCGTTTTTTAGAAAAATTCCTTTTATATATGAATAGTGTCTTGTTTTCTCACATACATTGTGGATGTTAATATTGTCTTATATTCTTTTTAGGTATATTGTCTTTATTCTGTAATAACAATAAATAAGTCTATATAAGAAAAGATTGATTTCTTCTGTTCAAATTTTCACACCATTTTACTTAGCCTTACTTCTCTTCCTTCTAAATTTTTAATGGAAAAGTTTAAATCTATCAAAATTGATTTATTTATAAAGATACCTTTATGTCTTACATACTTTCATCCTTAGAGACTTAGTTTACCATATTTTTGCTTTTATATTTTCATTTATTTTAAACTTATCTTATTAAAAGTAGAGCGAATAGAAATCTTTTATTTCTCTGATTAAAATGAAACTCTTAATAATGGCCTGAATGTAAGTATATGCAGAAATAATACAAATTTGGAATATTTGTATGAAATATGGATGTCCAATCAGTAAAAACTATATTATTAATGAGCCAATTTTCCATTTGCAAATTTGCTTCTTGCCTACAGAAGAAAATTAAGAATATTCAAAGATTATTTTAATAATTCTACATAGGATCTATTCTGTGATCTGTTTCTAAATGAATCTAGAGCAGGGGTGTAAAACTGGATTTCTTTGAGGGCCGCCGGATCAGCATTGTAGTTCTCTTCTGCGGGCCGGCAGCAAGGGAGGGTGGCAGGGGGGGGTTGGACAGATGCCTCCTGCAGCACTATGCCAGGAGCTCAGGAGGCCCACTCACGGCCCCCTGCGCCTCATTTTCACCCTCCATGGCCTCCTGCAGCACTCTGTTGGGCAAAAACCGTCCACATGATTCATTTTTCGGCCCAATTTTCGGCCCATTTTGGGCCCATTTTTCAGTCGGTAGAGTGCTGCAGGAGGCCATGAAGGGTGAAAATGAGGCACGGGGCTGCATGCGGCCCATTTTAGCCGCCAGAGGCACCACAGGCCAGTCCCTTGATATTACTAGGCAGGCCCACAGGCCTTGAGTTTGACATCCCTGATCTAAAATAAGAAATCTACTCCATTCTAAACTTGATCTTGGTAGCTAAAGCTCCCGAAACATAGAAGACCTAAACTAGTGATTTTTTCCTTAGTGTTGTTTTCTTTAAAAAGTATATGTAGAAGTTGATATATGGCTATTTTTGTTTCATCTGACAGTGATGATCCAAGGGCCATCTTGGAATTATATAATAGATTTAAATTCAGTGGTTTATTAGACAGTTGCTTTTACATGTATATATATTAGTAATTACAATAGCATAGCACTTAGATTTGTATACTGCCCCTTAGTGCTTTACAGCCTTCTCTTGGCAATTTACAATTTCAACATGTTGTTCCCAACACTCTGGGTCCTCATTTACATTACAATTGCAATGCTATTAAAATGCAATTTTCTTAGGAAATTATAGCTTTAAAAGACATAACCATGAAGCATATTTTTTATCAGAAAACAGGAAACAAACTTGGATTTGCAATGGGTTATTTCTGAGATAGGGTCTTTGAGAATACAGCCAGAATGTTTCCAACAATCGTATTTGTAATATACTCACTGATATGGAATAACTTTTCAGTTTCGCAAGCCAAATGGCCTATATTTTTCTGTTGAAATATTGGGTTTATTGATAAACAAAAACAGATCTTTGGACCCATTACTATAAAGGGTTTTTAAAGAAAGAAAGAAAAGAAGTGTATTTTTTTCTCAAACCTAACCTGAATCTTTTGTTAGTCCATATACATTTTATTTTTTTCAGAAACTTAGCACTAAGAAAAGAAGTGGCAACTTTATGTAGTAGTGCTTTATCTCTATTTTGTGACAACAAAACAAATCTAAGTCAAATAATGGATAGTTCACAGTATAATGGATAGTTGTATCTCACTTTAGATCTATGGACAAATAAAATGCGATTTTTAATGAATTCATAAGCATCATAAATAAAAGTAGGGTAGGTGCCTCCTCTTACTCTATGGCTTCATTATCCAAGAGTCACTTATCCTTCTGAATGAGGTAATAAATATTTTCTTAAGATCAGCTATATGAGTAGAAATTGGTTACCGGGGGAAGGTGGGGAAGGAATTCTGATTCTATGAATATTACAAAAGTAGAAATCCAGTAAGAGCACAATGTATTTATTATTCCTCAAATCTTTACGTCAGTTAGGTTTGGTTTCTGATTATACATATTAGGTAACTTCGGAAATGACTGGGTCACAAATTACAACTGAATTATTCATTCAATTTCTATAGTGGCCCATCTCAATCAATGATTCTGGGCAGCTTATCATTCATATCCATTAATGGCTGGAGTTTTCCAGTATTGTGGGATTAATACAGTGCAATGTAGTGTTTAAAACTTTCTTGCCATGAACAGGATGAAAATAAGAAGTTGGAACAATATAATGGAGAATTTTACTTGTACTCAGGGAACTCCAATAAAAATGATGCATGGATAATATATATCAGGGTTGAACTATGGAGTCTTTGGCACTCTCTGAGCTTGATTGTTTCCTTGCAAACATTTCATTATCTTACTAGGTAACAGCATCATTGCTACTGTGTGTGGTTTTTGTTTTTTCTGTTTATATACTGGTAGTCCTCGAATTACGAATGTAATGGAGCCTGCCAATTACATTTGTAACCCAAAGATTTGTTGGAGTGATTTATGTCAAACAAACTGGATCACTCACTGTTTTCCCCCACACTCATCGACTGCACAGGTTGTTAAGTACACATGAGGTATCTCAAGGTGAGGAAGACCATGGGGAGGGCCTGGTGATGGAACAGGCCACCTGATACTCATACCCCCTCCCCTGGAGTCCCCCCAATTGCTCCCTCCCCCCATCCTGTCATGCCAGGTCACTTACCTTGTGAAGATCTAGTGAGCTGGCTCTTATCCATCCTCTCTGCCGCGGTTTCCTTCTAGTCTCGGTGCAAAAAGCATTTGCAAGCTGCCGAGATTTTCGGGCAGCGAAATAACATTGTTTCAAGCCTCCTATCAGCTTGCAAATGCTTTTCACGCCATTCCAGTCCCCAGTCAAGCACTTTTCGCACCATTCCAGATCATCACAAAAAGCTTTCAAGAACATGCAAGACCAGTAACACAAGATCTCGCGCAACTTATCTTGCGTGATCTCACACTACAGTACTTTAGGTCTCTGTTCTTTGTGAACTGAATCCTGTACCAGATCTGCAGCAAAAGGCTTTGCAAACGAAGGGAAGTTCTTTCCTTTTGCAAAGCCTTTTGCTCCGGATCTCGTGCAGGCCTTAAGGTAGCTACGTGACATGTCATAACCCAACAATTACCTGTAGTAATTTTCCCTACCAGTGATTTTGGGGGTGATGTTCCTTTTGGTAGTTAGTTGAATAGAGTATTGTTTTCTGTTTGCTTGCTTGCTTCTTGTCTGGTGTCAATCCCTGCTTATCTTGGTATTTGCTGCTGCAGAGGATGTGGTTTTGTCCTTTTGTTCCCTTCTTATTTTATATTCTCTTTGACTGGTATGTAAATGATTTATCTCTATGTGTCTATTGGTGGCTGATTTTTTGGAATGTCAAGCTTCCAGGAATTTCTAGTATATTTAGATTTAGCTTGTTCTCAAATGATCAGTTTTCAATTGCAACTATAGTTGAGTCTGTCTATTTGTTGTGAGCTTAAGGAGTTTTCAGCACTCCGCTAGCCTTCTGCCTGTCTGTCCTACAGTATATAGTCTTCTGCCTGCCTGTCCTACAGTATATAGTCCCTGTTGTAGTCTTCATACCGTGTGATATAGATGAACCCTGATTTTTCTTCTTGTACTACTGGGTCTTTTGGTTTACTTAAGAAGACAAATTCTTAAGAAAACAATACTCTAATCAAGGAACTGCTAAGGAGAAAACCATACACACATACACACATCAACACCGGCAGGGCAAGCTACTATATATAAACAGGAAGCAAACCCACACTCACTAGCACTGATGTTACCTAGTTAGAATGTCTCTAAGCAAGCAACAAAGCTCAGAGAACACCAAGACTCCGCAGGTAAAGGATCTGCTACCTTTGGTATCTTTGAAGTTGAAATATAGCTTGGAATCTTTGAAATCCAAAAATTAACTATTTTGCATATTGGATGGTCATTTTCTTTTAAAACAAAGTGGATGTGTTTATATATTTCTGAGGTCTTAATATTTTTAAAAGCAGTAGAGATAGAACCATGCAGAGAATGGGATTCTCTAAAGCACAAAATGTATAATATTCATAACATTTCCCCTTACCCTTAGGGATTGCACAACATTGTTATGCTTTAGGCTGAGCTGTGGTCTATTTTTTGATAGTGTCTAAGGATATAACTGAGGGAGCTTCCAGACTATACATTTTTACTGTACTATTTGTACAATCTTTATATGCTAATAGTAGCTTTGCCAAAACTAAGAGAAAGAAGTATTGATTGACACTTGTTTTTTCAGTTCTTCCAATTGGTGTAACAATTCAATCCAAAGAGAGAGGTCAAGCAGATGGGCCACAGTGATAATACTTCCTTTAAGTCTTGATGTTATTATCTATTCATAAAGAGTTTCAAAAGATTCAGTGTTTAGAAAAAGCTGCTATAATGCAAATTTAACAGTAAAATATGATAAGAAAAAGACAGTTCCCTGACTTTTAAGGATATACTTTAATTGTAAGAAAATCTATAGTTATATGCATATTAAGGGGCAGGCGCAAACAAAATTACAAACCCTCTGGTGATCTGATTGTCCTAGCAGCTAACTTCAGAGGCCTACGTGTACCATATTTGGAGATCTGCCATAGCAGGTAACTTGACAGAATCCCTTTTGCAGCTAACATAACTGTTTATTGATAAATGGTTTCATTCAGGGAAAATATGTTATCCCATAAAACAGGACATTTATTTTATTTTATAGGGCAAGTGTTTCTTTTATTTTACAGGCAACCAGCACTACAGTGGAATTTTTCAGTTGAATTTTCATTTTCAAAGGGGACATTGAATAAATGTAATATCAGATTGGTAGATAATTTCTGAACTTATTAATGTTGTAGATAAATCAATAAATTACAGTACATTCAGTGCCAAACAGGAAAAAGGTGAGTGGGTTCGCTAAAACAGATCTTTATTTATAAAAATAATAACCAAGGCTCCTCATGTAAGGGATCTGCTATGTTTGGTGTCTTTGTAGAGTTCCTGTCAATTGTTTGATGGAACAGCAGCTATTCGCCATATTAAGTATATAGTTCCAATTCATTCAAACCAGTTTGAAAACATAAAAGAGAGCATATATCTAAAAAAGGTTAGCTGCAAAATTTGCAAGCAAAGATGAAGCTATGTCAGAAAGTAACAAAAGCAGTTCTAATGATTTTAGTCCCTCATGCAGAAAATCTTACAAGAGTCTGTCTCTCTGTTTTTCTGGCAGTAAAAATACACGTCTTTGAGGAAAGCAGCATATACATTTCCAAAAAAAATTGTAATGTGAATTTTGAGGGAAATCTCCTTGACTTGAGTTCAACTTGTAATAATTATATTGATACATCCATTTTTTTTACTTGGACATTTTTCTTAATATATTAAAATCAGTTTTTTATCATCCTGCTATGTGTACATTTTTAGAAGTACATTTTAAATTTTTTTACATGTAATTGGAGATGATTGCACTTTAAAAAATATTGGATTTGAGATGGAAGATGGTCATTATAGTTGTTCTGACCAAGGCTTCCTGAGACCATAATTAAGCACATACTTAGTCCAAACAACTCTTATTTTATTTCAATGCTGGGAATTATGTTCATTCCTAGTCCGTAATGAGTCCTAAACAGTCTCTCGAGATAAGCACCCACCTTTATCTCCTTTGAATTGCTGCCAACAACTAAAGTATCAAATTAATTCTAAAAGCCAAACGAAGTACAAAGTCCACACAAAGGTTTAATCCGAACAGAGTGAACGATGTTGCTTCCTGCAAAGGTTCCTGTCCCTTTGCACTTCCTTTTTATCTTATGGGGGGGGCAATCACCTTCAAACCTTACTCCTGAATCGCTCCTTTTGTCTTAGCTGCTCTTGCCTTCTGGCAGTTCTGCGCACATGCGCACTAGGAACAGGCTCCCTTTGTTCCTCTGCCTCACTGCTGTCAGATTCTGGAGCCTCCAGAGTCAGCACATAACTCCCAGATGGCCCTGGCCTCATCTCTGTATCGGAATCAAGACCACTGTCTGAGTCCTCCCCATACTCCCGGACTGGCCCATGTTCTTCCCCACTGTCCTATTCTGCTGCCATCTCTGCAGGCTGCCAGCGGACCATAACTATAGTCCTCCACTGTTGTTTAGCCCATGTTAAAAAATATATAGGAGCAATACGTTTAAGAAGATATGTTAGGATTTGAAGCAATTCATTAAGTGTATTATATAAATGCAATAGTGGAACATTGAAATAGTTCTGGTAAAAGGCTGGGGAAAATCAGATCTAGATAAAGATGTATCACTGATTCCGGATATATACTCCTCTTCCCCACTCCAAATATCTCATTCATATTTGGGGGTATTTTTATATTTATTACTTTAGTTTATCAAAATGTGTAGATAGCAAGCACTTTGATCTGATCAGATTGATGGCACAGCTTTAATCTTATCCAGAGAAAGCATGTTTCCTAAAGTCACAGATGATCTGGCTATGTTTAGATTAGATTATTGTATTCAGGTTTGTTGATGATTCAGAAGCTCTGACTTATGAAGACTCCAACTCCTTGTTTTATCTGAGAGCCAGGATATTATCTACTTTGTATTAGGTTTACTATTGCAGGGACTTTTCAGAACTAGGTCTTAGTGCTTTAAATTCCTAAATGGTTTGGGGCCAGGCATTCTGACTATACTACAAATCTATCTAGATCTCAAGATAAATCTACAAGGTCTGTTTGGAAGCTCACTAGCAATAATATTAAATCAGCTCTTTTCATTGTTGCTTCCTGAATTATTTTGCTAGGCTTGTGCATGCAGCCCTTATGTTGATGCTTTCACCATGCCATATGCCTTTCACTATTCATTACCATTTTTTTATGATTCAACTGCTGTGAATACATTGCTGTAATTAAATTTTTATACAATGTATATATCTTTAAGTTCAGGATACCGTGTGACTTGGATGGATAATGATTTATTGATAAAAATAATAATTTTGTATGTAGAACTAATGGGAGACAGCATTATACTCAACACAGAGGGTATTTGTTGTTGTTGTTGTTGTTGTTATTCCTGAATATAATGAGCAAAGTGCCTTAATAACTTAAGAAGTTATTCAGCCTACATATAACTCACTGTTTAGACTTTTAAACATGTACTTTTGGAAACAAAGGTATGAAAGCATAGGATCCTTACATTTATTTTCCTTTTGTTTCCTTTGGTATGAGAGTCTACCCAAAAGAAGAATGGAATCTGTTCTTTATTTCAAGATACCTTTATGGTTTAAAATTCATATAACCTGAAAAATACAACTTTTAAGTCTTCTAATAGTCTCAGGATATAGGCCATTCATTATTTTTGAAACTATGCCATTTTGCATAGGATAGTTCAGAAGAACTAATAATTATGTGGCATGTGATTTAATGGACAGGAGATAGGGAAAGGCAGGATAAAGTTAATGAAGAGAGCTGCTTGCTCATAATAGATATTCAGAGTACTAAAAGTATGAAGTTCATCCATATTTGTATAAAGTTTTAATATTATCTGATGCAATATAAATCTTTTCCTCAAAATTAAGATGCTATATTCTAGGGAACTCTACAACTTTTTTTTTCTTTTAGAATATTGAAAATGGAAGATTTGCAAAACTGCGATACTTTACACATGCAATGGTTAATAATACAGATTTATTAATGGTTACAAAAAGGTAAGATTCCTCCAGTATTACTTTCTTATTCTAAACCAAAAGCGTTTATGTTCAATCAAAATAGTTCCCAGAACTACTTGGAAATGTGAGTAGAAAGATAATTCTTGTCTTCAGAACTTCTATGCCAAAGATGGGAGAAGGATAGGGGAGAGGAGTGATGAAAGGAATAACAGATTTCCAGCTATTAAAATTAAAATTGTTATGAACATCTGGATTGTAATTAGTGCTCAATTTATTTTAAATTAGAGTAAAAATAATTTTGTGATGGACAAAATTAATTTCTAAACATGAAAGTGAATTTGGAATTAAATACAGTAGATAGAGCTGGAAGTTAAAGATGAAGTATGTATAGCAATTTTAATTGCCACCAAGCTTCATTTTTTATCATTTTTTGGTTGAGCCAAATAAAAGTGGACCCTATACTTGCGGGAAAATGCTAAGATTAAAAAAAGAGACTGAAATTGAGAGAATTTTAAACTGGATGTTACATGATTTTGAAAGCTTAAAAATTTTCTCAAAAAAAAAAAAGTTTCATGATTGTATTTGTTTTAATTATTTGTCCTGTATTCATATACAGTGGCATATTGTTTGTGACAAGAGGTACGTTTGGACAGTTAACATGTGAATGGCAGTACACTTACGATGAATTTACCAAGAAACCATTCATTGTTGATGGAAGAAGGTTGCGCATTGAAGCAAAGGTAAAGTTAGGGATGGAAGAGATAGAACAAAACAAATTTCTTGATTAACGTTCAAAAAATTATATTTATAATATAAATATGAGATTATTATATTATTAAGCAATTTTTCTATGAATAATACTTAACTAGTATTAGCCAATAAAGGACATGTTATCATTTTTAATGTATATATTTTTTCATGGAGCTTGAGTTTCATTTGTTTGTTCTATTGATTACAATTCACTTTTTCTTTGCAAACCTTCACCCTCTCCCAAATTATTATTGTTGCCTTCCCTCCTTGCTCAGTACCATAGAAAAATTACTTGCTGGAAGACAGTCTTTTCATCATTTCTTTCCTCTGGATCTATACCTTTTAATTCTGGTCTGGTCAAGAAGCAAAAGTCATTCCATTACCCTGGAATTACCTGTTTTCTGTTACTGTTATTTCCATGCATACAGATTATCCTTAACTTATGACTGGAAGTTATGGTGGATTCCCCCCAAGAGCTATTTACAATTCAGTTTCAAAATTAAGGCCATTACACCCCCATGGTCATGTGCATAAAATTTGGGTGGATTCTCCCTTACAACTGACCACAAGAAACTGCGAAGCGCCCCCCCCCCCCCAACTATATTCCCCCTCATCCCTATAGGACTTAGGCCAGTTTTTTACTCCAGAGGGTTCTACACTATCCTCCCACGCAATCACTCCCTTACCTTTGTAGAGCTCTGAAGCTCGCATTGGGGAAGGAAAGCAGCTTGTTCCATCTCTCAACTAGGCAATATGGTGCCATCCTATGAATGAATTGTTGCCACTCCGAAAATCAGGCTCCTTTCAGAGACAGAGACAGTCAGACATTACCTGTATGTTACATAAAAAAAGATGCTTTAATAATTAACCTTTTTTCATTTAGGTCATAACATAAATCAAGATACAGAAACTTTCCCATGCCATTCAGGACTTCTGAATTAAACTCTTGCAAAATGAATTTGCAAGAGTTTAACATGCCAGAACAATGAATAAAATGATAGGATTCTCCTTCATATATTTAGTACTCTCCCCCCCTTTTGTCCTATTAACAAAGTACTTTTGCAACTGTATTTGGGATCCTTTCTCAATCAGTACTTTCAAAAAGATTTTATCTATATAGCTGTACTTGAAATTCATTTTGTACAATATTAAAACTGTAATTTATTATTTTACTAAACTTTATAAGAAATCTTTAGCTTATTTATTTAATAAATAAATAGTGATTGGTATACTATATATACAAGGGTCTCACCCTGTTGCAGAACAGTCTAATGTAGTCTGCTGTTTTAGAGATTTCGTCTTCCCACATAGCAACTTTTTCCACTCTAGTGATCTCCAGCTGTGCTAAATCAGCTGAAATCCAATGCATTTGAAGATATCAGGTTAAGAAGGTTTCTGATAAGGCCTCTTTTGCTCTTAATTGCAGCAGTTCGATGCTGGTCACGCCCCCCCCCCCGCCCCCCAACCGAGCACTCTAAACGTTCAGGAAAAAAGATTAAATTTGGGAGCCAGTCACAGGTTGTTTTGCGGGTTGGGGGAGAAGATCTGCAAAACTTAAATGACATTTTAAATAAATACTAATTTCATTTTATAACTTGTGAATCCTTTCCTGGAATGGAAAAAAAATAGTGCTGCCTAGGTATTTGGAAATTTGCTTTTAATACAAACTGTATTTGTTTGCTTGTTTGCTTCAGGAACGAGTGAAGTCTGTATTTCATGCCAAAGAATTTGGAAAAATAATTAATTTTAGAACACCAGAAGATGCAAAGGTGAATATGAAATGTTATTGCTACATAATATATTAATATCCTGTTTTGAAGGAATTAACTGAATGTAATGTACAATATGTGGATAGTATTTCAGATGTTGGTGAATTGCAATTCCCATCGTTCTTTTACAGTGCTTCTTAGTGATGCTGGTAGTTGTAGATAGATCTGAAGTGCCCAGATTGCATAATCCTGATACCAAATTTTTCTTAGTAGAAGTAGCAAGGCATGCACGTGACATTTCTCAGAGAAGCTGTTTTCATCCACGTGTGGCTTAATCAGGTGATTCACAGTAATGTCAACTATGAGATTCATGACATTGTTCAGTGCTTCTATGCTTTATTAGTTTGTATATTTTTCCCCATTTTTATTAATTAAATCACTTTTGCTTTTTTAATTTCCAGTGGATCCTCTCTAAGCTGGAAGAAAAAGTAAAGGAGAGTCAACCAAAACTATGACCAGTTGAAGAAAATAAGAACATTATTGTTGTTTTATACTTCAAAGCATATTGCACTAAATACAAAGAGATTGACACATTAATTTTGTGTATTTAAATCAATTGTTTTTGAATCTTCTGCACTATTGAGTGAAAAAGGTCAGTTTTATCAATAGATACAAGCAGTTCTAGTGCCGAAAGCTGCTATTGAATTGTGGCTTATTTGATTTTGTATTTATAAATTATAATTGCTTAAATCTAAATTGGTTTTATTTTTTGATCGGCCACATAATCAACAAGACCAAACATCTTAGCAGAGTCTTATGATGTAGTAATCAGGTTCTTCTCTGCTCATAACTCCTTTTGTTCAGTGTTTATTTAAAGGTAATGTTGTAATGACATATCACATTAATATTCACTGAAATTCAGTTCAATTCAGGAAGACTGATTTAACCAGCGGTGTTCCGATATTCTGATATTACCTTGCTGACCTTGCTTTGTTGGAGAAACTTTTTGTTTACTAATCAATATAGATATATATATGTATATAATGAGGTGATTTAATTTTTTATACAGATAAGGAGCTTATGGTTGTAACACCATTTTTAATAATCACATTTTTATATAATACAAAAATTAACAAAATGTTCTGGTATCACACAATTAAGTATCAAACAAAATAAGAAATTTCAGTGATTCTTTGAATGGCAATGGTCAAAATGAAGTGAAAACTTATCAATCATGTTTTAAAGTATTAGTTCATTTAGGCATGAGCTATATTTTGGGTTTGAAGTCAAAAGCATGTTTCAGATCAATGGAGCTTATATCCCATAGGTCAGCACCTCCTTAAAGAAACTGACTTTTTCTGGACTTGCTGAAGAACTTCAGCAAGTCTTGTGCACATTCCGAAGTACTGTATTAGCTTTGAATCAGTTTTTCATTTAAGAATGAGTTACAGTTTGGATATTAAGTCAAAAGCATGTTTCAGAGTTGAACATGTCCTGTTGGCATCTCCTTAAAGAAGCTGTGTCTTCTTTTGGACTTGCTGAAGAACTCCAGGAAAATGCACATATGTGTTTTTGTACCCACTCTGAAGTACTGTTTCAGCTTTGGATCCAAAGTGGTAACACACCCTTGATTTTATCTAAGAATGTCCCTGTGATTTGGGGTGGGGATGTACAGGGAATCCATGGCTCATTACAGAATATTTAATAAAGTAATGTTAAAACTTTCATCAAAATGCATATATATACACACACATACAATATCAAGATGGGGAAAATCATTGCACAATGTTAATTTTAAGACTATGCAAATAAACACTGCCTATCCCCACCCCTTTATGACAGAGGCTACTTCATAAAAGAGAAATGGAATGCAAATGTACATAAAATATATTGCCTAATACAGATTGGAATAGTTTGATGCATGCAGTAAATGTCTGCTGCAAGAATATTCTTTCCAGATTGTTTGAATGATTGTGGTAGAGGAAAACTAGTCTTTGCTAGTGGTGCTTAAACTAATCAAACTGTAGCTTTGTTGTAAAAGCTGAATAAAGTAAATGGCATGCCCAGTGTGACATTATGTGTTATGCATTTATAATATATTCTGATATGCTTTATGTAACTGCTTGAGGCAAGTACTGTCCCCCATTGCATTGTTCCAATCTTTTATTTCTTTATATAATTCCTATAAATTAAACTATCAGAAATGCCAAAGTATAATTTATATTGTGTGGCTCAAGTTTGTGATACCCATCTAGGGTCTCTGACTTCACATCACACACTTGAGCATTTTCAGTCGCTGCATTAATTGTACAGTAAGGCCAACTATATAGCATCTTTAAAGATATACAATAAATACATATATAGCTTTTACACTGTTTCAGTTGACGTTATTTGGATGTAGTTTTTATTTTCTCATCATATCTGCTCAGTTTATTTTGAAAGTTATCAAATAGGCACATATGTAAAATGTTCTGTTAGATATTTAGGCTGTATTTCATTCAGTAATTCAAGGATGTTGCTGAAGGACCATAAAAGAAGAAATCAGCCTGGATAGAAGAGAGAAAAGAACCAAGAATACTTGTTTCACGACCACATCTATGTTTAGGTAGAGAAATTCATTTACAGGTAGTCATGGAATTATGACCATAATTAAGCCTGGCAATTACCGTTGTAAATTATGACAGTTGTAAAGTAGGTAACCAGACCCTTTTTAAAAAAAATCTTTTTCATTACAATCTTTAAACAACCGGCAGGGTCATTAAGCAAACACCATGGTCATTAAGCAAATCCATTGTTTGCTGTGGATTGCTTTTTGCTGGAAATTATAAGTAAATGCTGGTTTCCAGCAAACATTCATGAATCATGGTCACAACTGCAGGATGCTGCAAACTGCCAAAAGTGTAGCCAGTTGCTAAGTGCCAAAAATACAGTCACATGACTATGGGGCAACATTTAAACTTTGAAACCTGCTTTTGTGGTCTGTTGTAACTAAATTAAATTAAATTTAGTTAATTTAAAAATATATGAACTGTCGGCTCTTTATAATTACCATCATGGCACAACTTTCATGCCGTTATATAGTTAGATATATTTATAGGAATTGGGAAGGTTTCTTTTCTAGATTAAACAAAAATCCTTGGGGGAAAAATGTGATTGTGGAAATTAAATTACATAATACAGTTGATGGGTCAATAATTTTAATACACCGCCCAATCATTTTTTGCTCTTTTTTAAAAAAATTAACGGAGATGCAAGCAATTATTTCAGAGGGTTTTTATCAAATGCCATTTCTCAATAAAGCTCTACCTTAATAACACCATCTCATAAGCAAACTTTTCTTAATTTAAACGGTTCTTTTCCTCAATTAGCACAATAACATATTTCTGCATTGAGAAGGACCGTGGATCAGCACAGATCTGGCCATCACTGATTTTCTGACACTTTACTTTCACCAAACAAACAAAAATTTGAGGACAGTTTGCTTAAAATAATGCCAAACTTGCAACATTACATGGTCTCCCATACACAATTGTCACTTAGCGACCGCCATGTTCCGGCAGCACTTTAGAGGCTACGCCAATAGAAGCAGCTCGCCCTGCTTTTCCTTGAATCGCCTCTGATTGCTGCCCAAATATTTTATCTCCCTTCCTTGTCTCATTCCCTTTGTATTGAGTGACTGAGATTGTACAGCTTGAAAACGAAGATTGCTTTTATTGATCCAGTTGTAGGCTGCTGTAGAGTAAGTGAATAGGTGAATCGTTTTTCTTAAAAGGGATCGAATGGAGAATCAAAGCATTATTCAAGTTATAAAGAAGGATTAGTCGATCTTAGAAAGCCACTGTTTATTTAGCAAATTTATATAGCTACCCATGTCACTGAGCAGCATACAGTCAACAAATGATTAAAAACCAATATAACAATAATTTTAAAAAAATAAACACAAATAGAGACCAAGATTGTGGGAGAATATTAATATTCTAAGTACAGTGGGACTATCTTGCAGGCTCCCTATGGGTTCCTGAAGGTTGTTGGGAAAACCATGTTTTATTACAGAGTTTTCAGAAAGCTGGAATAGGAAGAGAGCCAACCTCACTTGGGCTCCAGAAGGCAGGAACCACAGCAGAAAAGACTCATATTTTGGCTCCCTTCAGATGGAACTTCTTAGATTGGATTCATAACGCACCCTTCCTGACAGATAGCTGTAATTGGGAAGAGAGGGTCCTTCAAACAACTGCCTTTGGTTTGTTAACCTATTAATATTAATGCAAATGATATTAAAGCATCAAAGTTTTCCATAAAAGCACCTGTCAGTTGTAGTTGCCTGTCATTAAGTGAAAAGATATACAAGCAGCCTCTTTTAATATCCATTGTTTAATTGCAAGTAAAATAAATACTCTTCGATGAAGCTCAGCTCATGGTAACTTCATGCAGATTTCAACAGGAACAGCATGTGAAGACTATTAGTCCCTTCATCAGACCAGTTCTGCCTTTTTTTTTTAATCTAACCTGAGAGGATTAGATAATTCACACCCAATTAATAATTAGGCTTTGATTTTGGGTTTTTTGAACCTAAAAAAAGAGCAACCAACTGCTGCCACCTGTTAAGGCTGATTTTTCACTACAAGGATAAAGGCACCATTAAAAGCAGATTTAATAAATAATTACTCAAATCTAAGCACACCTCTTTCTGTTAAATACTAAATTAGTCTTAACTCATTCTTGTGGCCTCACTAGGTTTAAAAGCACATCTATTATAAATTATGAAAGGCAAAGATCTCTGTGATTATGACCAAAATGCTCACAAATCCCCTCCAAAAATTTAAAAGCAGACTATTCAAAATCTATTCCTTAAAAAGTTCTAAATTTATTCAAAGTACTCTTCCATATTCAGCAAGGACACAAACAATCTTTTTTTTAAAAAAATCTATTAACAGAATATCTTATAAGTAATAAATAAAATTGCAGTATAGTCAAATGTATGTAGCTGGTTCCCTTTTATTCATGTCAGGTTGAATTCTTTTAGATTCCGAGTAAGGATGGTGTCTTTAACAGCTGCAAAGACAAATCGAATGTTCTCGGTGTCTGTGGCACATGTAAAGTGGGCATAGATGTCTTTGTCTGAATTCTGATCCTTATATAACTCCAGAATGAAGTCTCCAGCAGCTTTGACATCTTGTTTTGGTCCTGTTCGAAATCAAAATTGATAACTTGAGAAACCCAGATTGAGATCTCCAAATATGTTTTTATATTTTATTAGTTGTTCAGTAGCTAAATTGTGTCTGATTCTTTGGGACCCATGGACAACAGCACTTCACTATCTCCTGAAGTTTGCCAAAATTGATGTTTGTTCCATCAATTATCTAGCCCAGTGTTCCCCAACATTTCCAGTTTGCAGATTGGCCAGGGTGGAAAGGGAGGGGATGGTTCCGTGCGAAAGACCAATAACTACATGCATGCTTGTCTGCTGCTTTCATGGCCCAGTTCTGAATGGCTCACAGCACAGTAATGGGCCATGGCCTAGGGATGGGTATCCCAGCTCTAATTACTTTCTGCCATTCCCTTCTCCTGTTGCCCTCAATGTTTATTAGTGTAATCCAATCCATTGTTTTCAAACATACTGGATTGAATAGATGATAATTTTTTATTCTAGCATCAGTATCCATCTGTTAGGATTAGAATCTGATAATGTGTAACTTCAATTACAATAATACAGACTAAGTATTCCAAGTAATAAAATAACACAGGAAAGAACCGTGATAGCTGACAGGTTTTACCAAGATAGTGCCAATTGTGTAAGTGAATAGAAGAAATTGTACCCCTGCATAACAGAGATAAGCCCTATTTAGAATAATTATTTACCTTGGAACTGGGGAAAATAGTTAATTAAATGAGAATACATAATTTTCTCTTCTAAAATATCTTTTTTGTTTAAGAACAAGATGATTGAAGAATCCTGAAACCAAGGGTAGGTAATTACTGTTTTAAATAAGGCTTTGCTTTCTTCCAAACGATTCTACAAGAGAAATATAAAAGAACAAAGAAGCATTTTTTCAATAGGTTATCTTCAAAAATTAAAATACCTTTATTTAATATTCAAAACAAAATGTACTCTACCATTTTTTGCATCCTGATATGTACACAAAATGTAATTAATTTGGGCAACTATATTAGCTATCAAGACAATGCCATAAACTCTGTTGCACATCTTAAAACAGACATGTGGAGATGGGGAAAACTTCACCGGCCTGTGGACAGAATGTTCCTGGGAACACTGAAACTTTCTCCCCATCACCTCGGGAACATAATGATCTATTTCTTTTTGGGATAGTGCAATAGTTTTGGAGAAGTGTATCTCCTAGAAAAGGACATCCTTAATGTTGGCACATTTCCAGAAAACTACTGAACCACCTCCAGATGGCAGAGTTGGCAAGAAAACAAGTATTCTGTCCCAGGAGTGGTGATGTTTGTGTATGACTAATAACATGCAGTACATATGTATCCATATGTAATTCTTGCAACCAAAGAATTACTAAGATGAGCACTGCTACAAGATCAAGATGCTGCCTGATAGCAGACCACTTTCTTATAAATGTTTATTATGACTGCTTTACAGTTATTGTTACAGTTACCTGTGCTGGAGGATTGCAATGGACTGGAGGATTGTGATACAGGTAGTCCTCGGTTAACGACCATTCAATAAGCTTCTCTTCAAAGTCACCACAACACTGAGACTGGTGGTCATGACCTTTCTCAATGTTCCTATCATCCCAGGACCACCTGTGGCTGCGACCTAGGCGCTTGGCAATCAGCTCACACTTACGATGGTTGCAGGATCCCAAGGTCACATGATCCTGATTTGCAACGCTCCCTGTCAGTTTCCCACAAGCAAAATCAATGGGGAAGCTGACAGGGATGCTTGTACTGTAAATTGCTCAGATTAGCCTCCCTCCACCCATGTAACATGCCCCATCCCACAACATGCCCCACCCTCTGCCCTCATGACCTGCCTTGCTGGCCACCCGTAAACCATCCCTGGACCTTCATGCAGCCTCCCTGAGCCTTGTTATGCTCACACACCTTCCCTACCCTTTAGACACTATTTCCGAGCTTCGCTGAGCTCACCCCGTACCTCCCTAGCTTCTTGGTCACTTTCGCCTGTTGACAGCCATCCCAAGTCTGTACCAGTTATTCCCCCTTGCACACCTTCCAAGCCTTGCTGAATTTGTGCCATACCTCCCCAGCAGTTCACTCTGACTTTCACCCGGCAGAAGCCATCCCAAGTTTTGTTGCACTCACCTCCCAAGCCACCTGTGTGCCTTCCAGGACATTTGCACACCCTCATGCACTCTCTCCCACTCAACAACAGTCATTTTTACCTGCCTGCTGGCCTGTTTGCAATCTACCAGAGATTTGCACATTTCTGCTGGCTTCCCTGCTGACTTTGGTTGTTAGAAGCTGTGAGGCAATCTTCTCTTAACAATGGCCATGGGCACTAAAGGGATTGCTATCGTTAAGCAATGCAATGACATGACGTTGTGCTTTATGATTCTATTACTTAATGATGGAAATTGTGGCCCCAATTGCCCTTATAACTCATACCTGTACAAAGTTGCCCTTATAACTTATATCTGTACAAAGTTCCTGGAGGCTGGCTTATAGTGGAATGTTTTGGATGATATAGATTGTGAGCTCTGAAAAATCATTAGTAGGGAGGAACAGAGAGACTGTAGGAGGAGTTAGGGGATGCTCAAAGCTCATGTCAGTTGGCAAACAGAAGATATAGGCAGAGGATCTTTGACCAGCTCATGCTGGTGCACCAACTGCGGCTCTAACTGGAACAGGAGGTCTGTGTTGCAGTAACTCGGGCCTTTATCACTTTGTACATGTGATTGTCTCTGAAGAGCATTTAGGAGCCTCAGACAGTGTAGATCAGGAGTGTCAAACTCAAGACTTGAGGGCTGGATCTGGCCCAGCGAGTGTTTAGATTTGGCCTGCGGGGCCACCCTGGGAACAGCAAAGGACCAGCCCATGATGCCTCTGCCAGCAAAAACAGACTCAGGAGCGCGCAGCACTCCTGAGGTTCGTTTTCACTGGCAGAGTGTTGCAGGAGGCTGTTGCAGCCGAAAAGAGCTCGGGAGTCCGTTTTTGCTGGCAGGGCGCTTGAGTCACTGTAGCCGTAGCCGCTCCCGACACAACCTGGTCATGCCAACCACCACCCCGAAGTTAAACACAACCCTGATGTGCCCCTCAATGAAACAGAGTTTGATACCTCTGGTGTAGATGGAGTGTCCTATGTGTTGAGCCATCACAAGTGGCCAGGATAACATTATGCAATATCTTTTAGCTTTTAGTATAATTCAATATTCTGGTTTGACCTATAAATGCCTTTGATGCTTAGGTACCTCCAGGACATATCCTCCAACCAGACTTAACCCATCTGACTCATCTCAAAGGCATTGCTCTTGAAGAACTGATCCTTCTTTGGAACAGCTTCCCTGCAGAGCTCAGCTACATTCCCTTGATTGTTCTTTGAAGATGCTAAAAATTATACTCTTCCAGAGAACATTTCTTGATTGAGATGCCACTACGTTTGATTTTGTGGCTGATTACAGGTAGTCCTCGCTTAATGACCTATCACTTAAAGATTATTCAAAGTTATGACAGACTCCAACCCCCCCAGGTTGTAATCCCATTCTTGAAGTTATGATTGCCACATGTGTACACATACACCCCATGGTCATATTGCATTTTGGGTGCCTCGTAACTAGCTCACATTTACGACCAGTTGCAGCACCCACACAGTCCTGTGATCATATTTTGCAATGTTGTTTGCCAGTTTCAGTTACTTCCTGACAAAAAAAAATGCTCATTCTGAAAAATGGATTTATTTAACGACCATGTCATTTGCCTAAGAACTCTGGTGACTCATTTTACGAACTGTTGTAAAAACAATTATAAAATCAAATTAGGTCATGTAACCTAACAATCACAGTGACTTACAACCAAAATTTCACACTCAATTGTGATCATTAAGTGAAGCTATTTATTTCATTTATTTATTATTAATCATACATTAGTTTATTTCCAACTATGGATGTTTTATTATTTTTGTTGAACATGAATATACCTCTGTCAGAAGTCCAAGCCAATTACACTGGCATAGTTTTTGTGTTAAGGGCATAGTTGGGTAGTTATCTCTCAAGTTCCCTTCCCCCCCGCCCCCAGATAACTGGCACAAGTATCAGCCTTCCATGGTAACTTCTGTTAAGATACACACATGAGTATTGAATAACTATTTATGACAGCAATTATTTTTATTTTTCCTACCTCATTATGGGATTCTGCCAGGACTTGGTCATATTCACTCAATGCAACTAAAAATATAATTGAGGTCACATTGTCAAAACAGTGAATCCATTTCCTTCTTTCTGATCTTTGTCCACCAACATCTACTATTCTGTAAAAAGGAACATAAATCACTAATCATCCTGTAAAGCACTTCACTAAGCAACAACTTTGAGGCTGCACTTTGCTAGAAAGATATATTGATTTTTTATACAATTGATTTTTACATTTTACGTTTGAAAAAATTAACAGGTAAATTATGTTCCACCAAAATGATGGAAAAGTTATTTCAAGTTATCTAAGCTTTATGGGTACCATTTCTATTGGATCAAATAATGTCTAACTTCATCCCATCTCCACAACTCTTCTACAACACACATTCCTAATGGCCGCTGCACTACCGGTAAAACAGAATAAGTGAAGATGCATAGTGCAAGCGTCGTTTTTCTAATACACTAAGTAAAGTGTGTCCAAATGTGGAAGAAGCTGTAATGGGCAATAGCAGCTTTTTTGGAAAACTCAGAAAAACATTTCCTATTGCTACCCGTGCTGTGGCTGTTGGGGGAGGATGGGACAGAAAGGAATTGCAAGACTGGCTGGGAAACTATCATGGACTACTGAAAGGAAGTTCATATGATTGCAGCAGACCAGAAGTGCTGCAGCAGCCAATAGCACTAAATCAGCCATAACTTCACTCCTCAAGAATCATGGGTCTTGGATCTTGGACATTCTGTGAGTCCAGATGAGGTACCTTATTCAAAAATCATTGCCTTATGACACACCGTTTCACTCAGTTAAAGGTCAAGACAACTTCAGTTTTAGTTGTTTATAGATTAGGAAATATGATGCGCAATGGCTGAGCAATTAAAGACACTGAGCTTGTCGGTTGGAGAGCTGACAGCCCGGGTTTGAAACCCAAGCTCTGCACAATGGGGTGAGCTCCCATTCTTTGCTCCAGCTCCTGCCCACCTAGCAGTTTGAAAGCATGCAAATGCAATAAGATTAATAGATACCATTTTGATGGAAAAGTAACAGCTTTCTGTGCACCTTTGGCATATAGTCATGCTGGTCACATGATCATGGAAATTGTCTTTGGACAATGCTGCTTCCCTTGGCCAAGAAACTGAGATGAGTACCATTCCCTAGAGTCAGACACAACTGACAGGGAAATCTTTACCTTTAGATTAGGAAATAAGACTTTTAAATTAAGCACAGATGAACAATGGAACCAATTACAGAAGGCATGCTTCTTTTCACTGAATATTATCAAGCAAAGGCTGGTTAGCCTTCCATCATGGACATTTTAATTTGGCCTTGATCTCCTAAGTGATATTTTTTAAGTTTTGATTCTATGATTCTGAAATCTTTATTTACAGATGAAAATGGATGTAGCATAATAGCAAAGGTGAAACAAGATTGGAGAGGATTAATCTAATCTGATGTATTTTCTTTAGTTATCCGTTTACTGAAAACAATTGGTGCAATTTTGGACGTATGATCATGATGACTAAGAGAAGGCCTTAAGATAGACTTACCGAAAAGGAACTTTTTGTAGTACAAAAGGATATTCAATTATTCCAGTGGTTGGTACTCTCACTCTAAGGACATCTTGTTCATTTGGCACAAATGATGGCAAAGCAATACGTTCTAAATCTGAAAGGAAACTTCAAAATCAAAGTCACCCATTTTTTTAGTTCATGCCATCAGAAAACATTTCACATGATTATAAATTAATCCAGGGGTCTCCAACCTTGGCAACTTTAAGCCTGAGGACTTCAATTTCCAGAATTCTGGCTGGGGAATTCTGGAAGTTGAAGTCCTCTGGGCTTAAAGTTGCCAAGGTTGGAGATCCCTGGATTAATCCAACAAAGACTAAAAGTGATATTTCACATGAAAGCTAATATAGCAAAAACAAACAAACAAAAAGGATTGAAAATGTATTCAGAATCAGGATGCTGTTGTGGAAATCTTACTTTTTCTTGAAGATTGCAGACAGCTGTAATTCTTCTCTATATCTGCCACTGTCCTATATCCTCCCTCTGAAGCCTATATGCTCTGAACAGCTCTAAAGATTTGACTTCTCCAGCAGGAATGATATAAAGTGATCTGTAACTCTAATTCTTGATTACTGTTTTCCCATATGTTCCCTGATGTGATCTGAAATATGTGCATCTTTATATTACTTTATTTCTGATTTTAAATTCAATTCCTTGCATGCATTCAGAGTTGCTTTGGGAGCAAAGTATGTAAGATGAATATAATGATGATGATGGCGATGACAATGATATGATGATGACTTCAAAGATCAAATATCCAATTATTTTACAGATAGCTAGATAATGTACAGGAAGAATTTGTAATATCTATTTAACAGAGAAGGACAATCTACTGCAAACATTTTATATGCATATCCAGCACACAGAAAAACAAAAATATTTATGACAGTCATTTAAAACAGGGGTCACCAACCTTTTGGACCTCAGGGACCACCAAATTCATAATTTTAGATCCCAGGGACTACTAACTAGTTCTGTGGGCGTGGCCTAATTTGTGGATGTGGCTTGGTGGTCATGTGACTTGGCTGGGCATGGCTCGTATGTAAATATTATAAATATTTATATAAATATTGATTTTTTTTATAAAAAAAGAGCAACTTTTATCCAAAATCAGGCAAAGCAGGCTGGCAGATTGAGTTGCTCACAGAATCACAGATTCAGTGATCATGATATAAATATTGAATTTTTTATTTTAAAAAAGAGCAGCTTTTATCCAAAAGCAGGCAGGCAGACTGAGTTGCTCACAGAATCACAGATTCATTCAGAAATCTATCTATCTGCCATTGGCTAGCTCAGTCTGTCACATAAAATTTGCTTGCAAGCAAACTCATAAAATTTGCTAGCTAGCAAACTCACAAAATTAACTCACAACATACCATGTATGTAAATATTGAATTTTTTATTTTAAAAAAGCAACTTTTATCCAAAATTAGGCAAAGCAGGCAGATTGAGTTGCTCACAGAATCATTCAATGATCTATCTGCCATCGGCTAGCTCAGTTTCTCAAATTTGCTTGTCGTGAGTCTGCATTGAATTTGCTTGCAAACAAATCTTCAGTCCTAAGGGAGGTTAGGCTGTGCTTCGCTAGAAAGCAAGAAATCCAACCATTTCCTGCTTCCTAGCTAATCTAAATCTCCCTGTGCAGCAGAACAGATGCTGTTCGGAAAAAGGAAAAATAGCAATTTAGCAGACAAGTTTGCTGAGTAAGAGTGAGTGGGCGGGGAGGGTTTCCACGGGCCATGTGGGCTGAGCAGCCTTGTATTTCTGAGCAGCCTGGATTAATTGCTTTGGGGGGTGCTGTGGGGGTAAGATTTCTCTGTGGCCCACCAAAATTTTCTCATGGCCCACCAGTGGGCCGTGGCCCACCAGTTGGTGACCGCTGGTCTAAAACAATGTGATCAAAATTTGGCATTACAATTATATTTTTCAATAGCAATATTTCTTTTCTAATTAAGAAAAAAAAAATCAGGCTTCTGCAAATCTTATCAAAATTGGGGGTAAACTCAATGCCCTCAAAACTGTGAAAAGAGACTAAAAACCTTTAACTTTGAGCCTCCAATGATGTCGCAGGTCAATAATCCCATTGCAGCCCTCCAAAGACTCCCCCAAAAAGGTAAAGAAGGGGGTGGTGGATGAATTTCCAGTTCCAACCAGAGAAACACTATGTGATCCTGTCATGCATTTGTTTCAACTATATTTTATTAACTGTTCAAGATCATAAAAACCAAACGTGCACACGTAGTAAAATCTAATCATTAACATTCCATACAACAAAGCAATAAATAAGCAATAATAAATATTTTTAAAAAGCCAAAGTGAAGTTTGCAAAGATTACTATACTTACTATTTAGCTGAGTCCGACAATTGGTATTCTCTCCGACGGTGGTAGCACTCTTGAATGCCTGGATCCTCCCATAGCCTCTTAATTGCTTCCACATATTTTCTTTCCAGGCTTTCTATTTTGTCTGCTTGTATATCTTCAATCATTCGGCTGTCATCCTGAAATGGGGAGGGGGGGGTAGGCATAGTTATAGATTGAAAAATCAGTTTGAACAACAGAAAATATCAAACTGGAGTTCATCAACTCTATGTTAAGCAAAGCATAACCAGGCACACAAGATAATCTGTCCAATTCAGCAGTTGGAATGATGCTTCACTTAAGAAGCAATCCTTATAAGGTTGAGTGAGATAACTGTGGCAAATATGCGATTTATGGAGGACAAGGCTAAAACGTTTATTGCTTCCATAGTGTTTCAATAGCTTTGAAATGTCGAAGAGAAACCAACAATATCTAAGGAGGCTGTTTGGAGATGCACGTCCCTTACTCTATTTAATGTAGATTTGAACTGCTTCCAATTAGATATGCAATCAGAACTCTAAATGGCTGCCTCGCCCGACAACCAGGAAGACATAAATAACAGAATAACAGAGTTGGAAGAGTCCAACAGGCAGGAAACCTTATGCAGACAAATTTCAGACAAATGGTTGTCCAATCTCTTCTTAAAAACTTCCAGTGTTGGAACATCCACAACTTCTGGAGGCAGGTTGTTCCACTGATTACACAGGCTAGTTCCACATTGTTCCACATTGATTATACAAATACCCTAATTAAAGCAGCTCTTAAAATACTATGTATTGCTATTTTCTACCAAGTACCAAATAAATACCTATCTGTTCATTTAAAAGATTGCCTAAAGTGCAAAGTGATGAACAAAAATTCCAACTTAAATTTGGAGGTAACAATGCACTTTCTGAACAAGGACAAGGAAAAAAAAGAATTCACCCACTCCTGGTACACCAACTCCTGCAAGCACATAGCTCTCAGTGTACCTTAGAAATAGTATAGCTCTTAAATAGACAATAGACACAATAGGAGATTGTTATTACCTTGGGTTTTTTCCCTCTCCTTTCTCAGTGCTGATCTTATAAGCACATATATAATGAGTGTCCTCCAAGCGGAAAGGAAAAATTTTAAATAAATAAGCAAGCAAGCAGGAACACATAGTAGCATTTGAATTTACTGACCCAGCAATCAGTATCCCAAATTATTTATTGGATTTCTTTTTTTTTTTCAAAAAAGAAAGAAAAACAAGCAACTATGGTCTTCTTAAAACCCGATATCTAATCCCATATGCGCAAGCATAACTTTTGGCAGTAATGTTCCATGATAGAAATGAATCTAAAATGAAAATAAATCTCGTCACTGCTAAAGTACTTGGCTTTTCCACTTACCCTAGGCTAACTCTCTGATTCCTTTAGCATTAGTCAGAATGTGACTTTGAGGAATGAAGAAATCAGGCACTTTGGAAATGTTATACAAATGACTGAGCAACAGACGAAAACATTTCATTTGCATATGACTATGTGAATAAAACTATCCTGAAAGGCATGAAAAGCTCTAGATTTCTCACTTAAATTAAAAAAAATCATGCTAGGTCTTTTGATTGTAATGCATTTACTAGTGCTATTACTAAAAATTTTGGAATTTTGAAAATTATATATTAAGATTTTGGAGCTAACTATATAAAGTAAACAGTTATTTTGTCTACTGAAAATTGTATCATAGATTATGTTTTAAATTGGACACTATTGGGTATTAAAGATTCTGGGCAAAAAAGGTATAAATCAAAAGTTTTGATCGGTACTAGAATTTACAAACGATACAAAATGCTTAAGCTTTTAAAAATTAGAGGAGAACTTTGAAGAATTAATAACTGAAATATCAAGTAACAATGTATGCTTCTATGTATAGATAATCATCCAGTATTAATGAAGGAATGACATATGTCAAACAAATCTTGCTTAATGCAGAAATAGTAGAATCAAAAATATTAGATTAAAAAGTATAGATTATAAACAGAGAAGGCATTTAAAGGGGAAATACAAGTGACAAGTCAAGAGAATGACCCAGATAAGAACATTTTACTGGATATTCAAAAGAAGCTAGCTGCAGTTTTAACAATTAAAAAGGAAATAAAACTGTAGTACTTAGAACTGTAAACTGCCCAAAGTCATTTGGTTGAGATGGGTGGCTAAAAAAAATAATAATGAATGAATGAATGAATAAATGATTAACCAAGACAATAGCTTATTTGATAAAAGTTAAAATAAGGGGAGATAAATTACAACCAGTCTCGCACAATGCCATTATTGCATTGCAACCAATCTCAATGAAGAATAGCTCTAGTCTTTCTACGGAGTCTGTTTCCAGCTGTGGTCTACCTCATAAAGTCAACACAACCATTGCTTTCAATAAAATTAGTACAGGTATTATAACTGCAGTCTTTTATTCAACAGATGGTAAAGTTCATAACATAAAGCTCATTGATATATTAAAACATATACAGAAAAATACAAACCATTAAAAGCCTTGCAGTAAAGTGAATTGTCATTTAAGACGGTTGCAGCTTACTTATAAAACCTGCCGTTTCCTTCCAGGAACATAAACTGAAATATTCTATTATAAAGTCTATTTCTATTTGAAAAGTCATACCCAAGGTGGTCACCATAGTAACTAAGCACTACCATTTTGTCTGTGTCTGTGCTGGGTTGGATATTATGCCTGCTACCCAGTAATAACAGAAGCGCACCATAATCTGTTTTTTGATTACAGCATTTCCATGCTATTTGAGGAGGGAGCAAAGTAAAAATTGTACTTGACCAAGATGTTCCTGTATATCCAAATCATACAAAGCCTGCTAGAAATCTGCTTATCTAAATGCTTAATTTACTGCTACTACCAGTTGAAACCAGCACACACTGAATTCCTGATAAATAAATTCTTCTTTTGCTGAAGTGATAAGCGAAGTTAACAAAACCCTACCGTTTATTTAAAGTTTTTACCCCACTTTCCATTTCAAAACAGTGTTCAAGAGGCCTGAAAATAAAGTGGTCAAGATAACAAGCAACATCATAAGGGAAAGTAAATTAAGGTAGAAAAAAAGGAAAATATAGGCCATCTCCTTCAGCAAACAGATCAGCTCAGGTGTCAAAACGCTGCCAGTATTAACAAAATGTTTGCTTGCCAGCAACAAACATACAGACGGAACTAGCCTGCCTGAACTTCCTTGCTAAAAAGTTCCAGCCATTAAAAAAAAAAGCTCTTTCAGGTTGCCACCAAAATTGTTCCTCAGAGAGAGAAAGGGTTCCTCAAAGAGCAGCTGAAAAATCTGTCATTTAAAATCTATGAAGTATGCCCAGGAAAGAACTGGGTACCAAGGCAGCAAATGAAACACATAAGTAACCTCAGGGAATAATCTGTTTGTGGCATTCTGAGTTACTAGAAATTTGAAACCATTTTTAAAGGAACAGTGTGAACAAGCTATAATTACTAGGGCAGTGCTGCTTCAAAAATTGTTCCAAAAAAGTGCACTGGGCGTCCAAAATTGTTCCAAAAAAGTGCAGTGCAGCTTTGCTGCTCATTAAAGCACACCATCTTGGTGAAAGCCCAAAAAATAAATGCAACTACCTTAAGGAATAAAGGTTATAAAAGCTTTTTAAGCTCAATAAAGCTTAAATCAGCAACATCTCCCTTTTTCACACTCAGGTAGACACCTGGGGGGAAAAAATCAGACTGCTTTTATGAAGAGCAAAATGCTGCTCTCTGCCTGACCTAATTATTTCTTCTAACCCAGCTACTTCTAGATAAATTAGGAATATCTTGCCTTTCCTGAGTTACAGTTCCATGTATGCAGTTTCACCTATACCAGCCACTCATCAAATGGCTTAAATTAAGTTAGAACAAGAAGTACAAAGTATTTTATTTTAGTCTCCTTTTTATTATGTTGTTATAAATGTTAGCATATTGCATTGTTTCCAGTATGAAGTCAAATTTGATGTCCATTTTGGATAAGACAAAGAACTCACTGGTATCTTCTCTTAGTACTATAAAATGGAGTGCCACCCAAACGCAACAGCAGGTTTTACTAAATTGCTGCTTACCACAGAGAACATCATCCAAAACAGTGCAAAAGATTAGCCATCATAGATGACCCCACAGGTTTTGCTCTACATTCACCCACTTGACTGACTTCAATATTCAACCCCTTCCCTATTGCACCTCTGCCTTTCTCCCTTCATCTTCCCATACCCAGAACGTTGCTACTGCCATGTTCTCTCTTTCATGTTTTGCAATAGAAGTGGCCCTTGGCTTACGACCCCAATTGAGCCCAACATTTCTGTTGTTCAGTGAAACATATGTTAAGTGATTTTTGCCCCATTTTATGACTCTTCTTGCCATGTTGATCATGTGACCCCAGGACGTTGCAACCATCATAAATAATTCCTAAACATCTGAATTTTGATCACATGACCATGGGGATGCTACAAAGGTCATAAGTATGGAAAAATGGTCATAAGTCATTTTTTCAATCCCGTTGTAACTTTGCGGTCCCTACTAAACAAGACAGTTGTTAAGTGAATTTTGTCCAATCTTACAACCTTTCTTGTCATAATTGTTAACGCAGTGAAGTTGTTAAGTTAGTAATATGGTTGCTAAGTGAATCTGGGTTCCCCACTGACTCTGCTTTTCAGAAAGTCACAAAAGATAAATACCTGCCAGTTGCCCAGCATCCAAATTTTGATCACATGAGCATCGGGATAATGCAACAGTTGTTAAGTGTCAAAAATGGCTGTTGTAACTTCAAACACTCATTGAACAAATGCTAGTAAGTCAAACACTAGCTATATTTCAGTGTAATAATTTAGGCATTCCAGAGTGTTGCAGTAAAGCGGGGAGAATGAAGAAAGTTGTACAATTTGTGATGGAGGTTTGCCAGAAGAAGCAAGGAAGTAACTCGGCTTCTAAGAATCTGAATGCCCACAGTATGTAAACAGCAGAACAGAGGAAACAGGACAGGAAGGTAAATGGCGGCAGGGAGGGGGGTGTAATAAGGTAATTAAATCACAAAATGAAAGAAGGAACTTCTTGGAAACCAAAATGAAGTCTGAAAAGGAAACTGAAATGGGTCTTACGATAGGAGAGGAAAGTCACCTATTTCTATGGATAAACCTATAAGGAATTACTATTGTGCTGTTACAAGTGTGTTGGCTGGAGATATGAATATATGTGTACTTTTGCATGCAGGCAATGTTTTTTTCATGCCAGAACTATTTGCAGCAAATTGTAAAGTAAGTACAGTTCAATGAGGGGAACAGATCTGAAAAATAATATTCAGGGATTGAAGATAATTGGAATTTACTTGGAAAATGGGGTTGGATGCCATTGATAAAATCCTCAAAAAATGCAAGCCCCATGAGGTTTAAAGAACAGAGGGAACACATGCACTGGAAATGTATGGGGTGGAAATTAGAAAGGGAATAGCGTGCATGTGTGTCTATCCAGTACGCATGTACGGTATACATTCTCCCATAAACTAATCTGAGAAAATAAACATCTATAACCCTTTCAATTTTTGATAGAATAATTCCAAAATCAGTGCTTTAGAGCTATACTGGAGGCCTTTGCTTGTTCAAATTATCTGTAATTTTTTTTCACAGGAAATAATTCCATGTGGAATAATAATTCCACAATGGAGAATAATTAAGCCAAATTAGTGAGCACCGGTAGGAAAGACTAGACTATAATGACTGCCAAGCTTTCTACATCCTGCACGGAAATATATCACAGGGTTTTTGATGTAGGAGAAAAGTGGAGGATGGAATGGAATGTGTGCCATTTGGAACTCCTGTACGAAACACCAAAGATAAATTCAAGGAAACTGAATGAATTGTAAAGTAATATGATGTTTGCCACTCAACAGTGGACAAACCTGTACTGTCTTTAAATCAAAGTGATTCCTGCTTTCACTGAATCCTTTTTTCTTCTTCCTCCTCCATCACTTCCTCCCTGCACTGCTATCTGTCAGCTGTTATAACAGATTATAATTTATTAGTTGTTCCGTTAAGAGATAGGAGATGGAGCTACATAGATAAAATAAGAATGGAACAGGTCCAGAGTTGTATCTTTCACCTTAAATAGATAACAATCTTTCCTCTTTGATCCTACTTCATCATACAGGTTTATGAAACCAATTCAAGTCTTCTCAGGGGGAAAAATATTCAGTAGCTGTAACAAATCAGGAAATGAAACCCTTTCCAGCTAATGTGGATGATCCCAAGACTGCACATAAAACTTAAGTAAGATTTTTAAAAAGTCTATTGCACATTACTGTAAATCTTAAGAGTTTTTATTTAGCAGGAGAGAAACAAGGTACAGTACTTAGATAGCATGCCCCATTCTGGATCCCAGGCCCCATGCTGTACATTTTATTAAGATTTTATAGATTAAATGTACTAAAATTCTGTGACCTACTCCTGTACGTCATTTACCATCATAATTTATAAGGCATCATTAACTGACTTACATAGCATAAATTCTGTGATGCCTATTCATTGATTTTTACAGATGTTTAAATAACCTGCTCTCAGTCACCCCAGAATTTAGCATACTTCTCTTGCCTAATTAACAAAGGAATTTATGTTAATTTCCAGTTGAATATTTAATCCTAAACAGCACAATCAAGATCACCCGCTTAATCTAACATGCCTCCATGGCTTTAACCAAGGCCAGAAGAAATAATGCAGCATAGAATTATATTAATGTCAGAGCAAATGAATTTAGAAATAGCTGTTCTTAGACAGCAATTCAAATGAGAAAAAGTGGTATATGGAGAAATTAACATTCCTTTCTTCTCTAGAGTGATGGTTTAAAATTGGGACATTTCTTTTAGCTTAAAAAAAAACAATCTCAGGGAATCCCTTAAAAATGCTTACTATTCTAATTTTATTAGGTGGTATCTATTATTTTAATTGATTTCACATCACACCACCTAAATATGGGATTAATAATACTGGCCTAATATTATAAAGAGGATGCCGAAGTGTCTGAGTTTAAGTAAATAATTAGAATGGAAAAAAATTTCACCTGATGTGTACCATGAATTTATGTTATTAAAACTTCTGTACTTAACCCAGCATCTATAATATTTGAGGACAATAGTATTGATCTATATTTCACAACAAAGAAGATAAACTTTAATGGAGAGAAAATTTCACATCTAATTTATGTTTAAATCAATACTTTCCAAGAGTTTATATAAGTTCAGGTCTTAATTAGATCTATCTTCCTACCTTTTCCCTTGTACACATTAGCTACTTTCTTCTGATGGACATCTCTCTCTTGAGCGACTCAAACTGCAAACATACACGCAAGTCAATTTCAATGTGATTTACAACTGCTTTTGGCCAGCAAATAAATCAGAAACGGAAAAAAAAAGAAAGCCAAAATAGATAAACACAAATAGCATACACAGCAATCCATCTTAAATCTTCCCATGAAAGTTTGGGTGTGAAATAACAAAACTTTACAACAACATTGTAGGTTGTATAAATAAACTTTATCAGCAACTAGAAAATCGAGCTAGAAACTGTCTGATTGCCTGGGATTGCTGCTAGATGGGGAAAAATAAGATTTTGGTGCAATGTTCTATAACTCCTGTAATATAAAGGTGTGTTATTGATCACCACAAGAGCACAAGCAATGAGCCAGGAGGAGACTCCAGTATCTATCCCATAATAGTGCTGAGGGAAGGGCATTGCAATGGGATCTGATAAAAGCCCAACAATAGTTGGAGCAGGCCACAGGGGAAATTGTAAGGAGCCATGTGTCTTGGATTAGGAGTTTCAGTACCCTACAAAAACTGGGCAGTTGGTTCAAATTAAACTGCAATTCAATTTGGAATAATTGTAGTGCGATCAGATTTCTAATCTGAGCTTGACCAAGGTTACATAAAAAGGTCCAGAAAAGGCTAAAAAAGTAAAGGTAAAAGACCCCTAGCACATATGTGCTAGCTGTTTCCACCTCTAGAGAACAATGCTCATCTCCATTACAAAGCCAGCACTGTCCGAAGATATCTCCATGGGCATGTGGCCGGCATGACTAAACGTCAAAGGTACATGGAACCCTGTTACCTTCCCACCAAAGTGGTCCCTATTTTTCTACTTGCATTTTTACATGCTTTCGAACTGCTAAGTTGGCAAAAGCTGGGACAAGTAATGGGAACTCACTCCATTATGTGGCGCTAGGGATTCGAACCACTGAACTACTGGCCTTTCTGATAAACAAGCTCAGCATCATAGCCACTGAGCTACCGCATCATAAAAGGAGTTTCTGCTTAAGAGACTTCTTCGAAGTGGATTAGAAATTATTGCTGGAAATTCAGTAGAAAATACGGTTAGCCCAACAATGCCTAGTGTAAACATTTTTTAATATTAGCTTTCACTATGTTGGACTTCACTATGTTTCACTATCAAGAATCTACGACTACGCAGAAACTCAGGCCCAAGTAGAAGTTTTCAAAGAGGGTCTTTAAAATACCAAAAAAATGTAAATATTGATTTCATCCTTACTTTCATTCAAAAGAATAAATGTGCAAAGGTTTTTGCAAATCCTGAAATCTCTGAGTAATCCAACTTTGCATTCCAACAAATAAGAACATTAATACAATTAAGGCTTTGTTATTTTTTTTAAGCCATTTGGGAGAACACCACTTAAAATCATGGTTTTTGCAAACAAAGCCTGATTCCTTTGGCATCAGGACACAACTACATGTCTCATGCTGTGGTAGGTTTCCAAATTTGTTTCTATTGGTTCTATGAGCGGTTCTATGTATGCGCGCACAGGGCTCAGAGCAATCTCTGTATGTGCTTCGCGCGCGTGGGTCAGAGGTGGTATTCAGAAGGTTCTGACCAGTTCTGGAGAACCAGTAGAGGAAATTTTGAGTAGTTCAGAGAACCAGCAAATACCATCTCTGACTGGAGATTTTACGGTATCCTTCACCTGCCACACCCACATAACCGGTAGTATAAAAAAATTGAATCCCACCATTGGCGTGGGTGCCTAATGCGTGATCTGTGCGCACGCAGGGCTCAAACACCAACCTCTGTGTAAGCTGAGTGATGTGAGCTGAGCTGTTTTTTAGCTCAGTTGAGGTATGGCAATCCGTTCTGCCGCACGAATCAGCTGAGCTAAAAAACAAGGGAATATAAGAGAGGTAAGGCCAGGGGTGGGTGTCTGGGGTCAGGCAGAGGTGGTATTTGCCAATTCTGCAAACTAGTCAAAATTTCTGCTACCAGTATGCCAGAACCAGTCCAAACTGGCTGAATACCACCTCTGGTTCTAAGAATATTGAGGGACAGATATTCCCTAATGGGAGGTTTTGGTGTTCTTAAGATTTTTGAAAGATAAGTGTGCAGTTGGTGACAGGGAGTGGGTGGGAGGAGGGTCAGGGCTCTGGTGGGGTAGAAAACCAGTCCAAGGCCTGCAGGAACCCAGTGGGGAGAAACACATACCCAAGACCTGAAGAGACCTGGCAGGGCAGGATGGGGGAAATAGGAGGACTAGGTGGGTATCCCTGCTGTTGGTCGTAAGGGCGAATGACCGAAGGGGAATTCCAATGGCTGTAACTTCAAAACTGGGTGGTAAGTTGCTTTGGGGGGGATCCTATCATAATCTTAATTGCTAAATGACTGATTGTAAGTCAAAAATTACCTGTATAACACTGATAAGGTAGAAGAAGAAGAAGAAGAAGAAGAAGAAGAAGAAGGAGAAGGAGGAGAAGGAGAAGGAAGAGGAGGAGGAGGAGGAGGAGGAGGAGGAGGAGGAGGAGGAGGAGGAGGAGGAGGAGAAGAAGAAGAAGAAGAAGAAGAAGAAGAAGAAGAAGAAGAAGAAGAAGAAGAAGAAGAAGAAGAAGAAGAAGAAGAAGAAGAAGAAGAAGAAGAAGAAGAAGAAGAAGAAGAAGAAGAAATCTCCATACAATATCTACGAATATACACAAAATATACATCCAACACTGACTGACATATTTTCGGAAAGCAAACTAATAACAGCAAGGAAATTGAAGTTCTCCTTCAATCCCATGCCATTTCTTATCACATTTTCCTCTCTAGACTAGACTATTCTAGATTCTTCCTTAAATTCAATGATAGCAGCATAGCAAAAAAAAGTTATGAGAATCATGGAGGATTTGGCCACAGGCAGGGATTCTATCATGTCAGGGTTGCAGAACTGGAAGACGCACTATAGACCAGGGGTCTCCAACCTTGGCAACTTTAAGCCTGGCGAACTTCAACTCCCAGGGAGTTGAAGTCTGCCAGGCTTAAGTTGCCAAGGTTGGAGACCCCTGCTATAGACCACTGAGCAAACCAATTCCCTCTGCAGTTCAGGAATATAAATTAAATGGCTGTCCTGCTTCTCCTTAAAGCCCAAAATCTCCACGGAAAATTATTTCTACTGTGCATTAACTCTTACCATTATAATTTATTTCTAAGATTGAAGCAGAGTTTGCCTGCTGCTAACAGTATTATTCCACATCCTGCATTTTGAGGCAACATTTTTTTTCTGTGTGACAAAACACTCCCCCCCCACAAAAATACTGTACATGAAAGATAATATCTTGGCCCTCTTTTTTTCAAAACTAAATATATTTAGTTTCTTCAGTAACTGTTTATAGGATTCCTTTGATTATCCCTTGGCTTTGTTACTCTTATACATTGCCAAAAAAATTTTTTAAACGTATTTACAATGCAGATCATAGTGGAAACTATATTTCTACTGGTGTGGAAGTATAATCATATTTGTTCTTTTTAAAGCCATAACCCATTGTTAATTCTTTTTGCATTGGATATTAACATGTGGGCTACAGCACAGAAAGAGTAGTGAATTAAACAAATAATACAGAACTTTGAAGGAAAACTATTCTGATAGGTTATTTTAGGTGAGACGTCAGGTGAAAAGAATTCTTTTTTTGTTTCAGAGATACTTAGAAATATATATTAGAGAACATATAAATATATGTTCTCTAATGTAATATATAAATATTACAAATATTTAATATAAAAATATGAGAACAACAGTTCACTTTTCTGTCAGGATACAATCCACAGAAAAAATTAATATAAAACAAAAACAATGCAATTAAAACTCAATTAAAATGCAATCATAGTAAGAAGAGTAAACAAAACCTATCGTCCCTCCAAATGGTTCTAGATTTATTGAAAAGCCAAATTATGAAGCCATAATAGTTATTTTATTGCTTGTCTTACTCATTTGGCAGGGCTGCTTGTTTTTCACTGTACCCATCTAGTTTTACCAGGAAGCTCCTCAACACTTGTTGTGACAAGGAATTTTGTTTTTCAGCCAGTGTGTTGCAGATGACTGCTGCTAAGTTGTGGTGACCTCCCAATTTGGGACTGGTCCAAGGTCATGCAACTGGCTTCCATGTTTAAGTGACGACTTGATCCTAGCTCTCCTAGCTTCTAGCCCAATACTTAACCACTCAGCCAACCTGGGTCACATATGAGACTTGTATTCTCCATACCCGGGAACGCTGTAAGATGATGTAAGAACACAGCTTCTCACAATGACCAACCAGACACTTCTGAAGCGTAACAAATGAGAGATGGAAGACTCCTATGATTACTCATCTACAATGGGTATATTTGGAGGCGTACTGCACCCAACTCAGAGACAACAATGAAACTTCAAGACTAATAAATTTCTGTAAAGCCATGCAAAAGTGTCTTATAGCTACAAATTCCACAGTTGATTATGCATTCTGTGAAGAAGTGCTTTATTCTGTCTCATCCAAATCTCCTTCTACCAACTTTCTTATGTGATTCTTGAAACTACTATTTTAAGAGAGACAAACAGAAAACAGAACTTTTCCTTATCTCCCTCCAAGCCATTGTCAGATGTGAAAGATCATGTCCACATGTGAAGGTCCAATTAAACTGATTTATTGCTACTCATGCCTTTCACAGGAATCTTCTCAACTAAGGTTACCATCTGGAAGGAGTTAGATAAGGGTCATTGGACATCCCCCCCAATTTGGGGGGGGGGGACTTGGACTTAACTCACTTGTAGCTACAGAGATTCTAAGTTGATCCCTCTTTTAACTCCACCCCCAGGTTCTCTTACCCTTCCTCTACAATAGAAGTCTCCAAACTTGGCAACTTTAAGATTTATAGACTTCAATTCCCAGAATTCTCCAAGTCCACAAGTCTTAAAGTTGCAAGTTTGGGGACTCCTGCTCTACAGCTATGTGTGATCGAACACATCTTGATAATATTCCCTCTCAGTTGCTTTTTTCTAGTCTGAAAAGTGCCAGATATTCTTTGACTGCTCTCTTCTGCATCTTTTCCAGCTCTATTTCAAATGTAGCAGCCAGAATTGTACAAAGTATTCCAGATGACATAACATAGGGCATTATCCTGTTGGCATTTTATTTTTAATCTCTTTTCTAATTATCCCAAGCATGAAATTTGCCTTTTTGACAGCTTGCGAAAAACAGTTTCCCTCCAACTGTATTATTACACATGATTACACTATCTATAGGAATAGACAGGTAAGAGCTGAAAAAATTAAAACGTCAAAAAATAAGAAGAAATATTTATTTATATCCTTTATTTATAAAAGAGATAAATAAATAAATAAAATAAAATCAATCAATTTAATGTTCTCACTAGCAATCTATGCCTAATTAATTTTGCCTAACAGCACTTTACATTACGAAGTCATAGGTCTCTTTGTTTTAGTCTGGTATATATTTACATTACACTACCTTGCAGAATGAGCCATAAAAGGATGAGAAGGGATGATCAAAGAGGCTAGATTCTTTAGCTTGATTCTGGACAGAAACATGGAGGTAGTCCTCGACTTACAACAGTTCATTTAGTGACCGTTCAAAGTTAAAATGGCACTAAAAGTGTGGTTTATGACCATTTTTCATACTTACGACTATTATAGTATCCCCATGGTCACGTAATTTACATTTGGATGCTTGACAACTGGTTCATATTTGCTCTCAACCAGTCCTTGAGTATTGGAAGATTTGTCTTTTAAATGAATCCAAACTCCAGCTCCTCTTTAGGACAATGATGGTTTATTCAATATAGCATCAAACAACAAATACTCTAATCAGGCAAGAATGGCTAAAAGCCAGGCAAGGTTAGAGTTGGATTTGAATGTACTCCCTTTCCTTTTATCACCATTATCATGAGACACACCTCACCACACCAGGGCCTATACACAGTTCTAATTCTGGCCATGCCTAACCCATTATCCCTAAATGCTATTAACATGTCTACATCCCTACCCTATTCCGACCCTCACTAACTGATCCCCACCTGGTGCCACCTTCACCATGTTTTAACCTAAGGCTTAATTACCACCTATATGTGCCCCAACCCCCTTTAACAATATGCACCACATCAGTACATGAAAAGAGCTAGTTCCAACAGCCCCGCAGTTGTTTTAGAATCTGTCCTCAGCTCTGCTGAGTCATTCCAAAGCCATCGGCCAGCACACAAGCAGAAATACAGATCCGGCACCAGGAGAGATAAGGTGACATGGCCAGCTGAATTGCTGTGAGGCATATTCAGAGCTGATGGGCTCTGGGCGAACTCGAAGCCTGACAGTCATATGATCCCCTTTTGTGACCCTCCGACAAGCAAAGTCAGTGGGGAAGCCAGATTCACTTAACAACCGTGTTACTAATTGAACAACTGCAGTGATTCACTTAACCAAGCTGACAGGAAAAGTCGTAAAATGGGACAAAACTCACTTAACAAATTTTTCATTTAGCATCATAAATTCTGGGCTCAAATGTGCCCAGGGTCATAGGGTCGAGGCCTACCTGTATATCATCGTACAGATAGCCCTTGAGTTACAACTACTAGTTCAGCAACTGTTCAAATGATGCTGAATGAGGGAGACTTAACAACCAGTCCTTCAAATTGTGGCTGTTGCAGCACCCCTGTAGTCACATGATTGTCATTTGTGATCTTCCCTACCAACTTCCCATGAGTAAAGTCAGTGGAGAAGTTGGCTGGAGGGTGCAAGTCGCTCTAGTCGGTTACTCCCAATCCTGCTGTTTTATCTCTTGAGGAGTGCCAGGCTGTAATACACAAATACACATACATCTATGTCCATTCGCACCATGCCATAGCCTCTGCCTGCACTCACACCTGTTCTGACCCAGCTCCCTAAACATGACAACCCAGCTCCCTAAACATGACAACCTCTCTGTATTTAAATCAACGATTCCTTTATTAGGAGAGCCAGCAGCCCCGGCAAAAAGTTTCTCTCTAAATGTCTCTCTCTCTCTCTCTCTCTCTCAAGTATGTCCTGCAGGGAGATGCATAGTTGTCTGCAATACCTATTCATCTCTGCCCCCTGTCTTTTATCCCCAAAGCTAGGGTGAGGCTTTGCTAGCAGCGGTATCTCTTCTATCCCAAGGATTGACCCACAGATTTCCACTGCTCTCCTCTCCTCTGCCTTCTCCGTGTGTCAGTCACTGCACACAGCTGTTCCTCCTCTTCCTCATCAGCCCCCTCCAGACGTAGGGGCTGTTGACTCTCCATCTGAGGGCTGCTCAGGGTCTGCCTCTGTCTCTCTCTGATAGCTCCATTCCCTCTTCCCCTTTAGAGCTATCAGGTTGTCCTGATGCTGACCCTGACTCTCATACCTCCTCCTCCTATGGTTGGAGGGGCTGACAGCCAACAGGCCACAACAATGCCACATGGCAGCACCCATTGCCTATGTCCACATGCACTCCACAGCATTCACCTGCCCACTGGCCTGTTTGTAAGCCACCAAACCTAAGACTTCTCGTGATTAGAACTGGCAACTTCCTGCTGGATTCCCCATTGACTTTACTTGTTGGAAGCCAGCAGGAAGTAGAAAGTTGCAGTCACCTGAGGTCCTTGCTTAACCTGCCATTCTTGCTTAATAATGGCAACTGTCGGGAATGCTGTTGCTAAGCACTGCAATCATGTGACATCATGCTTAATGAATGCATCACTTAGCAACAAAAAGTCTGGTCCCAATTACCACCATTAAGCAAGGTCCACCTGCAGTTTGGTTTTGGTTTTTCGTCTCCTGATGAAATCTCATCTTTTATGTTGGAAACAGCAGGTGGATATCGTGCAATTCTTTGCTTAATTTTCCTTCCCAAAATCAATGCAGAAGAGACTATCTTGTGACATGCAAATTGTGATAATGCGAAAGCTGTAAAGATGTTTTCTGTGACAGGCCTAGACAAAATATTACCAGCACACCTGAAGCAAAGATGCATAGTGTCAAGACTATGGCTTTCCCAGTTATAACAGATAGTTGTGAAAGCTGGACTATCAGAAATGCTGAGGAAATTTTAAAAAATGCCTGTGAATTGTGCAAAAAAATGTCAAAAATGCCTTGGACTTGGACTGAAAAAAAGACAAACATTCACTACTAGATAAAATCAAAACAGACAGCTCAGTGAAAATGCTAATGATGAATTTAAAGCTTAAATATTTGGAACACATAACAAGAAGGCAAAAATCATTGGAGGAACCCTTTGATGAAAAATCAAAGTGGTAAACATCGGAACACCAGCTGACTGGATACAATCACTACAAAATAAATATAAGCTTTGAATACCTAAAGAAGAAATGACTGATAATCCTGGAGAAATGATATCCAACTAACTGGATATGTGAATATCAAATTGGTGTATCAAATTGATGACGTGTTAATGGCCATATAGACCTTCTTCAGAACCATCTGCACTCCACCTGGCACTTCAAGTCTCCCAATGGTGCATCCATTGCTCCTGTCATAAAATAAATTCAAGGTAGTCAAGGTATCTGAATCTCTTTTCCAATAAATTTTCCCATTGCTACCTGACCAAGTGGTTGCCAAGTAATTTAATAATATAGTCCAAGGGAGTATTGATCAACATCTGAAAAAATCTACCTGATAATGAAAGATCCAACAAAAAGGCAGCATCCACTAACTACAGACCATTTACCTGCTTATTAACAACTCTCAAATTGCTAACTGGTGTAATAGCTGATGCAGTCCTACAACATCTAATTGAAAACAAGCTTTGTGCTCCCCCTGAGCACAAAAGAAACTACTCAAACAGCAGAGGGACAAAAGTTCAATAAAGAAAAACTGAAGGAATCAAGATACCTTATGGAAATAAAATGGCTACAAATACTGGATATCCCACAGGCTGACAACAACAAGCATACTGAAGTCAAGAAAAAGGAACAGCTAAAATGAATCAGCAGAATGAAGGAGATCTTAAAGTCCAAACACAGTGGCAGAAATAATATCAAGGCAATTAAAACCCTGGCGATTCCAGTCATTAGTTATACAGTTGGAGTAGTGGATTGAGCTCAAACAAAATTAAAAGGTCTGGCTAGAAAGACCAGAAACATAATGACTATAAATCATACCCTTCATCTAATGACAATATCAGACTCTACTTACCAAGGAAAATGGGTGGGCATGAAATGTTGTAAGTACACCAAGAGTTGAAAAATAAAAAGGAGATTAGAAGAATATCTGAAGGACAGTGATGGAGATGCAATGAAGCTACTACACTATGAAGGCTTACTGAGCATTGGATAGGCCAAAAGCCTTATATGGTCAGTATATACAAAGCTGCTAGACAAAACAGATAATAACAAAACCTGGCAATAGCTATGAGCAGGAAAGTTGAAGAAAAAGACGAGAGACTAACTCTGGCTGCACAAGACCAAACCTTATACAACTTCAAAATTGAGAAGACAGCAACAGACAGTAAATGCTGCCTCTGCAAAGAAGCTGAAGAAACAGTGGACCACCTAGTTAGCTGTTGCAAGAAGACTGCACAGACTGACTGCAAACAACAGCATGGCAAAGAATGATGCATTGAAATATTTATAAGATATTTGCCTGCAAGCTAGAACTGGTGGAACCACAAAATAGACAATGTAATAGAAAATGAAGAAGCTAAAGTCCTCTGGCATTTTAGAATTAAAAAGACAAGAACCTGCCACATAACACCCCAGACATAACCATTGTTGATAAGAAAGACAAAGAGGTCTGGAGAGTAGACACTGTAATACCCGAAAATAGCAGAAGAGAAGAGAAAAAAAATGGAGAAAATCACAATATACAAAGACCTGCAGCTAAAATGGAACCACTGTGGCAAAAGAAAGTCTTGGGTGCAATCCCAAAATATCCTGAACACCGCTTGAATACCAAAGACAGCCTTACCTTGGAACAGTTTACGTCCTGCGATGACACCATCAAAAACATCTACCTACTCCACATCCTTGGGAAAGACTCAATAGGTAGATAAAAATGCCAAATGTAGTCTAAACATCTGGCTAACTGTGTGAACTACAATAATAACCTGCTGTCTCCTAATGATGGTCCAGATTTTTGCAGTCCAGATCTGGTGACCTTAATGCAGCCTCCTTTGCATATGTACATATAACATATTCCTAAACCCATCACACTGTGAAATAATACATGTTTTAGCATAAGGTTGAAATTCTTGATTGGAATCCATAGAATCACTACATATTTCCAACTACATTAAATAATCATGCCCTACCCAAATTGACTGGATGGGTTTATGCCAGTGCATTTTTACTTAAGCTGACTTATACAATAAACAGCAGAAGTGATTTTAATTCATGTGCAATACTATACCTTGCTTTGTTCAGATGAGTATGGTATTTGTAAAGCATCCATAGCGCGCACCATAGCTTGTATAGCGGAATATATGTTTTGATAAACCAGTTTTGTGTAGCTTTTCCGCTCTTCTTCTGTAAAGCCTGATCCATGAATTATCTTCATCTGCTTGATAAATGTACTTTTCCCACTCTCTCCTGTACCTGTAAGAAAGGAAAGAAAGGCAAACTTTTAAAGGGAAGGGAGATTTTATTCCTTCATGCTAATATCAACTGATGCACTTGAGAAGACAGCAAAAGACAGCAAATGCTGCCTCTGCAAAGAAGCTGAAGAAACATTGGACCACCTAGTTAGCTGGTGCAAGAAGACTGCACAGACTGACTCCAAAAAGTAGCAAATATAATTTGGTACTAAGTAAGGAGATGGCCTGAGGCACAGACATAGTCACAAAATTTCAGTTTTTATATAAACAATAATATACATAATGCTTTTAAGTCACCAAGTTAACCAAGTCAGAATAATGAAGTCACTATAAATGAAAACAGGGATTGAAAACATTACATTAATTCATAAGAAACTGAAAGAATAAGTCTGTTATTGAAAATCTTTCTAATACACCTACATATCTATATTTTGGGGGGGGAATTATTTAAAAATTGCAACAGAAAATCCCCTCTTCAGGTAAATTTACTACTGATATATTTAACATCTCTTAAAGTGTTAGTAAAGAATCTACTTAGATATTGTACATTATATCTTTAAAAGGTTATTAGCTATAAGAATGGTGGTTTGACTGCTTAGGAAACAGCAAGAGACCCTAATTTTTATTTAAAACCCCCAAGTATTTTCCCCATGCCACCACTAGAGGTCTCTCAATACCATAAATGAAAATATTGAGGGATCTGAAAACTCAAATGCTTCAGACAATCTGAAAATGCCTGTGTCTCCTGTATGGTTTGCAAACTACTGAGGCGATTTTAAAATTGAGTAATGAAGCTAATTATTTCTATCAAGTTTTCTCTGTGTGTACTGATTGTTTTTACTGATACATGTTACATTCTTATTTATCTTTAAATTATTTTTATTTATCTTTCACTTCTTATCTTTCACTTCACCAATACAACACTATGGCTTCTCTTCATTTTCTCTTTTTAACCTCCCCTTAATAGCTTCTGAATATTTTTTTTAAAAAAAGAATCATAGTAATTTGGCCTGCAGACAGTTTCTGCCTTTGACTTCACTAAACAATGTTTCACTGGTAGAATGCACTGGTTGGGTTGATATAAGAAGCTCAATTTATTAACTTGTGAAAATCTAACCAATTTGTTAAGTTGTGTTAACAAAAAGATCTCTAGGTTTAGACATTACTGTAGTGCTTTAAACGATCACTAGACAACTCTTACCTAGTTGGATCATCATTCCAGAGATACTTCCTTATCTAAACAGAAAAACAGAATGACTACTACTGGGCAAAAAAGCAGTGGGAGCGAGCCAGAGCAACATCTGACTTCCTGCTGGCTTCCCCATTGAGTTTTCTTCTGGGAAGTTGGCAGAGAGCATCAAAAATCTTCCCTCTCTTCCTCCCTATCATTTCCTTCCTTCCTTCCTTCTTTCCTTCCTTCCTTCCTTCAAAAATAAATAAATGAATAAAAGTTTTAAAAATTAAAACAGCAATGAACACAGATTTAGAAAGGCACAGATTTTCTTGAAGGAAAATACAGCAGAGCATTTTGGTAGGCCATCGCTCTTAAGCCCAAATACACAAGAAAAACTAGGTCTGATACTGAAGAGCAAACAGTGCTGGTGCACTCTTGGCTGCCAGGTTAAAGCCATTCTGAAGCCTAAATATGTTTCTCTGTATCCTGTCTAACACACGTCTGCGATCAGTCAACCAAGTCATCTATATAGAAACTAAAGCATTGGATAAAGCTAAACTATGGTTTCTGACAGCCAGTTTGACAAAGCTGGCTGACAACTGGCTGACAACTGTATTCAATGAGTAGTCCTTAATGGTACTACATCTACATGGAGGGAAGGCAAGCAGTGGAGTACTACAAGGTTCTGTCTTAGGCCCAGTACTCTTCAATATCTTTATAAATGACTTAGGTATGAAGAAGCTTCTTGGATGAGAAGTGAAATGTCTTCAAAGGAAAAGAAAAACAAGAAAGTCCAGTTGCCTTCTGAAAAAGCACTTTTGGGACACATCAGCAGATATGGTGGCTACTTTCTTGTTTTCCATACAGCAAATTATAATCCCCTTTTGTTCGGAATGGCTGCTTTAATTGTCCTCAGCTGAAGAATTGGGATGGTTTGAAGCCTGCCTCCCCTTTGGCTACTGTTTTTCTCATCTCCAGTGGCATTCTCTTTCATTTCCATTTATTTTTTAAAATTGTTTACTTACCAGTAATTACCAGTAATCTTCTTAAATAATCAAATTGAATTAAATCTTCTTAATTAATTCTTCTTTAATTGTAACTCTCTGCATCCCTTAATACCTGGTGTTGCTGCCTTGCTCCCTGGAACTTATGGAAAGCTGCATGGGCTTTTACAGTCTGTCCTCTGCCTATATATGCAGACATTACATTTCAGTGAGCCAAATACTGGAGAACTAGAAAATTACATGTCAGACGAGGAAGACTGATGTCAGCATAACCATCTCAGTTATTCCCTTCCCTTTTAACTGCTGTAGTAAAGATATGAAAAGTAGTTTTTGTGCTTGTAACATTTCTGCGGTCAGAAATTGATAGTGTTTTGATAACTATGGGAGTCTGGCTTCTTGACATTTTTATGGGAGTTGGGTCATGTCTAGACCAAACCTTCATAATCTGATATTCCCTCTGCCACTTTCATATGTTTGATTATAAATAAATCATGCTATAGATAGTGATGAGAATTATATTCAGCGCATCTGTAGGATACCAGATTGTGGAAAGTTTATCTTGACAATTTATTACAGTATTTATTTGTTAAATGGTCTTTTGACTTGAGGTTGAATATAAGTGTCTATCTTCTGGAGACCACTCTATAAAAATCAGCCTTTGATCACAGCTGGTCTTTTTCCATAGGTAGATGCTTGCATGCCTTGAGGCTATGTCCAAAATTACTCTGCACATTAGAAAATGCTGTGTGGAGATATGCCATGATAGCTTCATTGTATCATCAGATGATGAATCCATAGGAATTAAGAAACAAAGGGTTTGTATGTTTGCTTGTGGTAATGAATCTTGCTCTTGATTTTAGAAGAATGTGGAATATATAGATCAGCCACTGGTTACAAAAACACCAGCAGGTTATAAATTATTCTTATTATAATGGAGAAAGTAAAGCCTCTTTGTCGGCTCTTGTGCTTCATTGGAAAATGGAAAAGGAGAACAATTGGGGATAATAATACATTGAAAAGCGGCAGCAAGAACTGATTGCTGTAAATGAATTTCTTTCAGGAAAGCCACAACAATCTCTAGATATTGAAATTGTGGGTTTAACTCTTAGACATCTAAAGCAAACACTGCCTCATTGAATGCTCAATGGTTGCAGATTTGTGCCTATATTGGGATGGCGGTATTATTTAAGCATACAAGATTCTATGAGATTTCAATGTATTTCCTATTATGACAAATATCTTAAAATCAGTTTTATGAAAGACACTTTAGATGGATTATAAGGCCCAAATGAGAATATAACTTTATATGGAAACAAGAAAGTAGCCACCATATTTATTTATTTATTAATCAATTTTCCTCTCCCAACGGGACTCGGGGCGGTGTACAGCCGAATAAAAATACAGTCATAAATACAATATTTAAAATGAAGTTAAAAAGATTAAATAAATGGCTGAAGAATAAAACAATCAAAGGGGTTAAAAAGCTAAAAACCATTTAAAATCAATTAAAAGCCCTACAAGTAACTCTAGGCCAGACCGGCTTGATGGAATAGGTGGGTCTTCAGCACGTGCCAGAAGGTTAATAGGTCAGGGATGGTCCTCATCTCCGGGGGTAATTCGTTCCAGAGGGAGGGTGCTCCCACAGAGAAGGCCCGCACCCTCGGGGCCGCCGGCTGGCAACGTCCAGCCAGCGGCACCCCGAGGAGGCCTGCCCTATGGGAGCACACTGGTTGACGGGAGGCTGATGGTGGCAGTAGGCGGGCCCGTAAGTACCCAGGTCCCAAGCCATGGAGCGCTTTAAAGATGACCACTAGCACCTTGAATCGCACCCGGAAGGCCAATGGGAGTCAATGCAACTCGCGCAAAAGTGGTGTAACATGGGAGCTCTGAGAAGCCCCCAAAACCACCCGCGCGGCTGTATTCTGCATCAACTGGAGCCTCCGGATGCTCTTCAAGGGGAGCGCCATGTAGAGAGCATTGCAATAGTCTAGGCAGGAGATGACGAGGGCGGATGTGACCGTGCGAAGTACATCCCGATCCAGAAAGGGCCGCAACTGGTAGATCCTACGGACCTGACAAAAAGCCCCCCTGGCGACAGCCGCTATATGATCTTCTAATGACAGCCGTACGTCCAGGAGGACACCCAGATTGCACGCCTTCTCCATGGGGGCAAGAATTTCCTTCCCACGGACAGCGATGGAGTTAGCTGGCTGTATCGGGGTGCTGGAAAGCACAGCCACACGGTTTTGGCCGGGTTGAGCTGAAGCCTGTTTCGCCCCATCCAATACCGCACAGCCTCCAGGCACCGGGTCATCACTTCCACGGCTTCGTCGGGGTGGCCCAGGGTAGAAATGTACAGCTGAGTGTCATCAGCGTACTGATGAAACTCTACCCCAAAGCCACGGATGACCTCACCCAGCAGCTTCACATAAATGTTGAACAGCAGAGGCGAGTGCACAGACCCCTGAGGTACCCTGCAAGTCAGGGGCCTCGGGGCCGATCTCTGCCCCCCTGCCAACACAAATTGCGAACGGTCAGAGAGGAAGGAGGAGAACCACTGTAACATAGTGCCTCCCACCCCCAGCCCCACCAGCTGCCGCAATGATACTGTGGTCAACAGTATCAAAAGCCGCCAAGAGATCTAACAGAACCAGGACAGAGGAACAACCCTGTCACGGCCCTCCAGAGATCATCCACCAGCACGACCAACGCCGTCTCCGTGCTGTACCCGGGCCTGAAACCTGATTGGCATGGATCTAAATAGACAGCTTCATCCAGATGCCTAGGGAGCTGTCGTGCCACCACACTCTCAACAGCCTTCACCACAAAGCGAAGTTTGGAGACTGGACGGTAATTAGATAATAAAGTTGGGTCCAGGGATGGTTTCTTGAGGAGGGGTCTCACTACCGCCTCTTTCAAGGCAGCAGGCAGAAACCCCTCACTCAAGGAAGCGTTAATAATACCCTGGAACCAACCTCATGTCACCTCCCGAGTGGCCAATACCAGCCAGGAGGGACACAGATCCAGTAAACATGTGGTGGCATTAAGCCCATCCAGCATCCTGTCCACGTCCTCGAGGGTCACAGGATCAAACTCTCCCCAAATGACCTCCCCGAACTCCGCCCCTGCCCCCCCTCCAGAGTTGCCCAGAGTCCAACCCATCCCGGATCTGAGTGATTCTGTCCTGTAGAAAATTCGAAAAATCCTCAGCCTGCCCCTGTAAAGGATCCTCCCACACTCCCACTTCTAAAAGGAGCAGGTCATCCTGAAAAGGGCGGCTGGGTGGTTTTCTGCGGACGCAATAAGGGCGGAAAGGTGAGAATGCTTTGCCGCCCTTATCGCCACTAAATAGGTCCTAATATGGGACCGCAATAGTGTTCGGTCAGATCCGGAGCGGGTGGCTCTCCAACTGCTCTCTAGGTGTCTTTTCCGGCGCTTCATCTCCCTCAGCTCCTCTGAAAACCATGTAGCCAATTGGGATCGGCATCGGGTCAGAGGCCGCAAGGGCACGACCCGGTCAAGGGCCTCAGCCGCCACCCTATCCCAGTGGCCATCAGAGTCGTGTGTGCGAACACCGGGAAACGGCCCAAGCTCCATCAGGAACCTATCCGGGTCCATCAGGCGTCTGGGGCGGAACCATCGTGTCGGTCCCGCCTCCCTGCGAGGAGGGGGCGTGGCGTGGAAGTCCAGCCTGAGGAGCGAATGATCAGACCATGACAGGGACTCTACAACAACGTCCCCTATACCTAGATCATCCTGCCACTGTCCAGAGACAAAAACCAGATCCAAGATGTGACCCCCAACATGAGTGGGTCCCTAATTAGTTGGGTAACTAATATCTACTGATATGTCCCAAAGGTGCTTTTTCAGAAGGCAACTGGACTTTCTTGTTGCTGTTTTTCCTTTAAAGACATTTCACTTCTCATGCAAGAAGCTTCTTCAGCTCTGCAGGATAGTGGGAAATGCTGTCTGCAAGGAATATAAATCCTTCCATTCCCCACTATCCTGTCAGAGCTGAAGAAGCTTCTTGGATGAGAAGCGAAACGTCTTCAAAGAAAAACAAGGAAGAAGAAAGTCCAGTTGCCTCCTGAAAAAGCACCTTTGGGACAACTATAACCTGGATAACTGAGAATCTCTACAGATTCATATCTACTGACGTGTCCCATGATATGGGAAGTTTGTTCCCTCTCAATATTTTACCAAATAAATTAAGAATATTCACATCATAGTACATGGTTTACAACACTTCATTTAGTGATCGTTCAATGTTACAGTGACTTGGCCATTTTCTCCACTTATTTATTTATTTATTTACAAGATTTATATGCCGCCCCCTCTCCCTGCGGGACTCAGGGCGGTGTACAGTCATTAAAAAATATAATAATAATACAATAATTAAAAACAATTAAAAGATTAAATTAGGTGGTTGAATAATAAAAACGAGACAAGGGTTTAAAAATAAGGACTAAAACCAAGTAAAACTGAATTTAAAACCCCATAAAACCCTAGGCCAGACCGGCTTGATGAAATAAATAAGTTTTCAACGTGTGCCAGAAGTTCAGAAGGTCAGGGTTGATCCTTATCTCCGGGGGTAGTTTGTTTCAGAGGGAGGGTGCTCCCAAAGAGAAGGCCCGCACCCTCGGGGTCGCCAGCCATCCAGTCAGCGGCACCCCGAGGAGACCCACTCTATGGGAGCGCACTGGCCAATGGGAGATTGATGGTGGCAGTAGGCGGTCCCGTAAATACCCAGATCCCAAGCCATGGAGCACTTTAAAGATGGTAACTAACACCTTGAAAGGCACCCGAAAGACCACCGGGAGCCAATGCAGCTCGCGCAAGAGTGGTGTAACATGGGAACTCTGAGAAGCCTCCAAAACCACCCGTACGGCCACATTCTGCACCAGTTGGAGCCCTCGGGTGCTCTTCAAGGGGAGCCCCATGTAGAGAGCATTGGCATAGTCTAGGCGGGAGATAACGAGGGTGGATGTGACTGTGCGAAGCGCATCCCGATCCAGAAAGGGCTGCAACTGGTAGATCCTACGGACCTGACAAAAAGCCCCCCTGGCGACAACCGCTATATGATCTTCTAATGACAGCCGTACGTCCAAGAGGACACCCAGATTGCGCGCCTTCTCCGTGGGGGCAAGAATTTCCTTCCCCACGGCCAGCGATGGAGTTAGCTGGCTGTATCGGGGTGCCAGAAAGCACAGCCACACGGTTTTGGCCGGGTTGAGCTGAAGCCTGTTTCGCCCCATCCAATCCCGCACAGCCTCCAGGCACCGGGTCATCACTTCAACGGCTTCGTTGAGGTGGCCTGGGGTAACGACTATAGAAGCATGCCCGAGGTCATGTGATAAAAATTCAGCCCATTAGCAAATAATTCATATTTATGACGGCTCCTTTGATCCCTTTTGCCAACCTTTTGACAATCAAAGTCAGTGGGGAAGCCAGATTCACTTAACAACCGGATTGCTAGCTTAACAATTGTAGTGATTTGCTTAAAAACTATGGCAGGAAAGGTTGTTAAAATGGAACAAAATTCACTTAACTGTCTTGCTTAGCAACAGACATTTTGGGTGTAAGTCAAGGACTACCTGGATATAGAGAACTTGTGCCATTAGCCTGCCTTCCTGTGCCATGCTCATGTCATTTTTCATTCAAAAAATGGGGCATTACCACCTCCTGCAACGCATCTTCTCTCTTCATTTTTTCTCCCTGACCCTTTTTTCTTTTGTAAATTTTTCTTGACCTTTAAACATTGATTTTAATATGGATCTGATACAGCTTGAAATTTTGGTAGTGGTTTGCTCTTGACATTTAGTTTTATTACCACCCTAGGTAACATCATCAATGGGTCTTGGTTAAAATGTTTTGTTCTATTCCTCAGCTCTATTGCTGGTCTAAGACCGTAATAAAGTTCTATTCTATTCTATTCCTCAACTTGAGATTTCTTAGCATTTAGTACAGTTAAAACAAGGGAAAACTCTCCCCCTAACTTCACAAAATAGGTATGTTTTTTCAAGAATCTGAATGTTGAAGTGATGACTCTTGTAGATAATATAAGAAACAAATAAAAAGAAAGCTAATACTATTTTTTTTCTAATATTATATTAATTGTTATTGCCTTCTTGTTCTATGCATTATTCCTGTCATATCTCAGGGTCCGCAGAAGCATAGTTTGGGATTTGATGCATAGTGATGCTACCTGGAAATTACTGCCAACTTGTACCAGAGTCTGATGCCTAATCTCCTCCTTTCTCATACAGGCTTGAGACCAGCAATGGTGGAGTTATATATATTCACTATTAATGTCTATTTTATTAATTCTGCACTCTAGTATATTTTTCTACTGTAAAAGTTCCAGAGATAGAGAGAGCTCACAAAGGCAGACATAATAACTAACAATAAATACCATATTATACATATAAAATATCTGGAGTCAGAAATCATTCATTTCTTCCTACCATAAACATCCTCTTCTCCACAGAAAATAAACTCATGGAAATACCTTCCGTCCCCCACTATGGGGACATCAAATGTATCTATCAAAAAATGGAAACTATTTTAAGTGAGGATAATTTATCTAAAATTTATCTAAAAATTGTATTGAATCCTATGTTCGCCCCCTAGTGAAATTGAAAAACCTGCTGGTTTTACTGTTACCAAGGAGACATGCCGTCGTTCTCTATTTCCTTTGAGTGTTTTTTATAATTCAGAAAAAGCAATGATTATGTTTGGTTTTTACAGACAGGAAATCCACTTCAAAACTTAATACAACCACAATGCTCTCTCATTCATGTGATACTGAAGTTTTGAAGGAATTAGTTACGTATTTGTACAAAAATTAATAACTGAAAATATTGAAGTATTCCTTATTGCGAAGGGTTTGTGAGGTAACTCGGGAAGAATATCTAGTCTGTTACTTGAGAACCATGGCATATCTGAAAATTAAGTAGAAGATGCAATCACAAGTATATTAATACTTCAGTAATTGTTAAGAAAACTCTGCTTGACCCAATTACTACAGTAGTATCGTTCCCAAGTTTCTTACTTTACATGTCACCCTGTCACTCCATCAAATCAGGAAGTAAAAACATCCTTGTTTGCCTAATATCATAGTTAGGACATAAAAAAAAGATGGGATAATGGGATAAAAATACAACAATAACTATTCTGCATAAGTAAACACAGAAGTGACTCAGGGCCCTATGACTAATGACAATAACTGGTCCTCCAGCTTTTATGCTTATATATTTACTTGCTTCATCATTCTTTTCCTTTTGCTCTCCATTCTCTGGAAAACTGAAAAAAATGGGTAAAACCTTGCTACTCTTATTATCTGGTATATGGGCGTGTGTGAGTGTGTTTTAGTGAAATGAACAAGTTTGATTCTGAAATGTTTCCACTTCACTGGAAATGAAGGAAGATGATAAAGAAAATTATTCAGAAAATGCCAAGTCATGAAAATGAGTTGCATACAAACATTGCAAATATCTGACTATAGTAAGCAAACAGAAATCACTTTCATTCAAAAAAAATGTGTGCAAATCAATATTTATAAATGTATATCAACATATATCAATATATATAAATGTATGTTCCAATAACTGTAACCAGAAATTGTAGACATATAATCAATTTTACTAAGGAAATGAATAAAACGCAATGTAAATTTACTTTGTTGCAGTTCTAACATTTTATTTGTTTTATTTATATAGTGTATGAACTATCTTGCTCAAGAGCCTTGTAATCAAATAAAATGCAAAATTAATGTAACAAATAATATAAAATAAACATTGACAAAAATATAATGGCACAAATAATTTTCTAGTTACTTAATTATTAAGGCCTTCCAGAACTATTTCTTGGAAGGCATAAGAGAGATGAGAGCCAGTTTGGGCTAGTGGTTAAGGTACCGGGCTAGAAAACTGGGAGACAGTGAATTCTAGTCTCACCTTAGGCATGAAAGCCAGCTGGGTGACTTTGGGCCAGTCACTCTCTCCTAGCCCATGATGTCAGGCTTGCATCACAAGCCGATCAGTCGATTCCTGCGGAATGGGATGGACCAACACTTGGTTGAGCCAAAATTAGAAAAAGCAGATTTTGCACTTGCAGGAAAACACACAAAAGAATAACTCTTGTGCTGGGGATACACTGTTACAAATGAGGGGAGCAGTCATCAAAATGCTAGCCTCTTTGACCCTTCCTGTCCTATCTCTTGATAAGAGGAGACTTCAGCAAAGAACATCTTGTTCACACAGGTCTATCATGCAGAATTTACCTGAGATAGAAAATCTCCCAGGGACTCAGCTTCTGAGCCTCACTTTAAGGAGGTTGCAATGATCAGTGTACTGCAGAAATAATTGTTTTGCAGAAAGCTTGGGCAGGAAGATACTCTGAAAGTATTACTGCTTATAAAGCCATGTACCCCACCATAAACTCCAGTTGAGCCTAAGAGCAACCAAAGGAACTTAAGAGTCACATATTGTATAGCACTAACCTTACAGTGACATAAATTGGGATAAGGAAAAAAAAAACCCCACTGCTTATCTAGTCTTGGGATGCCCCAAGCCTAGGCTGCTCTAGAAGTGATGGGTGAGGTAGTTGTATAGATATGAGCTTAGACTCTGAGTTACATAGGGCTTGGTCCCATCATTGTTATTTAAATCTGGCAGATTGTGGGAATGGAGGTGAAATGTGTATTTAGGGTCTGTCATTCTGCTAAACAGATCTCAGGAACCCATCTTAAAAAGTGCTGTTGGCTTGGTTTGTGGACATCCAATGCAGTTTTTAGTTTCATTCAAAATCACTGCTGCAATAGCAGCATAATAGAATGAGCAAATAATTAACCACAAATGAGGTTCAGGCATAACTAATGCAATTTTGAAAGCACATTACAATACATTAGTGGCTTTAATGAGGTTTAGTTGCGTCAATATTTTGGTTACCAACTATTTTACCTATGCTGATTCAAATCACTATCCTTGATTTTCAATTGTTTTAAGACTATGTTGCTAGTGCTAATTATAAATGGTAATGGCAGATAAAATGAATTTGCTTCATTTGATGTTTAGAACAGAAATGCATGTTCCTGAAAATTCACTTAAAAAGTTGTTATTACTTATATGAAAAAGTCAATGTTTCATACATGAGCTTTATCCCTTTTTTCAAGCACTCTAAGCAGTACTTTTTTGAAATATACTAAATATAATATCTCTATTTATCATATGAGCAAGAAAGAATATGGCTATTGCTATTTTACTATTGTGTTTGTATGAATAAACATAAAAATGCTTTGGAAAAATAGTTCACCATTCTCCTCCTACAATTCTTTGTCCCTAGTTCCAAGCAGTCATTTGAAATTTGAATTATAGTGAAGCTTTTTATTTCATATCATTCATTGGCCTATCTGACTCAGCAATGTCAATACCCATTTTTTCTTCTTCTCTATACAGGTAGTCCTCGACTTACAAACCACAATTGAGCCCAAAATTTCCATTGATAAGCAAGACAGTTGTTAAGTGACTTGTGCCCCATTTTACAACCCTTTCTTGCCAGTTATTAAGTGAATCATTACAGTAGTTAAATGAATCATGTGATCATTAATAGAATCTGGCTTTTCCCATTGAGTTTGCTTATCAGAAGCTGGCTGGGAAGGTTACAAAAGGTGATCACCTGACCTTGACTCATTGCAACTGTCATAAATACATGCCAGTTGCCAAGAACCCAAATTTTGATCATGTGACCATAGGAATGCTGCAACAGTTGCAAGTGTGAAAACTGGACATAAATCACCTTTTTCCAGTTCTAACTTTGCATGGTCACTAAACAAACAGTTGTAAGTCAATGACTATCTGTAATGACTCAAAATACATTTCTCTTTCACCTGAGCTGCTTCCCATCTTTAAACAACCATTTACAGAATTTTGGATAAGTAAGTAGAATATCCATGTTGTAAAAGCAAAGTGCTACTAACTCCCACCTATTTACTAATGTCCTTTCCCTGGAATGCCTCTGGGCATTCTATGTACCTAAACATGGTGAAAGTCTATGGAGATTCTCAATCATCCAGATGAGGTGCTTTCTTCAAAAGGTAACTGGACTCTCTGGTGTTTTCTTTGAAGATGTTTTGCTTCTCATCCAAGAAATATCTTCAGCTTCTTGGATGAGAGCTTCTTCAGCTTTTTGGATTGGAACTCTTCAGCTTCTTGGATAACAACTTCTTCAGTTTCTTGGATTGGAACTTCTTCAGCTTCTTGGATGACAACTTCTTCAGCTTCTTGGATGAGAACTTCTTCAGATTCATGGATGAGAACTTCTTCAGCTTCTTGGATTAGAACTTCTTCAGCTTCTTGGATGAGAAGCGAAACGTCTTTGAAAAAGGGCCAAAGAGTCCAGTTGCATCTTGAAAAAAAGCATCTTTGGTGAAAGGAAACAATATTGGCTAGTTGGAAGAGAACAGGGGAATGTCTTTTCCTTCTCTTGCTATATTTTATCTGTTGAGTTTGCATGATGAATACAATAATAAGGATATCAGTAGAGAGACATAACAGACTTTTTTTGGCCCTTTGCTTTTTAGGATTTATGATTTGGATGGTCAGAAAAAAGAAGGCCTTGTTGCTAGAAGGACCATCCAAAAATGATGACTGATGAAGACACAGGCTGCTCCTCTACCTCTCTACCTAATCACACCACAATCACTATAACAAGAGTGATATTCCCAAAACATTGCATTCACTTCATCCTTAGACTATCAGTGAAGTTGTCAATTACACCAGTGAAAGCTTATTTATTTCAAAACTATCCAAAAACAACTTCAAAGTGCATAAAATCTCTTAAGCATTGTCACCCCTTCCCATGGGAGGAAAGTCAGATGCCTGTCAGGGACTGGAAACAGAGACAATAAAGGTGGGATGACAAACAGTCAACAAATGCCAGGCTGGTACAGTTTCTCCTGGGTCAAGAATGGGTGGATATAGACTAGATCTCAGACATCAGGAATGGTTCATAGGCTGATGTTTGGCTTGTGGAATCCCATGCTCAAAGAAAGAGGCAGGAATGTGTGTGTGGAGGGGGAGTGACTTGAAAGTGATTGTTTTCATTGGGACCACAATAAGAACTTTATTTGCTCACAGCTTCTTCTATTTAAAAAAATTTCCTTTTGAAAACACCATGCAGAGAACCAAGCTGTAAGCTTAGCAAAAGGTGCAGGATTTTATGTTAACTATTATGTGTTGTTGCCTTGGCTGCAATGTAGGCTTCCTTCCTCTGGGCTGGTTTTAGCTTTCTCACATTAATCTAATGCAGAGGTCTCCAAACTTGGCAACTCTGGGAGTTGAAGTCCACAAGTCTTAAAGTTGCCAAATTGGGGGATCCCTGATCTAATGGTTTAGTCAAATCCAGAGGGGCTGCAGAATCAAGGCAAGATCATTATTAATTGCATGCTGGCCGAACCATCCCCAAAATAACTCTCTCCCAACTCTGGTCTATCATCATAACAAAGCATAACGCGCCAAAGCACACGGTGAGTTTCATGGCTAAATCCAGTAGTGTTCAAACTGAATATTGGCTCATGCCATCTAGGAATAACTAGACTTGTTGGGGTTCTGGCACCACGATAGCGGTAACCCCCCCCACCCCCCCCCACACACAGAAGCCCTAATCTTAGTGATAACATGCAATAAAGCACCCAGTAGAAGAATAAATTGTGCAAACGTGGCAAAGAAATCACACTGCCATTTGTAAACTCTGCCCATATTCCCTCAATTCCGTGTAATGTAAACTGGACTTTAAAGTCTACTCAACAGACTACAGCATTACTCATCTATTCTAGATAAGAAGCCAGTTTGGCCCTCCCCAAACAATTTCGGAATAAACTTCCTGCATTCAGCTGACTGTATCTCTCAGTAAAGTAAGGTTGGAAAGAGTCTTGAGTAAGTTCCCTAGAAATATCAGCACCTTGGTCTCCGGTCCTGCTCCTTAAATTGGGAATATACGGCCTAATTTACTAGTAATTTTATTTAAAATAAATCTTTTAAATTAGGAATAAGCACAATTTATATATCTCAGCCTCAACTACTATGTTAAAATTACAATCCAAAATAATATTAGCAACTTTTAAACAGAGTATCTATGGAGATTCTCAGTCATACAGGTTATGGTTATCCCAAAGGTGCTTTTTTCAAGAGGCAACTGGACTTTCTAGGGTTTTCTTTGAAGACGTTTCGCTTCTCATCCAAGAAGCTTCTTCGGCTCTGGAGGTTCTTAAACAGAACCTCTTCCTTAACCATTTGGGGAATCCTGCCCTCAATCCTGCGATCTTGGCACTGGTGAGCCCATGGGGTTCTGCTCCTGCCCTCGGCAGGTTCCTGATCTGTCCCCAGATCGCTCCTGAAGCGGATCACCAAGGCTGCGCCTCCTGGCCTGACCCCACCCTGGGCTCACCCAAACCCAGGCAGGACGGGCCGACCCGGCTCACCCAAAAGCAGCAGCTTCAGCTCGTCGCCGGAATGCAGCTTGTCTCGACGCAGCCGCCGCTCGATCTCCAGCCTCAGGAGCCGGCTCGTCTTCTGCTCTTCGGATAAGCAGCAGCACTGCCCGCCCATGCTAGGCAGCGCCTCGGGAGAAGCCGGCCTGAGGGGCGCCCCTTTCTCTGGGGAAACGTCGAAGATCCCTCGGATAACTCGGGCGCTTCTTCCCAGAAACACAGAACGGGCCGCTGGAGGGCCCCGGCGGGAGGCCGTAACTCCGGCTTGAATTGTCAGCCGACTCGTCTTGTCCCCCAGGGAGTTGCCTCTCTGAGTCTCCTCAGTCGGCGACCCAGGCTCCGCCCCTTCAACCCACGTTCACTTTTCGGGAAGGAGACTTCCCGCTTCTGCCCGACGCGGCTCTACTTTCCTTTGGCTGCGAGGGAGCATCTAAAATTGCAGCGTTTACTTTCTTTCCTTGTGGGATGAGGATCCGGCGCTGTTCGGGAACAGTAGATCCGTTTCCCCCGTCCCCTTCAGACGTTCGGGATGAAAACCCGATAACCTCAAGGTTACTTCGGTTGTCTTCGGTTCAGCAGGCTGGCGCACCCTCGCCATGGCCCTCGTTACTTCGGGGATCGCTTCTTCCTAAATGTTGAAGCGCCGTGACTGAATCGACGCCTCGTGTTACTGAATCAAAACAAAACAAAAACGTTTGAAAGACTTACTCAGCGCAATGTCCTAAATCGTGGCTTAACAAGCCATAATGGCTGGCTTCGTGCAATGTGTTAAGGCCCAGAGGTCTCCAAACTTGTCAACTTTTAAGACTTGTAGACTTCAACTTCCAGAATTCTCCAGTTAGCATAGCTGGCTGGAGAATTCTGGGAGTTGAAGTCCACAAGTCTTAAAGTTGCCAAGTTTGGGGGCCCCTGTGTTAAGCCGAAGCCAAACCACGTTATGGGTCAGAACCAGTTTAGTGTATGCTTTGCTGCTCAGTGGCATTGAGAGCGGGGGAGGGAGGAGAAAATCAAAATTCAAGAGGATGGTGTGGTGCTGTGATCCAAGCTTCACATCCCTCTTTCATGTACACATATAAAACAGGCAGAGGTTAAGTTATGACGCAGCTCTCACCATCTGACTGGTTATGATCAGCCTCCTTTGGAGGAAACTTCTAAGCCCTAATGTGGCTTGTGGCTTAATATAAGGTTTGATTCAGATTATGTGTTTTTTTTAAATAAAGTTTTATTATAGTTTTCTTCCTCTTGAATTACAGCTTCAATTTTACAAATGTGATATACTGGTTGTATCAACATTATGCATTCTATTATACCTCTAATTCTATTATACCTATAATAGATACGATTCAGATTGTTAAGGTCGTTAACCATGGTTCATGATTCAAGGATATGTGTGAAGCAGGTGAGTAGATTCAATGAGAACTATCAAAACTCATTGGAAAAAAACCCAGCTTTTTGAGCTAGTAACTTCACAACAGATCCAGCTCACCTCTTCAGTGAGCGCCAGTTGCCACCAGTTATTGATGTTGGTGATTTTCCATCTCTGGATTCCTTACTTGCCTCTGTTTTCTATCAGTGTCAACATTCGTGAGGTTTTCTTGCTCATTTCCCATAGCTTTTCTCAATTTTGTCCTTCTCTTTTTCTGCATGCCTTTACAGGTATATTCTTCCCAGTACGGATATCATTGCACAATGCACATCTCGCTCCAGGCAGGATAAATATTCACTGAGCTGAATTTTTGAACCTTTACCTGTTGGGTGGATACTGCCTTGTACACCTTTAGTAGTTAATTTCTCTTACAAAATGTTGAAAAGCAGGAAGCAAACAAGAAGCAATAATAATATAAATTTACAGTATTTAATCTATCTATATATATCTATATTTACATCTATCTATCTTTCTATCTATAACATACATAATATATACATACATATGAAACACAGTTTTCTTGGACTAGATAGATAGATAGATAGATAGATAGATAGATAGATAGAGATAGATAGATAGATAGATAGATAGAGATGATAGATAGATAGATGATAGATAGATAGATGATATATAGATATAGATAGATATATAGATGATAGATAGATAGATGATAGATAGATAGATAGATAGATAGATAGATAGATAGATAGATAGATAGATAGATAGATAGATAGATGGAGAGGGAAAGATAGATATAGATGACAGAGAGGGAGGGAGGAAGAGCTGAACAGTGACTCAAAATGTTGCTGATTGCTCCATTCTAAATGCCCTTCCCTCTCAGTCATGTGACCCAGACTAGGAAGTATATACATCTTTCTTTGTTCCTCCCAGCCCTTGTAGAAACACGTATAGATGCACAGAGGTGCAACATGGCACATCATTCCACAGCAGAAAATGGAACCACCTTGTATGTATACTATTGGTAAAGAGTTGTAAAAAAAGAATTACTCCATCTTTTTATTCTTTTCAAATCTAGCAAAATCCTTGTAAGAAATCAGATAGAGGCTTAAGACTTTGGCTAGTAGACAGACTTAGTATAAAGAAGTTTCTGAGGTGATTGAACTGGCTAGATATTATATTTTTATGACATATTCTCTTGGTGCTCTTCAAAACAAGTTGTAGCTAGTTACTTCCAATTAGGATGAGAAATACTTCCTTTGGGGTTGCTGATCTTGATGCTTACAACATTGGCTTCTTCTCTTGGGTATGCATTCATACTCTTTTCAACTCTGTTGATGGTCTCCTTGTCCTCATCCTCCCTCCCTCCATTGCTATATATACTTTCACCTTAAATCCTAATTTCCAGAGGAGGTTGAGGATGAAATTTGGGAAGGGATTTCTTAAACTGGATTTATTTCCAGACAGTTTACACATGGGAGGCTGGCAGATGATGGCTACAGTGCCGAAAAGGCTATAAAGCTTATTCTTGTTCTTACTGTTTATTTTATTACTCATACTTCAACATTCTTACTCTTTTTTCTTTTCTTTTCTGCAGAATGACCCTGTGCTAACCTTGAAAGGAAAGCGTGATGGGGATATATTATGGGAATTTCCCAAACTGTGCCTTGTGATCCATACTGAGGCAATATTAGCTCATGTACTGAAATTAATAAACACAGTTGGGCCTAAGGAAGCGTTAGGCTGGAGGGCCCTTTTTCTGGGAATCAGGAAAAGAAGATAGGATAAAAGGGCATTCTTTCAGAGTTGAATTGGCACCTGAGGATTGACAATTAAAGTAGCTAGTTTTCTTGAGGAGAAAAAGTAAGCCTTTCCAGTACATAGTTGGTGGATATTATTTGATCCCAGGATTATTAAGCTGACAAATTAGTGTCTTTTCCTGAATTTAATCCTGCATTGTAGGAAATTCTCATCCCTCCCAATCCATAGGTGCTGCCTTTCATTTATGGATAAATAGACTCGATCTATGCTCAATATTTAGTAAATTCTGTGATCTGATTCCACAGATTCCTATCTTTCAAACTTCAGCCTTGATGTCTTATCTTCAGTAGTGCTTATTGCTCTTTGATATGCTAAGAGCAAGGGTGTCCTTGGCCTAACCAGGAGAATCTGGTAATCAGGGAGTGGTGATAGTGAAAGAACTGGAAGAGTTCATGGTTATTTATTAATATCAGACTGCCTCCTATATTGCAGACAGGAGCTACAAGTCACAGGTAATCTATGTTTTATATACAGAATGCAAATACGGAGAAGAAAATGGCCGTGGTTGAGTTTAAGACATTCTATACATTGGTCCAATAAAAATATTAGACATTGTCTCTTCCCCAGACGAATATAATTAATTTTGCTTTTGGGTGAATATTGGAAGTGTAAAAGTAAAGAAGGAACTTTTTATCATCTATGGTGGACATGTGATAAAGCAACAATTTTTTTTTAGTATGATTCATATTTTAATACAGAACATTTTGAAAATGAAGGTAATGATGAAACCAGAAATTTTCCTTTGGGGCCTAATGGAAAAAGACTTGGAGAAAAAAATGGGACTTTGTTATTATATATGTTGACAGTAGCAAGACTATAATTGTATGCATAAAAATGGAAGGACACTTCGATTCCTACCATGGACAAATGGTTGCAGAAGCTGATGGGGTTTATTGGCTGAAATGGCGAAACTGACTATTTTGATTAAAGAAAAGAATGTAAGTACTTTTTATTTCCACATGGAGACCACTTCTGAACTTTGTGCGTCAAGTGGAAAAGAATGAAACTTTTATTTGGGGTTTTAATGATTAGACTGATAGATTCTTATAAAAATGGCTAGTTTAAATCATTATGAAAAAAACAAAAAGTTATGATTTGATGTTAAAGCCTTATGTTATGAGTCAGAAATCAATGTTTCTTTTTCTTTTTTTCTTATCCTTCCTAACTTTTTCCCCCTCCCTTCCTCCCCACTGTTTCCTATTTACTTTCGCATTTTGTATCTTATTTTATCGTATAATTAAATAAAAATGTTAAACTGGAATTTTGCTTTTGGGGGTACTGCTGTTATTAATAATAATGAAGGTGAAAGAGGCTGTAACATTTAGCAATTTACTTAACAATGTTATAAGAACAATTATAAGAACTTTAGACTTCTGTCATTTTAATATTCCATTTATCAATAATTTTAACATTTAGTGCATTTTAGGTCTATCCATACAGGTAGTCCTCCACTGATGATTGTATTGGAGCCTACTCATCATGATAAGTTATGATGGTTATAAAAATAATGGTCAGGTAAATGACTGATTTTACTCTTTTGTGGGGGAGGAGTGTTTAGCAAATGCAGCAATTGTAAAGCTAATGCTATGGTTATTAAGCAAACCAATTGTTCATTAAGGGCTGGTTTTGCTAAAAACCAGAAGTAAATGCCAGGTTTTGGCAAAAACATAAAATCTGGTCACATGACTGCAGGATGCTGCAAACAGCCATAAATGCCAAGACCCTGAAATGTGGTCATGTGACCAGGGGATCAGCTGTCAGAACTTTAGAACAGCATTATAACTATTTCTGGTAAGTTCTGTCATAACTTTGAATGTTTGCCAAGCAACTGGTTATAAGTTGAGGATTACCTATAGCTTCAATATAGTTTATATGTCTATCCATAGTTTCAAGTGTCAGGTTTCATCAAAAGATATTTTGGGAAATTAAAAGTAAAGCTGGATTAACGTGTGTATCCCATAAAATAACTTCATTTTGTTGAGGTTTACAGAGGGTCTGAAAAAGCCTGGCTGTTTGAATGAGAAACAAAGAGATGTTGTATCTGAATGAAATCCAAAAGCAAAGTTACTTTTAGATCTAATCAGCTTTCATATGCCTACCTCCAGGTGCATAATAGAAAGCTGATAGAAGATTTTTGCAAAATATGTATTACTAGCTTGATACCTGTGCTTCACTACGAAGCTATGTGATCAGGCTTAGTTTTTGGGGAGGAAATAAGGGGGAAAAAATCTGCCTCTGCCAGCATCCATCGGTATTCATCTGGCTAGTGTCCTGTCAGTTTGTGAGAGAGTTCAGGGCTGTTTGGAAACCGAAATAGTATTTACTATGTGAGCAAGAAGGAAACAGCAAGGAGCCTGGGCGTGGCTTAACTCAACTGTTCTGTACTAAAGCTGCTTGGTCCTGTGAAACTAAAACTGAAACTCCTCTTGTTGTGGTTTGCATTTGGAACAGATTTCTTTTCAGGTGAGGAGGGGAGTAGAATTCCTTAGCATCAGAGCGTGTTAATAATATATGAAATACTAATGCTCTGATGGTCATTTTGAAAAATCCTTAGTAAGAAACCAAGAGGAACATACGTGCCAAATTTCAAGTTTGTAAGCTTTACGGTTCTGGAGATTTTGTGATGATGTGAGTGGTATCTTGCTTTTATATCAGAGGTGGTGTTCAGCAGGTTCTGACCAGTTCTGGAGAACCAGTAGCAGAAATTTTGAGTAGTTTGGAGAACCGGCAAATATCACCTCTGATTGGAGATTTTACAGTATCCTTCTTCTGTTACACCCACCAAGCCACGCCCACAGAACCAGTAGTAAAAAAAATTTGAATCCCACCACTGTTTTATATAGAGATTTATTTATATATGAGCAGTGTGGTGGCTTGCTTCTCACTCAGAAAATTGAGAGTTCAGTCATGGGTAGCTGCTGATGTTTCTCTCCCAGAGCACATGCCAAAAAAAAAAAAAAAATTAAAATGCTGTGAACTCCATGTTACAACAGGAAGAGCATCCAGCCAGTAAATGATGAGCTCCATCCAGTCAGCCCAACTCAACCCTGAATTAAGGGATTATGGGGTTGTTTATAGGGAGTTTAATATATTATTTATATCGTATTTGTTTCCTCTGGTTTTATTTTGGGGCTACCACCCTATAATACAAGAATAATATAATGAGGAGAGGCAAGAGCCGAGCTTGCCCTTTCCTATACAAAAGATTGAAACTCACTGATTAAAATGACAACAAGCCAACAAAATTATGCCAAGGTAATCACAATACAAGGGGATTTGTTCAAGTGTGATAAGAATGGAATGTGGGTATCCATCAGCTGATCCTGTATTTCATTTCTAGACTTTCCAGTTTTGTGTTTATTTGCTCTTAACCACAAGGAGCTGCTCTTAAGGTTCTTAGGAAGAGAAGACGAGGAAATGCCTTCGGAGAACCATTTTGATGGAACTGGAGAAATTAAATGATTAAAGACACAGTAGTCCATTGAGCAATTAGTCTCTGTCATAGACGGTGCTGGACAAGAGGCAGATTTTAACAGATGACTCAAGTGTGGGTTTAGCCATTGGTCAGAACCTTTAGTTTTATTTTAGGAAAGTTCTGGTTGGTCATTTTTTCCTAATATATTTTGGTTCTTGTATTTCTTGCAACATTGCTAAAGAGAGAAGGCTCCTCTAATCAGCTAAAGAAGTCAAATTTACTACTCTTGCAAAATAGCAGCAGCAGCTCGAGAGAATCAAATGTTTAAAATTTGTATGGTATCAGGATCAACTTACATGGGCCACTTTAAATATGTTTATCTTTAATATGTCCTCATTTCTGTCTTAATTTTGTGGTAGCATGAAGGGGAAAAAATTGGATACTTGTCAACCCCCTCCCACATCAGTCAATATTTACTCTGCCAAGGCATGGCTTTAGAGGCAAGTGTCTTTGAGTCCAAGCTCTTTGCTAAGATAAGAACACGTAGAATTCTTCTAAATAAAGACAGACAACTTAGATTGTAGCTGAGAAAAGAAAATCTGAGGTTAGCAGCCTCTCAATTTATTACAATTCGGAGAAAGAGAAAAGTTGAGGAATAATTGAAACAGAAAGAATTCTTTTTGAGAATGTACTACCTCTGAAAAGACAAGTCACATGACTGCAATGTTCAGTCTGATCTTTGGTTTATTGTGCTGTGCTGAAGTTTTTGTTTTAACAATTCTCTACAGTTATTTTAGAATTCATCTGTATCCTTAGATTGTGCACAAAGGGATAACTTCTCCTTAGAATCCAATTTGAGGCTTTCTCCAACATCTATAGATCCTGGCAGAAACTTATTTGTAGCACATGAGTGGCCTTCTGTGGTCAGTTGGGAGTCTTACATCTTCTTCCATAAATTTCATTTTTAGAAAAACTAAGCAGCTATTTTCCCATAATCTGAACACCTCTACCACTGATTTCCATAACTACTGTATTAAATGTTTGCATTTCAATTTTTAGATTTTTTTTTTCTTAAAGAAGAGCTTATTTTGCCTTTGGAGAAAATCATGTAGTTGACAAAGAAAGGAGATCTGAAACCCTTAGATACATAGATATACGCTATATGGGCAGCAAGCTGCATCACATTGACCTTTTGAACATCGGAAGGCTAGGATAGGTTTATGACAGCCCTATATCTCTCAAGCTTAGAGGGAGGAATCTAATGAGGCATCAAAGCAAGACATAGAAGATAAGAGATGGCAGCCAGAATTATTCAGCTGTTTTATCAAACACAGAAGGCAGGGCAGGTTGTGATCATCTAAAGGACTTTGTGAGAAATGGAATCAGACCTCCAAGCATTTACTTCCCAAACTCAGCTGCTCCGTACACAAGTATCTTATTAAATAAACATTATCATGGACATCAATGATTTGCAGCCTATGGGACATGCTGCTTCTGCAGGTGCAAGACACTCCAGCCACTTACAACTATGAAAAAAATGGAGATTGGCATGCTACCTACTTTTACCAGAATGCCTTCAAAACCATAATTGTGAAAAATGGTGTGACACTTATTTATCTTTCCTGACCCCCATGCATCTTCTTTACTCAAGTATTGAGTCCTACTCCTTGACAGAAATTTGATCTTACCTGCCCTTTCCACATATAGGGATTCTGTGAACCAGTCTTGAATCAATACTTAGGTTCTGATGCCTAAGATGTCTTGGAATGTGACAGAAAAAAGTGGCTAATTGAATGATACAGGAATGCTGTTTATACAACTAGGATACTTGAGAAGTACCACCAGTCTACAAATGAATGTTGGTTGAGTCCTGGGGTGAATTCAGAAAACTGTTGTCAAAAAAGAAACAAATATCTTTGCAAATAATTGCAATTGCCCACATTGAGTTTTGTTCCAATAATTCTTACTTTTCGATTTCTTGACTCTCAACTTTGACTATGCTTTCCATTAAAACATCTTTATTGCATTTCAATGTTGACTTGATTATTCTTTTGTCTAATCAATCTATGTGTTGATTTTACCTGCCTGCCTGATCTCCCTTCCTCATCCCTCATGGGGATCAGAGGGGGAGAGAGAAGAGCAGAATAACTCTAATCATTGTATAATAACTCATGCTTACAGAAAGCAGGCCAAGAGGCCTGGATGCAAGACCATTTCATATCAACCTCTATTATAGCAGGCAGCAGACAAACATTAGTTTGGTCAAAAATCAAACTAGCATGCTAATAGTGAATACCTTCCAAATTAGGATACTTGGGGAGATAAATACAGTAGAGCAAGGGTAGGATCCGACAGGATTAACTACTGGTTCGGTGATTTATGAGGTTCAGTGATTTCGATGTGCTTCCCTGCACGCTGTGCATGGGCCTGTAAATCGTCATCAGCTTTGTGCCTGGACAACTGAGCGGTGCTGTGTGCAGAGAAACAGCCTTTGAAACAGCACTTTTTTCCTGCTTTTTTAACTGCAGCTGTGTCTCGCACGGCAGCTGAAGTTGAAAAAGCAGGAAATAAAGGTTAGGTAAGAGCCCAGGCAGGCGGGTGGGTGGGCAAAAACATCAGCAGATATAGAACCGGTTCTATGTCTGCTGCTCTTCAGAGCTACTGGTTCTACAGAGATGGCCAGAACTGATAGAAACCCACCCCTGCAGTAGAGTATTAATAATCTTTGGGTGAAACGTATGGCAGATGGATTTAAGGAAACTGATTTCAATTATTAATAGTTTGCTCATATACTTAACAATTTGTACTTTGTGGATAAGCATTAAGAACTAACTACTACAATTATTATTACATTTCTTACTGCAATATTTAGTCTTCTATTATTACCATCCTATACAGACACAAAGAAGGGATTATATCTTAGAATAATATATAGCTTTTTTCTTGGCTGACACAATCATTCTAAATTTAACTGGTCATCATTGACTGAACATAATCATAATTTTCTTCTACTTACTAGATTTTAAGGACCAGGTAGTATGATATACAAAACCATTTTTTAAAATGTAGGTAATATTAACTCAAATAAATCATTAATTACAAATTGATCAAGACGGGCACTGGAGAGCTGACAGCCTGGATTTGAGACCCAAGCTCTATGCAACGGGATGAACTCCAATATTTCCCTAAGCTCCTGCCCACCTAACAGTTCAAAAGCATATAAAATGTAAGTAAATAGGCATCACTTTGATGGGAAGGTAACAGCATTCCATGCACCTTTGAGGTATAGCCATACTGGCCACATGAATTGTCTTCGGACAATGCTGGCTCCCTTCGCCAAGAAATGGAGATTAGTACCATGTCCCAGAGTCAGACATGAGTGACAGGAAAATTTTTATCTTTTTACAGATTAATTATCTGTAAAGTTATTAAGTTAGCTTTTCTCGTGAATTTAGAAATTCCCATTTTATTTACGTATTGTGAACAACTTACACTCAACACAATTGTCACAAAGCAAAATTTTTAAGTGTGTTCTCCTAGAGATGAAGTAGGACTCAGTTTTAGACTGCTCACTATTAACTATAATGAATAATATGATTCCTGTTTTATATTTAAGGTTGTTAAATGAACATTATTTTAAATTGGATTAGGAAGATACCATTCAAGGTAGTTGTAATTTCAAAATCAAAAGCTGACAGGTGTGCAGTAGAATTTCATGTTGTAAGCCTATTAAGGAAAATCCATCAAGTTTTATATAGTTATAAATATATTATTTAGTAGGGAGCTATGCATGGTCCTTAAGTTTTTTTGGTTAATATAAAGTGATACACGTGCCGTAGCATGGACTTACTATTGAATTCTTGTTACATACTCATGTATATGAAGGTGTATCAATATATCTTGATAATGAACTAGCCCATCTATATTAAAGATATTGAAGATATACCATCCAAGATGGGGGAGTGGGATAACATATTACCTTTTTCAAATATAGTCAGGATATGTAGTTTTTTACAGATCAGCATGCCTGGTTAGGATACAGCACTGCACTTAGAAACAATAATGGGAATAAAAGAATTTATTCCTATAATTATAAAAGAGCATTTAAAGATAACAATGAGCCAAAAGTACTTTAAGAGATGCAAATGTAGAGGAAGAAAGATGCTGGAGTACAAAAGTATGGCCAAAATGCTGTAATTTTAACTAGTGCAGTCATTTGGGTATTATTATACATTAGCTGTTGCCAAAAAAGATTCAGTCTCAAATCATAGATGATACATGCATTTGAAGGATATTAAGAACAAGCATAAGTAATAAAATACTGCTGAGTTAAAATTACAAGAGTTCCATCTGGTCAACATGTAGGTCCTATAAGGTTAGCTTTCAAGATATTATTATAAAGAAATCACTAACAAATTGAATTTTACAAGTATGTTGAAGGACACATGGCTGAATCCTTCTGCTACCTGGCACTTTTAAAATCTTGGTTTAATCTTTCTATTTAAACTTACTAGTTTCCATTTCATTTCCAGAGAACCTGTTCAAACATGAGTATTGTCTACAAAGTTATAGTAATTGCATTCAAGGTTTACTTTGAAGGAAATACAAGAAAAGTGACCCATTTGCAAGAATATAGGTATAATAAGAATTACTGGGATTATCCATGTTTTAAATGCCATTTAATCACAGTTAAAATGAATTCCCATATACTAGGATAAAATGGAAATGTACTGCTGATGAAGCATGCCTTGCAATGTGTAAACAAGTTGTTGTGAATTATTCCTGGACAATTCAATTCAAGAGAGAGATCAAAGCAGATATATTTATTAACACTGTATCTTTAAGTGAATAATGTCTCATTCACCTAAAAGGCCCAGAGAGCAAACACAAAACTCCAGATTAGGGGCTAAGATGTGCAAATGAATTTTCAAATTAAAATAAGGCTATAGAACAAAAATATACATTTAATATCAACTATGATGTATGTATATGAGGTATGTGGTCTAAAAAGCTATTTACAAAAGCCAGGAATCTGCCTAAATAGGAACCAGCCATCTGCAATATGTTCCAGAATTTAAGGTCAACAATATGAGGGAACTCCAAAGCCATCTTAATTATACAATTGCATTTCCCCTAAAATAGGGCCTTAGGAAAAAGTAAAATGTAATGATAGCAGTCACAGCCATTCCACATAAAAAAGCAGTGGGAGTCAATCATATGGTTGTGGCGTAACCTTAACTTTTTGACCCGACCTGCAGACATCCTTGAATGTGGATCTGGCTGTTCTCACCACTTTTGAAATGAAGGTACTGTGGCTGCAGGCATGAAAGCATCCTTCCTCAGTAAAGATCTTTGAAATATAAAAGTTTCAAGAAGAGGAGCACATCTTTATACCTGGTGTACACTTTATTTTTGTTGTATGTTTTAACACTTATTAAAACTCTTTTAATCATTTAATCCGTCTTTTGCGATAACTCCAAAACAAACGGGAGAAGTCAACCTGTACGTCAAAAGTAATTTGACACAACCAAAAGCTGTGAAAGCCGAGCTGTCTCTTTAATATGCAGACATTTCCTCCTATCTTTTTTTTTTTTGGCAAATCATGCAGTCATTCTTGACTGATACATCACATAAAAAGTCTATTCCCTTTAAAACCTGGAAATCAGAAAAATAAAAATCCTGCCATGGTACAATTAAAATGAAACTGGTTCAGATAATCTTCACAATGGAAATGCTTTTGAATAAAAAAGGAAATGCTTCTTGTCCATTTATTCATCTTTTGTATATCTGGACTGTATGTCTGGAGTGAGAATAGCAGATTTCAAGGTTTAGAAAAAGAAGCCATGAATATCTCCTCTGGTAAGATCATTTCTATGTATGAATATGATCCATCAGCTTTCTTAGATATGTCCCATAGAACTGAATGGGAAACACTGTTGCACAACTTCCATTAAATATAAAATAGACTGAGAACAAATTTCAGACAGACTGGGATCCTAATCATAATTAAGACACAACTTTCCAAGAAACTGATTTGCAGTGTTACATTGTTTTGGCAAAGTTACAAATTTTCTTACGTTTACTTTGGATAACTGAGGAGGCACTATTATCTGGGCTCAAAATCTGTTAAGGCATATACAAAAACCAAACCTGTAACTATCCTCACCCTAATCTTCAGATAATCAATCTTATATGGGATGAGGAATAACCACTTTAAAAATCTGTGTTGCATTTTGATCTCTGGCATAAAGCAACATAGTGATGACAATTCAAAGTTATCTTGGCAGTCAAAATTTTCCTTCAAATTCCCACCAAAAAAATGTAATTTACCTGTACTATAGCTAAGGAAAACATATGTCATGTTTAAATTCTTTATTATGGAAATTATACTGAAAAATAGAGAGGTCTATAGGAGATCAAGATGATGGTCTCCGTTGAGGTTGTTTCTTCAGTTTTGATTCTTCCCTCTTCTGATGCTTCCAAAATTCTTCCAATGATCCATAATAAAGAACAATTCCATATCCCACAGCATATTTAACCTCTTGTCCTTTCCTTCCTTCAACCCATTTAAAAAGTAGAAGAAAAAAATCCACTTAAAGTGGAAAGGTTTGTTTATTCCCTTTTAAAGAGAAGAAATTACCACTTCCATTCAAGACAAAAACATTTCATAGGCCTGGGCTCTGGCCTTTTCTGACCTTACAAAATCACAAGCCCAGCACCTTTCTGCTCCTATATGCGCGAGTGAAGTTGAAGAAAAATTTCACCTACTTTAAGTGTCTTGTTAACTTTAATACATGGATTTCTTCTGACCGTCACAATTTTTTTTTTTGCAGGCCCACAAAGAAGCCTGAAAAATGGCAGCTTCTTTAACAAATACCAGGTACTGGGCTCCATCTTACAAGAGGCTCAAAGCACTTCTTCTGAATTCTTTTCAAAGTAAACACTGCTTTTATGCGCCGTCCTCATTGAAGATCTGATGAACTGGCTTTGAGATCCTGGGCATCAGATACGAAGTCACTTTTACAAGGTCAATTGTGATGAAAAAGATGAGCCAAGCTACTTTCTGGCCATTTCGGTATCTGATTGCCATCACTTCTTCCTCGTCTCCATTCAGAACAGGGAGGAAAGCTTTGTAAACTGAGTGAAGGATTTGCCATTTCAAATACTGCACGGAGTTTCAGGTCCATCATAGCAGTCTTCCTAACTATTACAAGAATCCTGTAAAATTGGTAATTATATATATATAAAGTTTCATTCTTAAAAGCTTTGTATGATATCCTTCATTTGCATCAACATCAGGAAAATAAATCCCTAATTCCATAAGAAAAGATTTATGTGTCTTTTTTTCCTACAGTGCCAATTTTAGTTGATTTTGACATTCCAACATAAAACATTTATAAAGGTATCAGCTGCAACATTTAAAGATAATTTACATTTTTTTTCAAATGTTAATTTGAACTGAAATTTGAAATATGACTTAAGCGAGGAAGTGACAGCTGAGCCATTGTTTTTTTGGGGTAACAGATGATAGTTGTTGCAAAAATGAATTTCTATGAAACCTCTGGTAGCATGCAGCAATTGCATGTTTAAAATTCCCATTGGGTGTTGGAAATACAAATACAAAAAATTCTCAAATGGAATATATGTTGAAATGTGCATCCTATATTTAAAAAAGCTTCAAACCCAGAGCAATTTTTCATGATCATATTCTTGCACCTTGTTCCTTTCTTGTGAATGCTCCCATCGCCTTATGAAAGCAGACGAGCTTAACTAATTGCAGAGTTGCCAGCTCAATGGCTCTTGATAGTTGATCAATGCCTTCAATATTAAGTGGCCACAGAGAATCTTCACTGTGGCAAAAAACAAAAACACCCCCCTCCACCCGTTTTTATCATGAAAAGACTGGAGATGCAAACTAACATTTCTTTTCATTTGCCAAAGAACAATGTAGTCTGACAAGAAAGAGCTTAAATTCCTCTGGGTGTTTGCATGTGCATGTGAGTGTCCACTCCAATTTTAACTCAGGGCAGTGCAAATGATTTTATACTGCAAGATGCTAGTACCACTCTGAACTATAATAACTGTTTGTAGATAAAAATTTAAAAAAAAATCCTAGTCAGAAATAAACTGACAAAATGTACATTCTTCTCTGTTAAAAAAGTAAATAAAATAACATTATTTAAATTGTGAATTATCTGTAAGACATACATTACAGTTACATAGATACATATCAATACAGCACATTTAATCTGCCCAAAATGATTACAAAGCCAGTATGGATGCTGTGAGATACATATACATATATGTATACATATCTCACAATGATTATAGCATTCATAATTGCACTAGGCCTACTATTTTAAAATTACAAGATTTCATGATTAGGGAACAAAAGCAATCCAAGTTTGCATCAATTCTAATAGAAAGAATTAAGGATCTTATTAGTAATATGTTGTAGATCATCCATGAAGCATTATTTTAAAAATGTTATACTGGGAATCTGGCCCTTGTGCCAGTAATACTAAAGCTTGGCAGATTGCTCCTACACTTGAGGTTTAGTCGTAATTTATCGCATTCACTGTCTCCTCTGTTGCCCCAAAGTATAATGCAGATAATTTATTTTAAACCTAGAACTGCAAAAATTACCTTTTAGAAAAATTAGTTGAATTTCGTATCTGTCTTTTCTACCCCGTGTACAATTTTCCAAACTGACAATTTTTATTTACAGAGTTGTTTTACACAAAACTTTAAAAATCTTATTTCAGTCCAAAATAAAGAGCAAGAGAGAGAAAAGGAGAAAGGCAGAGTGAGAATGTCTACCAAAACAGGTGTAGTTTTTCCCTCCCATTCTTATATTAAAACTGATATATTTACTCAGAAACCGTTCTTCTGAATCTACTGGACTTGTTCTCAAACAATTTTATATAAATTTAACCTTCTGTTTTGTAATTTTACACACAAATACAACTTTATATGTACATTCATTTTCTCTCTCTCTTTCTCTCTTAGCTATTTTGTTTTTTTCCATTAAAAGTGTCTTAGTAAAGAAGGAAAATAAGAACAGTGTCCAATCTTATAGCACTATAAGATATAGTATTAAACCTGTTTTTTCATTAGGCCATATGCATATGTATGTAGCACCATTTTTTCTACTTATAATGTTATGGGGAGAAGCTTGGCATTGCTAAATGGAATGCTTTTTAGTACAAAGACGAAACAAAAAAGCTAAAATCTCATTGTTTTAATATTTGGCAGTTGTCCGGAAGAGATTCCCAATCAGTTAATTTGGCATCTTAAATCATCATCTTATATTTTGTAGTTACTATGTTTATAAGAAGAAAAGAGCCAAATCTGGCCAATAGTTTCTGCACAATTTTTAAAAATCTGAAATTGGGATGAGAAATCTAGATAACTTAATTTAAAAACTAGTCAAAGCAGAGTTCCAGGGTATAATATCTCCATGGTAAATATTTGGCATCTGTGATTAAGAAGCAAAAAAAAAAAAAAAGGAGAACCTCCCCCCCTGAAAAATTGGTTTTGGAAAAGAGTAAATGGCAAGTTCAGATCAAACAGCTAATCTGCTTCAAAAATGTCCTTTCTCAGTAATTTTTTGCTGTGTAGTAAGTAATTTGTTGATCTTTCTATGGTACTGTTATGGATAAAAATCTCTAACACTGCTATTAATATTCCCAATAAGCAACATTCCTTCAGTGTAAAGTTGATATGGAAAGGTAGGAATACTTTACATCTGCCAAAAATTAAATAAAATCAGAACATCAACAGATCTGATCCCACATAAAAGTAGTTTCTGATGGCTTAAATTCTAGTGACAGGTTTTCTCCCCCCCACCAATCTAAGGACACCTGAAAATCAAATTTGTGGGGATAGGCATTGTACCTGAAAAAAAAAATCAAGACAGACACAGGCAGAGACAAGAGGAGGGAGAGCCCAACTTGATTTTGCTTCAGTCACAACAACAAAAATCAACCCAAATCCCTATCATTTTGTGAGTGCACAACTGAGAATTTAGAACACATAAAGTCACAAAATTTTGACTTAAAAAAAGAGGAAATGAGCTGTGAATGTAGTTCAGCATCTTTTGTTTCTTTTCCTCTGTAAAGTTTAAATAAAATTGTAATATTTAACTACAAACTCTGCAAATATTAACAGAGTCCAGGCCAGCAATAAATTAGTATTACGCGGATCATTTTCACAGATAATATAGTCCCTCTTGAATATCTTCAATTGCCCCAAAGTGGGTGGATAGAGATCTAAGAGGCACAGTTAGACCAAGTTGTACTCCTTCAGGTTTAACTGTAAGATAGTGTCCTTGACAGCAGCAAAGACGAAGCGGATATTCTCTGTGTCTGTGGCACACGTGAAATGGGAGTAGATGATTTTTTCACTCTCAGGATTCAGGTCAACAAACATCTTCAAGATAAATTCTCTTGCTGCCTGTGCATCTCGCTGAGGTCCTGTTACACCAGAAAAGAAGTAGATTGAATTTTATCTTTAGAAAAATACCGGTAGCCCTTGACTTACAACTATTGGTTTTGGGACATGTATTTAAGATGGTTGCATTGACCCTGGGGGAGGGTGTGTGTGTCATATGATCACCTTTTGCAACATTCTGACAAGCAAAGTCAATGGGGAAGCCAGACTCACTTAACAACTGCAATGATTCACTTAACAATTGTGGCAAGAATGGTTATAAAATGGGGCAAATCTCACTTAACAACTGTCTTGCTTAGCAACAGAATTTTTGGGCTCAGTGTGTTCATTAGTCAATGACTTACCTGTAAATGGCTACTATTACATTGTGGTTATGTCTAAGCAAGAAATAATGAAGGGTAGAAGACAAGTTGTGGACTGGAAAAGGATACATCCAACATCTTAATCAACAATCATGGTAACTTGGAGAATTGACATTTAACCTTTTAAACTAAAGATGGTTAAAAACAAGCCAAAGACAAGAATTTCACAGTACATTACGATGAGAGCTATTGTACTACTATACTTCAAACAAATAGAAAAAAGCATAGAGGGAGAAATTATTGAGAAAGAAAATAGGGGTCTCATTTTAAAACAAGATTAGAGTGATTTATCACTGGGAGATGGATGAATACACCAGGCAATGTAGCCCTTGGGAAAGAAACATGTCAGCTTTCAAGGGTGGAGGGGAAAAATAACCTTTCTCTTTGCTTCAATTATTAGAACATTTTTCAGTAGGTTTACTGTGTCTATCTCTCTACTTCCCAATAAGTAGAGGGACAAGGCATGGAAAGTAGAATTATCAATTTAAGAAACCACATCCTTTTAGTAAAACATGCAAGTCTCCCTGCATTTCATGTGAATTGGATTTATCCTATTCTGTTAATCCTGTGAGATTAGGAAGAATGACATATACGGTAAACTCCATCACTCCAATTATGTACATATGCACAACCAGATAATTTAATAAACAAAACATGCTCCAGTCATATGGATAGAATTTCCTCCCAAAACATGCTCCACTCATATGGATAGAATTTCCTCCACCTCAAATCTTACTCAGATGAACTGAAGACACAAACCATGGTATGTCCAAGGGCTGTTTTTCTGGTTAACAAATAACAACTGACAATCTGAACATTTAGTTAATAATGGACTGTTTAATTAGAAGTTTGGGAATGGTGGCCACAATATTACAGAACTAGAGAAGCTTGTTCTCACCTATCAACTGTATAATGTTGTCTTATTGTTGTATTCTATTTGCACATAATGTCTTATGAAAAAATCCCCACAAACCTACCATCATACTCCGGGAAATAGTCAACTAGATGTGAATACATTATTTTCTCCTCTAAAAGATCTTTCTTATTTAAGAATAGAATGACTGAAGAATTCTGAAACCAGGGATATGTGATAATTGTCCTAAATAGTGCTTTGCTTTCCTCCATTCGATTCTGGAAAGGCAAAAAATAGACAAGTAACATTAACATACCTATAGTGATTGTTTCAAAGGCACAATAGATGCACAAATCATATAATTAATAGATATAGGCATATGTATAAATACAAATATATGAATGGATGAATCTGGAGTTCTGTTTAAATTCCAAGGCTCAATTTATCTAATTGAAAATAACTGGAGGTTTGCATTATTTCTCATATTCTCATCTAGCACATTGTTTCCAGTTTACTACAGGATATTTTCCCCAAGATGAAACTTCCAGGAAGAAATGGTGAACTGAAAATAGGTCTGCCAAAAATTGATGACTCTAATAAAATGAAGACCCAGTTAAGACCTACTCTTCATATGTCCTCTTCAAACAAGAAAGGACCTGGAATAACCCACAAATGCTCACAAAAGGCCACAAGGTAACAGTTTGCTATGGGTTTAGAGCTTTGGGAGACCTGGGAACAGTCACCTTACTCAAACCACAGTCAGGATCTTTGAAAGGACACTGGGCAAATATACTTTCTTTTTAACTCATTTTTGGAAATGGTTATTATTGCCCTTATAATCATTTGTAGAAATTGTTTTTTAACTGCTTTTCAGCTATTAGAAACTTTTGGATTGACTTCTACAGCATTGGGAAGGTTTCCTTCAAATGTAGCAAAATAATTTTAAAGTAAGAATTCAGAATTAGAATCCTTCCCATAAGAAAATGCTTTTGTTTTGAATTCTCTTAAAAAAACCATGATAGGATGAGACTTTGAAGGTGGACACTAGAGGGAACCAGAAGGAACTAAATATTATATATAAAGGAGCAGACCACTTAAACATGACTTAAGGTACTAATGCAGAATGAAGGATTGAAAGATATTTTTGAACAACTTGCCCAAACATTAATTAGTTTAATTAATAATTAAACTGTCTATGTTGGGTGTAAAAGATAAAGTCCACCCATGAAGGTCCAGCACGAAGGTCCAATTAAATGGATTTATTACTACTCATGCCTAATGGTTAGTACATGGTAGGAGTTAGGTAAGAGTCAATGGAATTCAAGGTGCTTTGACTTAGTTTACTTATGGCTATGTAGATTCTAGGCTGATCCTTCTTTTAACTTTTCCCCCAGTGTTTGCCATTCCTTCCTCTACAGTCTACCTGTGTAGACACACTATGTTTAAGACATGTGAAGGGATGTATAAATTAAAACAAAACAAAACAGGATTGACACCAGATCTCAAATGATGAGATTTTAAGGATTTGTTTATAAATAAGTGGTGGGATAAGAAAAGAAGAGATCATCCCAATAAATATTAAGTACCCCATAAAGGATGTTCTCTTCTATTTTTGACTGAACCCTAGGTCCCCCACTTTGATTCTAATAGTTTTCAAACAAAGAAATGTTTTATTTTTAAACACTGTATCATTGCAGTCAGGGATTATTGCAGTTAGACAGCTGTAGGTTTTATTATACAATTTGGCTATAATTTAATCAGTTAATCTGATTGGTAAATTTGCATTCTTCAAAAATGTCGCATTTCCAATTGTATTATTTTTGCATAAAAAGGCTCTAGCAGCATAAATGAAGAATCAAAATTAGTAAGTGGTTTTTAAAAGAATAAAGATATGTGCACAAACACACATAAATGTATTTTGTACCTTAATATGGTTTCTTTGCTTCTAGATAGGCCTTTTAATATGTGTTGGCAGTACTTCATTTCATAATGCACCTAAACACCTCTATCATCTATTAGTCATTAGACTGTTTTTTTCTCTTGATCAGGATTACCCATTTAATTAGTAATACCAGGAACAGAAGAACAATTCTTTGTATACAAGACTGTTCTTTAGTTCTTTGCTTTCATAAATTTTGAATAGAAGTTGCTTTGATGCTATGCCCTGTTCATTTCTTCAGACACAGCCTCTTTTGTGAACATATGCTCTGCTGGTCTAGATACTTGCACACATACCTCCTAAAAAGAATTATCTAAAATTCCTGTGTTTCAAACTATTCCAAATTCACATTTTTAAATACTCTGTGTCTTCTCTATACATTTCCACATTTTCATCTTTACAAAATAAAACTGTAGGTATGGCACTTAAGAATAATGGACAGCTTATCTGTAAATATCAACACTTGGTTTCAAATACTTTATCATACAGTGGAATTCCCCAAATTAAGGTATTTAATATTTGCCTATCAGCAAATTTGACCCTTATGTTTTTCATTTAAAGCTAAATCAATTGTTTGCTCTCCTTAGAGAATGTAAAACTTTATTTTATGCTGAACCATGTAAGTATGGCATTCTTGCCATTATATTAAAAATATGAACACTAATTCTAAGGAGGTGCAACAATTGTAGAGATAACCAGTTTTCAAAAGATAGTTTAAGCTAATGGTATACTTGTTCAGATAGTTTCTATACACATTAGTTTGCCTTAGCTAACTTGAGGTATCCTCAGTAGCCGTTTCAAGTAGGTTACAATTTATTTAATTTTTAACAGGAATATTGAAATTCCATTAGGCAGATTGAGCAAAATATGTTTAACTGTATTCTAAGGCAGGGGTCTCCAACCCGATTTATGGACCGGCACTGGACCATGGCATAATAGAAACTGGGCCATGCAAACAAGCGAAGCCCCATCCACGGGATGCAGGCAGTATGCGAAACCATGGCCCCTCTGGTCTGTGGAAAAACCTGTCTCCACAGAACCGGTCCCTGGTGCCCAAAAGGTGGGGGCCTGCTGTTGTAAGGCATACACCAAGTACCCAAAACTTCTGGAACACTGTAGCAGTTCATGTATGGAGGATTTTTCCAGAGTTGAATCAATACTACTTTAATGGCAAGGCCAAGTTTAATCCTTGTGATCCTAATACTTGTAGCCTTTTTGATAATGACTAGAAAACTCTACTGCAGAAGCATTTTGGGATTCATTAAGCAACAATTTTGATAAAATATGACACTTAGGATTAGATAGCATACATGTATAATGCAGTTAATGGGAAGGTCATAGAAAATTAGCTATTTATTATTATGATCACTAGAAAAGCATTTATAGCAAGATTGGTGTTAGGAAGGCTAATGTTATGTTTTAGTAAAAATCAGTCCTCAGGCAGCTAGTGAACAGATCTCTGATTGTAAACAAATAAAGTTTAAGTAAGGCCAAGAATAGTTCAAAGTGAGCTGACTTTTTGTACAGTTGACTAATCAATAAGCTGACAACCAAATGTAGGCAGGATTGGATGCTCATTCTTTGTCTTTATTATGGTATGTTTGATTGCTTGATTACGTGCCATCAATCATTGTTGACTCTTATTCTGCACATTAAAATAGCAGCTATAATTCAATACATGTATTTTTAGGCTTCAAAGTTGTAACATAATTTTACCAATTTACGATAGTAATAAACATTTTGATTATAACCCTAGCCCTTTATCAATTATTATAATGCATGGCAGACTACCTGAATTAAAAAAAATAGTGAAATGAGGTTTAAATAGGATCTCAGACATTTAAATAATTTTCAAACCCTATTTATTGGCATTGTTCACAAAAAAATAAGTAGATCTAGTGTGTAATAAACCTGTTTCCAAGATTTTATTTCCTTCTTAAAGAAGATCATAATATGCAAACTGTTATATTTTATTTTTGATCCTCTAAAAATATTAGGAAGATTTATGGACATCTTGACTGTATGTTGAAATGTTTTATGGATTTCTCTGGAACATTTGTCTTCATATTTGGGGCTAAGATTTAAGTGCATATCTTTATGTTTAGGAGCCTGTCAAAATGTCTGATGATATCTACCATAAGACAGTTACTGCCTCATTGAGTTGCTCACAAATTATTCCAGTTCCTTTTTATCTGGAATACTATTCAAGGCACATTGCTGATAACTCTACCCTGAGAGCTGAAAATGCAAGCTCTAGTACTAAAGGTCAAAAAGCACAATGAAAAAAGGGAGTAAAATTAAATGTAAAGGAGATCACACTAATGATAACGGGTAGAATAACCAGCTTTAGAATAGAGAATGAAATGGAGGTTAGCATCTTCATTTGAGGATCTACTATCACTCGTAAAGCAACAAGTGGTCAAGAAATACACTGCAGACCAGCCCTTGATAGACCAGCCATGAAAGCCTTGAAAAATGTATTCAAATATCATGATGTATCTATATCTACCAAGATCAGAATCATGCAAGCCATGGTATATTGAATATTCTGTGTCACTCTATGAAAGCAAAAGATGAACTTTAAGAAGCAGGATAGAAAGAATGTTGATGTTTTAAAACTTTTGTGCTGGAGAAGATTCTTGGACAGCCAACAAAACAAATTGATGGATCCTCAAACAAATCAACTCTTAAAGGCACAAATGGCCAGGCTCAAATTATCCTACTTTGGACAGATTACGCTAAAGCCAGCTCTATGGAAAAACATTGTAACACTGGGAAAAATGGAAGAGAGGAAGATAATAGCCAACAGTAATATGGATGGATTCCATTTCAGTGGCGATGGCTACACTGTTGGGAGCCTCAAAATAACAGATTAGGGATAGATTGTCAAAGAGAAAATCTATCCATGGGGTCAACAGGAGTTGAAAATGGTTTGATAGCATATAATCAATCAGGGCAGATCAATATTAATGTACATTCAGTAAATGTGGCATCTATTGTAAATATCTTTTGTTAGAAACTGAGTGAAAAAATAATAGAGAAAACGGATAGGATGGAATAGAGTGATGTGTGGCTACACACACGGGGGATATTTTTTCAAGTAATCTTATTAAAGATTATAATTATTATAGTAAAAATGAATGCAAACTACAAAGAGATAGGAAAATAAAACAAGTAAAAGTTACAAAGGGAAAAATAAAGACTAGAAAGGGGAAAAAAGAAAAATAAGAATAAAGAAAAAAATTCCTTTCTGCTATAGTTATTGAACCTAGTGAAAGTTACCCTGAAGTCTACACTTCCCATTCTCGCAGATTTTAGGCAGCTAAGAATCTAAACATATAAATTATTCCAGGAAACCTCAATTGCATACAAGCATAAAAAAATAAACATTGACAAATGCAGACGCCAAATGCCAGATATCAATCCTGTTTAGAGTCAATTTCAGCTTCCAGTCTTTAGATACGTTCTTTCCATGCAAATGGAACAGGGAAGTCTTTGAAGTTTACCTGAAACTTATGAAAGATGAGGCTAATTGGATTCCCACTGGGAATGCCAACCAGTTGGGGGCAGCCACTGAGAATGCCTACCTCTGAAGCCAAGAAAAGGGTAGAAAGAAGAGGGTAGAGTACGTTGACCCTATTTGATCTAACTGAATGGACAGATTAATACAGGAGAAGCCAATTCTTCAGATAACTGGCTCCATATCCATACTGGAGCTTAAGTTGTCAACATACACCTTGACTTGCACCCAAAGGCCAAATGGTAAGCAGCGAAGCTCCTGAAGTATCAAGGATACTTGAGGATACTGAGAAAATCCACTCTACTCACTGCCCAGGCTTCCAGGTTCTGCAATCATTACGGCTTCCAGATTTTTGTCAAGGGAAGTCCTATGTAAAGGACATTACAGGAATAAAAACAGGTGTGAGTATGGTATGAACTACTGCATGCATTCTGATCCAGAAAGGTTACAACTGGTGCAAAAGATGTAGCTATGTAAAAGCCCTCATATTCACAATTGCCAGCTATTCCTTGAACATGAACTTGAATTTAGTAGAATTCCTAAATTGCAGATCACCTCTGAATAAGGAATATAAACTTATTTATTTGCCAATATTTTTCATGCTGATGTGTACATTAAAATTAAGCATAATACATGTGAAATCTCACTCATTTTTCTTTTGCAGATCAGAATATTTCTTGGTATGGTCAATTTAAAGTCATCCAATGCAAAATACTATAATTTCTTTTTAAATATATTTTTCTATTTGGAATAAAGCTATAAAGAATATATCTTCCCAAAAACTACAGGAATGCATCCCAGTCCCATATGGAGACTAAATGTTTCTTTAAAATATTTACATTAGATAAAGAAAAAACTTGGTAGTATATATTCACTTAATGAGAATAGGGATTTGTATACTGTGTATTCACCTAATGACTACAATATAACAACTTTCTGAGCTAGAAAGTAAAGTAGATAAGAAAGTCCCCAAAGAGTCACACATTTCCTGATGTACTTTATTAAAGAGTTTGAAGTTTACAGTTTATCACAATAAATTATTCTATAATCTTTACTAAATATAATGCAGAGAGATACAGTTACAGAAAATTGGCATTACCTAATTTGAGATGCAGTTATTCCCAAGCAACAATGCACATATCTTTGGAGTTTTGGATGTCAAAACTAACAGGGCAAGCTATTATATACAAAAAATATGGGCAGCAAATCCCACGTTCACTTGGACGGATGATGTTGGCTAGTTGGATAATGAAAAGCCTACAAGCAATAACCATGCTCAGAAAACAACGGGAACTCCACAATTCAACCAGGAGCTAGATACATTCTCTTCTATTGGAAGTACATATTTTTATTGCCACCAATAAATAGCCTATTTAATTAGGATTTTATGCAGGCAAAGCATGTTCCCATCACTGAACACTGAGCTATTTCCAGGTAATAGAAGATTTCCATTTGATCATGGCAGCTAAGAAAAGGTAGAGTGAGAAGAAGAGTATGTGGCTGATTAGAAGGTGAGCTGCCAGTCAGTATCGCTCTCACATCCTTTCTCCAATGTCTATGTTCCCCCAAATCTAAAGAGGCAATTCACCATTCCCAATATAAAAGAATCTTAAAATTTTCTATGAAGATCCAATTAATCTAGAATAGCAGTTCCAAGTAATGTCAATTAAATATGCTTCCTGTGTCATTAAAAAAGACATTATTCACAGGTCAAAAATGCTACAGAAATCAGAAAGCAATAAGGAAAACTGTCGCCAGTTGTTCATCTTCTTAAAATGTAACCAAAAGAAAAATCAAAGCAGTACAATAGAGCTTTGTTTAATTATGTATCAATTAAAGGGCTAAACACATAAAAATGCAAAGCAGGATTACATTGTATCATAGGCTCATCTTAATGACGCTAAGGGATAAGGAGTTCTCTTTCAGGATAGCTTGAGATATTCTGTTAAAGTTATTAACACAAAAGTGACTTCTGACATTATAAAAATAGAATGTTCCCAACGGACTGTGTTCTATTCAAACATAAAACCAAGCATAAAACAATTTCTCTATTTAAATAAAAGAGGACTGCACAAACAATTAATGTTTTAATTCATAATTTGCAATACAAAATTCCTTTACTAAATAATATCATTGCACTTTTTACTCTTCCAGAGCTGTATTTTCCTTTTTTTTTTTAGTCCCTATCTTTTTTCTTGCAAATGCAGGGTCTGCTTTTTTTCAGATTAACTTGAGTGTTGTTGATCCACTAATTGTGACAGGAAATAATGACCAGCTTGTCACTCTAATCTAAAAGAGAATGGCCCAAAGTCACCCATACAGATTTCATGCCTAAACAGGACTAGAATTCACAGTCTCCCCTGGTGTCTTAACCACCAGACCAAAGTAGTTTCCAATGTTACTTTTATAAATATCTCATTCCAATATATTTCCATTGTAAATGACATTTTGGGATAATTTGTGTCAATAGCAAAATTTCAGAGTGGAGAAAAGAAAAAAACTGATGAGAAATGTAAATACTAGGGTTCTGAAGTAGTTCAGATCTGATACAGAAGAAGTGCTTTGAAACAGGCAAGAGTATCAACACAGGGACTTCTTAAAGCAATTGTTATTGCTTGCAGGATCTTGCAGTTATAGTGACAGCCTCCCTGCAGAAACTATGCAATCCTGGAGAATAAAATTATACTTTAATGATAGCTATACATTCAGATTATAGCCTATTTAGAAGCACTTCTTCCAAATTAAATCCAGAATTTTCATTGCCTTCATATTATGCCTCAATTAGATGTCCAAATGCTTTCATTCCCAGGTTCTGAAAAACATTTTTATAAATAGAAGCTTGTCTTCTTCCAAATTACTGAATTTTAACAAATAAGCCATCTTTAATCTGCCTAGCAAGGAAAGTTAACAAACTTCCAACTTGGAATTTTATGTGTGTTTCTGTTTACTTTTAATGGTATTAACAACAAAGTCTATATAATTATTCAGGCTTGAAGGATAAGTACAGGCATATTTCTCCAAGCTGTGAAGAAAATAAAGAATATAATATGAGACCTTTGACCAGAAGTCTCCAAACTTGGCAACTTTAAGACTTGTGGACTTTAACTTCCAGAATTCTTCAGCCAGCATAGCTGGCTGGAGAATTCTAGGCATTGAAGTCCACAAGTCTTAAAGTTGCCAAGTTTGGGGACCCCTGCATTTGACCTTTTCAATTAGCACTTGCCAAAGCAAAGGGCAGATCACATGGCAAAATACTTTGTGGACTATTGGTTCTTCCATACAGCAGCATTGAAGTGCCTTTATTCCATGTAAGAGCTGGCAGAAAAGTATTATGCTACTTGAGAAAAGGCCAGACAAGGAAAAATGGATGGAAACTAAACAAGGAGAGATTTAATCTGGAAATAAGGAAAAATTTTCTGACAGTGAGAACAATCAACCAATGGAACAGCTTGCCCTTGGAAGTTGTGGGAGCATCATCACTTGAGTCTTTCAAGAAGAGACTGGACTGCCATTTATCAAAAATGGTGTCAAGTCTCCCGCTTGGGCATGGGGGAGGTTTGCATTAGGTGACCTACAAGGTCCCTTCCAACTCTGATTATCTGTTAAATCTGTAGACCTAAAAATGAATAGGCCTTTATGGAGGGATCCTAAGTATAGATCATATAATAGATATCTATTAATTTGGGGTTATTCTGCTTAGAGCTTAACTAGTTGAAATAATGCTAACATAATTTTGTTTATAATTGATTAGCTACTTTGGAGATAAAAACATCAATTAACACTGATTTATATCTATTCTTTACACTGCCATCACTCTGCTAAACAACTCATTCCCACAACACTGCCAAACTACTTAGTAAAACTGTATTACTATTCTTCTTCTCATCCTTCCTATTACCTATCTCTTCTCACTTATGACTATAACTGTGTTGCTTGTATCTTTAGAATGTATATTGTTTTATTTGTTTCCTAGTATGATTTGATGCTTATTAGTAACCTATGATTAAGTGTTATATCTTATGATTCTTGATGAATGTATTTTATTTTTTCTTATGTACACTGAGAGCATATGCACCAAAGACAAAATTCATTGTGTGTCCAATCATACTTGGCCAATAAAGAATTCTATTCTATTCTATTTTATTTCTATTTCTATTCTATTCTAAATAAGCCGTATGAGTTAGAAATGAAAATGTAATTTTGGAGAAGCAGAATTTCCAGTTTAAGAGAATAGAAATATTAGTTAATGTCCAAAAGGATTGAAGTGGAACCATTAGGATCAATGTTTCTGAGGATAATATTTCAAAACCAGGATGAAATCACAGAAAAAATAATTCCTGGTCATAGAATATCACAAAATTATATGAGGGATTTTTGGGAAAGCAATTATTGCCTTAATTGGAAACATACTTTTCAAGGGCATTTGATGATGACCTACCTCATTGTCTGACTCCACAAGTACTTGATCATATTCGCTAAGAGCTACTAGAAACATAATGGAGGTGACATTTTCAAAACAGTGTATCCATTTTCTTCGTTCTGATCGCTGTCCCCCCACATCCACCATTCTGGAATAGGAGCAAAATTAATAGAAATCAAAACAATGTACAAATACTAAAATGTTGGGGCATGTTTTCATTATTATATTATTTATATGCTACATCTCAAAGATCATGACAATAGAATGAATACATCTACACTTCGGGATTCTGCAAATGTTTGCATTGACAGCAAGCATACATTCTGGTGGCGCAATGATTAGAATGCAGTATTGCAGGCTAAGTCTGCCTACTGCCAGGAGTTCAATTCTGACCAGCTCAAGGTTGACTCAGCCTTCCATTCTTCCAAGGTCAGTAAAATGAGGACCCAGATTTTTGGGGGAAGTATGCTGACATTATAAACCATTCAGAGAGTGCTGTAAAATACTATGGAGATATATAAGTCAAAGTACTATTGCTATTCTGCTTTGAAGGGACATCCAGATAAATGAGATAAGTAATGGTATAGAAACCAACCCAGCAGCAACTTAATATTCCTGAACAGGATTCAGCACCATCATTCCAGAACAAATTTATTGCATAGAGGTATAGATACTATTGACAGACTGCTATCAATCATACTGATGTCAAATTTGCATGAAGTGATTACACAGTATCAGCCTTTCTCTTGAAAATATAAGCCAATTAAGTTTTGTAGCGGCTAAATCAATGGTAACGGAACAAATTAGGGACATTGATAATCGGAGGGGTATCACCAGTGTTCCTGAATTTTACCATCAAATATTAAACTACCACAAGCCTACCATTGTGAGACATTTATACACTGTAACTTGGAGTAAATATAGATAAGCTATTTCTCAAAACCATTTAATGTTTTTCCTCCTGGACTGTTGATTTCATAACATTCCTTATCCCCAGAGACTTTGCACTTATGGCTCTAGGCAGGTAGAAATTTTTGTTTTCCTTATATGATTCCCTGAGAGGTGCTTTGCTCTTCCAAATTATTTCCAAATTTAAGGGTCACATAGACTAATAAAGCCAAATAATATTTTTACTAACAAAATCACCCTCTTTTATTTTGCTTCAGGACTACAGTTAATGAAACTCAAAATAAAAAAGTGCAAAAGAGGTTCTTTAGAATATACATTTGTATAGAATAGGCACCATTTGCCAAACTTTGTATTTCAATAAATCTACAAATGAACAGAAATTAATAAAGCCGCTACCATTATACAAATTAAACACACCTTTAAAAATGTATGTAATTATTAAAATTGAAACAGGAAGATTTTTTGTTCAATATGGGTAAAAGTCCAATCTTTTCCAGAGTAACTGTAATAGTAATAATCTTTTATGTATAATGACAGAATAATAAAATATGGGAATTCTTATAAAAACATCTATATTATTTTTCCAGTTTATGTTCTTACACAAGATGAAGCAGAATTAATTAGGATATTTATAAGAATTGCTGGATTCGATCTATAAATATATAAAATACTATTTGTCTGCAATTTATAAACTATATTCATGCCTTATTCAAAAAAGCAGGTTGTTTATGACTTAACACAATACTCTGCCTTCTCCATTTTTGATTAGTGTAAAATAGTAATTTAAACAATGAACATTTAAGAGATTGCATTGTTTTGCCTAAATTGCTACCACTAAGCCAAAAGAAGAAAGAGAATACATTTACAAAATAGGATGTTCTATTGGTGCAATTACTTAAATATATTTTTATGCTTCTGATAGGAAACCCCTCTCCCCCAAAACAAACTCCTCTGAAATAGCACTTTATAAAGATTAAAAATAACACTTTTATCTACCTGAAAATAACACTTTGTAAGTCAAATGGATATTCAATGATTCCTGTAGTTGGAACTCGAACTCTAAGAACATCTTGTTGAGTGGGGAGATATCCAGGGCCTGCTATGCGGTCCAAATCGTTAAGATAACTATAGATAGAAGAGAAACATCAGGAATGAAAGATAATGCCCCACTGACAGAAGGAATGATATATCAAGGTAAAAAGCAAAAAGGGCTTGGATAGGGCAAACTTTGGGGGAAAAAACTCTTGAAAACATAAATTTATAGCAGAATAAAAATATGTCTGTATAGATTTTATCACTTTTACATTGTAACTAGAATTTTTCATGATCTCCAGAATGTTCAAAATATCAAAGGGTGACAATTTAAAATGTGTTCACCTGTCCTGGCAGTCTTGTTGTACAAATTATGTTCAATGTGAAAGAGATGTGGATTGGTAAGATTCAAAATCAAACGCATGTGAAGTGAATTGGATCAAAGTGGTGAATTCGATATAGAGTGTTCGCTACAGAGTGAAGTTCTGCCTTAAACAAAGAAGTTTTGTGTGTTCTTTTTCTGTAAATGAACATCTAGCAATGGCATTAACAAATAAGTTTAGTTATTGTTAAAACAGTTATTGTTAAAACAAAATTGCAATGATATAACATTGCAAATTTAAGTTAATTATGGTTCTTGAGACGGTTCACCATCAATTGGCTCAATACAAATGTAGTAGGACAAATTATAACATAACTGTAGTTAAGTAATATGAATTTATCCCCAATTTCCATGCTATTCGATACACAGTGTCATTTCATTTCCACGACATTTTAAGGAACTATGATCTTATTTTACCTGCCTCTTAGCAGATCACTGACTTAACAAAACAAGAGCATTTAGAATAGCATCTCAGCTATTCTATCCTGTTATTTTTTTCCATTTGAAAAGGAAACCACTTGATCCTAAGCAGCTTGCCAGATCTTTATAGCCAAGATCATCTCTCTGCTTTTCCTTAGTATCCAAATCTATTTTCTGTAGCTAGACAAATCTCGGCATTCTTGAAGCTGTTTGCTCTTATTAGAGCTATCCTTGCAGCCCCATGATGAATTAAGAATGCTGCTCTACATTTAAACAAGGGGCATGGTCTCAAGTGAATGCTAGACTTTGACATTATCATTTTAACTTTTGGCTAATGTTAATTTCTTTCCCATGGGTCTGCTCCCTCTGATTCTTGGAGAGCGCTTCAAATCAACTTGGTTAAAAAAAAATTGGCAAGTTTTACTCCTTAAGACTCTTAAGGAAAGATTTATTCTTTCAAAGACTGAAAGACTAGGCTTCCCAAATACTGATGTATCCTTAAACAGTGTATTTGGGACAGTGACCTTCAAACCAAAATGTGGTTCCCAGTTTTGCAACCAAGGGGTCTTTCCAAGTGAGTAAGTGACAGCTTCCTACAGCTCTTCTTGATCCTGAAAGTTTTCCAGGCCTTCCATTTTGCTCGGCACAGATTCTTGCGTTATATTGGGATAGTACAAAGTTACTCTCCCACATTAACACATATGTCCTCGGGGGGGTGGGAGGTCAGTAGAATTCTTCAGCCATAGTCTTCTTCATGGCTGTCTACAAATAATCCTAGTTGGTATTTGTGTATCCCATTCTGAAGAAATTCCCTGGTAGAAAGCATTATTTCCATTTGTTGCTTATCCCATGCTGATATTATTTGGCTATATCTTTCCAAGTTTTTTCACTTGCATATAATAATAAATAAATAAATAATAAATATTTATTTATATACCGCTCCTCTCCTGAAGGACTCGGAGCGGCGCACAGCCATAAAATTAAAACAATAAATATGTAAAAAGTTAAAACTAAATTAAACTAAAGGCCCTGGCTGAAAACAATTAAAACTCTTCCCTAAAACCCTAAAATTTAATATAAAAATTAAAACACCCAAATTTAAAATCAGCCCAAGCCGGCCTAGTCAAAGAGCCAGGTTTTCAAGGCACGCCTGAAGGTCCCCAGGTCTGTGGCTATACGTAAGTCCAGAGGCAACCCATTTCAGAGGGCAGACGCCCCCACAGAGAAGGCCCTATTCCTCGGGGTCACCAGCCGGCACATAGATGCCAACGGGACCCGCAGGAGACCCTCTCCGTGGGAGCGCACCGGACGGTGAGAGGAAAATGGCAGAATACGGTCTTGTAAATATCCTGGTCCGATGCCATGGAGCGCTTTAAAAGTTAACACTAAAATCTTAAAGCGCACCCGAGAGGCCACTGGCAACCAATGCAGCTTGCGCAGGAGGGGCGTCACATGAGAGAACCTTGATGCCCCCATAACCACCCGCGCAGCGGCATTCTGTACCAGTTGAAGCCTCCGGATGCTCCCATTTGGGAGCCCCATGTAGAGGGCGTTACAGTACTCCAGTCGGGAGGTGACCAGGGCATGAGTGACTGTGCGTAAGGCATCCCAATCCAGAAAGAGCCGCATCTGGCGGATCAGGCGAACCTGATGAAACGACCCCCTGGAGACGACCGTAATGTGGTCTTCCAAAGACAGCCGTACATCCAGGAGGACACCCAGATTGCGAGCCCTCTCTGAAGGGGGCAAAATCTCACCCCCAATAGCCAGCGATGGAACTACCTGGCTATATTGGGACGCCGGAAACCACAGCCACTCAGTCTTGGAAGGGTTGAGTCGGAGCCTGTTCCCGCCCATCCAGTTCCGCACGGCCTCCACACAATGGGACATGACCTCCATGGCATCGTTGGGGTGGCTTGGGGTAGAGATGTACAGCTGAATATCATCAGCATACAGATGACACCTCACCCCAATGCCACGGATGATCTCCTCCAGCGGTTTCACATAAATGTTGAACAGGAGAGGAGAGAGGACCGACCCTTGAGGCACCCCGCAATCGAGGGGCCTAGAGGTGGATCTCTCCCCCCCCGCCAACACAAATTGTAGACGGTCGGAGAGGAAGGAGGCGAACCACCACAACACGGTGCCCCCAACCCCCCCAACCGCCACAATAGGATACTATGGTCGATAATATCAAAAGCCACTGATAGGTTTAATAGGACCAGGACAGAGGAATAACCCCTGTCAGGGACCCTCCAGAGATCATCAACCAACACGACCAATGCCGTTTCAGTACTATGTCCGGGCCTGAAGCCCGATTGGAAGGGATCCAGGTACGTATCTTCATCCAGGTACTGGGGAAGCTGACCTGCCACCACACTCTCAACAACCTTCGCCACGAATGGAAGGTTGGAGACAGGACGATAGTTGTTCAAGAGAGTTGGGTCCAGGGAGGGCTTCTTAAGGAGGGGTCACACCACTGCCGTTTTCATATAAACCAGTGACTGCCCTTGCATTTGAAAATAGATATTTCTTTTTTCAACCTGATGCCTATACCTTATCTATATCTATAAGCTTTCTGACAGATAGAAAGCAGCAGGTGAAGTTAGGTCAAATCACATTAAATACCCATACAATTAGCACAGGCACCCCCAGGGCTGTGTGCTCTCTCCATTATTCTTTTCTCTCTGTGCATCTCAAAGGATCCCTCAGTTAAAGTACTAAAGTTTGCAGATGATACAGCAGTGATTGGTCTCATTTGAGACAGTGATGAATTTACATACAGATAGGAGGTTGAACAACTGACAAGTGTGCTGCAGCCGGAACAATCTGGAGCTAAAAACACTTAAAATTGCAGAGATGAAAGTGGATTTTAGGAGGAACCCTCCTATTCAACCACCTATTACAGTATTAGACAACACAGTATCAACAGTAGAGACCTTCAAGTTTCTGGATTCCATAATTTCCTGGGACTTGAAATGCACGCCTAACATTAGAACCATCATTAAAAAGGTCCAACAAAGAATGTTCTTCCTGAATCAACTCAGAAAGTTCGGACTGTCCCAGGACCTGTTGATACAGTTTTATAGAGGAATTACTGAGTCTGTAATTTGTACTTCTATAACTGTCTGGTTTGGTACAGCAACCAAACAGGACAGGTACAGTCTTCAATGGACAGTTAGGACTGCGGAAAACACAACTGCAATTAGCCTGCCTTCCATTGAGGACCTGTACACTGCACAGGTCAGAAAGAGGGCTGAGCATGGGAAAACAACTAGATGCAAAGATAATTTTTCCCCTTGTGGCATCACTATGCTGAACATCTAATTACCATAGTATTGTCTTATGTCTACAAATATTTACCCACATTGTATGATTGCTTTACTATTATCTTTCTCATCTTTTCTACTATCTTCTCCTTATGATTGTATAACTTTGCATGTAAACTGAGAGCTTATGCACCAGACACAAATTCCTTCGGTGTCCAATCAGAATTAGCCAATCTCTCCTCTCCTCTCCTCTGGCTGGTTTTATCTAATTACTGGCCTTAGGGTCATAATAAATGCTTGACTGACTGAATTGAAGCTATTTTTGAGCCACGGTGGCGCAGTGGTTAGAGTGCAGTACTGCAGGATACTTCTGCTGACTGCCAGCTGCTTGCAATTTGGCAGTTCAAATCTCATCAGGTTCAAGGTTGATCCAGCCTTCCATCTTTCCGAGGTGGGTAAAATGAAGACCCAGATTGTTGGGGGCAATATGCTGACTCTGTAAACTGCTCAGAGAGGGCTGTAAAGCACTGCGACGCAGTATATAAGTCTGTGCTATTGCTATTTTCATTATATTGATTCCATGGCTTTTTTCCCAGTGATCTCATGTTCTTCAGATAACTTAGTAGAACACAACATACATGGTATATATACCCTATCTATCTATCTATCTATCTATCTATCTATCTATCTATCTATCTATCTATCTATCTATCTATCTATCTATCTATCTATCTATCTATCTATCTATCTATCTATCTGTATGCAGGTCTTGGCATATTCGGGTCTTTTCCCGTGTAAGATGGCAACGTTTCGATGAGATCTCACTCGCCATCTTCAGGCTGGTGCTTTCGGCTTTGTGCTTATGCGAGCAAAGCGTGATTTGAGCTGCTGTCTCCCTATGGAGACATACTGGTGGGGAGGTTGGCTATGTTGTCATTTCTTGATTGGTTGATGGAGTTGATGTTTGCAGATTGGCTGGCTTTTTCTTAAGAACATGTGTGGCTGAGGTATTGGCTGTGTGTCTATCAGCCTCCTGTGTTGTAACGACTTGGGTAATGGGCTGTGTGTTGACCTTCTGAGTTCTATTGTTTTGACATCCTGGGTCTTGTGCAGTAATCTCCTGGGTCGTAATGACCTGGGTAATGGGCTGTGTGATAACCTTCTGAGTTCTAATGTTGTAACCACCATCCAGACACCAGACCACAGCTGCATCACCAGCTGCCACACACCCCGACCCCCAAACCAAGCAAACTGCCATAGCTAGGCCTCAAACTCGGAGCCAAACCAAAACCCAGAATGTCACATCACAGCCTTCCACTCAGATATCACATCATAGAACTCAGGAGGTTACACCACAAAACCTCAGGATGTTGCAACACAGCCAATGACTCAGGAGATTACAATACAAGACCCAGGATGTCATAACTGATTTAAATTTATGACAGTTGCAACATCCCAGAGTCACATGATTCCCTTTTGTGATCTTCTGACAAGCAAAGTCACTGGGGAAGCCGGATGTGACTAACAACTGCAGTGGTTTGCTTAACAAGTGTTGCAAGAGTGGTTGTAAAATGGGGCAAAATCCACTTAACAACTGTCTCACTTAGCAACAGGAATTTGGGGCTCAATTGTGGTTGTAAGTCGAGGACTTCCTGTATGCTGATATTGTAAACTATTCGAGAGAGTGCTGTAAACCATTATGAGGTGGTATATAAGTCTAAGTGCTATTGCTATTGCTATATAAACTGTCTCAACAAAGTATAGTTCTAATCTTCCTGTGAAGTCAGTTCCCTGATTAGTCTACTTTGTAGGAATGATACAAAGGTGAGATGGATTGTTTTAAACATTAAATAAATAAATAAAAACAAGTGAAACAAATAAATAATGGAATCTACGCTATAGGAAAGGACATATGGGAGCGATTTTGACTGTTGGTGTCTTATAGATACCAATTATACTGATGTATTTCTCACATATTAAATCATAGACGTAACATACAACACAGGAAGTAATAAAAATGTGCCAATCACATACAACACTGTTCTCCCCATTCCCCCAGTTTTGATATAAAATCTTTCTATCTCATGTACACAGAACAGGATTTGGACAAATTACACAGCAAAATAATTTACAAAACAGCCATACATGACAAAGTACCCAGAGGACAAAGTAACTAAGTTATATACTGGCAAAATTGGAATTTTAAATGAAATGATTATTAAGCATAAATCTAAACTTACACGTCAGTATATTGATGTCCATTTGGACTATTTCAATTAATAGAGATATTTTCAGAGAAAGCTGGAGGTGGCTGACCCCCAAGATTTTACTATATTGATTTGTGTAATTTTCCCAGATACAAATTTTTGCATTTTGTATCAGAAACTACGTCTTGTCCTTTTTCTTTGGCATGTCATATTGGGACAGTGTTCCTTTTTGCTAGGGTTGTCTGATACAGGACACCAGCTTCACTTTCCTGAACCTGTTTCAGTTATGGATTCAGGTGAACTAAGCTGGAATAGATCAACAATATCCAATTATTCACTCGAGATGAGTCGACTAAAAATATGCTTCCGGCTCATTATAACTGCATCAATTATGTTATTTTTGTAACTGATGCCCAGATTGATCTCCATCCTCAATCCAATTCAGCTGCCAAGCAGGGTGACACATAATACAGTCTTCTCCCTGTTAAATGAAATCACAGGGAGCTATATTTATCCTCAGGAAACTAATGTATATGGGCATAAGCCTAACTGCTAAATTTCAATTCTAATCTAGGTGGGAAAGAGAAAGAAATATAAAGACAGAGAGAGAACACACAGATCTACTGGTAAATCAATGAATCATCCCAAATTAGCATATCTTTAAAATAATATAACTTTAGCATTAAAATATTTATTTATCTAAGATGAAACTGGACTCACGAATTTAATAGCTACATTAAATTGCTGAAAATGAGGCTTCTGGATCAAGAACCTAATTTTTTTTGTCTCAGTTTAAGATGATTTCCTTTGCAGACACAAATGCTTTCTTGGAATTGGACAGTCTTGCCCTGCTTTTAAAGTATTTCTAGCAAAATGATTACTGCCTTATTTAAGAGGTTCTCAAGCTGTGGGTTACATTCTAGGTAGCTGCAAGCAACTGGCAAATAATAAGTTATCGTAGTTTAAAGCTGACCAGGCTTCTGCAGGAAAAGTGAGACCAATGTCAACCCTCATTCCCATTTTGTCTAGATAAGGCGCTAATAAGCTTTCTCAAGAAAAACAAGAGCAAGGGGAATTCTAAGAAATGGTTAACCCCATTAATGCTGTGATTTGTTCTGCTAGCTTTCATCATGGCATCTGGACTATATCTATAGGCATTGGATTTTCTGTAGAACAGCATTAGTGAAGTACAATACTTTAACCATTATTTTAAACTAGCTTGACACCCGTGCTTGTCATCTACGCTGTGCCGAGAGTCCAGGAATGGGATATGACTCCTCCCTCTGATGTCATAGAGCTGAGTCTGCCACTATATAAGCCCCCCAGCTTTTGACTCAGCTTCTACTCTAAAGAGCTAGTGTCTCTGGATAGGAGAAAGAGCTAAAAGCAAAAAATAATCAGCAAAATGAGAGGCTGCAGCAAAGATCAAGGCCAAGGCTTTAATCCCCAAGAAGACTTGTAAGTCTGAACTCAGGGCTGAGAAACAAAGGCATTCTGCTTTAGAAAAACAGTTTGCTAAGACCCTGGATTAGATGAGGAGCCGGATGCAACGATCTTCCCAATCAGGGAAATTTCAGGTTTGCTCAGAGATTCTGGCCAGGGTGGAGGAGGCTGAAACTAGTTCTGCCAGTCACCTTCAAGCTTGGTTCCCAGAAAGGGTAGAAGAGGAGTTTCTGCTCCAGGATTTAGAAGGTCTGGGCCCAACTTCAGGCAGGCTACCTGGGGTCCAGATTCCTCACACCCCCTAGGTCAGATGATTCAAGGTGGCCTTAGGCCTAGGCCTGAAGCGACCTTTACGCCCATTGCTGCAGGCCTGCGGCCAGTGGATCCTCCCACAGGCAGTAGGCCAGAGGGTATCAGGGACATGGTTTCTGTAGCCATCAGACAGAGGCTAGTTGAAGGATTCCAACAGTACTCTGCCCTTGGGGGACTGTCAGTCCCTGTTCTCTGCTTTCTCCCAAGGGTCCCCATCTCAGAGGAGTTTTCCCAGGCAACAACAGTTGAGTTGTCCATTTACCCAATCTAAATGGGGCGAGTATGAGGAGAGGGCATACACAAATCCCTCAGAACACAATCACTCTTCCATGTCAGGTGAGATCAGGGATCCTCACTTATCAGAGGAGAAGGGCTTAGGTCTGATCAACCCCCATCAGCAGCGATTTTTAAACTTTCCCTGTTCAAACCGCTCCCATACAAGGCCTTGGTCACAGCCCAATTAAGCCTGGAGGAGGTGGCTCTGAAACTTCAAGCGGCTTCTTCTAGTCACGTGGACTCTTTCTTCTCAAAGCCAGTGGTCCATACAGAAGTTCTTCCATCCCCTCTGTTATTTCTAGATTTGTCAAGGAGCAGTGTGCCTCCCCTGGGGCAGGGCCTCGGCCTTCTTCACACAACAGGCATTTTTACAACACTGACCCTTCCTTGGCCAACGCTCTCCTGATTCCAGCTGTGGATGCCCCAGTGGTTGCCTCGTTTTCAACATTAGGCACCCCCACTGAGCCAGAAAATGTGCTCAAGATGGAGGACAAAAGGTCAGAGCAAACTCTCAAGTGCACCCACCAGGCAGCGGCCTGAGCTTCCACAGCAGCCTTGTTTCTTATGAGGGCATCTCTGTGATGGCTGTGCCAACTGCAAGATTGGCTTCCTACCACTGATTTAGGTCACATCAAGACCTAAATAAAATCATTGAGGCAGCAGAATTCATGGTGGATACTACACTGAATTTGCCCAAATTTGCATCATTGCATCATCAAATGGGCCATGGCATCATTGGTGGTGGCCAGGAGGCTCCTCTGGCTGCAAAATTGGCAATCTGAAAATGGAAGCTGGCCTCTGCTCCATGCGCCAGAGAAAAACTGTTCAGTGATGCCCTGGAGCCATACTTGGTGGAAATCAGGGACAAGAGAAAGGTTCTCTCCTTGGCAGGAAGAAGTCAGAATATCATCCAGCACAGTACTAAGACCTTCTTCCTTCTGTCCCGAGTCCTCCACTCATTTCTCTCAGGGCCAGAGAACCTCCTCGTCAGGAGCAATGACCTGAGGCTGCAGGCAGGTAGCAACAGAAATGGCCCTTTCGAGGAGGAGGAGGTTGTTCTTTCTGACGCTCTAAGTGAATGCTCTTTTTCCCCACCCATCGGAGGTCATTTGGCCTTCTTCCACACCTGAGTGCTCAGAATGGTGAGATCAGGTCTCCAGCTTGAGTTCTTCTCCCCACCCACAAGATTTTTTGTCTGCTGCCTGGTTTCTAGGGGCAGCTCCAAACGGGCCCTCATGGAATCAGCCATTCAACATCTTGTGGACATAAGAGCCATACAGTTGGTTCCAATGGATCAATGAGGGCTAGGCTTCAACTCTCGCCTCTTTGTGATCTCAAAGGCCTCGGGAGGGTTGGCGAGCTATTCTTGACCTTAAGTTTTTGAACAGGTTCATTCCATACAGGTATTTTAAGATACAAACTTTGCATTCAATCCTAGAGAGTGTTCGGGAGGGCGATCTCCTCTTTTCCATTGACCTCACGGAAGCATACCTCCATATTCCCATCTGGCTCCATCACTGCCAGTTTCTTTGTTTCTGTTACCAGAACAAGCATTTCCAGTACCGGGCCCTTCCATTCGGCCTCTCAACGGTCCCCAGGGTCTTCATCAAGGTCCTGGCAGCTTGCTGTTCCAGTGAGGGTCCCATGTTACCTAGATGACATCTTGATTCAGTCGGCGTCAGTCCACTCCACCCATCACGACCTCTAGACCACGTTGCAGTTCCTACAAGACCATGGGTTTTCTATCAATTTCAAGAAAAGCCATCTCTCTCCCACGACCAGACTACTTCATCTTGCCGTGATCATCGATATGTCTCTCTGCAAGATATTTCTCTCCCCAGATCGCGGGGAGAGCCTCAATGAATTCATCCTTCAGATACGATGGCAGCGCATGGTCCCCTTGTCTCATCTGTCCAAACTCCTCAAAAATAATTTCCCGTATTGGCATTATTCCATGGGCACGGCTCCATGTTCAAGCTCTTCAATGGTTCCTGCTGCCATTTCAACGGGCAGGGACTATCCACATTTCCATCAGGATTCATGTTCCATCACAGATCCTTTGCTTCTTCAGATGGTGGCAATCTCTGGCAGTCTGGAAAGGACATCCATTCAAGGAACCGGACAGAATCCTGCTCACCACATATGCCAGTCTTCAGGGTTGGGGGGACCATCTAGCCAGCAAGATAGCCCAGGAGAGTTGGTCTCAGATAGACAGGACCTGCCCTATGTAAATTGGCTAGGGCTCAAGACCATCTTTCTAGCCCTGAAGCATTTCCAGAACAGAGTGGCAGGTTGTCACGTGTTGGTCATGACAGACAATGTGGCTGCAAAGGCACATGTCAACAGACAGGGGGGGGGGGGATCAGGTCCAGGGCCTTGATGAGGGAAGCAGAACTCCTGGGACAGTGGGCAGAGAGACACCTGCTTTCCATCAGGGCAGACCACATTTCAGGGGTCAACAACACCCAGGCTGACTGATTGAGTCGATCCAGAGTTGATCAGTCAGAATGCAGTCTCCATCCATCCTTGTTCCTAGATCTGTCCCACAGGTTCGAAATATCTGCAGTAAACCCCTTTGCCACCACTCAAAACACACAGGTAAGCAGATTCTTCACCAGATTTCTGACTCAGGGGGCTGAGATGACCAATGCACTTTGGAGCAAATGGCCTCCAGGTTTCCTCTACACCTTTCCCCCTCTTCCTATCATTCCGGCAGTCATTCTGAGGAAGTTGGAGGAAAAGGCGGAGCTCATACTCCTGGCACCCCATTGGCCGAGGAGACCCTGGTTAGCTGATCTGGTGAATCTGTCTGTAGCTCAGCCGTGGAAGATCCCGGCCAGCAGGATCTCTCTCCATCAAGGAGCCTTACTCCACCCGGATCCTCAGTGGTTCTGCTTAGCCGTTTGGTGCTTGAGCAGCAATCTCTGAGGGATTCTAATCTTCTTGACAGGGTGATAGAGACCATCCAGGCTTCTCGCAGGCCTTCTACTACTTGCATCTACGATGCTACCTGGACGGTCTTTTGCACGTGGTGTTCAAAATCCACCCCTGATCTCACTTCTGCATCTGCGCAGATATCTTAGTATTCCTTCAAGACGGGCTAGAGCAAGGGCTGGCACATAACACCCTCCGTCATCAGGTGGAGCTCTGTCATCAGTGTTGTGCTGGAACAATTATTCATCCCTATCTCATCATCCCTCAGTTCGAAGGTTTTTGAAGGGGGCTTCTAATCTATGGCCTCCTGTAGTTCACAGGTATCCCACTTGGGATCTCCCTACAGTTTTGCAGGCCCTTATAGGACCCCCCTTTGAACCTCTCAAATCTGTATTGCTTCAATTTATGACCATCAGAGTGGCCTTTCTACTGGCCATTACTTCAGCCAGGAAAATATTGGAACTTGCGGCACTCTCAGACAGGATCTGTGCATTTTCCATGAGAACAAGGTAGTTCTGAGGCTAGATCCTACGTTTTTTCCTAAAGTAAATTCTTGGTTTCATTGGGCACAAGACATAGTGATACCAGATTTCTGCCCCAAGCCACACCATGAGTTGGAGTACAAGTGGCATATATTGGATGTAAGACGAGCTCTCCGCATCTACATCAAATGTACTGTGGTTTTTCGGAAGTCCAAGGCCATGTTTGTATCATTTCATCCTAATTCTTTGGGGAACAAGGCTTCACCATTTACCATTGGTAGATGGATCAGAGCATGTATCTCCAAGGCCTACCTGCCAGTGCCCAAGAACCTAACAGCACATTCCACTAGAAGTGCTGCGACTTCCACCGCCTGGACTATCCAGGTGACCCTTGAGGAAATCTGCAGGGCAGATAGCTGGGCATCTCCTTCACTATTTATATGGCACTATCACCTGGATTCCTTTGCCTTTGCTGATGCTGCGTTTGGAAGAAGGGTACTTCAGAAGGTTGCCCCATAGTCGGAGTGTGTGGACTAGATGATTGCCCTCCTGTGGACATGCAGGCTTTGGTATGTCCCATTCCTGGACTCTCGGTGCAGCATGGATGAGAATGGGCATTGGTATAATTATCTGAGAATGCCCTTTCTATCTACTCTGCAAGAGAGTCCAGCCCCACCCTTGCGCGTCTGGTCTTCGTGGGACGGGGGAATTAATTTCACTATTGTGTCTTCCAGAAACACGTTACGTCTGTCAACTATCTTTGCTTAAGTTAGGGACTGGCTTTCTATATAGTAGCAGACTCAGCTCTATGACATCAGAGGGAGGAGTCATATCCCATTCCTGGACTCTCTTGCAGTGTAGATAGAAAGGGCGTTCTCAGATAATTATACCAACGCCCATTTGCTACAAAACTATGTGGAAGAGCTTAGTTTTTGGGGAGGAAAATAAGGGGGAAAAATTCTGCCTCTGCCTACCAGCATCCATCAGTATTCCTCTGGCTAGCATCCTGTCAGTGTGTGTGAGAGAGTTGAGGGCTGTTTGAAAACTGAATCAGTGTTTGCTGTGTGAGCAAGGAGACAGCAAGGAGCCTGGGCATGGCTTAGCTCAACTGTTCTGTACTAAAGCTGCTTGGTGCTGTGAAACAACTAAAACTGAAACTCCTCTCCTCTGCTTGTGTTTTGCACTTGGAACAGATTTCTTTTCAGGTGGGAAGGGGGAGTAGAACTCCATAGCAACAGAGCGGGTTAATAATAATATATGAAATACTGATGTTCTGATGGTCATTTTGAAAAATCCTTTCTTAGCACCTAGAAGCCAAGAGGAACATATGTGCCAAATTTCAAGTTTGTACGCTTTATGGTTCTGAAGATGTTATGGTGCGTGAGTGGTATTTTGCTTTTATATAGATTTATATTATTTTGAAATAGGACAATATGGGAGCTTTTTTACATATTTACTGAAGAACCACAACATTTAATATAATAGCCAGATATAAACGAACTCCCCACCAGCATAAAACTAAGCCAAGCGGAAAAAAGAAGAAATAGTTATTCTATGGGAATACATAATTATTTATATAGGGAAGCCTTGATTTAATGGGCTAACTTGAGGAAAGTCCATTACTTCTCAGGATCTGTTATAATAAAGCATGTGTCATCACAGCAACTGAAATAATTTGTGTGACAACAACATAATGTAAATCAAAGAAGCTGACACAATGACGTATCATTTAAATGATAAAGAAAATATAGAAACTGGGCTCACTATGGACTGCAATGTTACCACTATTTTTAATTGTATTTTTTTTACTTATTTCCTGAAATGGATTAAATTGTTAAATAATATATTAAATATATTATTTTGTCAAATAATTCCATTGATATTCACTAAGATCAAACCTTTAACTCCCAACTTTTTTCATACTTTCTGAAGTACCTGGAAATATCAAATATTATTTTAAAATTTCAATGTGTATACTGTTAAAACCATTCTCAAATATTTTAATAAATGTTATTGATATGATTTCTGAAGCATTTGCCTTCTCTGAAATTAAATCGGGACTTGTTTCCATTCTATCTACAATGCATTCTACAATTTATTAGTTATGTTTGGGATACTCAGTAAAGCAATCTATCCTACCATTCTTCGGAGAAGTCAATGAATTTCTCCTCTTACTGAGCATTGCATGATCAAGAATTGGGATAAAAAGAAGTAGATCAGAGGCCAATATGTGTTTCTATATTATTCAAGATCCTAAGGACAATTTTAAATACTATATGAGCTTATCACAGTGGGCATGAGTTTGGGCAGACTGAGAAGGACAGAAGGGGGCCTTGTGTGCTACAGTCCATGGGGTAATAAAGTCAGACACAACTTAGCAACTGAATAACAAATGGTCGTTATTAATTTGCTATTATCCAAATGAAATTGTATAGCTCTGATCAAAAGAAAAGTTGCCAGTTCAATTGGTTCCTTTGTATATTTGGTGTGTGATACATAAGCTCACTATGACAAATCTATCAGATTGGCTCACAGAAGTAAATCTACGCTAAGAAAACACAATTGGACGTCTTTCAGTTAGCTTTTGGCAAGAAACAATATACTACTAACCTGAATGAAAGAACTGGTTTTATTCATGGGGGAAGGCTGCACAAATTCATTTAGCATTTTAAGGGTAATATTGCAAAGTTTGAGTAACTGCCTTACTGTTTTCAAAACTGTCTATTCTGAGTCATATATATGCCCAGAAAAATCTGGATAGACTTACAGCCAAAATGGATGCTAGCAAATTTCTATTTTTAGGTTATGCACATATTACACAATTATGGAACTAACAGTATGTCAACTTTTGTCCTTATGTTTAATGTTGAAAACTAAATTGCAGGCAGAGATTGAGCTCATTTGAAATTACTGACAGTCAAGTTCTCCTTCATAGTGCAAACCTATTCCTATGAGCATGAATATCATTGCTGCCTCAGTGACTTGAAATGGGAATTTACCATTATTTACATAAAAATAGGTACCAGTCTGTTCAACTGAGTCTGCTACATGTACAAAAAGGACAACAATTTTTTAAAAAAAAAATCTTAAAAAGAAAGAAAACAGAAAACCCCCATTATGCAAATAGCACCCATTTCATAAGCTCATAAAACTGTTTAATATGCCCAATAAAATTGAATAGGACTCACTATGAGCAACAGTTAAAGCATTAAACCACAGAAATAAAAATTAGAATAGGGAAAAAGAAATGATGAGATGCTTTTAATGCCACTGATCATGGCATATTTCTGGACCATTTCCAAGCTTTAGGAGTGGAAAGTACAATGGATCTAGTCAGTAATAGTTTGGGGGAGAAAAAACCCCTTCTTTCTGGGACCTCTTACGGTGTACTTTTTGTTTACTCTTATCTAATATTTATACTGAGTCATCAGGAAGTCATTCATTGGTATGGGGTCAGGTATCATCAACACGCTGATGAAGCCCATCTAGACATCATTATTCTAGGATGACTAAGTGTTCTTTCCCAGTACTGAAGGCTGTGGGGTGGGGAAGAAAATGCTTCAGCTCAATACATGATAAATGGCTGTAGATTTTGAGGTCTCCTAATTCTGAAGATTCTCTTCTTTCAGTTCAGCATTGGATTGCATTTTCCAATCAGAGTTGGTATGCTTTTTAGGTGATCTTTTGGGACTGTTAAAGGGATATGGTGGCTCAGTGGCTAAGATGCTGAGCTTGTCGATCAGAAAGGTTGGCAGTTTGGTGGTTTGAATCCATAGCATCACATAACGGAGTTACTTGTCCCAGCTTTTGCCAACCTAGAAGTTCAAAAGCATGTAAAAATGCAAACAGAAAAATAGGGACCACTTTTGTGGGAAGGTAACAGTGTTCTGTGTGCCTTCGGTGTATAGTCATGCTGGCCACATGATCATGGAGATGTCTTTGGACAGCGCTGGCTCTTTGGTTTTGTAATGGAGAGGACACCATCCCCTAGAGCCGGAAATGACTAGCACATATGTGCCAGGGGAACCTTTACCTTTACCTTGGGACTGGTGCCTCTTGTTGAAGACCAGACAGCAGCAATGGCCAAGACAGCCTCTTTCAATAGATCCATCATGTGCTCAATTGTGCCATTCCTAACTTGGATTACTGAAACATGCTTTAGACTGAGTGCTCTTGAAAACCACCTGCAAGCTGCAATTGGTCCAGAAAGGGCCACTTTGAAAGATCGTTCCTCTGTCATCTGTACTGCTTCCCAATGGATGTCTGTATAATTCAAGTTGTTGATTATCATCTATGACTCCAGCTAAATTACTTGAAACTCTATCCCTGCTTGTCCCAGGAGAATGAGCAAGGTGGGCAATCTTTAAATCCCTTCTTTGAAGCCATGTCATCTGGAAGGATCCAGGAGGCAAACTTTCTCTGTTGTAACACTCAGATTATGGAATATGATTCTTTCAAACATTCAGGTAGCCCTGTGCTTCCTATCCTTCTGTAAAGGCCCTGGAAATCTAATTCTTCCTCCAGGCACCAGGCCAGACTGTGAGATGAACACTCGCAGAATGAAAGGTTTTTGAATGTGTGTACAATAGCAATTTGGCTATTCTGTTTCTCTTTATTTCATCATATTATTATTGTATCATTTGATTCCAGATGCTTCCTATAATTTTTTTTCACATTTCTATATAATTATAAGTCACCCAGCCATATAGTAAAATTTGGGCAGCCAAATCAATGAATCAATCTATCAATCAGTCAAGGAAATATACAGCAATAAGCTCATTATTAGGTTATATCTACTACTTCTGCTGAATAAACAAGTTTTCATTTCTTAGCTAAAACTAGCAAGAAGAGGTGAACTGGACTTCCCCAGAGGGAAGGGGAAATTTTGTCATATGGATACTCTTGCCAAAAAGCATGCTACTTCATTTTCAACACATGGGCTATGTTCTGTAATAAAGCCTTAATATCTGTAAGCTTTTTCTGTCCATCCTGTCCTGATATTCTTTTTTTAAACTTTCTTTCGCATTTGGGTAAATTAACTTGTCTTGATAACTGGTAACTTGCTTAACACTTCCGGTTTTCAAGATGGCGGACGGCTGCTTTCGCCGGAGTTTCCTCCGACCCGGGTGGTCTTCGTTGCGAGCCCCCATGCCCCCTGGGCCCCCTCGCCGGTGGCAGAGGTGGGGGAAGGCCAGGGGAGACCGGCGGTTTCTAGCAGGAGCTGGTTGGGGACTTGTCGGAGCCATGGGGCCGGAGAGAACGATGGCGTTGGTGCGGCGGCCGCGGCGGCCTCGGCGGCCTCGGAGCGACCTCGGAGTCTTCGGTCTTGACTTCCGAGGTTTCTGGGGCTTTGGAGGCCTCGACCTGGCTGTAGGGGTCTCGGAGCAGTCTGTGGGCGGCTTCGGTGGCCGCGAGGGTGATGGTGTCGGTGCGGAGCGGCCCTGGCGGACTCACGGCGGACTCACGGAGCGGCCCTGGCGGACTCACGGGGTCGGATCCAGCGCAACCAACGCGGAGTTCCGCCGCCGCTCTCTTCGGTCTGGACGGCCTCAGCTATGGCCCCCCTTGTCCCCTGGGCCCCCCCGCCGGTGGCAGAGGCGGAGGAGGATCGGGGAAGACCAGTTGGGTCATCTAAAAACTGGCTGGGGGTCGGTTGGAGCCGCAGGACCGGTGTGGAGGGCGGCGTGGTTACGACGGCCCCGGCGGTTCCGGGCTGATTCTGGAGGCCTCGGAGGCCTTCTCCGGTGGTCGTCGGAGCGAGGCGGCTGCGGACGGGCGCTCGGCGGTGATGGACGGGTGCTCGGCGGCGGCGGCCCCTCCCGGCGGCAGGCGGAGTGGAGAGGCTGTGGACGGATGTTCGGCGGCGGCGGCAGTGGTAGCTGCGGCCTCCGGACTTGCTGTGACGGCGCTCCTTGTGTTCGGTGTGCTGGTGGCCTTGGTGTGGGTTCGGCGGCCTTGTTCGGGCCGCGGCGGTCTTGGGAGGTCCCTGTTGGTTCGGATAGGGGCCTGCTGTGGTCAGGGCGGCCCTGGGACGGTCCTGAGGCACCCTTGATGGCCTCGAAGATGGCGTGGAGGCTGGGAGACACACGGAGGGGCTCGGCTGAAAAGTGGTGGTGCCGATGCCCCCGTGGGCCGCTTGGATGGAGCTATGGTATCCCTCCCTTTCTTGGGGCCCCCACCGGTGGCAGAGGTGGTGGGCCTGGGGGAGGGTCTGGCTCTGCCTGTGACTCTTCTCCCCCCGAGGGTCCCACCGGTGGCAGAGGTGGGACGACCGGGGAGAGGCGGCATATACCCCAGCCTGACTGGACTTCAACATCCGCGGCCAGAGGACAACAGAGACTACAGATGCTCCGGGACTGCAGAGATGAGGCGGCCGGGTCCACGGATGTACCCGAGGGCAGAGCTGTGGGCCCTGAGGGATGTCCCCCTCTCCCTTAGGTGGCCTTCGAAGCTCTCTAAGACCTTCCGTAATGATGGATCCTGGGATCCGGAGCGATGGTGGGACCGAGGAAACCGGGGAAAGCATTCTAATCCAGGGGTTGTCAAATTTTTAAAGGGGTTTTTTAAGGGGGAAAGATCCAGGGCGGGTGGGGGAGACAGCCCGCACGGAATTGGGGGCAGCCGGGCCGGCTTGCGCGCCTGGGGGGCCTCGGGGGTTCCCGTGTCGGGGGGGCAGACAGAGGGTGGGCAGCCGGGGGCCAATTTTATTAGCACGGTGACTGGGAGAGGTAGGTATGCCGGGGGTAGAGGGCCATATCCGGTCAGGGGATCGCGCTCCCGATGTTTACAAGCGGTAGCGCGCTCCGACCCTCCTTACCCATCCTGTAGTCCTGGTTGTCCAGAATCTCAGGCCCTGAATGCCCGGCTGCTGTTGTGCAATGCCAGGTCCGCGATTAATAAGGCCCCCCTGATCTCTGAGTTGGTTCAGGAGGAGGCCGCGGACCTGGTAGGTGTCACCGAAACCTGGTTGGGCCCAGAGGGAGGTGTCCCTCTGGTTGAGATGTGCCCACCAGGTTTCCTTGCATTTCACCAGCCTAGGGCTCAGGGAAGGGGTGGTGGGGTGGCGGTGCTTATAAAGGAAGTCCTTTGTCCTAGGGAGGCCACTGTCCCTCAGACGGCTGGCTGTGAATCTCTTTTTGTGAAGTGGGGGCAAGGGGTTCAGATGGGCCTTTTGTTGACGTACCTGGCTCCCTGCCACGTCTCATCAGCCCTGCCCGGACTCCTAGAGGTGATAGCCGGGCTGGCGGTTGAGACCCCCAGGCTCTTGGTCATGGGGGATTTCAACCTGCCATCGCTCGGTGAAACCTCTGGGTTGGTCCGGGAGTTCTTGGCTTCCATGACGGCCATGGACCTGACCCAGTTAGTTTCTGCTCCCACTCACATAGGAGGACACATGCTGGACCTGATTTTTGTCTCTGGGCAGTGGTTGAATGACTGTAAGTGTGGGGACTTAGTTATTACTCCCTTGTCATGGACAGATCATTTCCTCCTTAGACTGGACTTCTGTTCCGCCACCCCCCACCGCAGGGAGGCGGAGCCACTTAGATGGTTCCGCCCCAGGCGCCTAATGGACCCAGAGCGGTTCCAGAGGGAGCTTGGGCCATTTCCTGAATCTCTGGCTCTCAGCTCGCCTGGAGACCTGGTGGCCACCTGGGATGGGTTGGCCGCCGGGGCTCTAGACCGAGTTGTGCCTCTGCGACCTCTGACCCGGCACAGATCCCATTTGGCTCCGTGGTTTACGGAGGAGCTACGGGAGATGAAGTGCCGGAAAAGACGTCTAGAGGGCATTTGGAGGGCGACTCGTTCTGAATCTGACCGAACACAGGTAAGATCTCATATTAAGACTTACCTTGTGGCGATAGGGGCGGCAAAATCTTCGTATTTCTCCGCCCTTATTGCGTCGGCAGGAAATCGGCCTGCCGCCCTGTTTAGAGTGACCCGCTCTCTGCTTGAACCGAGAGCGCGGGATGACCTCTTGCAGGGTAGAGCAGAGGAGTTTTCTCGATTCCTGCATGATAAAATCGTTCAGATTCGGGAGGGTCTTAACTCCAATTGGATGGTCCCGGGGGAGGTGTCCGGGGCAGGTCTTGTGAATGTTATCTGGGGAGAGTTCGATCCTGTGACCGCCGAGGGTGTGGACAGGTTGCTGGGGAGTCTGAATGCCACCACCTGTTTATTGGACCCGTGCCCTTCCTGGCTGGTTTCGGCCGCCAGGGAGACGACACGAGGCTGGCTCCAGGGGATTATCAACGCTTCTCTGAGAGAGGGGTCGCTTCCTACCGCCCTGAAGACGGCGGTGGTGCGGCCCCTCCTCAAGAAGCCTTCCCTGGATCCAGCTGTTTTAAATAACTTTCGTCCAGTCTCCAACCTGCCCTTTGTGGCGAAGGTTGTTGAGAGTGTGGTGGCACGTCAGCTTCCTCAGTACCTGGAGGAAACAACTTACCTCGATCCGTTCCAATCGGGCTTCAGGCCTGGGCATAGTACTGAGACGGCATTGGTCGCGTTGGTTGATGATCTCTGGAGGGCTCGTGACAGAGGGTTCTCCTCTGTCCTGGTCCTATTAGATCTCTCGGCGGCTTTCGATACTATCGACCATAGTATCCTATTGCGACGGTTGGAGGGGTTGGGAATTGGGGGAGCCGTCCTTCGATGGTTCTCCTCCTTCCTCTCCAACCGTTCGCAATTGGTGTTGGCGGGAGGGGAGAGGTCCACCTCTAGGCCCCTGGTTTGTGGGGTGCCTCAGGGGTCGGTTCTCTCCCCTCTTTTGTTCAACATCTATATGAAACCGCTGGGCGAGATCATCCGTGGTCTTGGGGTGAAGTGTCATCTCTATGCAGATGACACCCAGTTATACATCTCCACCCCGGACCACCCCAACGATGCTGTGGGGGCTATGTCCAGGTGCCTGGAGGCCGTGCGGGATTGGATGGGCGGGAACAGGCTCCGGCTCAACCCATCCAAGACCGAGTGGCTGTGGTTTCCGGCGTCCCGATATAGCCAGTTGACTCCGTCGCTGGCTATTGGGGGGGAAATTTTGCCCCCCACAGAGAGGGCTCGCAATCTGGGAGTCCTCCTGGATGTGCGGCTGTCGCTTGAACACCATGTCGCGGCCGTCTCCAGGGGGGCATTTCATCAGATCCGTCGGATCTACCGGTTGCGGCCCTTTCTGGATCGGGACGCCTTGCGCACGGTCACTCAGGCCCTGGTCACCTCTCGCCTGGACTATTGTAATGCCCTCTACATGGGGCTCCCTGCGGGGAGCATCCGGAGACTCCAACTGGTGCAGAATGCGGCCGCGCGGGTGATCATGGGGGCGTCACGTAGCGCCCACGTGACGCCTCTCCTGCGCGAGCTGCATTGGCTGCCAGTGGCTTTCCGGGTTCGCTTTAAGGTTCTGGTTCTGACCTTTAGGGCGATCCATGGCATTGGACCAGGTTACCTACAGGACCGCATCCTACCGGTGATCTCCAGCAGACCAGTGCGAGCACACAGGGAAGGCCTTCTCCGGGTTCCGTCGGCTACCATGTGCCGCCTGGCGGTCCCAAGGGGTAGGGCCTTCTCTGTGGCGGCCCCTGCCCTCTGGAATACTCTGCCACCGGAACTGCGTACCGTCATGGACCTGAGGTCCTTCAGGCGCGCGCTGAAGACCTGGCTTTTCGAGCAGGCCGGCCTGGGCTGAGAGAGGGTTTTAATGTGTCTCCATTAATTTTAATTAGGGGGTTTTAAGGGGGTGGGGTGGGCTTTTTATTCGGCCTAATCTAATTTAATCTTTTTCTTAACTTTTGTATTGTTGGGGTTTTTAGATTGGCTGTACACCGCCCTGAGTCCCTAGGGAGAAGGGCGGTATAAAAGTTAAATAAATAAATAAATAAATAAATAAATAAATAAATAAATAAACCCTGTTCTCTTACATAAGTATTGATAGGAAAGATCATCACTTGGCCTCTCATCATAGTCTACCTTGCTGACTAGTTAACTGAATTAGCTCATTCTAAGGGCTCCAGTGTACTATAATATAAAGATGCAACAACTTTTAGTTGTATTAGAATTTGTGACTGCCTCAGAGAGCCATGATTATGACCACACAAATTACCTTGCTATAGTACCTTAGGCCTATCTCTATGGCAACCCAATAAAATTACTACAGCCGCCATTCTAGATTTTACTGAGCAAATTACAGCTATAATTAGCTTTCAAAATATGGCTTGTAATAGAAATATATTAAGATGTGCAATTTCTTTTCAATAACTGTATGCCACCAACCATTAATGATGAGCTTAAATGGTTAAAATGTCTTTTGATGACAGATCTACAATATTTCCCAACAGAATATGGTAAATAAAGGATTAGGAGATCAGGAGAACCAAGGACCATGTGCTTCTGTGCTACACATCTTTCAAATCACATCTCACTAATGAGAATTTCCAGGAAAAAAAACATTATAGTGCATTACTGTAAATATAAATTATGCAAAAATAAATAGGTCATGTCTGAATTACAGAAGTCTACAATTTTCTATGTGTGTCTCAGAATGAAAGTCATCATCTTTGGTTGAGGTTTCCATTTTTGGTACATAACAAGAGAAATTTAGAAGCCTCAATCATTTAGCTGGATCCAGGAAGGATCCTTTTTTTGCTTGTGCTGCCTGCCTTTTGGAACAGTACGCCCCATGAGATTTGGCTGGCTACAAGTATGCAACAACTATTCAAAACTGATCCTGCCAATGTATGCACTACTGGAGTTTTAATGTATCAAAAGCCACCCTAATTTATTCTCCTCTGGATGCATTTAACCTACACCATACAGAAGCAGGAAAGAAGCAGTAATGTGTTGCATCTTCCTAGGGTATTAGCCTTTTTTGTACAAATTACTTGATAAAACTACTCAACTTTGGACACAACTAGTCTAATTGTAATCAAATTTAAATTATATAATTATAGGTTAAAATAAACACACCATGTGACCATAATACACAATGTAAAGTTGAACTTAGAGTGCAGAGTAGTGAGTCATTAAAGAGGAATTGCACTATCCTTATTGGAGAAGCCTCCTGCACCAGACAACATTAATGGGCTACAAACTCATTATTTCATTATGTGGTTTGCCTTGAAATCCTGTCCAACCATAAAACTAAGAATCAAGATCTCAGACGCTTTCAACCACTGTCTCCCACTTCTGAGCTATCAACCACTGTCTCACGCTTCTGAGCTATCAACCACTGTCTCACGCTTCTTCATTATCTTTCTGTTCCTCTTACACATTTTTTCCAAATTGATGATCCTAATCATGACTATTGTCATGGTCATTCTGTTATCAAACCAAATTCCTACTAAATAGTTTTAGGCATTTTTTTAAAAAAATATTTTCCTTCTAAATTTGAGTGAGTCAAGAATAACCTAAACATGTGGAAACCACAGATTTCATTTTAAGCGTTCAGGTACTCAACTCCCTGAACTTGCTGTTAGAAAGAATACAAAACATATACCTATGTCAAGAGCTGTGGTGGCATAGCAGTTAAAACGCAGTACAGCAGGTTACTTTTGCTGACTGCCGGCTGCTGAAGTTTGGCAGGTCGATTCTCACCAGCTCAATATTGACTCAGCCTTCCATCCTTCTGAGGTCAGTGAAATGAGGATCCCGATTGTTTGGGGACAATATGCTGACTCTGCAAACCACTTAGAGAGGACTGTAAAGCACTGTGAAATGGTATATAAATCTAAGTGCTATTGCTATTGCTATATAAAGCATAACACTTTTGTAGGTACAATTTTTCAACTAGAATTTGCTGCAAATGAAAAACAGTATTCAAGATAATATATTACTTGTATCATCTATTCTATTCATACTATGTATAAGTAACCCTACACAGCACTTTAGAATGCAAGTATGAGGAGCAAGACCAAAATAACCAAGAATGTATTTATTTTTGGTGCTGTTTAACTAATTCAGCTGAGCTTTTGAAAGCTAGAAAGTACAACAGGCAAATAAATATATTTTCCAAATCTTGCCAAATAAAACTTCTGAGCTTTTATATGCAGACATTTTGGTCTAGGTTCAAAATGTTCATGTTCATACACAGTCATTTGCCTTGTCAAATTCCATTAGGTCTGACTGCCAATTCTACTTCTTGGTCATAAGAAGAGGCAATTCTGGAAAATATACCATATTATCTCCAAAAGAAGTAACTTTATCTTCTTTATTCCAGAAATTCTGAAAAACAAGATATTATTTCTCTTCCTGCCCTATAGTAATGTATTGTTTTCCTACAAATAGCAATAAGTGCAAACCAAAGTACAGGATGTCTCTTTTTCCACAGTATTCAACACATGATATAAGGCCTGTCACCATCTCTTAGTCTAGCTTTCACTGGGTTTGATGTAAGGAAAAACAAGAAGGGAAGAAAAAAACAACGCATATTTGTTTAATACCTTTGGATAAAAGATAGGAGAATACATACATACATCCAAGATTATACAAGACTCAGAATGAGAACATTGTTTAAAAAACCAGATTATTTCTTAATTTTTGAGGGGGAACAAAATAATTTTCTAATAATTAAATATTTCCCTGTTGTTACACTTATTGTAGGTTGTGAAAAATTAATTAAAATTATTTTAATTTGTAATTAGATAAGCTGAAAGATAACGAGTTAAAAGATTATCAAAAACTGGGTTCTGGAAAGACAAGGATAAGCAATGTGACATATTTATGTATGCCAGCTATACTAACAGCATGATCATCATTTAACCGGAAGGTTTAGGATAATACCATCACTATCAAATCACTTCAGAAAGCATCTCATTATATCTGAGATATACATCTAAGTAATATCTGATTATTTTGGCATGTTGAAGCACCAGTTAAGAAGTTACATTAACTAATTTTCAAAACTGAAATGGGAAAACCCAATATTAATGTGTGTACATTTATATACATTAAAAATTACATTGCTAAAAAAACCTCATAAGACATCTTTACTTACTATTTAGTAGAATCTGACAACTGATATTCACGTCGTCTGTCATAGCATTCTTGAATACCAGGATCATTCCATAAGCTCTTTATTGCATCTACATAAGGGTTCTCAAATGAGGACACTTTCTCTATATCAATTTCTCGAACTAGTTGTGCATTGGCCTATAGAAATAAAAAAGAAAATCAACAGATATTTGTCATATAAAATATACACAGACTAATTTTCTTTATTGAATTCCCATTGAACAAGAAACCGATTCATAGGTAAGGAATATACCATTACAGTCCTATAGCAATACATTTTCACTGTAGATAGGAAATGAAAGTATTTTTCTAGAAATGCAGTAAGATTTTTTCCATGGTTTTGATTAGCCATTTTAAATAACTTAATTAATTTCCTAATTCCCTCTTGCATCATAGGCGATCAACTTCCTTGAGACTTGCTGGCTCTTAAAAACAAAAAACAAGAAACAAATTAAAAACCCACCACCAAATTTTCAACAAAATAATTACTTCAAAAGAGTGTTGATCTGGATAAGGAAGAAAATGGAAAACCCAGAAGCAGCTGTTATGTTATATAAACAGAATAATTTCTAATCATTCCCTTTTTTATGGAAAACTGCATTTGGACCCAAATATTGAATATGCATTGTTAAATTCTTATATACCTCCTTAAGAGTCCAAATATACTTTACATACCCCCAAAATATATATTTTCTTTCCAATATTGGCTCTTATGTGATTTTTAATTTAAACTTTGTCCTTGTATTTTTTTTTCAAAATTTTGCATATGCACTTCTCATTTAAATGAAAAACAATGCATTTTGGAGAAATTAAATTTAAACATAAAACAACTTGCATAATTTAAGCTTGCATCTGATTACAAAGGGGTTCCAAAAGTATCTCTGCTAGTCTTTTACAGCAGCAGCAGTGGTGCGATTCAACTGGTGTAACAACCAATTCGGTGAGCGCACGCTCCTCACTGGCGGGTGAGGAGAGGGAGAGGGGATTATTCCATGTGAGCAGCAGGTGAGTTCCCGTAGCTCTATATGCACAAGTGGCGGGCACAGACATCTACTGCTTGCACAAATTGAGCTGCATGCACACTTAGCTCTCCCTCAATCCAGTTCTGAATGGACCAAAGTCTATACTGTGCTGCGATCTGGGGGTTGGGAACCCGTTTTACAGTATCCCCCTAAAACACCTCCCCCCCAAATCAACAACACAATCAATACTATTATTAATATTTCTGCAACTATATTTTGCTTTTTATTTATTTTTATTTTATTTATTTATTTTGTCAAGCGATTATAAGATTACAGGTATAAGTATAGGCATAGTTATGAGTACATGAAACGGATACATATAAGAAAAATAAAAAGAAAAACAATAGGACAGGGATGGTAGGAACGTTGATGCGCCTATGCATGCCCCCTACAGACCTCTTAGGGAAGGGGTGAGGTCAATAGTAGACATAGTAGACAGTCTAAGGTTAAAGTTTTTGGGGTTTGGGGAAGAAACCACAGAGTTAGGTAGAGTATTCCAGACATAAACCACTCTGGTGCTGAAGTCATATTTCCTGCAATCAAGTTTGGTGCAGTTAACTTGAGTTTGTATCTATTGTGTGCTCTTGTATTATTATGGTTGAAGCTGAAGTATTCATTGACAGATAGGACATTGCAATATATAATTTTATATACTAAACTTAGATCAGACCGAAGGTAGCATAGTTCTAGATTTTTTAGGTCTAGAATTTCAAGTCTGGTGGCATAAAGTATTCAGCAACGAGTAGAGGAGTGGAGAACTCTTCTTGTGAAATATTTCTGGACTCTCTCAACTGTATTAATATCAGATACGTAATGCGGGTTCCAGATTGATGAGCTGTATTCAAGTATTGGTCTAGCAAATGTTTTGTATGCTCTAGTTAGTAATGTGATATTACCAGAGAAAAAGCTACGTAGGATTAGGTTAACAAACTCTTAATGCCTTTTTGGCTATGTAGTTACAGTGGGCTCTAGCACTTAAGTCATTAGAGATGAGTATTCCAAGGTCCTTTACAGAGTTTGGATCATCAACAAGGTCTTGATTATTCAGCTTGTATTTTATTTTTTGATATTTTTTGTCAATATGGAGCATTTATTTGTTGAGATTTGAAGTTACTATTTGTTTGACCATTCTGATACATAGTTAAGGTCTCTTTGAAGGGTAGCAGTATTGTCAGTGGTGTTGAATAGTTTTACATCATCAGCGAAGAGAACGCAGTTTCTCTTAATATGATCACAGAGGTCATTTATGTAGAGAATGAAGAGAGTTGGTCCTAGAACACTGCCTTGGGGGACACCACTGTTGACAGGTACAGAATTTGATAGGACGTTCCCAATTTTGACCATTTGTTGTCTGTTTGACAGGAATGCTTCTATCCAGTTATGAAGATGACCAGAGATACCATAAGATGTTAGTTTTAGGAGTAGTTTGTCGTGTACCACTGAATCAAAGGCTTTACAGAAATCTATATAGATTGAATCTATTGCTTTGCCCTGATTGAGTTGTATAGTTCATATGTGTTTGCAGTGTAAGAGTTGCAGATTACAGGATAGTTTTTTCCTGAAACCAAATCTAATTGATTATTAGAGAGTAGATTGTTTGTCTCTAAGTGGAGGATAATGGATTGGTTAATAATTGATTCCATGACTTTACAGGTGAGGCAGCATAAGGAGATTGGTCTGTAATTTTCAACTAGGCTGGGGTCTCCCTTTTTGAAGATGGGAATGACCGTGGCTAGTGACCATAGGTTTGGCTAGGAGCTGGTCCTGAAAGATTTTCCAAAGATTATGCTTAGAGGTTCGGCTAAGCATAATCTTTGGAAAAGAAATAGGCACATATTCTGTCCGGTCCAATAGATTGAGATGGCTTTAGATTCAATACTGTCTTCCGTAAAATCAATATGTATTAGATCATTGTAGTTGTCTGTGATTTGACTAGGAAATACTGGGCATAATCCATTACTATTTACAAATACTGAGCCAAAGAATGTGTTAAAGAGGTTGGCTTTAATGGTGTCGTCGTTGCAATCTTTACTATTAGTCCTTTCAGGGGTGGGATGGACCTTGAAACTTTTAGTTTGTTGTTTACAAAATTGTAGAAAGCACGGGTGGAATTTGTGCATAGAAGATTTTCCTCTTGTTTAATGTAATAATTGGTGCATTCAGTCTTTATCTGATGGCATAATTTTTTGTATTGGCTTTTGAAGCTGGCAAAGTGACAAGATTTGTTTTTTCTCCAAAGTGATTTCTTTTTGGATTGAAGCTTCCTTATTGTTATGGGTAATTTGTTTGTTCTGGTTTTGGGAGTTGTTATTGGTATAGTTTGATGACTCTTTTGACTTCAAGTAAAAATATTTGTAATGGTCTTCAACTGTATTGCATGCAGTGAATAGAAATTGCCAGTCAAGAGATGAGAGATCTATTGTCTATAAGATGATAGTTGCCTTTTTTGAAGTTATAATTGAGAATCCCATCGTTTTGATGATTTTTGTGTGGATGTATGTTGAGACAAAAGTCAATCATGTTGTGGTCACTGTTGGAAAAGGATTCTTTAATTTGTATTCCGTAAATGGAATTCAAACTATTGCAGAAGATGAGCGAGGCAGTTGTTAAGTCTAATATTATTGGTTACTAGTTGTTCCAGTCCCAGATTTGTTACAGCATTGTAGAAGGTTGCATGTATGGGTTCAGTTTTACATTCGTTTAGGGTCCAGTTAATATGAGGTAGATTGAAGTCACCAAGAAAGATAAAAGTGTGTGGACATGATATTGCCCATGTTAGTAATGAATTTAACTTGTTTACATGTTTGATGTCATAATCAGGGGATCTGTAACATAATAAGAATAGAAATGTGATATCTAAGGACAGTTCACAGACGATAGTCTCAGGAAGAGCTGGGTAACTTGGGACTTTTTATAGAAGATAGCAACACCACCTCCTCTACGGCTTTCACAATCTGATCGGTAAACATGATAGTCTCTTACTGTAGTAAGAGCAGAAGAAAAAAAATTGTAGGTCCTCAACCCCAAAATACTCAGCCCACAAGCCCAACCAGGTTAAATTGGAGGAGAATTCAAACCATAAACAAGGTAAGTAGAAGGTCAAATAAAAGTAGTATGTGGGTCCAAGATCATTACTTGAGAACACAGGGTAAGAAGTTGAGGAACACAGTGAAGAGGTAAAGAGTTACTGCCAATAGATCTGTGAGGCTTGCAGTGCCCTTTATATAGGGGTGGTGAAACCTGGATTTATCCCTTTGGCAGGACGGGTTCTTTGTGGCCAATAGTCTTGCTAAGCATTTGTTTAGACCTCCTCACCTCCTGGTGGGGAGTGTGTGTGTGGGGAGGTGACATTAGCTCTGCCTCTTTGTGTTTAGAGGCCAGCGATAGTTGTCATTCTTGGTTGCCAGGCCACACTGCTTTCCTTACCTGCTAATCTTATAGCTGAATCCTCTCAGGTTGATGATTCTCCTGTCACTTCTCTTCCTGATCTGAGTACCATGGGTTAGGGTTAGAAGAAATACCCATGGAGGAGAAAAGGATGGCTGTTTTATACAAAAATATAGTATCAGAACTATATTTAAACTAAAAGAATGCAAATGACCAGCTGTCTGCAAGGAGCATAAATCCTTCCATTCCACCCCATCTAGTCATAGCTGAAGAAGCTTCTTGGATGAGGAGCTAAATGTCTTCAAAGAAAAACCAGAAAAGTCCAGTTGCCTCTTTAAAAAGCACCTTTGCAACAACCATTACCTGGATGATTGAGAATCTCCAAAGGCATAGTATCTGAACCTTGGGATAGTTTGAAGGTGAGCTGCATGCCACCAATGAACATCAGGTAATGTGCATCTATACATATGTAGTATGTATAAATGTACTGACATTTCTGTTTCTACCACCAACAAAATGCAGACTGTGCATGTACCTGTTCCACAAAGTTGCATTATTCTTTGTGAATATGTCTTTTGAATGCTTTGCACAATCTAGTTTCCAGTACCTTGAATGTATATATTCTATGTGGATTCCTTATCTACTAATGTATCACATCTTTTTATTTTTCTTTGTCTCCAAAGATAAAATACAAAACAAAGAAAAAACAAACAAATATCAGCCACCAACAATGAAAATAAAAAAAACATATGTACAAACAACCCCCCGATATTGAATACATCATTGACAAACTAACATTAAACATAAAAAATATACCTCAGCCAAATGCTGAGAAATGTTATAAAAAAATCTAATGTATTTCGCTCTCCTTACATAACAGGTCTACAAATTTGTAATTATCTTGGGAAATTGCTCTGTTAGCTATTTCTAAGTGACCTTTGAAATAACAGATTTGAAAATGCCAGGTGAATCTAATCCTCCATGAAAGAAAATTTTAATTACAAACTTAAGCATTTAAAGAATCTGGAAAAAAAAAACAGCAAAAAGCTACACAATATTTTGATCCTAAAAAGTTAGAAAGGGAATAAGGATCCAGATAAAACTGGAACATTGAAACTTTTACATAAAATTTTGGTAGTATAAAACTCAATAATATTTTTGAATTAATTGTAAAGTGCAAACAGCTTCTTATGGGAAATAGATCCTATTTTAGTTTTTGTAAGACATAATATAGATAAAGAATTCAATGATTTCAAAAACTGAATACTAGAGAGGAATAATGATACTGAGAAACACTTCTAAAGAAAAGAATCAGAAACAGTAGTCATGATACCAAAAATGTCAGTAATGATCTCTGCTTCTATGGATAGACTATAAAGCCATTGAAGAAATGTTAGATACCGAACAAATTTTATCTGGTAAGATAGAAATGGTATCTCTATCTTACCAGATAAAAGTGGATTTACAACTGATAGGTGAAAATAATGATTTAGAAAAGATGCTTTGATGACTCTACAAAAGAAATACAAATGACAAAGAGAATGACCTGGATAGTATTTTTCTACTGGAATTACAATAGTTAAATTGTTAAAAACTTTGTGCAATGAACAAGGAAGAAATGAAGATAAATCAAATCCTATGACTGTTAGATGTAAAAAGAAGGAATATAAATTTGATTTATTTGATCAAGGTTAAAATAAGATACTTCTAGCTATTCTGCTAACATCAGGACTGAAATGATGTTTTATGGATTTGTTCATAGAAAAGAGATGGGATAGGTAGTGAAGAGATAAATAACTTAAAGAGGGTGAAGAGTTACTAAATTTGTTTATACTTGTGATAAACAAGTATATCACAAGTATATACTACTATATCTATATACTTTGTATTAGCTTAAAAACCTTACTATATCTATGTATATACATAGAAAATATATACATAGATATAGTAGAGAATATAGACAGTCTTATTTTTATTTTTCTTCTTTCATCTTGCACTTTTTACTCTTATCTATTTTCTTTTTTTCATTTAATTTGTATTAGATTTTAGTATATACTCAAAATTCTTAATAAAATTATATACACATATACACACAGATAGAGGGAAGGGGAGAAGAGGGGGGAGTCAGAGAGAGACAGAGAGACAGAGACACAAAGGGATAATTTTTATACAACAAGAAATCAACTTTAGCTGCACAGTCACCAAGACATATCTACATTCTTCTGCTGTCCTGAAAATTAAATTCTGGGAATGTTCTAGATCTGTATTTTAATACAGTTGCTCCCAATGAAGTATTTTCCAAGTGTGGGCACTAAAAAGAAAATATTTCTGCAAACAACTGAGACCATATGACGTGTAATTTATTTATCTATCTAATATGGTTCTTAAACACACCTTGCCTAAAATTTGACTTGTGTAAAGTAGTAAATGCTCGCTAATTATTTTCACACACCTTTCAATGAAGCTATTAGCTCAACCAGCTGAAGTGCTAATTTAATTGCTTGAAATAATTATAGTCTATACACATATCAACTCTCTTTCTATATATGTAACTCAGAAAGGATGCTGTAAAGAAAATCCTGGACAAAAGTTATGGGTACCTAGATCCAAGAACATCAGATCAAAAATATGATTATGAAGTGATGAATATAAAAGCCAAAAGTTTCAGACAGTATGTACACTATCTAAAATTCACTGTCCACAGCACACAGCTGTATATATTTCACACAGCAGCTTTTTTCCACTGGAGCATTAGAATACAGGATGTCCCCCAGCATAGGCCTTCAAATTCATGAAGGGGGGATAAAAAGGAGAGCCCATTATAGACAGTAGTTTGAGCTTTAGAGAAAAAGCCTTCAGGCAAGGCAAATGAAATCCATCGGGACCTGTGTTAAATAATAATTGCAGAAAAATTGCTAAATTATTTGACAACATTGTAAGCCTGAAGGGACTTAGTTCAGGCAGTCACCAACAACAACTATAAGGCAAGAAAAGGAAAAGCTAGATAAAACACAACAGTAATTTTCTACTCCCACTAGACCAAACAAAAAAGAAGCAAAAGAACTCCTCGGAATAATTTCAAATCATACTGTTAGGAAATCTTGGTTTAGTAAAACTTAAATACAGCACCCACATTTTCATGGTTGCCAGGTTTATGACTCATGTAGTTATGCAGAAATATTAGGAGAAAGAACTCATGCTTGTAAACTTCACTTTAAATATCCCATAATTTATGTAAAAATTAATTAAGTTATATTGCTTTGTACATTTTCTGCTCAAACATTTATTTTGTTTAATGCTTTTTTTAACATAATGATCACTATTTTACTATACCAACAGTGATAAATAGCGGTAAAAAGAAAACATACAATTATAAAATGTACCTTTTTATATCATAAATAAATCATATAATCTGAATTAACAGTATAATATAGATAACATTTAAATAAAAAATATTTAGAGATCTATATTACAGATAAGTCTAAAACATTAATCAGATTATTTAAAAGCCCTATTTTATTGCCTTTGATTACAAGGCTAACATATATAAGCTGCAGAAACCCAGGGTCAAAATCAGCTTAAATATTCTTAGTTATGTCTTTGCTGATGTCAAGATTGTCTAGATTTTGGCTACCCAGATTTCAACAGCCCTCCCTATATTTTTTTTAAAAGGACTATTTAAACTGCACAGATGAGAATTCACTGCTATAAATCAGGTGTAGTTTGTTATTTCCAGTTTTACATTATAAAATCTTGGCTATTCCCCAAGGAGGCTTAGGATACTAATCTTGCTAAAGCTATACAGGAGACAGAATGGTATTATGGAGATCAAGCAAATTCATCTTGGCTTTATCTCTGCAATGACTTCAGTGGAAGATTACAAATTAATGGAACTTGATTCCAGTCAGATTCACATGTGCACACTCACAAACACACACTCTTCCAAATGATGGAGGAGAGGTCTACAAAAGAGTCTTTCCTTCACATGTGATGGTCTTGTGATCTCTTTTGGTTTAAACTTCATAGGAGCATATTAAACAAGAAACTGAATGCTGTCCAGAGCTAGGATTACTAGCATTTATGTACGGGATAAAATCTTAAGCTTAATAATGAAGAATATATTTTTTCAGCAACTAAAATAATGATGCTTCAACATTAGAAAATCTTAGAAATTTAACAATTGAATTATAAATTAATAAGATTAATAAGGCCTCTTCAACTGTTATGTTAGAAAAGCTTATAGATTGTTAAAATAAAACATTAGAGAAAGATAGTTTTATTCAGTATTATATCTTACTTTAATTGCAATAGACCTATAATCAATGATTTTCTGCTACTGGTTCTCCAGAATTGGTCAAAACCTGCTGAATACCATCTCTGCTATCTACCATCCTACTGATTTTCAACCCTTTGTGCAGATTTTATTTCACTTAAGAATATCAAATGTTAAAATGTACTCTTACAACTAAGCTCTTTCAAGATTTCTAAGCCCCCTATTGGCTATCTGCTGTTTAGTTATGGCCTTTGGTCTCCAGTGAGATATCTTTTTCTTTGGTTATATTGTTTTCTTTCAATTTTTATCTGTAAACTGCTAAGAGTGGTGACAGACACAGGCAGCCTTGAAATTGAAATGAATTGAAATGATATGAAATAAATAAAACACAGAATTGGGTAGGATGCTGAGTTTGTACCAAGGGACATGTCTCCAGGCACATTTGTGATCATGGGTGCCACACTAGGGATGTTAATCAACACTACTTTTTATTGCAAAGGGATCAGAGTGGATACAATACTTTTGATAAACCTTAGAGGATTGAAGACTGGTATATAAATGCATACTATGTGATAAGATTGGCGGAAAACATGGGAAACTCAAACTCATCCTTTCAAGCAAAGAACTAGAAAATTCAGCAATACTTTAGAAAAAAGGGGCAAAGAAAACTTTTTCACAGCTATGAATAATGACAAGTTGAACTTGTCCTTATTGTTATTTTCTGGACAATAATGTGGAAACAGTTGGTTACCATCTTGCTATTTTCAATTTCCTGTTGCCTTTTTATTTTCCAAGTTTATCCCCTCTCAAGCCTTTTGTGTTTAATTTCCATTCAAGTACTAACACCAGATCTGACTGTTCTTAATTTGATAAAATCAGCCAATATCTGTTAGATGAATCAACCAGACTTGGCTAGCAACTTATACATTTGTTTTTTATTTATAAAATAGAAATAAAAGTAGGAAGAATAGAATAGAAACAACTACTATTGTGTTTAAACCCCCTTTTAAAAAAAAAAACTACCACCAATTTAGCCATCTCGTTATTTAGGATTAAATAGCCAATCATGCCTAAATATCTTAGACCACATTAAACCATGATTTCCCTCTTGGTTTCATCCAAAGTAAAGAGAACATATTAAGCAAATACTTAGCTGTTCTGCTAATGATCCAGAAAGCAGTTTTTTTTGGTTTAAAAAATTAGGTTCAATTTTCAGTGGAAACTGCATTTATGCAACTAAACAAGGCTCTATTTTAATATTTAATGTTTCCCCCTAAATTGACAGCATTAATCACATTAATAGTAATAAGAGTAGATAGGATTGAAAGTAAAATTAAGAAAAAAAGTTGAAAAGGATAATAACAGTTCTGCATTTGTCTTTTTAAAAATTCTTTAGGATGAAATGCAAAATATCTACAATGACTCACTTTTTCATTGTCATCATTAACAATCAACAGGAGATATTCCAGTCAACCAAAGTTTATTATTATTTTGAATGGAGATCTATAAATAAATATTGGTTCCAGTAAATGACTTGCAACATTTCTTGCCCTAGCTAGTTCCTTGGCATATAATAATAACACATTTGAAAAGCTACATTTTCTATTTTACTGTGTGGTGAAATTACATGATTGTACCCCTATTCATTACTTAATAGTACTGTAAAAAAAACTTTTACTCTCATGATAGCATTGTACAGTATTTTGACAGTGACAGTGAGTTTTATGTTCATAACTGCAAAAATTATTATAGTTAGTATTTGGCAAACATCTATTTTGATGTTAACTGACGGACAGAAAAACATGTTAGGTGAGAAATTAATAGCTGTAAATTGTTATGGGATAGAAAAATAAGCTATGTACAAAGTGTTTTTAAAATGGTTGCTTCCTATTTTGGATCTGTATAAATGTCCAAATAATGATTTTGTTATGCATTAAAATTCTGTTTCTAAAAAGTTATAAAATTATTTTTATAAGGGCTCAACACATAGAATAAAACACAGCTCATTGAAAGAACTCCTTTAAATAATGGATTTCATATTCAAATAAGCATCAACAGGATGCAATTGTTAATCTGTAACTGAAAAAGGTTCTAAAGTGTAACGAAGCATCACAAGATGGCCAGTTTGGAATCAGCAAAAATAAGGCTGGGAAACATCTGGTTTATGTAAGAGACAAAACACATGCTATACTTCCAAAAGTATCTGACAGTATAAGATTAATGCATCACAATATTCAGAAAAGTGTGTGATGTCTAATGTGTCACAAATAGAAAATACATTGTAGTATATACTAAATAAAAATTGCTCACATTTTAGATTAGTGATTAAGCCCAGTGTGTCATTTCTATATTTATAAGTACTAGTATTAGAATTTTTCCTTGTTTTGTGAGAATTTGTTTCATCTTTTTTTTACTCTAGGTAACAGCAATAGGTTTGTTTCCACCAAGTCTGCTACCTTTGTCTTCTGCGTATTATAGATGAACATTCATGTCAATATATATTAGAAATAAATACTGTAAAGAATGGGTAAAAGTTAAGAGTCCCTGCTGATTTTACTGTTAGTCGTTGCTGACTAAAGGGGGAAGTGCTCATCTCCGTTTCAAGGCCATTGAGCTAGCGCTGTCCGAAGACATTTCTGCAACAGAGTGGCCAGCATGACATCATGGAACACTGTTACTTTCCCACTCAAATGGTACCTACTATCTACTCGCATTTGCATACTTTCTAACTGCTCAGTTGGTAGAAGCTGGGGCAAAGATGGGAGCTCACCCCAACATGTGGCGCTTGAGTCTTGAACCTGGGCTGCTGGCTTTTCAGCTGATAGGCCCAGTGTCTTAACCACTGAGCCACCACACTACCCTGTAAACAATAGACCATATTGCAATAATTTCCTGGGCAACTCAAGAGAAAATGTCTTCATAATCACTTAAACCCTCTTCAGTAGTATTGCACTACATTCTAACAGCCATGATGGCTGGGCCCAGACTTGTGACTCTTTTTGCTCTGCAATAATCTTAACTCAAAACATATAACAAAATAACAGTATGAGATTAACATACCAGCTTATCTTCCAATAAGAAAGCACATTAAAAGCAACCTCCCCCTTTCTTTATGGCAGAGCATTTAAGTGTTTCTCTTTGTCTTACAAAAACTGTTGTAAATTTATCTTCAGGGATGGAAGATGTAATAGGGAATGGTATGGTACTCAATCAGTTATTAGTTATTATTATTAACTAATAAAATCGGTATTGTACTGCAAGATCTGTCCCTTTTACATATGCATGGTGCTCATGCATGCATCCATGGCAGGGGCAAAGTTTGCAGGGTTATGATTATTTTGATGAAAACCTAAGGCCTGGTACATCGCTGTATTTAGGAGCTATTCATTGCTACTTGATTTTCACTTTCATCTAAGCTGTTGTCCTCGAGATATGAGATTGGTTTTTCATGCATTATTTCTAATAATCCCCAAGGAAATATGTCTCAAGATCATGCCCCAGTCGATCATCCATAGATTGATGATCTACTTGTTACAGACAGAATTATCCTTCTTTCCAATTTGTTACCAAAACTAATTTATATGAAAACTGGACTTTAATAAGCACATGGTGTTCTGCAATTATCCTTGGTGATTTGTTTAATCAAAAATTAGGTTACTGCTTATATAATATTTATTAATATAGTTCAGTGATTTAAAACTTCAGATACAGGAAGAAAATATCTATATGTATTTTAAAATGAAACTACCTTTCATATTTATGTTGCTTCCCATGTTTCTATATGATTTCTGTGCATCACTTTTAGAAACAACTTGCAAGTGAGGTTAATCAGCTGGAAAGAATCATCAGCTGGTTTAACAAAGCTGATGAAAAAGAAAGCCTCAAGGAGAAGAGAGGAAGATAATGGAGAAGATATTTGAGAGGGATCTGCAGGGAATATAGTATGAGATCCTGCAGATTAAAGGCTGGCCTTGAGAAATGATAGCTTTCAAAGTTGTCAACCTGATTAACAAGTAAGTTCTAAGTTGAAAGCTAAGTATCATAAATCCGAGTGAGGCACAATCATCATTTTTCAGATCTAATTCAGATATTGATGGTACAAGATTAAGAGATCTAATCGGATAAAATACTTTTGGGATAAGCTTAATTTGCAATATGTCTCCTTTTTAAAATCTGGATTTTATTTATTTTATTTATTTATAAAATTTCTATACCGCCCTTCTCCCTAGGGACTCAGGGCGGTGTACAGCCAATCCAAACCCCAACAGTAATACAAAAGTTAAAAGAAGATTAAATTAAATATTGGCCGAATAAGAAAAAACCCACCCCACACCCTTAAAACCCCAATTTAAAATTACAGAGCAAATGGAGACAAGTTAAAACCACCTCAGCCCAGGCCGGCCTGCTCAAAAAGCCAGGTCTTCAGCGCGCGCCTGAAGGCCCTCAGGTCCGTGCCGGTACGTAGTTCCGGCGGCAGAGTGTTCCAGAGGGCAGGGGCCGCCACAGAGAAGGCCCTACCCCTCGGGGCCGCCAGGCGACACATGGTGGCCGACGGGACCCGGAGAAGGCCCTCCCTGTGTGAGCGCACCGGCCTGCTGGAGATCACTGGTAGGATGCGGTCCTGCAGGTAACCTGGCCCAATGCCATGGATCGCCCTAAAGGTCAAAACTAGAACCTTGAAGCGAACCCGGAGAGCCACCGGCAACCAATGCAGCTCGCGCAGGAGAGGCGTCACGTGGGCGCTACGCGACGCCCCCATGATCACCATGATTTTATATTAGAGATAGTAACAAAATGAATAATTAATTTTTGTTTAGACTTCATGTAGATGAAAGTCTTTCTTGACAAATCTCCCTCTAATGGGCAATGTAAATAGGATAGCAAGAACTTCAGTTTTTCTTTGCCAATGAATTTTTCTTAATTAATATATTATGCTTAAACTTCAGTAAAGCTGTAGGTTTTCACCATATATTGTGTCAAAAACCCCATGGTCTTTTTTTTAATGATGTTAAATAAATTAATAAAAATTCTGCCTGGAAGAAAATAAGCTACAAAAGCATTTTTCTACATCTTAAACCCAGAACCAAGTACACATCACACTCTATTAAAGATTGAAAATTGTAAAACAAAACAAAACATCAAGGTAACCAAGGAAAAGTTACAACACAATTTTTGATTTGTGTCAAAAGAGAGAGCAGAACCGCCTGTCCCATTTCTGCTCTAACAAATAATAGATTTGATTTTTAATAAAGCAAGTTTCTTGCATTCAATTTGTTAATATTGGCTTGCAAGTATATGGTTGAACAGGATTTCCCATGTTCAAATCAGATTTTCATGTTCTGACTACATATTTCTCAATGATGAGTATATGAGTAGAAGTGGTTTACACTTGGATATCCAAGGTACAGAGTGTTCTAATTTTTCTCATGCTATACACATCATGTCATAGACATGCACTATGCTACAAAAGCATGCTAAATACTCTAAACTGCAAAAGGAAACAATTAACCTTAAAGCCTTTCTTAAAGCATTTAGTGGGACTCATTTGGAAACATGTTATTTTTGAATTCTATGAAATGTTATGTTCCCACTGTAAAGCCTGAGAACATTATAGGTCTTGCTTAGCTTGCCAGGTAGAACAGAGTAGACCCTATTATGAATATTGTTATAGAGAGATAAAATTGGAAGAATTTCCTTTGGCTTTATGTACTTGCTTTGTTGAACAATGGTTTCTACACTAGTCTCTGAATAATTGATTCCACAAGTGTAAAACACTGCCAACTCTTCAACTGCTAATACAAAAACATCTGAAAGTTTGGAAGGAAAAAACCAATGGCTGAAAGTATAGTTTTGAAAATCTCGGTAAATTGTTATCTTTAAAAGAATTAGCCGTATATTTTGTAATTTGAAAAGAAGCTCAAGAATTGTACTGTAGTATACTTAAGTGGCAATAATTATTTTCAAAGGCTTTGCTCTATGTCAGGAGTCGCCAGCCCCTGGGCCGTGGCCCACTACCAGTCCGTGGTCTATTCAGAACTGGGCCACATGAGCGGTGGGCAGGCTGTGCGCATACACACGTGTGCTGCTCATCTTGTGAAAGTTTGTGAAAGTGCATGTGCACTGGTCACTGTTTGTGCACCCCAGTTTCCCTCTCCACCCCCCCGCCCCCCCCAGCCAGCCACCAAACAACAAACATTGGGGACAGGTACTCTATTATGAGACAAGAATTTTGCAATGACTGAAGAAAATGACACTTGGGACATAAGAATACAGCAAACTTCCTTTCTATTCTCCATGACGATTTCTGTAACAAGACAGATTTCTAGGCTGGGTTAATGACCACTCATTCAGCAACTGTTCAATGGCCTGACAGTGTCCCCACGGTCATAAGATTGCTGTTCTTTGTCAGCTTCTAATGAGCAAAGTGAATGAAGAAGATGGAAGGAGATTGCAACTGGTGACCATGTGTAACATCCTTACTTAACAGCAGCAAGGAATTTGCTTAACAATGCAACTGGAAGTGCCAGAATTGTTGTTGCTAAGGGGTTGGTCGTGCCTTGCAACTGCATCCCTTAGTGATGGCAATTCCACTTCCAATTGCTGTCGTTAACCCAGATCTACCTGTATTTAATTGTACAAATCTATTTCAAGTATTTGTACTGAGTTTAAGTACAATTATGGAAGAGTAAAATGCCAAAAGTTTAGAGTAGAAAAAGAAATATGTTTTTGTAGAATCAGAATCTTCATGGTTCTGTCGGTGCCTCCTAGATGGAGCCACCAGTAAGGCAGATACATTGTTTTTCCTTTATCTTTTTTCAGGAGGGGGGCAGGGGGAGGAGATATTCTCTCCTTTTTGGTGAATTATGCTTCTGTGTCAGCACTGTCATTCTGCTCATGTGAGAATGAACACAAATGCAAAGAAACAGATTCTTTCTCCTCATGCCAACAATTGCTGAAGGCAATGCCAGAAAGACACTAATTGTATTTTCTGCAAAAGCTGAATTCATAGGAATGAATGTTTTTTCTCCAGTTAGATGGGGTAATGTTGTGTTTTCCTTTGCTTTCTGATTAAGGGAGATGATAATCATTGCTAGAAAAGAGGCAAATTTATGAAACTCTGATCATCTGTCTCCCTCTCCCCTTCTCTCTCTCACAGACAAAAGATATTTATATGTAATGTGTGCAGCATACCTAGATGGGGCTTTGATAACAATATACATTTAAAGCCAATCCCATATTTTAAGTATTGGTAGTCCATGTACCCACCTTGGTAGATGATTTGTGCAAGAAAAGAAATTGGAAAGGAGTGGGGGAGAATGCAACTCTAATAAACTTCCAGGACTTCAGTACCATTCATCATGATATCCTTCAGGGCAAAGCTGAGTATTGGGGGCAGTTTTATAGTGGTTGTGTTCTGTCCTATAAAGCTGAGTTCAAAAGGTGGTGTTGGAGATCCATTGTTCAGCACTCAGGTTACTGATCTTTGTAGTCCCTGCTATCTAATAGTGATATTGCTGGGAGAGATCTTTGAGAGTTTTGGAATGAGGCGTATTAAGAATGCTAATAAAAGGATTACAGTTTCCCACTCTCTAATTCCATTTGGCATTCTTGAATTTTGGCTGAGCTTGTAAATGGGCTTGATGAGAGAGAACAAGATGAAATTATATTCAGACAAAACAGAAGCGCTCTTGGTAAAGAGAAAATTGGACTTGAGAATTGAGATGAATCCTGTTTGGGATGGGCTTGCACCCAGCAAAAATAAGTTTAGTTTAGGAGTGCTCCTTGATTCGCAGCTATTGCTGGGTTTGCTGTTGTGACAAAGGGCATGTTGTATAACTGCAGTTAATATGCTAACTGGGGCCACTCCATGGCTGGCTTGGCAATACCATAATTCTCTATGCCTTGATTACAATCTGGCATTGCTACTGCTTTTTGTGAGGCTACCATTGGAAATACTCTAAAGCTGCAGTTGGTCTGTATTGTGGTAGCTTACCAATGCAACACACAGGGATTATATGATGCTTGCAATGAAAGATCAGAACTGGCTTCCAATTGTCTAGTGGGCACAAACTTAGCCTGAATTAGATTGTGCAGGATAATGAGAAAATAGATGACTTAATTGACTGCTCAGCTACTTAATTCCTCTGTGGGAAAATGCTTGTGCTAGTTCTGCACATTCTGTCCTTTAGTGTCCTTCAGGTTGAGCTTGATGGGATTGTCAAGAAATCCAGGGCCCTTAAAAAAATACAGATGGCCCTCAACCTACGACCACAACTGAGCCCCAAATTTCTGTTGTTAAGACATTTGTTAAGTGAATTTTGTGACATTTCTTGCCATAGTTGTTAAATGAATCACTGCAGTTGGTAAGTTAATTTGTCCAAAGGTTGTAAAAGGTGATCACATGAGCTTGGAACACAGCAGCGGTCATAAGTATGAACCAGTTGCCAAACATCTGAATTTTGATCACATGATCATGGGGAATGCTACAAAGGTTGTAGGTATGAAAACTGGTCATAAGTCATTCTTTTCAGTGCCATTGTAACTTTGAGCGGTCACTAAATGAACTGTTGTAATTCAAGGACTACCTGCAAAGGGAAAACGATTTTGGAAGAAGGAAATGACAAATTATTTCCATATTGTTTCCAAGAGAACTACGTGGGCTTGACCATGAAATCATCAGAAATCAAGCTTAACTTGAAGGACACTGAAGGACACAGTGTGCAGAAGTACTGACCTGGTCCAAGCTCATTTGGTTTTCTCTGTTCAAACACGGTCAAGAGAATGCTGCTCCAACCTGAGCCTGTCCAATACAGACATGTCAAACCTGAATAACTTGTGTGTTAAATTTAGTCTAGGCATGTAAAATATCAAGGCCAATGATGCAGATGGGAGGAAATGCATTCTTCAAATGTGTCAGTGGGGACTGGTTTAGGTGTATCCATGTACTGCAATTTTGGATGGATTTCATATGCCATTCAATAATTCATGGTGTGAACAAAACTCAATTCAGTAATGTCTTGGAGGTTAAATAGACGGTTTGCCTTTGATTTCCATTTTGAAGATCATTAATCTGTGTTTCACACTTTTTCAATTTAAAATCCTTTTTGCTTTCTTCTAAGGAATAGAGCTTAACTAGATAGGCGCTGAAACAAGCTTAAGCTCAAACCTTAATTTTTTATCACGATCCATCACTGTCTCCTAGAAGGTAATCAAATTTATCTGTGTAAGGCTAAAGTACATAGCCTCAGAACATGTACTGTAGCAATATAATTCAGTTATTCGACCAAAACCAGTATCCAAAACTCAGATATTCTTATTGCATGCCAAGATACATTATTATCTTCAGGAAATACCAAATTAGCAATATTCAGCCAGAAGTCAGAATCCTTTCACACTGCTACTCAAATCCTTAAAAACATTTGGAAGAGGTATCTTTTGTCTTTATTTCTGTCAATTTGAAATGGTGAGATCAAGTAACACAAATTGATTTACTTCATGTTCTGCACTAAGAAAAAAAAGGACAGGATAGGAAAAGCACAGGGTTAAAGACAACTTCACATTTTGCCAGTTTTGCCCAGTTCTTTTCACCTTGGTTACTTGGGGATGAGGGGTAGCAGTAAAGCCATTGGGGTAGATTTCCCCTCACAGAACCTCAAGGGAAGACAAATGAAGATATGAAGCAAGTATTCCCCTTATGAGAGAAGGGAGCTATAACATCTCAAAAACAAAACAAATAACTAACTTAAAGTAAATAGATTCCTCCCCACCCTTTCAAGCTAAGCTGGAAATAAATCAGCTTAATTTTCCCACTCAATTGACATCATGGGAATGCAGAGGCTCAGAGCTGCTTTCAAACTGGCACAGAATCCTCATGTGGAAGGGTCCTTAGAGAGAAGCAACTCAAGACTGCGTCTGGGAAATAGACAATTACAATTATTATCCCCATATTAGGATCCACGACAATAGCAGGCCTCTGGTTAAGGCGAATGGTGAATTTCAAATGTGAAATATACTGTTCAACGGAGGTGTAAGAATTGAGCCTGAGACCTTCTGGTGCAAAGGAATCAGTTTTAAAAGAGTTTTTTCTCAGTACTTGATAGTTGCTATACACACTAGGCAGAGAATTTTTCAGAAACAGAATTTACTAAATATAAGCACATATATACCTTTTTGTGTTTTGTATTTTTCCTGTTTATCAATTAATCTTTACTGCTACATATCTAACTCTACCAGATTTTTGATACAATTACAGATAGTCCTTGACTTTCAACTGTTCATTCCAGTGGTAGGATTCAAATTTTTTACTACTGGTTCTGTGGGCGTGGCTTGGTGGGCGTGGCAGGGGAAGGATACTGTAAAATCTCCAGTCAGAGGTGGCATTTGCTGGTTCTCCGAACTACTCAAAATTTCCGCTACCGATTCTCCAGAACTGGTCAGAACCTGCTGAATACCACCTCTGGTTCATTCAGTGACTATCAAAGTGACAGTGGCACTAAAAAAAGTGACATGGCCGTTTTCATGCTGAAAACATTGCAAACGTCCCCATGGTCATATGATCAAAATTCAGATGCTTGGCAACTGACTCATGTTTATGATGGTTGTCATGTTAGAGAGTCATGCAATCCCCCTTTTGCCACCTTCTGAGAAGGAAGTCAATGGGGAAGCCAGATCTGCTCAACAACCATGTTGCTAACTTAACAACTGCAGTGATTCACTTAACAACTGAGGCAAGGAAGATTGTGAAATGGGGCAAAACTCAGCTAACATCTGTTTCACTTAGCAACAGAAATTTTGGACTCGATTGTGGTTGTAAGTTGAAAAGTACCTGTATTTTTACAACCTGATCAGACCACGTGCACATATAAGTGAAACAGATGTTAGCTAATCAAACCTCCGAAAAAAGGTAAGGCATATGCTTGGAAAAGTGCCACATTCTAAGAAATACCTGAAAAGAAAGAAATTCAGTAAATGTCCCTGTTTAATTTGGGTTGGATTTTGCCTGACAGGGCTGTGTATATATGTATTATGTTGCACAGACACATATGCATAGAAAACACTGCATAGGCAAAGATATAAACTACTATATAAAGCAGGGGTCTTCAAACTTGACAGCTTTAACACTTGTGGACTTCAACTTCCAGAATTCCTCTTCCAATCATGTTAGCTCAGAAATTCTGGGAGTCGAATAAACATGCCAAGTTTGAAGACCCTTGATATAAAGGAACAAAATCTGTTTTCTAAACAAAAGTTCTCTTTTTTTTGGCTAGAGTCTTCTAAACGTCTAAATCCATATCCTTGTGCCATCTTTTAATGCTGCATTTTGCATTAAAGGCCTGAGAGATGTCATAGCTTGGCTGTCTGCTCTGACCTAAAAGCTAGTCCAAGCTTGCAAGAAATCTCATGAAACTGGAGTTTCTTTTGAGGACAAAATCTCTATTGTTTTTAAAAGGGATTATTCTAGCAGTCCTGGTAGGAGCAATTGAGGTGAAAAAAAACAAATATTCTGTTTAGATCGTGTACTATTAATAGATATAGTATATAAAAGGGAATACAAAACATTATTTGTGTTATGGTTATGTTTTAGACAAAGCAGAAGCCACTTTCAGTATACTACCATCTTACTACTTATTAGTGATCTCATTCAAGAATATGCATGTAATGAATTCATTTTTCTCAAGTTTAGCTTTTCTCATATTATGAATTTATGGATTAAATATGCAATTGGAACTGCTGACATATAACTCTTTTCAATAATATATAAGTCTGTAGAATATGGAATTCAGTCATACAAATAAATTAACCCATAATCTGGAACTGTTTAGAAGTTAGAAGCTGACAGATACCCCATCATTTGGAAGGCTATTTCTCATTTATCCTTGGACAGCAAGACTTTTGTTCATTTAAACCTATTATTTCTCAACAAACAAACAAGATACAAAAAGATGAAGAGACATAAATAAAGAATAATCTATAAATTCTGAAATATTTTACAACAGCTGTCACCAATTAAAAAAGGAGGAAAAGGTATATTGTACGCTGCTCTTAAAGTCATCTCTGGATTTGATTAAATAAATAAATAAATGCAAAGAATTTCTTACAGCTTCTCATTGAGTAATAATTACATAGTATTTGAACTCATTAATTATAAACATAATTTCATATGATAAAAGAAACTTTACTAGATATGGTCAGTTTACAGAATTAAGCTTACCAGTCTTCACATTGAAATTTCTCTACTATATATAATAACTATACTCAGATAACATTCTTAATTATCTATATGAAAGTGTCACACATACAGTGAAACATAAACTAACCAAGTACATATTGTGTTCACATAACACACTGTATCGGTGGAGGATGAAAAAAACATTTTTTTCACTTTATGTAAACAGCAACAAAAGAACAAGAAAATGGAAAAAAACAAAATGCTACAGCAAAATAAATACTAAGGCTTTTTGTCCTTATACATAAGTATACAAAGTTTTACACAATAGTTACAATAAAAGATGATTATATTTTATTTTTATTGTCTAAACATCATCCAAATCTTTAAACAAGTTGCAAGTAACATCAGACATTCAATTTATTTAGTATTTGACATTATAACTATAGCTTTGTGCAGCTGAAGCACCAGTTTCTTAGTAATAAGAATGACATAGAATATTTACTTCTACTGTCAACAATCCCCAAAAGGAATGACCAATATTCTTTTTTCTCATTTAAAATTCTGTTGATAACTTGCCAACTCATTTCATTCTGTAAGATGGGTGACCAATAAATAAATAAAATAATTAATGAATTTAAAAAATATCTTAATATTTTAGTGTAAGATTAAAATTGGCACTTCCATGGCGATGCTGATTAGTAGTATCGGAAAGACTGAAGGGGAACTAAATATAATATTAATGAGATTAAATCACTCTTTAAACAATTGACTTCTGGTTTAAGACTATCTTTTGCTTACCTTTAATGGGAACCAGCTATCTAAAATGGGATGTCCTCTCCCAATCTTAAGGAATCGTAATTACTTTATGGTACAATTAAAGAACTTCAACTAAAGTAAGTTCGTCTCCTAGGAAAATAATGCAAGTCATTTTACCATCTGAATACCAATGCAATTTTTCTGTGAAGCAATGGTTGGCATAAGATGCATATTAAATGTTTCCTTTCCAAGAGCCTATTACTATGTCAGTGGGCACAAACTGTAACTAAAAAAAAAATCCTACTTGGATGAAGATGCATACATGCTTGTGCGCATCACACACACACACACACACACACACACACTCATTTACATACACACAGACATGCTCTGTGAATAAAAGATAATTTATTTTATGTCATCTGGAGCAAACTGATTTGAAGAAAGAAACTATTATACAGTAAACACTGTCGTTTTTAACATTATCTACTGTCAAATAGACAAGCCGCCAGACACAGTGCTGAATCACATAGTATCATCAATGTGCACAGGAGCACAGGAAGCCCAACAGGAAGACAGCAAAAAAGGATGCACTGCTAGATTTGACTTAAAACTACAGAAGGGCCAAACGAGGTTACTGAGTTATTTCTGGAAGGCGAGAGGAAAAAGCACAGAGATGGCTAAATTGCTCGCTTACAGAATTCTTTTTAAAAAATGTCCTTTTAAATAAAAACTAGATAGGGTGAAAAAAGTATTTAATTGATTGTCTAAAATGGTAATAGATATTGCATCTTACTGATTGAAATTTATAGAACGCAATAACTGGGGGAGGAACTCGATAGCAAAATATATCTCATAAGAAGAAAAAATGTTGCTTTCAGCTTCTTAATTTCCTATGTATTTCCCAGACAGCCACCATTTCATATTTGGATTTTTTTTTTCATCACCATAACTGTGAGCAGTTAGTTGCTAACTCAGACAGTCACTACACAAAGACTATCTGTACTTATATACTACTTGTATAATAGTACTTATACAATACTACCTGCACAAGTATTACCCTGCAGCATGACCCACGTTAATATAAGCTTCGGCTCACCAACAATGCTTTTTTCCACACTGTCTTCCCACAACTTATCTTTCTTGTTCAGTGCTTTTCTTATAATGGATATAATATATAGTACAAAAGTGATCTGTGAATCCTTTGTTTTTACTCTGGGTTTCTGTCATATGGGAAATGTATTGGAACAGTATATATTTTTCCGGGGTGATTGTCATTGGATGATTACTTCTGGGAAAATTAACAATAGCATGACTTTTCCCCCCATTATCTGTCTAATCATAGTCTTATGGATATCAAAATCTTTTGTGATGTTTTCTTGTTCTTTCCAACCTTGCAACTGTCAAGTACCTTTTTTCGAGGTCTGCCTGATCCACTTTTACAAAGTGGCCTCCAATGGAGCAATTAATACATTCTGTATATTTTTTTTTTAGGAGAGGGCCTTTCAGTTTCAAATCTGATTGCTGTCTGGTTTATTGGAACATTTGATTCAACCGACTTCCTTAGGAAAGTTGATTATCCTACAGTGAATATTGGATCAACATAAAAAAAAACAATGCTTCTTGGAATACTGTTTGTTTAATCAAAATTTCCGTATTAACTTAGATGAAGTTCTGATCACATTGCGAATCACAGTACTGCAGGATTATCAAAAGCAACACATGGTTCACTTCATCTCACTGCTGTTGCTGAGTATGGTATTTTTCTAATGTGGAATCAATCTTTTCTTGATGACAATTTTGGCAAAGAGAGGAAAATGACAAATATTCATGTCCATAATGCACAGAGAAATGATGAGTAGCACCATGCCATAAATATGTCAGCGATTTTAGTATCTGCATATTTTAAGTGACTGATCTTTTTTATTATCTCAAAAGTCATTCCTTTTAAGTGAGGTGAGCTATTAAAAAGGTGAGCTATTAAATTGACATTTCCTTAAGCTATATATGCAAGCATCTTATTTTGATCAGAGGATCTATTACTAAATTAAAAACCAACTTCTCTGAACTGTGAGTTATCTAGGGTACAGTGTGATAGATCGCAACATGAGCCTAAAGGTATGTAATGACTGTTGAAAACTTATTTAGTATTCCATCAATTCTTGTTCAAGTGATCCTTGAAGGGACACAGCATAATTTCTGCTATTATATTTTTTCAAATAAAAAAAATAGAAACAATTTCTTCAAATAGTTAAGCAAAAAACACTTAAGAGTTCAAGTAAATATGCTTCCCTGAAAGACCAGGCTAATAAGACCTTTAAATGAATCATTTTCATAATTTGAACTCAAATTTGATTTGTATTCTTTCATAAATGGAAGATGCACACCTATCTATCTATCCATCCATCTATCCACCCACCCACCACCCACACACACACCTGTGTTTCCCTGAAAATTTTGGGGGCAAAAGAAAATAAGACAGGGTTATATTTTCTTTTGGGCTCCAAAATAAGCACTTAGGGCTTATTTTTGGGATGTCTTTTCCCCCCTCCAGTGCATGGGAAGCCCACTTCTTCTGCTTGCTTGCACTAGTACCACCGTCGCAAGTCAGAGAGGGTGGAGTACTGGCTTACTCAGGGTCCCCACAGCCAGCTCATTTACTCCCTGACACCTGCCTCACCGTCAGCACACTGCTCAGCTTCCTGCTCCATTGCAGCCACGAGCAAGCAGAAGTGGGCCAATGGCCACATGTGCTCCTGCTGCATATGGGTGGTGGTGCTGCCACCATGAGGCAGGTGTCAGGGTGTGGATGGATGGCCTGGCTGTGGGAGGCCTTGAGGTAACCCGGTATGGGACGTACCACACCGGGTTACCTCAACCTCTACCACCCCACCTTCTGGCTGCAGCACTGCAAGCAACTAGATGGGATGGCTAAACGGCTGGCTGCACAGGATCTTAAGTAGGGCTTATTTTGGGGGCAGGGCTTATATTAGGCGCATGCATAAAATACGCTAGGGCTTATTTTTGGGGAAATGGGTATCTATCTAGACATCTGTCTAATACATATACAAACAAGTAATGAACTTGTCTCCTAGATAGACATGGTCAAAGACAAAGACATCTACAAAAGGCGAGTCCTGTAAGCATGTGAGACAAATTAATTCAAAATTTTCTTAAACATTTCAGGTAAGTCAAGAAAAAGAAAAAACGTCATTTATGCAAACTGTCCAAGAGTAAAAGGGTGCACAAAATGACAGAAACCTGTCTAATCTCTTCAGATATCTTTTTCCAAAACACAATATCCAGAGAACTGGCCTTGCTTTACCCTTAAATTCTAGAAGCAGTAAATTTGAGGTTCACCAAAAGCATAGGGATATTACTAAGTCTTCCTACTTCCCTGTAGTTTTGGGACGAAGTTCCCATTGATGATAAAAAATAGTGGAGACTTTCAAACATTAATTAATAAAAAGTTTTAATTAATAAATAAACATGCTGGTTGTTCATTCATTACTAGATTACTAGAACTAGATTGCTACACAGGCCTGATGCAGAGTTAACTGCTAGCCCTTTTCCATTCCTTCATTTAAATAAGAAGGGACACAATTTCTTCAGCCTAAGGTAAAAACCTACCTTTTTTCTGTGATATGCAAGAAGATATTTTTGATCATTTGTCTACTGGCTGTGTGAAACTCTGGAGCCATCCTTATCTCTATGCACATTACAGCTCAAAACAAAACAGAGAGAGCAGCTCGTTATAAAATAAGCCATTTATAAGTCCCATAAGAAAGAAACTATTCCAGTGTTTTACAGGGATAGTAACTGTCTTTTAAGAGCCATACATTTTTTCTTAGATGGTTACAAATGATCCAGAAGGAGATTTTAACAATGCTTTTCTCTTTCCTTTTTTTTAAAGGAAACCATTATTTTAAGCTTTTGAATCTGCTACAATGATGCTCTCTAAGCATTAGGCAAAATATAAACTGGTCTGTTGAGTATTTTTAAAAATATAAGTAACAAATCAAGACAAACGTAAAAATGCAGAACAAAAAAGCAATAACAAAAGCAAAGCAAATTCAAAGAAAGCAAAAGCAAATCCAAAAGAGGTACATTATCTCCTTTAACTTCCACCACTGTCAACATTCCAGCTGTTTCTTATCCACTGAATTAGGCTGCAGTTCTAAACATGCTTCTTTGGAATGAAGCTTCACTAGGCTATGTTATATAATTCTTGGATTTTTTTTAAACAGGATACAGTATTAGGAGAGTTCACTGCAATCTGGATTCATTAGGGAAAACAAATAATCAACAACTTTGTTACTTTATAGTGAGGCTGCTATTGTGACAGTAAAGGTTAAATTTGTATATATTCCTGGTACTTTTCAAGCCACCTTCTTTAACCTATCACCCCTATGCATGCAGCAATCAGAAGAACTTTAAAATTCAAAGCTGATGGAAAAAACAAATAGCTTACTAAAATTAACAGTTACTCAGACAAAGATACATTTTCTTACTAAAAGACTGAAGTAATTCCAAAATAGCTTTCCATAAGCCATCAGTGGCACTGGGCTTTATGTCTAGAACCCCCAGTATCATAAGCAACAAAAGTAAAGTCTAATTTAAAACCTAATTGGGGAAATATGTGCAGCAGATTCAGAAGTTTAATTAAAACTGGTAAATGCAACTTTTTTTGCCTGAAATTGAGATTACATCTTAATTGGGGGTTTATTGTACTTTATGTGCCATTTGCTATGGCTTCTCAATGGAAAATGGTTGCTGCTTTCCATGTTTCCTGAAAGCATCTCAGAGGACTTGTGTGACACGAAATATTGGTCCTCTCCTGATCTGGCATCTCTTCTGTTCACGATCTGGGATGGACGATGTTTCAGAGGCCGCAGGGACACAACTCACTTTCTAGAGAGCTGTAAAGGCTATCTGGCAATGAAGTGAAGTAGTGCGCTTTCGGGTTTTTTGGGGGTGTGTGTGTTTATTTTGTGGGATAAGGGTATGCAAGAAGGCTGCCTCAAAGCAGCAAACCAATTCTGTTACCACCCTTAAATCCTGAAAGATCCAAAATTGTGTCACTACAATTCATCAACTAAATGGTTGAAATTTAATGGTGTGGCCTTGGGCAATTTATGCAGTCCACAACCTTCCCACCCAGTTCTAGGCTATTCATGAGTGCAGAAATGTCATTTTTTTATACAAACAGGTTCCACTGATAATGAACAGGCCAGGGTATTCCTGATTCAGTTGACATTTTTTTATTGCTGAAAGCATATTTTGCAAAAATGTATTTCTCCCTCAGATCATATGAACCTTTGTTCCTTTGTTTCATGATGCCCTACCAATCTCAGCAGCCAACCCTGAAATTTCCGCTATGTGACAAAAGTCAAGAATTCCTTTGCTTATTCAGTGAGCTGTTGTATACAAATGACACCCTACAAAGTGAGAAATATTCTAGTGAATTACCTAAAGCGAGACCCAAAAGTAACGCCCCCCAACAGATCTCTCACATACATGCTCTCACTTCATCCCAGAAGAAACTGAAACCGCACATAAGTATTATCACATAATGTTTTGTTTTAGAAAGCAAATGCTACATTTTCCCTATTTTCCAAAGATTTGACCATCCAGTCACACATGTACCTAATTGCTTTTACAATAGATATTTCTGAACGAATGAATTGCTAAAAGACACATACTGATCAATTAAAAAAGCAGACGTATTTAAAAAGAAGCTGTACTGCTAATGAGTGTACAACATCTAAAATAAAGTCCGCATGTGACAATACTGGCAACAATCACAAAAGGATTTTATTTTATTGAAATTCTTCCAAGCTATACAGTCATCAACTTAATTTAACAATTGGACTTAAAAAAATAACTGCAACTTGGGATAAATCAAATGGTTGGATTTCTCCTTCCATTTTTTCCTTTACTTAAGAATTCTGAGGATGTAAACATATGCATAATATTGTGATGTTTATTACCCTTCCTCTTGGTCAAAACCAGAACTTTTCATATGGATCTAAGCAATCAGTACTAATATTACTATACAGTATATACAAACTCTTCCCAGGTCAGCCTATAAAGATTCATGAATTTTATCTATGCCGCCAGCTTATAGTACAATCTATCTAAAATAGCAATAGCATTTAGGCTTATATAATGTATATACTGCCCCACACTGTTTTATAGCACTCTCTGGGTGGTTTATAATAAGCGTTATAAAAATGCCTCTTGAGCAAGCCCCTTACATTCTGTTTTTCGACCTCTCCACTCTAATCCGCTCTGTTATCATTGTTTCTTCAAGCTGTCCCCAGAATATATTCTCTGATACCCATTTCCCTTCTGGGATGCCATATATCAGGATTGAACTACTTTTCTGTTTAAAAGTAACAGTTCCTACCAAAATCATTTGTTGGAAGTTGCATCATATGTCAAGGCAAACACCAAAGGTAATAGTACTGCCTGTGCTCTCTCGCTTTCTCAGATCTTTTTTTTCACTTCTCTCTTAACACTCTTTTCATTCTTTTCCTCCTCTTAACCATAGCACACTGCAAATAGCTGGTGCCAGAAGTCTGCTTTCATCCCTCACAGAGGGCTTCTGAAAAAAGCCAAAGTTCCAAGGGGCTCAGTCGGCCTTAGTAGTAATAATATTGTCCTGACAAAAGGAGTGGAAGAGGACACCTACCATTGCTGATTTCTTTTTGACCGTTCTTACTTTCTGTTCTCCAATCCCATCCATTTGCAAGAGAAGCAATCATCCAGCAAATCAGAATTACATTTAATCACAATGGAAAGGTAGACCCTTTTCTCATTTATTATCTTTAGCAGCTGGCAAGTGATAGGCTTTAATTGGACTCATGGCAAGAAAGGATAAACTTTTCCTTTCTCTAGTGTTGGCATATAAACTTCCAATATTTTTCCAAGTTAGCATTCCTCTATTTCCTGCAGACCCAATTACAGATCATCATCAATTTATGACCACAACTGAGCCCCAAATTTCTGTTGCTAAGTGAATGTTGTCCCCATTTTATGACTTTTCTTGATACAGTTGTTAAGTGAATCACTGCAATTGTTAAGTTAGTAGCATGGTTGTTCAGTGAATCTGGCTTCCTCATTGACTTTGCTTGTCAAAAGGTTGCAAAAGAAGGTCGCCTGAGCCCAGGACCCTGCAACCGTCATTAATATGAGTCAGTTGTCAAGTGTCTGAATTTTGATCACATGGATGCTGCAATAGTTGTGTGAAAAACAGTCATAAGTCACTTTTTTCAGTGCCATTTAAATGGTCACTAAATAAATTGTTGTAAGTTGAGGACTACCTCTCCTTAGAATTTTGAAAAATGCTCTGAATCACTAGCAGGAAATGTCCAGTATTTTTATTTTTCCTGCAGATAATTACAAGGTCAGAAAAACAAAATCAAAAAGAGACACAATTTTCCCAAGCACATTTCAGCAAAACTTTAGGGGAGATAAGGCGGAATCAAGACAATATTCTGAATATAATCCATGACCTTCTATCATCAATGAGCAGATTTCATGCTGCCTAAGGGCAAAATTCTTGATGTGCTTCCATGCAGCTTATATTTGTTAAGTTATTTTTTTAGGCTGTGTTCCTTCAAGCACAGATTGGTTGTTTCTAATTTCCTCAATCTTTGGCATACAATGATATCATAAACTGTGAAACTGGCACCACTTCTTGTATCTTTTTATATCAAGTAAACAGTAGACATTCTCCTTTGGGGGAACTATTCTTATGACCTGCAGAAGCCATTCTGGATAAGAAGACAGCAAAAGACTCATTCAGCTTTCTCCTACTTGCTGGAAGTAATGACAATAAATATTTAAAGATTAAGATTTCCTTCCAGACATTCTGTACTTTATCTATGAAATCCTTTTCTGTTCTATAAATCTAGTTCAGAGATTTCCAAACCTGGCAACTTTAAGACTTGTGGACTTCAACTCCAGCTGGCTGGAGAATTCTGGGAGTTGAAGCCCACAAATCTTAAAGTTGCCAAGTTTGGAGACTTCTGAACTAGTTTATACAGATCTCCTAATTTTTCACCTAGGTTGTAAAAATATTTGGGTGATACAGTATAGCAATTTGGCGTACAAATAGGAGATCATATGATTCAATATGACTCTACAGAAAAAGATTTCTTCACATACAAAGCAAGCATTTTAGATAAGGAGAGAGAGAGAGATAAAGATGATTTTCTATGTGAAAGGAAGAGTGATTAGTCATGTGACTTCCCATTTAATAGTCCATAACTCTATGCATATGTATCTACTAGTCTTATTATTACAGCAAAACTAAGGAAGATAAAACATCCAACAGAGTAATTTTTAATAGAGACTTAATATCATTTATCAATATGCTTTAAATGTCACAGGATATATTTTTCTATTACTTTCTACACTAAATTATACAGTCTTTTGTTTTCCAGAACTGTGAATCTATATATTCAAAGCCATTCAATACAATAATTGGAAAATAATTTCTGATATATTTAAAACAGATAGCCTACCTTATTATGCTCATAGTTGTATGGGATTCTGAGTGTATCCATAGCTCTGATCATAGACTGTATTGCTGTAAATATATTCTGATACACGAGCTTTGTGAACCCTCTTTTGTCTTCATCAGAATATCCTGAACCGTGAATGATTCTCATTTGCTTGATAAATGTGCTTTTGCCACTTTCTCCTGTACCTGCAAAACATTTGAAGAGATCATCATTAGATTACAATGGTGGAGGAAAAAGCATCAGCTCCACAGCTTTACTTGCCTATTTTAAGAATTAAGCTAATAAAAGAATATAAACCCTAACAATTAACTTCTTCCATTTCACAATACTACGTTAATGAATTAAATCAAACCTAAAACTTATAAGCATTACTTAATCTTTGCCTTGTTGTCACATGAAAAAGAAGTAATTTGCACCTAACAATTAAACATTTTATATACAGTGTAAATCTCATTTTCCAAGTGAGAATATTCTTTGTCACTAATAATCGAATAATTAAGTACTTCATCACGGTACCAGTAGATTATATGATAATGAAATACAGAAAAATATCCATATGATCACGAAGTAGCTTTAGATCCCCTCAATCAATTTTAAAAGCATTTTGCTCAAAATTCTCCAACTATGTTTACATTTTAGAATTAGTTTTAATATTTTTGTTAATTTGCATTTTGAAGTATTTATGCGCCCTTGCTCTTTTCCTATAAAGGACCCAAGTAAACTTTGTCCTTTTCTACAAGAAAACATTTTACAAACATACAAAATGTAAAAGACACTATATATGTGACATAACTGCAGAGAGGCAATGCTTCTATTTTTGTGTCACAATGAACAAGTTCATGCACTAAAAAAATGAAACTCATATTCATCTCCTGATTTCACTGTAGATGTTTAAAGTAGATGCCCCAAAGGAAAACAATTCGATATATCAGCCTGCCAAACATTCAACTATTTTTTTATATCCAAGATGAAAATTAGAAAAATGAGAACATCCAAATTGTGACCAGGCAGATAGCAGGAAAAGGAAATTTATCCCTACATAATGAAATAAGTAACTTTTAACATTATTTTGATATGGTATGGTTCTCTAGTCCTTGAAGTTCCACATTCCCGGCCACTAATACTATAGAACATGATGTTATTTTTCAATATCTCATAAACTGTCTAATATGGAATTATTAACTATCTTGTTTGCAGTTCAGCCAAGATGGGCCTCTTGGCTGAACTGCAAACAAGAGGCAATGCTAGCTGTTGGTAGATTACAACCAGCCTTCTTCCTTATAGTGAAGGATGCTTGAATGGAATGAAGAAAGCTGGATTGCATTTGAATTTTATTTGAATTCAAACACATTGCTGATTTACAAAGGAATACAGCATAAAAGACAGAAACTTTGTTGTTGTGGTCTAAAAGAACCACTCCAATAAATGAACTAAAAGAAAGAGTAGGTCACTCAACTTAATCAAATTTACTTTTCCATTGACAAATGTAAGAGCGCACTGTAAGACTCTCAATGTATTTATTAAACATGAAGAGAAGATTTTGAAAATCCTATTTTGATGTTCATAGTTTATTTTGAACATTAGTAAATAATATCAAGCTGGTACAATATACAATCTTTTTTTTTTCAATTTCAGAAGTGAAAAATGGTACGATTATTTCCCATATACTGTTTTCTTTGTTCCATATTCTAAAAGTAATTTAAATCCTCAACAGATCTGGGGTTCTATTCTTTGATATATTTTTTCGCATTAAAATTCTATACCAACAGAAATCACCATATTGGCTATAAACACTGCAAATTGATAACTTTTGATACTGCTATATACTTTGGAATTCCAGCATATTTTAACATTAAATTGCTATTGTAAATATTTGTAAACTGCTCAGAGACAGTGATATTGTGGTATATAAATGTGATTAATAACATAAATAAATAGTTGACCCAATATAACCCAGCTCTTTGTTTTAAGATGAAGTGAAGGGAAACTTTGATAATATCTCTGGTCTAAAGTTCATCAACAATGAATTGCAGCAAACTTTGTACCATATAACTAAAGATGAAGTGTCAGTAAGATAAAGGAGTTGTTGATTAACTTACTTCTTCAAGTTCATTAACAGGCATGAAAACTCTAAGTCGCCTATTACATATACAATAGCAGAAAAACTCTGTTGAACCTTTATGCTTTCTATGTGCCAGATGAAACTTGTGAAGTTCACTGAAATTGAGTTCTGCTTTGCAATGGTCATACAATGAACTCAGGCTTAGTGGTTTGTCATGACCACTTCATTTCACCAATTTCATTGGATCTATTCACACTAATCAGAGTAACAGAGTTGAACAAAAAATGGCCTCAAATTTTACAGTCAACCTCCAGCTCAACCCAAGCTCTTCAGGGAAGTGGATATCCAGATCTCTTTGAAGGCCACTACTTGCCTTGCCTTCTTTCTAATGTCCAACCATTCTTAATGATTCTATTTCCCAGTAGTTTAAACCCATTATGTTAATTCTGGCCCTGGAGATATGAAAAACAAGCCCATTCTCCTCTCTTTCTGACAATCCTTTAGATATCTGAAGGCTGCTATAATCTTTCTCTTCTCTTCTCTTTTCTCTGCAAGCTAAACTTAATTAAACTGTTCCTCATAGGAGTTCATTTCCAGTTCCCTTACCAACTCAGTCCAATTTACTGATGTCCTTTCAAACTGCAGTGCCCAGAACCGGACACAGTATTCCAAGAGGGTTTTGACCAAGGCAGTATAAATGGAACAATTACTTCCTGAGTCTATGTTCCTGTTAGTACATCCCAAAATAGCACTGACTGTTTTAACAGCCACATGATACTATGGGCCTATATTCAACTTTTCTTCTGTTAGAACATTTAGATGTTTTTCATATGTACTACTCTCAAGCCAGTTCTCCTCTATCCTATACTTACAGTCTGCCTTTCATTTTTCCCTGTTAAATTTCATTCTGCTTGGGTTCACTAATGAAGTTTATCTATAATGTTTTCAGAAGCAAAACTACTGTGGAAAACAAAGCAAAGGTACTACCAATAGTAATAGGCCTTTGGGAACAATCCCAAAACATCTGAGCACCATTTGAATACTATCAGGATTGACAAAATCACCATCAGTCAATTGCTTTGCTTGGAACAGCTTATATCCTGAGACAATACTTTAATACCAACAAAGAACATCTGCCTATCCCAGGTCCTTGAGGAGCTGATAGGTAGATAAAAATGCCAAAAACAATCCAAACATCTTGCTGTGTAACCAACTATAATAACATTTTTTTAATTATGTGCCATCAGGGCAATTTATACGGCACTTGTTCAATCTTCCAATCAAAGTTGAAGTAAAGCCAATAATAATTAACCTTTGATTTTGATTATTAGTCAATAGTGAATATGTAGGAATTATGATCTCTAGCTCATATTTTACCATTTTGCTCATGAAAATATTGTAAGTTTGCTGAGGTCAAAGTATACTATATTCATGGCATTTCCTTGATCTAGTAATTCTTTTGAAGAAAAATGGTATTTTGCCAGGACTTCCTTGTGTCAAACCTATGCTTGCTCTTATTAACTTTGTATTCTTATTTAAGTGTTCATAAACTTGATGCCTGACCTTGTCCTGTGCAGCTGTCAAACTGATAGGTCTGTAATTTTCTGCAGTGTCTTCCTTTCTCTCTCTTTTGTTTTTAATACAGAGGCAACATTTATATTCCTCCATTCTTCTGAAACCTTACCAGTTCATCACTAGTTGTCAAAGAATACAGGTGAAACTTAAAAAATTAGAATATCATGCAAAAGTTCATTTATTTCAGTAATGCAACTTAAAAAGTGAAACTAATATATGAGATGTTATTGTTTAGATTACAATTAATATAGCAGGTAGTACTTATACATATTTTATCAAGAACAAGTTAAATGTGGCAGGGTGTAGAGGAATGTGGAAATAACCTCGATATAGATATGCACTAAGGGAGGAGGGTAAAATAAAACTTAGTCCTGGAAAGGGAAAGTGTGAGAAAGAAACTCAAAATAATGCCACTTGATTCTGTTGTTATGAGAAGATTCAAAGGCAGGCTTTCATAATTAAGTTGTTATGCTATGCAATAAAGTAGTATTCCTCTGATCCTTGTTTCTGTGATTTGATCTACTTTGAAGGACAGATATTGAGCTGATGTGAATCATAACCATGTCTCATTCTCCCAAACATTTTTCACCTGGCCGACAGCTAATATCAGCATTTTCATTCCCATTGAAGTTAACATTTACAGTGGAGGGAAGAAAGCCATATAAGGACACAGATGTTGCACCGTCAATTTTCCCCAAGAAATTCAAATGTCTGAATCTAAAATGTGTATCAATTCACATCATGCCCACAATTTTCACGTACAGGCGCCTCCGCTTACAATCATTCATTTAGTTACCATTTGAAATTACAATGGCACTGAAAAAAGTGACAGGACCATTTTCACACTTACAACTGTTGCAGCATCCCCCTGTAACCAAAATTGGGATGCTGTAAATTATCTCATATTTATAACCATTGCTGTTTCATGTAATCACCTTCTGACAATCAAAGTCAATGTGGAAGCCAGATTTGTTTAACAACCATATTGCTAACTTAAGAACTGCAGTGATTCATTTAACAACTGTAGCAAGAAAGGTCATAAAATGGGGCAAAACTCACTTAACTATTGTCTCACTTAGCAATAGAAGCTTTGGATATCTCCTTACCTAAACAAAAAAACAGAATGAGCAAAGATGAGAGAGAAAAAAAACAGTGGGAACAGAAGCGATTTCCAATTTCCTAATGGCTTCCCCACAGACTTTTCTTGAGGAAATCTGGCAGGGAACATTGGAAAATTCTTTATTTCCTTTCCTTTCCCTTCCCTTTCAAGCAGACAGGTAAGTGGAGGCTGCTGGATGAGGGAGAAGCCCAGAATTGAGAGACTGGTTGAGAAACTGTCATGGAACACTGTAAATGAGATCATGTGATCAGTTTAGCAGTGTAGCAGCAGCCAACACTAAAGCAGCCACAACGTTTCCGAATTTCTTTCCATCTGGAGTTATTTATCAATTTCATTGTACACATGTTGTACATTGACAATAAATGTTTGATTGATTGATTATAGTCCTGGATTTTGGACATATTTTATAAGCCCATCTGAGGTACTGTGGTTCAAAAATTGTTGCCCTGTGATGCATGTTTTGGCCAATTAAAGATCTCACACACACACATATGTATACATATATAGAGTTGATGTGAGTGAGCAAGTGACTATATAAATTTTCTAAAGAAATAAATAAAATGCATACACAAACACACACATACACCCACAAAGGCAGCACACAACTCAATTGATGTCATGCATGAGATGCACGTATCTCTCCCTGGCCTTATGTGACATCGTTAAGAGTACAGAAAGCGATATTGTGGCAGGCGGGGAACGCTGTTTCTCCCAAATGAAGAGGAGGAAGACGGACTTAGCATAAAAGGAAGGATTTTGTAAAAAGCTTGTTTCCTGGGAACTTGAATATATTAGTAGTACTATTATGCCAAGTACTCTAACAGATAAAATACTCCAAAGGCAAAGATCCAACATCAAATTCCATTTCATTTAAAAAACTGAACCACAATTTCTCACAGGCAAACCCCATTCTTAGAACTTCACTGTCTTCTTCCTTCCAAATAGCAGGTATTATTTTACCAAATTTACTAGTGAAACAAATTTAAGTTACCATTCTTCTTCTTACACACAATGTTCTACAACGTCAAGTTGACAATAATGCTTGTTTCATTTCCAGCTCTTTCCCAACAGTTAGCATCCAGTCGCTGCATGGAGAAGTGAGACACACACTGATTTATTTTGCTGCAAAGCATTTAAGCAAATGCATGAAAACACTAGTCATTTGTAACAGCAAGAATACGGTTAAGCTGTAATACAGAATGTCTAATTCGATGAAGACATTGTATGTTGCAGTAATAAAAATCCTACTTACATACGCTTATAACAGTAATAGGATTCAAAAAATTTTTACTACCAGTTCTATGGGAGTGGCTTGGTGGGCATGGCAGGGGAAGGCTACACTGCAAAATCCCCATTCCCTCCCCACCCACTAACCTGCTTTCCAGCTCCATTCTCCTGTGCAGGGCAATCGAAGAAGACCCAGCCAATCAGCTGGGACTTGAGAAGCAGAGAACAGATGCGGTCGGGGCCAATCAGAGGTGGTATTTCCAGGTTTTCCGAACTACTCAAACTCGAACTACTGTTTCTCCAGAACTGGTCAGAACCTGCTGAATACCACCTCTGGCTTATACACACATTCATTATCCTAACTAAATTTCAACAACAAGCTCTACCAATATTTAATTATTAATAAAGCCATAATATAACTCTCTGCATCAGGGTAAACCAAAAGATGTACATACAGCACCATTAAATACATCTTAGCAGTTTCCCTTTCTCCAACAATTCCAAAAAAGTTGAATGTTTGATGTCCATCCCTTCCTCTTATATGTACCTGTTTACATATGATCTGCTGATATATTTACTACTTTTATCACTAGAGTTATACCACAGGTTAAAAATTCCCCAGCTATAGCAGACTTTAAAGGTAGCTTACTTATTCCTCTTATCCAGAGGGAGCTGTCTCAGGAATTCTGAGAGTTGAAATCCACAGGTAAAGGCACCACATCTGCTCTTATCAATATGAAAAATAACTAGTGCTGGAGTTCTACTAAATCCAATTTAAAAGACAACTAAAGTAAACAAATCACTTTAAAATATTGGCAGTAATGTTTTGAATTATACTAAGTGTGCCTTCAAACCAAATGAAGATTTAGGGCCATTTTAAAGAGTTTAAGGTAGAGGAATATAAGATTTTGTCTCCAACTCTATCCCTATTATTAAAACTTTAACAAAACAGAAAACACGAGCAGATAACAAGTCCCCACCCTTCTGGAAATGTATCTAAGCTGTTAGATGGCCCTTCTTTTTTTGAAAGGCCAGGATGCTAGTTGTGGCCCTTCAAATTTTGATCAACTGTGCTGTAAATCTTCAGAAGAAAATCTGACACTCTAAATGTTGTGATACCGGCCAGACATATATTACAATACAGTGATTTTTGTTCTTTTAGTTAAAAAAAAATGTTTCTGAATGTTCAGAATCAGCTGCTAGTACCAGGGTTTTTCAAAATGAAAACAGTTTGCTGTTAGTCAAAATTCCATCTGTGTATTAGGATGAGCTCTTATTTTGCTAATAGGATTTAGTATAAACAATAAACAAAAATATAGAAGCAAACCAGAAGTATTCTCCATAGTTAACTACCACAGTGAATAAACCAATCAGAGTGGGAAAATATAACCAATAGTTTAGTTACCTAGTTTTTAAGCTTTGCTCTATGCCATTTTAATCCCAACAGTTCACAACACATGAATAAAACAATAGAAGTTTAAAAACTCTTAAATATTTAAAGATCAATTAAAATTTAATAACAGAAAACTAGTAAACCTCAGCTTCCTAACACACACAGGTGAATCCAACTGCTCTTAGGCCAAAAGTTCCATAAAGTCATCAGTACTTTTTCAAAAGTTAGCAGGGTAATTGGCAATTTAATGTCTGAGAGAAGACTGTTCCAAAGAATAGATGTCATGACCAAAACATTTGTCTCCAAACTTCCCTAAAAGCAATCTCATGAAAGTAGGTAGCCATAGCCTCTGCTACCCAATCAAGTTAATATGGTGGGCTGATTCAACTTGAAAAAGACAGTCCTGGAGACACCTGAAAGCCCAACCACCCAGGGTTTTACAGGTTAAAACTAGTAGTATTAACTGGAAACTTTTCCTTATCCAAACAGAATCTATCTGTCTGTCTGTCTGTCCATGTATCAGTCTATCCATCCATCCATTTTATTTAAGAACTGCCCATTCCTCTGGAGGGACTCTGTGTACAATATTAAATTTAATACTTTATTTGGCCAAGTATGATTAGAACCACAAGGAATTGTCTCTGTTGTAGAAGCTCTCAATGTACAAGCAAAGCAACAGAATCATATTCATAATATTAATAAGAGGGGGGAGTAAGAAAGATAATAAGGATAAATAATAATACTATAGCCATACTACATGGGTAAATACGCAGACATTAGACAGCAGTCACAACACTGCGAGAATTAAGTCTTCAGCAGACTGATGGCATGAGGAAAACAACTAAACTGTATCTAGTTGTTTTGGCCTGCAATTCTCTATAACGAGATCCTAAAGAGAGGAGTTGAAATAGTTTATTTATGTGTGCAGGATGTGAAGGGTCTGCAGATAGTTTCCCAGCCCTCCTGACCCACACAATTTACAGGTCTTCTATTGAAGGCAGGCTGGCTGCAATGTTCTTTCTGCAGTCTTAGCTATCCTATAGCTATCCTATAACTAATTATAATTAAAGATAAAAAAAGCATAAAAACAATATGTAAAAATTTAAAAGCGGCCAGGAATGTTAAAAATTGATTAAAAATCAGGGGGAGGACTTTCAGGGGATTAAGCAGCATATGACTGCATGCTCCTTTGCAAGCCCCAAGCAAGGCTGCTGAGCCATGTTTTATATTTTTACGGAAGGCCAAAGGAGATCAGGCCTGTCTCACTTCCAGGGGGAGAGTATTTTGCAGGGTGGAGGTAAAGGCTGCCATCAGAATTCTTTGGCTGATGGAGTCCACAATGTATCTTTCCTGTCTGACTGTGTGGGACAGGCTGATGCAATGGGACAAAGATAGTTCTTTAGGTAATCTGGGCCAATGCCATATAGGGCTTTATGGGTCATAACCAACACCTTGAACTGGACCTGGGAGCAGACCCACACCCAATGCAGCTCGCATAGCAGAAGTGTTACATGTGCCATTCTTTGGGTGCCAAGATTGCCTGTACAGCCACATATGGTGGCTGTACAGCTGAAGCTTCTGGATACTTTTCAAGGGTAGGTCCATGTAGAGTGCATTGCAGTAGTCCAAATGGGAGATGACTCAGTCATTCATGCTCCTGTCATCTCCCATTTGGGCTATGCAACATGCTGTACCTGGGGCTACCCTTGAAAACTATCTATGTGCTTCAGCTAGTACAAAATGGGGCTTCACAGATAGATGTTAGATTAACTGGAATTAGGAATCTCTTTAAAACATAAATACTCTTTCACAGAAGTCAATACTGTACAATATCTGAGTTTAAAAATACAACATTACTGTATATGTCATCTGGTTCTAATGAAAAATACATAGAAGTTTTACTTCTATTATAGTGTTATTTTAAAAATAAACCATAAACTTGACCCAAATTAGTTGACTAAAAGTAGAGATCAAGGACCTAGTATCTGCAGCAGCAACAGAATTCAGTGTATGGTAACGTAAATTATTATCGGGAATTTTTCTACTCTTTGCATCCCCGCAGAAAGTCCATCTATTGAACAATGTACCCGAGGACATCAAGAATAAAAGTGGATGGAGCCTAAAAATAATCTAAAACCAGCTTTATTAAAAACTGCCTTCTAGAAGATTATTTATTCCATTTGTATAACACTAATTTTGCCAGGAAGTACCAGAAGTTTACAACAATAAATCATACATTTAAATAAGCTTTGTGTATTCCAGATGTGTTTGACTGTAACCTAGATTTGTAACTATTCACCATAGTTACAGCATATTCTATGAGCTACAGTCCAATACATCTGGAAGGCACTAGTTTGGAAAAATGCAATCCCCTATTCTCAACACTAAAAAATTGCATGAAAGAATTTAGCATAGACACATTAAAGTAGACATTTATGGAACTGAAGCATTTGCACCATTGCAAATACTGACCCTGACTAAATGATAGAAGTTTACAAAATCTGATTTGAGATCAATTTGAATTTTACAGACAAGACAAATGAGGACTGGACTTTTTAAGAATATGTTATGGTGGCTAGTGTCAGTAGTTTTGCATATTTATTTATTCATTTATTTGCTATCTTAAAATCTCAATTTTATCTTAAGAATTTGTGGTAGTTTCAAATATATTTTATGTTAGGTTGACTGGGATGAGAGAATGGGATCTCCAGTAAGTTTCCATGGCTGAGAATGGACTCAAACCCAGAATATGCTGGTCCTAGTCCAACAGCTTAACCATTGTATAAATAGATAATAAAAATATGATAACCAATGACTGCATCAGTAATCCATCATAAATGCAATGAAGCTATGGAAAATCAACTATCAATCAGGCTTGTGCATAATTTTTGGAAGATGGTACTCTAGGCTGCCAAGTATCATACTATGTATTATACAGCAATATAATTGTTAGGAATCTAATCCTAATAGAGTAGCTTTCAATTCTTTTTTACTACCAAGATCAGCAAGTATAACCTGATGAACCATTCTGTACTATATGAAAATTAAACAGAACAACTAACTGGTTGTGTAACAAGGTATCATGTCAGTGACACAAAACTAACATTCCAAAAGATTTAAAGATAGATGCTTCTGGTTTATTTTTCTTCCTTTGAACTAATCAATTCATGCATTCCATTTCTTCACAAGCTGCCTCTCCTTCCTTTCTCTTTCTATGGTATAACCTCTCACCTGGCATATAACTGGCTAGAAAATGCTGCTGTGCATATTAAATAATCTCCCTCACTACTCTTGTGGAATGAGGAGTGGAGTGGGAAGAAATAACTGGGTCAAACACTGGCAAGGCAGTTTGCTCAGCTACCCAGTGAAACCATCTAATCTGACAGCAATGTGCTTCCAATATAAGGGATAAGAAATCAATTACAGATCTGAACAATTTCCATGACTTTTTGCATAGCAGATTAAACCACTCCCTGAAAATTTCACGAGTTTCTATTAAAACCTGCATGACAAAATGGGAGGTTGAAAAGTATATTTTTAATGAGAAAACATTTGCTAATGCTATGTACGTATGTGTTCAAATTACTAATTAATTATGAAACCTATGCTTATCTGACCCTTTTTGGATCAGTCAAGATTAAACAGACCATGGAGGAGAACTTATTATACTTAATAATATTAAATTTTAGAAAGTATATAATGATATTTTGAGATGTAGTGTTTATCAAATATATTATATCATATATATACTGTAAAGTTTATACATATATGCTGTAATATTAAAATAATCTATAATATTAGTAAGTATAATTATAAACATAAATATAAATCATATTATAATCAATACAAAATGATAATTATGTAATATTTATTATATATATGTGATCATATAAAGCATGACTTGGATATTTTCAGTAAATTATTTTAAAAACATATTCTTTCAAAATTATACCTGTATTTTGCTAAACATTTAGAATATAAAATACAGAAAACCAAACATTAAAAAGTAAAAAAAACATTGAAAACTACTTGAGTTAGAGCAGTTATTTTTGAAAATATTAATTGAGCAAGCAATTGTTTGTTAAATAACAGTGAGAACTATGAGAGCTTAGTACAAATGTCAACTATTTAACATAAACTCAAGTTTGCCACATTTTAAGAAAGCAGAAACCATTCCAGGTTAAAAAAATAAATATATACCCCCTTCCTAATTTGATGCCAATAATCAATTTGATGTATCCTGCAATAAAATATTGCTTCTGAAGTTTATATGAAATAGAAAGAACATGTGTTAGGAACTTTGAACTTCTTTGAACTTCATTCCTAATCTCTCTGTTTAGTTAATATAAATTACAGATATATTGAATTCCCCCTCCCCCATGAGTAGATTACTTAAATATTTTATAAAGTCCAAGCAATACACTATCTACAATACACAAAACACAAATGATGGTATACATAATCTTTTGGCATCCAGATTTATTTTCAACTTAGAACTGCTTATCACCATACATTTTTCAACTGTGATTACATCATGTTTATTTCTGTATCAAGTACAGCTGATATAGCAACAATAACTATTTAGAAGAAAATGATCTAGCTACTGTCATCCATACTTTTGTAACTTAAAGATCAACTTCTGTAGCACATTACTCTTAAAGTCATTTAAAACCTACTGCTACTAGCATTTACTGATACTGCAAAATAAATCTCATATCCACCCAGCTGTGGGAAGGCAAAGTGCATTTTAATAGTAGCTGGTAAGCTGTGGCAATTCAAGAAGATGTTTACGTACTTGCACCATATTACCGGTAATATATTGATGCATATGCAATGTGCATGCAATTTCTTTTACTTTGTCCAGGATCTATTATGACTATGTGGCTGTATTTCTAGTGATGCTATTTCTTGTACACAATCATGCAAAGTAAGCCTCTTTTGGCTTGTTCATTCAATTGCTCTGTCCCTTCTCTTCCTCCCTCCTTTTTGCAATGTACTCTAATTTTCTATTTTCTATAAAGACAATATTTTCAAGCTTGTTTTTTTTTCCTCATCTTCTTCATTAATTCCTCTCACAAATAATTTACTATTTTCTGTTTTTTACTTGTGTAAATACTAATATTTATTAAGATATGTTAAAATATCATTTTAAATTAAGGTTTATTGAGATAGTTATATTTATTACATTTAAAAAGCAATATAACATTGGGCATATTTGTCTGTGGTCTTTTGTCCTTGTAAATAACCCCTCTCCTGTCTATTTTGAACAGTGCAGTACATGTACATAGCATAGAATATGACAGGAGCTATCCCTTCATAAAGGTTGACGCAAGCTTGTAAATAATTTTATCTTGTTTTGGGAAAAAGCAAACATTTCATGGACACTTTAATAGCCTAGATTGTGCAGAAGCATAATTCAGAACAGCAGTGGTAGGATTAAACTAGAGTTGTTTTTTTCCTATCTAGAGGCACTTGTGACCTGTTGCCCAGTATCAATAGACAGGGAACCCCAAGATGAGGAGGACCTTCTGCCTCCCACCATAAGGGGGGGGACTTCCAATTCCATCTGACTGCGTAGCAGCAAACTTGTCGGTTGACTCTGGGAAATGCCAAGTGAGGGTGGAGGAAGTGAGTCTGCAATCATTCCCATGGCAACGTGCCTGGAATGTCTTTGCATGTAGGTGGGGAGATGGGTTCTGCTGGCAGAGGGAGTATGGAGGAATGCAGAGGTAATACTGCTTAAGGAATACAAGAATCATGAGCAAATCTGTTAACAGACAGCAACTCCTGTCCTGGGAAAGGAGGAAGCATGAGAAAGAGACTCAAAATAACCCCATACTGATTCTGCATTGAATGGGAGAGGGGGAACTATCAAGACTTTCAAGATTCTGTTGTTAATGCTTAGAGCAACAGAGTTCAAGCCAGTGTCTCTTTCCTGACCTGGCCTACCTCGAAGGGTTCACAAAATTCTTTGCAATTTGATTTCTCTTAGTAGACTATTGCTCCTTTTATATAATTTAACACGGGATCTCATGTAGTTCCTGAACAGCTTTGATTCATCTCCAAAGTTGAATATTTTTCAACCTTGCCACTTTGAAGATGTGTGGAATTGTATGAGTTGAAGTCCATACAGCTTAAAGTTGATAAGGTTGGGAAATAAAGTGTTAATGTGTCAGAGTATCAAAACTATTAAATGTATGGGAAGGAAGTATGTTCATTGGACTTAATAAATTTACATTGATTTTAATTGCATGTTTTAAAAGAATGAATTAATTAATTAAAGCATCTATATGACTGCCCAGATCACACTATGTAAAAATACTGCTATCCTGGCCTCACTCATTTTTTGGTGATTGGTGTATCAGTCAAAGGCTCTATTCAAACTTTAGCATTAAAAAGGTTGTGTACCACTACTTTAACACCATGCAAATCAAGTTAGCTTTGATCAACACAAAAAGAGAATGACTTTTCCACAAAAGCTTTTAAACTAAATGCTAAAGACTTGCCAATCTACTTTGTTATCAACCTTTGCTGAACTATGTGAATCTTATTTAGCAAAACTTTTGGTCACAGAGCTGATAGTTCAGCAATAGTTTAGCTGGGAAACAAAGTCTGGATATGACTATAGCAATAAAAAAATTCATCCTTATTATAGTGATTTCTGGGAACACAGAACAATTTGAAAATTTCAGTTTCAAGATGGTCCACAGACATTACTTTTGCAAAAAATCAATGGCCTTTGTTTAAATAATGCATCTAATGTGATATAATTTCATGAAAAATAATTTCATGACAAATTTGCTATATAGCTATTTGAGGTATTTATTTATTTTTTGCCCTAGATCAATTTGTAGAGAGAGAGCAATGTAATAATGTTTATTATTATACAGTGCCTAAATCAGACTTGAAACCAATTCAAATACATAAGATATACCTATCTTGAAATTCTGGGGCAAATTACATTGAATTTGCTTATGATCAGGAATTTGTTCAGAATAGCAAAATAAAAAGGAATCTAATTTCTAATTAAAATGTATTCCTATTTCTTTCCTGATTTCTTTTCATGATAACAGTGTCACTAAATAAGAAAATTTTTCTATTACTATATTTAAACAAATAAGAATTAGAATTTTTATCTTTCATAATACAAATCATCTATATTTATATTTCCACAAAATCTAATTCACCTTCTAAAGAACCCTGCATGTTATATATCTTATGAGACAATGGTTGAACATTCTTGAAGTATCAAATTTAAAATACTATATTCTGTCTCATATTGGCCTTTAATGTTTGAAAATAAAATAGTCTTTGACTTCTGACTATAATAACCTAAAATTATGGCCATAAATTGTGTTATTAAATAGATCACAACACAATCCTGCTGAATTTTGTGACACTTTTTGTGGTAGTTGTTAAGCAAATGTTGTGGACATTAAGTGACCCTGCAGTTAAGTGTATTTGTTTTCTCCAATGGGTTTTTTGTGGGGGTCAAAAACTGGAAGTAAATACCAGAAACCAGCAAAACCACTAAAATTTGTGATCACATGACCGTAGGGCACTGCAAATGGCTGTAATGTGATAAAACAGCTAAATAGATAATGAGAGAGAAGATACACAGGCATTACTTCTTGACCATAGAAATTCCTTTTATATATAGATATTGCCAGAATATGGGACGTAAGTTAAGGGATACACCAGCAAGTCTAATCATTCTTCTGAAGAATCTTCTAAATCACGGGTGTCAAACTCAATTTCGTTGAGGGCCACATCAGGGTTGTGTTTGACCTTGGGCCTGGTGGGCATGTCCAGGATGGGCGTGGCCAGCTGGACGTCATTCATGTCAGGAGTGTGCGTGGTAGACTGAGCGCTCTGCCAATGAAGATGGAGCTTGGGCTGTACAAGGCTCTTCTGAGCTCCATTTTCACTAGCAGAGGGTTGCAGGAGGCTGTCGTAGCGGAAAATGGAGTTTTGGGGCTGCACATGGCCCTCATGAGCTCTGTTTTCACTGACAAGGTCATCAAAGGCCAGTCCTTCACTGTTTCCAGGGTGGCCCCGCAGGCCCAATCTAAGCACTCTCTGCGCCAGATCTGGCCCACAGGCCTTGAGTTTGATACCCCTGTTCTAAATGAACAAGAAACTAAAATAAATGTGAATTTGAAGAAACAGTGTTCAGAATACAGGAAAAAAAGTAAAACAAGAATATGGAGTATTCCTAAATTTATTTAACTTGTATATGTGTCATGGTCCTTCAAGTCAATTGTGATTCCTGGTAACAACCTGAGTAGGTCCATGCATTTTTCTTGGCAATAATTTTAAAAGTAGTTTGCATTTTCCCTAGGGCTGAGAGGAAATACTGTATATGAGTGTATATCTGTTGCTAAATTAACCATCTTTGTTAACCATGTGTGCAATGTAATTTCATTACTTTACAGTGGGGCAAAAAAGTATTTAGTCAGCCACCAATTGTGCAAGTTCTCCCACTTAAAAAGATGAGAGAGGCCTGTAATTGTCATCATAGGTATACTTTACCATTTTGAGAAACAAAATGTGAAAACAAATCCAGACAATCACATGGTCTGATTTGGAAAGAAATTATTTGCAAATTATGGTGGAAAATAATTATTTGGTCAATATCAAAAGTTCATCTCAATACTTTGTTATATATCCTTTGTTGGCAATGACAGAGGTCAAACGTTTTCCGTAAGTCTTCACAAGATTGTCATACACTGTTGCTGGTATGTTGGCCCATTCCTCCATGCAGATCTCCTCTAGAACAATGGTGTTTTGGGGATTTCGCTGGGCAACACAGACTTTCAACTCCCTCCAAAGGTTTTCTATGGGGTTGAGATCTGGAGACTGGCTAGGCCACTCCAGGACCTTGAAATGCTTTTTACGAAGCCACTCCTTTGTTGCCCGGGCGGTGTGTTTGGGATCATTGGCATGCTGAAAGACCCGGCCACATTTCATTTTAAATGCCCTTGCTGATGGAAGGAAGTTTGCACTCAAAATCTCATGATACATGGCCCCATTCATTCTTTTCCTGTTAATGGATCAGTCGTCCTGTTCCCTTTGCAGAGAAACAGCCCCAAAGCATGATGTTGCCATCCACATGCTTCACAGTAGGTATGGTGTTCTTTGGTTGCAACTCAGCATTCTCTCTCCTCCAAACACGATGAGTTGTGTTTCTACCAAACAGTTCTACTTTGGTTTCATCTGACCATGTGACATTCTCCAAATCCTCTTCTGGATCATCCAAATGCTCTCTAGCAAACTTCAGATGGGCCGGACATGTACTGGCTTAAGCAGGGGGACACGTCTGGCACTGCAGGATCTGAGTCCCTGGTGGCGTAGTGTGTTACTGATGGTAACCTTTGTTACGTTGGTCCCAGCTCTCTGCAGGTCATTCACTAGGTCCCCCCATGTAGTTCTGGGATTTTTGCTCACCGTTCTTGTGATCATTTTGACTCCACGGGGTGAGATTTTGCGTGAAGCCCCAGAGCGAGGAGATTATTAGTGGTCTTGTATGTCTTCCATTTTCTAATTATTGCTCCCACAGTTGATTTCTTCATACCAAGCTGCTTGCCTATTGCAGATTCAGTCTTCCCAGCCTGGTGCAGGTCTACAATTTTGTTTCTGATGTCCTTTGACAGCTCTTTGGTCTTCACCATAGTGGAGTTTGGAGTGTGACTGTTTGAGGTTGTGAACAGGTGTCTTTTATACTGATAAGAAGTTCAAACAGGTGCCATTAATACAGGTAATGAGTGGAGGACAGAGGAGCCTCTTAAAGAAGAAGTTACAGGTCTGTGAGAGCCAGCAATCTTGTTTGTTTGTAGGTGACCAAATACTTCTTTTCCACCATAATTTGCAAATAAATTCTTTCCAAATCAGACAATGTGATTGTCTGGATTTGTTTTCACATTTTGTCTCTCATAGGTGAGGTATACCTATGATGACAATTACAGGCCTCTCTCATCTTTTTAAGTGGGAGAATTTTCAAATTGGTGGCTGACTAAATACTTTTTTGCCCCACTGTATATACTACAAAGCCTCTTATTCCACATTTTCAATGACAAAGATCCTCACTAATACATTTTTCCTTTCTAACATATAATGGCTAGATATTACAGGGAATATTTCCTACAATTTCACAGATAAATTCAACAGCACTTTGTGATTTCTTCCTTCAAATCTATTAGCTACATAGCATACAGGTGGAGATGAGAATCATATACAGTAAAGTCATGAATTACAGCATTCTGATTTTATTTATATGCTGGTCCACATCAACTTTTATCAGCCCCATAAATAGAACATCATTGGACCACATTCTGATTTAGCAGATTTCAAAAGCGAATTGTCATTAAATATTACCAAACAAATCAATACTATTAAAAAGCTATTCTTCAATAACGGATCAAAAAGGAGGCACACTCCAGTAGGCATGTTTAGTAACTAATCATGGTTTTCAGGAGTTAGTAAGCCTCAGCTTTCTGTTTTCTGTTGCACTTCCTTTTGTATGTCCTGCCAAGTAAAGCTTTTTCAAGCGTGGATCAAAGTGGAATCTTTCCTGTGTGAGCACTTAGACCAATCCCACTGTTTTAAATCAAGCAACTACAGTATGCTACAGTTCGTCATCTGATACCACCCGCTGCGCTTCTGTGAAAACAATGATCTCTGCTTCCTATTCCGTAGATGAAAAATCATCAAAACCCTGTCACCAATTTAAATTTCGGAATGTCACTTGCTGTTTTGTTTTTGTGGATTCCTAGCTGGTAGGATAATAATTTATTTTAAAGCAAAATCTTCAAACTGTAACTATAAACTACTTCACTTTTTACAGGGTAAAACTGCAAATCGGCACAAAGGAAGCAAAATAAAGTAATATGCTGAAACATAACAATCTAAATATAATAAACAGCAGAATAATGCTAATACTAAATTTGTTAAAGCTTGCCAAGCTATTCCATCTCGTTTACACGGACAATCTGAAACTGATAGGAAAAATACCATCCGAAATAGAACAGTCAACACCATTAGTGTATACAGCCAAAATACTGCAATGGGTTTAGGATTGAGCAAATGTGCTATCCTTAGCATCAACAAAGTGGGGGTGGAGGGTGGGGGTGTGGGGGGGGTGAAAACTGAAGGAATCAAGACGGTCAATCGAAATAATATCAGGAGTTTGGATGATCACCTCAAACACTTAGGCATCCTTCAAGCTAACAAAATCAAGCACAGTGAAATAAAGAGGAAAGTTGGTCCTGAAAGGGAAGATGATCTTAAAATCCAAACGCACCACCAAGGAATGAACACCTGGTTAAGAGCGGTGGTGGTGCAGTGGTTACAGTGCTGTATTTCAGGCCACTTCTCGGATTGCCAGCTGCCTTCAATTTGACAGTTTGAATTTCACCAGGCTCAAGTCTGGCTCAGCCTTCCATCCTTCTGAAACCAGCAAAATGAGGATCCAGATTGTTGTGGACAATATGCTGATTCTGTAAACTACCTAGAGAGGGCTGTAAAGAACTGTGAAGCGGTATATAAGTCTGCTATTGCTATTAGATATACAGCTGGAATAGCAAATTGGATTCAAGCAGAACTAAAAGGCCTGGATAGGAAGACTAGAAAAATAGTGACAATAAATCATGCCCTTCATTCACGGAGCAACCATGGTATACTCTATTTACCAAGGAGCACAGGTGGCTGTGGAATGTTTCAAGTACACCAGGCAATTAACAAAGAAAAAAAGGCCTTGGAAGAATAATTGAAGAACATTGAAGACAATTTAAGAATACCAGAGAGACCGAACTAGCCCATGTAAGACCAAATGAGGAATAGAAAAGAGATAAAGCAAAGTACATTAAAAAATCCAAAACAAAAAGTTGGCAATGGTTAACAGCAGGAAAAAGCAGAAGAGCTGATTCTAGCTGCCCAAGACCAAGCCTTAAGAACAAATACATATAAAGCCAGAATTGAAAAGGCAGCAGACGACGACAAATGCCGGCTCTGCAAAGAAGTTGAAGAAACGGTGGACTACCTGGTTAGCTGCTGCAAAATCATACAGACTGATTACAAACAATGTTGTAACAAAGTAGTAATAATGGTGCAGATCTGCAAGAAATGCCATTTGTCTGCAAGCAAGAACTGGTGGGATCACAAAATAGATAAAGTAATAGAACATGAAGGGAGTTTAAAATTAAAACAGACAAGCACCTGCCACATAACACCCCCGACTTAATAAGATAAAGTCTGGATAGTGGACATGGCAGTGCCTGGAGACAGCAAAAGAGAAGAGAAAGAACTGAAGAAAATCACAAAATGCAAATAGTATAACAACTGTAGTAAAAGAAAGCAAAGATAGTACCAATAGCAATACTGAAGGTGTCTTGGATGCAATCCCAAAACATCTGAAGCACCAGTTGAACACCATCAACATTAACAAAATCACCATCAATTAATTACAAAAGGCCTCTTTACTTGGAACAATCTGCAATGGTACCTTTAACATCACCAAACAACATCTGTCTATCTTAAGTCTTTGGGAGAGACTCAATAAGGGGGTAAAATGCCAATTCCAATCTAACATATGGCTCACTGTGTGATCAATCATAATAAGCATAAAAATGTGATAGGATAATCAATCAAGAAGTTAATGCATAATAGGAATTATATGTCATCTTTAAAAATATGTGATAAAATAAATTCAGCAATAACCACAATACAGAAACAAATTTCATAACAAATTATTAATAAAATATTAACATATTAATATTTTTTCTACAAATACAAACCGCTTCCTCCCAAATGCTATATTAATTCCAAAGTCTGTGCAAGATACACCAATCTAAACTTCTTTCAAGACATCTAAGAATGAAATAAAGCATTATTTTTCCTTCTTCTGACCCAATAGGGCCTGGCAGGATTTGAATACAAAAATGCCTACTTTGCTGAATATACATTAACTTCATGATTTGATTTCCACTGATTTTCAGCTACCTACTCTGTTAACACCATGTATCATAAGATTATAATGTCATTAAAGACAAACCTAAATTATATAGAAGTATTGCCTTTATCAAATAAGAATATTCTTGGTTCAAGAAAACTATATTATTTTATGACTATTGCCAACCCTCACCCCACAAATGATTGCAACTTTGCATGTAATATTTAATTTAACATTGGCCTTACAGTTAAATGCAGCAGTGTCCAATCTTGGCAGCTTCATGACTTGCGGACTTCAATTCCCAGAATTCTCGCTGGAAATTGGGTGTTGAAGTACACAAGTGGAGTTCCTCAGTGGTGCATCAGAAAGATCTCTAGGGAGATAGTATCACCTATATTCTTTCTTGGTTCAAATATACAATAGATTTTTCTTTTGTGTACACTAACTTATAGTAATTAATACTACTAACATTTTTTGTCCCTTTGAATCACTCTTGACTCCCGATGACTGCCTGGACATATCCCTAGTGGTTTTTTGGCAAAATTTTCATAAGTGGTTTGCTACTACTTTCTTACTAGGGCTGAGCAAAAATGATTGGCCCACAGTTATTGAGCTGCCTTTGTGTCCACTAATTCTAGAAACTAGAACTCATGATGTTTTAGTTTCTAGCCTTCAGCTTAATCACAACTGGTGCTTCAAAACACTAACTTATTGACGTATTATTGCCAGGCATACATATGAATGCTCTCAGTTGTAGAAATAAATTTCTACATCCAATGTAATTTCCAGGCATTCTTTTCAAATATGATCCTTGCCCGATGTAATTCTCAACACCCATGACCTAATTGGGTATTATGGATTTTGAACTCCAATACAAGGAATCATGCAGTTCTTGAGGATTTTATGTTGTTCTAAATTTAACTAGATTAGGTGCATGTAAAAAATTTTGCCACTTCATATAATAGAATGAAACAATATAAAAGATTTAGCTGAGAAACATTAGACAACGATGAAACATCAACACACATTGCCTTGTTACTCAGTTTTCTCAACACAAAATAGTTTAAGAGGAAATGTTGCTGATATATAGTATAACTCTAAGGGTTTTTGAGTGAACAATGTAATCCTTTACAGTAAATTTGTATCCAAGATTACACAAAACAATAATATTTATGGAAAAATCATGGACATAAACTAAGTTATTTATTGACTGTAAAAGTAGGAATACAATCTGTAGATCTTAATAGGATTCTTAATGAGAATTCTTATCAACTATTTGATGAAGATGGATACATCTTTACTGAAATCCCAATACCATGGATACATATCTTTCAGTCCTATTACCACATAAAAAATACCTTTTACTTTTAGTAAGTCATTAAAAAACATAAACACTCATAGTCGACATGCATTTTCAGATGCATATTGTAAAGAACATAAGGATTTATCATAAAGCTCCCAGTAACCAACAATGTAATGTGAATTTGTAAAGCATTCTTACAAATCTACAAATAATAACCTACAATTGTTTATTCCTCATATACCCATTAACTTCTTAAATATCAAGCATGTAATTATGTAGAAATCTGAACTTTCTGAGATGTGATTTTAACAATATTTTGTAGACATTTTTTCTTCAGTTACAAAACCTTAATTTAGCCAAATAGAACCTATACACCTCCTTTCCAAATTTCTCATTCGTACTTTCCCCAATTTTAAAAAATACTTTTGAACAACCCTTATCAAACTATCTTTCTGAAATTTTATATATTTTATACACAAAGAAGTTTTCTGCTATAATTCTTTTCAAAAAATTTCCAAAATGCAGCCAAGTTCCAAGTGATTTTTCTGATCATCACTGATCTTGAGCACGCTAATTCTAAAATCTCTGTATTTTTTCTAAAACCAATTAATCATTATCCACAAGTAAATATCTACTGCTTCTACAAATTTCAGCCCATTCTGTATCTATATTTATGCTTTTTCCATCCTGCTAAGATATACATGTAGAGTTCACTTTGGATGGCGCTGCAAGTCAATGGACAATTATTACTTTTTAATTCTTTGTGTGTGTGTGTGTGTGTGTGTCAGTTTGACTAGATTAATGGACCAAGGGATTGCTATGGCTGTAGTGTACTTAAGACTTCAGTAAGACATTTGATAAAATAAGTTATATCCTTCTTGATAAAACTTAAATAATATGGGATGGATTATGTCAGTATTAGATGGATTCACAGTTGGCTAAACAATTGTAGCCAATACATAGTCCTTAATGGCTCTACGTCTACAGCAAAGGAGGTAAGCAGTGGAATATCACAGAAAGGTTCTATCTTGGGTTCAATACTCTTCACCATTAAATATTTAAATAAAAAGAACGTTCATACATTCTGTGGATTCACAAAGATAGGAAGATTTGTAACATTCCAGAATCTTGGTTCAAGATTCAAGTTTTGATAGACTTGAACACTGAGCTCTATCTAACATAATGTTCAATGGTAAAAAATGTAAGGTTCTGCACTTAAGGCAGAAAAGCCAGATATATAGGTACATGACTTAGCAGTAATGCCTGTGAAAACATCATGGACAGTAGATTAAACATGAACCAGAAATATACTGCATTGTGAAAAGAGCCAATGCAGTTTAGGGATGTATCAATAGAGATATAAGGCCCAGGGAAGCAACAGTATTGCATTATGTCACACAGGTCATATCACACATAGAATAATGTTCCCAGTTCTCACTGTTCCCAGTCCTCACATTACAAAAAGAACATTGAGAATGTTAATAGTTGGGAGAGAAGAGCAACAAGAATGGCAAGAAGCTTGGATGCTAAATCCTATGAAAGGCTGACAAATCTGCAGAATAAAAGGCTAAAGGGAGATAGGAGAGCAGTCTTCCAATACATGGAGGGATGACATGGAAAAGAAGGTATAGATTTATTCTCCAGGACCAAATGCTCGAATATGGACAGAGAGAGATTGAAAATTAAAATTAGAAGGAATTTCTTGACTATGGGAGCTATTGAACAGTGAAATATCCTGCTTTCTGAAATTGTGGGAGTAACACCACTAAAAGTGATGATTGAACAGCCATTTGTTCAGAACAATACAACACAAGGATTCCTGCACTGGGCAGGGGGTGGATTAGATGATCTTCAACGTCCCTTCCAATTCTATGATGCTATGAACTGTTGACTCAGACCAAATTCATATGGATTATTGGTTATATGTGAGGAGTAACCACACAGGGAAAAATAAAAATTAGATGTAGCACATACGAGGGAAGCAAAATATTTGGCAGGACAGGCAGAGGTTGAGATACTATAAAGATTAGAAGTGGTGATGTTAGGATAAGGCCCAGAATGGAAATGCAGAGAAAGGTGTCATCAAATAAAGACAAAATGCATGGTGAGCAGAATTTTGAAAAGGCACAGATCATCCAACATGGGCAAATGTGCAATGAAAAACTAAAACAGCAACAGTAAAAAAGAAGCATCAGAAGTTAGGTTTCAGTGAAGGGAAATAGCTTGACGGACAACATTGCTATCTGTGACTGTTTAACAGGGGGTGGGAGTAAGGGGCAGCTTTAGAGAAAAACAGGAGATGGGACCGACAGAGTTTAGGTAATAGAAAGTGATATATAATGAATAGAAATAACAGAGAGGGTGGGGTTGAATGTGTGCTGCAATGTTTGAAAACAGGCATCTTACTGCAAGGAATTTTAAGCAGTCAGGTGAAATACTGTCTCTTTGGAGACCTCACATTGGCTGGGAGGAGTCAAAGAAAACTAAATTGACATAACTTCATCAAGAAAAAATAAATTAATAAACAATAATGCTATAGAATTTACATAGCCATTTTAAATTTGTTCACTATGACATCTTTTCACTTTTAAGATGATGCAACATAATGGTACTTTATGTTGAAATGGCGTAAGCTGGGGATGGAATGACACGATGGAGCAGCCCTGTGTGGCCACAACTCCAATCCCACATTGAAGTGTCACTGAGCCCCAAGTACTGACTGCTAGTTGAGAAAAGTTCTGTGCATAGGCCTTTAGCAATAAATCCGATACGGTCTTTCATACCTGACATTAACTAATTTTTCAAACATTTTATTGGTGGGGGGGAATCATTCGTATGTATGTATGCATGCATGCATGTATGTTATTCTTAATGCAGTTTTCCCTGGACATTTAAATTAAGCTCCACTTCTACTGCAAATCATCCACTACTGTGTGTTTTGTACTTAAGAGTCCAATTGAATCAAATCAAATATCCCTTTAATCCAATATGTGGTTCCTTATAGAAACCAACCAAATACGTCAATCAAAATATAAAAGCATTTGATAATAACACAGATAATAGAATATAACCTGATATTCTATTATTTATTCAACAGTGAATCTATAAAATTAAAAGAAATTATGTAATATTCTTGGGTGATATTTTTGTTTGCTAATGAGTAATTGTTTTTTCTCTCTTACTGAGATCTATAACACTTTAATGTATAGGAATTAGAATATAACATTTATTATATGAGTATGGTAAGAGTAACTATTCACTAGTTATTACTAGCCCTGGAAGATATTGCTCTGAGTGTCTACAATTTTAAAGAAAAAATTTCTAAGAATATTATAATACCATCTAATCTCTAGATTATATTATCAGGACTTGAAGCAAGGCTGTTAATCATCTAGCACTTAGTGCAAGCTGTCTGCAATTAGTGCAGGTTCGAATCCCACCAGGCTCAAGGTTGACTCAGCCTTCCATCCTCTCGGGGTAGGTAAATTGAGGACCCAAAAATTGTTGGGGGCAATAAGCTGACTTTGTAATAATGCCGCTTGGGGGGGCCAAAAAGCCCTAGTAATAAGCAGGCATATACAATGGAATGAAGGCTATTGCCGAGCACCTAGCATGGTGCTCCATAGACTGTAAGCCGCCCTGAGTCTCCGGAGAAGGGCGGCATATAAATGTAATTAAAATATATATATATATATATATATATATAAAGAAATATTGCAAAGTAATTTATGTATTTTTTAAAATTAACATTCTATTATTTGGTGGAATCAAAAGATGTTGTAAATATCTACTGTTATTTCCTAAGTGCCATAAAAAAATAAAACTGAATATTCTAGGTCTAATGTTGATTTCATTCTGTATTTCTCCAGTTCCTGCAATTAGTTATGCCATAAATTTTCCCAATAAATTTCAATAATGCAATCCTGAAACAGGGATGCACCTACAAACAGCTCAGGATTATGCCCAATGTAAAAAAACCACCACAAACAAAATTGGAACAGCAGCAACGAATACATTAGTTGCAGAACAGCTGTCTCATTTGTTGAACAAGATGGTGTAGCCCAGGGGTGTCAAACTTACGTTGTCATGGTAAGTACTGTGACTTTTTCCCTCTTCGCTAAACCGGGAGTGGGTATGGCCAGCATGTGATGCATCTGGCCCATAGGCCGAGAGTTTGACAGCTCTAGGATAGCCTTTTCAAATTGTTGTATTTGCAAGGAATTTTAGAAATTTTAGTCTCTATGTCTGGGGTTCAAGAGGTTGGAAGAGAGCTGATTTACAGACAGAGTTTTTGAAACGAGCCATTAGCTGTGGTTTCTGAAGGCTAGGTCATTATTTTATTATTTGGGAAGGCGTCAAGGTGGAATTATGAAGTTAGTAATGAAGGGCAAGTATCTTTCAACTTGTAAACCAAAAGTTATGGAACTGGAAGATGTAGATATCTCCTAAATTGACAACATGAGTTACAAGAAAGAATGGAGACAATAAACCAAAGAATTTCATTGAGAAAACTTTTTTATTTTCACCAATACAAAAAGTATCCTGTGTCCAATAATCCAATGGCAAAAGACTGCATTAATATAGTGTACAACAATGTTTTTTCTGTTTGGAATACTAGTATAGGATTTCTGTAACTTGAGTCCAATTATATATTAGCAATAGCACTTAGATTTATATACCGCTCCATTGTGATTTACAGCACTGAGTAGTTTACAGTGTCAGCAATTTCCCCCAACAATCTGGGATCTCATTTTATCAACCTCAGAATGATGAAAGGCTGCGTCAACCTTGAGTCAGTCAAGAATCGAACACCTAGCTGTGGGCAGAATTACTCTGCAATACCACATTTTAACCACTGCACTCCCATGGCTTTGAACTGATGTTTCATCCAGAAATGTTGCAACCAGAAATGTAAAGATATCAAACAAGTTATTTACTTCTTCATTTGTAGGGCCTTCTAGCCTAATTTTTTTGTTTTGTACAATAAAATACTTGATATCCTACAAAATTAGGTTTGATAGCAGCAGCTCCCTAAATATTTCTGTCTGGAACAATTTTAATATTTAAAACCCTTGAAATTAGGATTTGACTATCGAAAAACCTGATTGTTGTTGTTGTTTTTCTAATATTGTTATTATTAATACACTATCTCATCTAATTTTTTAAAAAATTCCTAAGTGGTTTTCCAAAAATCACAAATACTCACTGAACCCATTTGTACAGACATGTAAGAAAAGGTTTTTTCTTATGTTGTTCTCAGAGTACAAAATGTACTTCATCCAAGGTGTCTCTTGGTGGTAAATCATGCCACTAATGTTCCCTTTTAAATAATATTTAAATTCTATTGTTCTAATTTCATGGTTTCATTTCAAATTATTTATGCAATAGTTTGGTACTCTTAGCAAAAAGATGTTCCAAAATATTAATAAATTAACTATTCAGATTATAGGATTTATATAATGCATTTTAAATTGGACCCTAATGGTGTTTTTCACATTAATGATCTACACCAGTTCAGCTTCAACCAAGATCTATTACTGTACAAGCTGCTCTCAGACCATCATTCTTGGATTCTTAATATTTCAGTTGAGAGTCTGCAGACTGCTATCATCTCTGAAACATTAGCCACGTTTTTCTATTTATTTTGTCTTGAATTTCAAACCGACTTTTTATGTTTTTGTATACTGGATGATTTTCATATTACTTTGCAAATTCTATCTGACTTAATAAAGGCCAAAGGCCATTACTGTTACCATAGATTACTTTAAAAAAAAAAGAATTAAAAACATTAAGTTCAATAGCCTTTACTTTCAATGATCAGATGCTTTTAAAAAATTAGGTACATATTTTATAAAAACTTCATTTCAAATTATGGTTCCATGTATATAAAATCTGTTGGGTGCAGCAACCACCTGACTTTGGCTGATCTCAAAACACTTAAAGCAGATCCTGCTTGTATTCAGAATTGAGAGACTACCAGGAAATCCCAGGGTTATAGGTTAATCTGGGGAGTAAAAATAATTCAAGATGACAATACAGTACAACATAACTTCCATACTGTTGTCAAGGGAAAAAAAAACATGGATGTGTTCACATAATCATCCTGAGTAGAACCTGACTAAATAAAATCATTATTTTTTTCTAACAATGAAGAGTATTATATAGATTCAATAAAAAAGCTTTCCTTTCTTTTTATGATCTATGTTCTTTCTTAAATGTGGATCAGAATATAACTAGAAAAAGTCTTTGATTAAAGTGTTGCTTAAACTCCCCACTTTAGTTAATAATTCTGCTATTTCTTGGTAGCTTCCCATCCAATTAATGATTAGGTTTGATCCTGCTTGGCTTGTTAAGACTACCCAGGGTCAGTTGGGTGCTGCCCTTTAACTTCAATAAGTCAAATAAATGTTAGAAACAAAGATAAATATGCCTTTATTAAATGATAACTAGAATATAGGTCTTCTGCTGAATAAAATCCATGTCAACTAATAACATTTAGGAAAGGGTAATTTTTGGATTGTTCTCCAATCCTAGAAATCTACTTGGAGTTGAGGGAAGCCTTTTTAAATTTCTGCAAAGTTGGTTCTCAGATTAATATGTCTAGAATCATTCTGACATACAGGCTTAACACAGAGTGAATATTGTATGTTGGGTTTTAAATCTAGCAGGCCAAAATGTTTTCAGATGTTTGAAGAAACCTTCAAGAAAAAAACTTCAAATTTTCTGTTCCTCATAAAAAAATCTTACTGAGATTTCTTTTAAAGGAGCCCATTACAGTTCTAAATTTACTTGCAACTTATTGAATGTCAACTCCATTTGTGTAACTACCAGTTTGCTGACAATAGTCTTAATCTACCAACCTTTGGAAAGCTTAATTGGAAAGCTCTGTACGCACATAATTGAAATGTTCATAGGAAAGTTGGTACGTTTGAACAGTGCATTTGTTTTTAGACAAAAAAAAACCAAGAAAACTGTAATATACTATAAGAATTTGGCTGCATGCACCAGTCTTAGGACCCATTCTTATTTTTCCTTCAAAGAGTGGCAACTAATATATATTTCTAAATGAGGCACAATATTATAGGGTCAAGTTTTTAACTAGCATAGCAATATAGACATTATTCTAACAAACAAAACTCCTTATGTTCACAGACAATGAAAACAAAAAATCTACTATTTATATATCAAATCATCTTAATTTATTAATAATAAAAAACAGACACGCTGATTTTGTTACAAGACATCCTTGACATATATATGGTATGGGTTAATTTCTCAGCTTTGAGTAAACATTAACATTTGTAAGGAAGATACCAAGTTTCCAAATGGACTTTCCACACATCCCCTTTTTCTCCAATCTGAAATTATACCTAAAGACTATATTTTTTAATAAATCAGCAACCAAGGAACAAATGTCTGATAATGTTGATCTGCATTCCTGAACTTGGCATCCTCCAGACACGTTGGAATTATAATGTCCAAAATCTGCAGACACCCAACTAATTTTGACAGTTGTAGTATCATCACAAATGAAGTCATCAGCTCTGAGAAGGTTGGTGTGGACTGGTAAAGAGTAAAGTAATAACTTGCCCCAAAGGTGTTATATTCTACCTGGATCTTCTTGTGACAATACAAAGAAAAGTTCAACTTCTTCATTTCACATCTGCTTGCTCCTGACAATACTGAGTCGATGGAGCCCAAAGAGCACAGATCCTTTTCTTTGCACTATTATATTCTTTTCATACCCATAAAAATATGTACACAACAGAACATACATAAGAAAAAAGGCATTTATGTTGCTGGGCAGCCCCTAAATGCAGAGTTTGCTTTCTCAGCTACCCACCATTTTTAATTTTTCTTAATGGAAAACGTCCCTAAGACTGAGGAAATATTTCTGGGTACAAAACAGAGGCAGGCTTCAATAAAGCCATGAGCTCTTTGTGAGGTTCACACATGGCAGTCAGTTTTATAACACCACGCCTTCCAAGCAAACAGTACTGCAGACATTTTTTTTTCCAAGCCATTATTCCTAGTTACAGCCTCCCCCTTTGAAGATGCTACAGGACATACATCTCACCAAATGGATACTGTATTTCTGTCTCCCATGTGTCTTTAATTTAGGGGGCTTGAACCCCCAAATGGCAATAACTCCACAGGTTCCTATTCTCACACCTATCTAGCTCACCAATTATAGGTGTCTCTGATTCAAAGCCTTCATCTTTCTGTACCAATAAAAGATTCCCAGTTCACAGCCAGCCTCTGGCAGAAGGCTGGATCCAGACCCTTGCTTGCCTTCCACCTAATCTGTGTTCAGATCCTGCTGCCTTTCAAGAAAAGCCACAGCTCCAGGGCAGAGGAAGGAAGGACTCCTTCCTTCCTGAGGCGGGAGCACATATTCAGAACCCTGCAGCCTGAAATCCTGTCCCCATCAGCTCCTTCGGTCCAGCTCTTTCTTTCGGGTCAGCCTTGGCAAAGGCGGGTTGGGGGTTGTTGCCCCTCCTTGCTCTCTTCCCATTTCCACCACAGGCGTTTGCCGCCCATCTCTGCCTGAAGCTCGGCATCTTGCTCTACTTCTCCTCTCTCCCTTTTCACCCAACCTCGCCTCTTTCTCTCCATTTTCGGGAAGGCGTCCACTCCACACGAAACCACCCACAGCAAGCACAAGCAGCCATTCGACTCGCTGCAGGCACGCTGCATACTCGGAAAGGCAGAAGGAGACGGCGGGCAAACGCCAGGAGAGGAAAAGGGACCAAGGAAGCTAAGGCGAGGCATCCTGGCATCCTACGCCCGGGATAACGCATCTCGTTAGGGATGGAGATGGCACAATCCCATTGCAAAAATAAAAAAATAAAGAACTAAGGAAGCGGGAAGGGGTTACAATTCTCCCTTACGGTCCCCTCCAGGCTGCCGTTTGAACACACCTTTCATGCCAACGGACCCAACTTCTGATTTCCTACGGCAGCTTGGCTACAGCCACGATATGCACAACTGCACGGGAATAAATCCAAATAACCTACGGCCACTATCCTTATGAGCGCTCTCGTGTGCACACACATACATACACACAGCACGCATCAGCACACCCAGGATCACCCCTTTCTTCTAGGGCTATAGGTAGACCTAAGCTCCTCCGCCGTCCCCCTCTTTCGTCTGGGACATTGCAAGATTGGCACGGGAGGGGGGAAGGAGTGGGAAGGGGGGAAGTAGCTGCCCAAAATGGGGTGACGGGCGCCGCCGGCTAAGTCTTACCCAGCAGCAGCAGCTTGAGTTCTCGGCGGGCGTCCCGCTTGTCTCGGCGGAGCTGCCTCTCGATCTCATCGTTGATCCGCCTGGCTTCCTTGGCTTCCTCGCTCAGGCAGCACGCCATGATGGACTCCAGAGTCATTCTTCCGAGCTGGTTCAGGCGCAGCCCCCCCTCCCGCCCCCCGAAAACACGCAGACCCCGAGCCACAAAGCCGCGAGCACCAGAAAGCCCTCCCGCTCCTCACTCGGAACGCCCCTCCCGTCGGCAGGCGCGGGCAAAGGCAAGGCGAGCCCCGGGGAGAACCCTGGCTGCTAACACGCGGAGACGCCTGGGCAACTCCGCGACGTGCCCCCCCTCCCCGAGCAGGTATCCCCCACCTACCCTCCCCCCAAGCCTGCCTTTGGAAACCCTCGCCGCTTCCGAGTCCTCCTCTCCCTTCAATCCTGCGCCAAACCGCGGAGAAACAGAAACAGCAGCAGCCAAGCGCGCTGCCCGGCAGAAAGCTAAAGCGTCTTGCTTGCAAACAACCCCGCTTTGCTACCCCTCCCTCTATTCCTGCGCTGCCGCCGTCGCCTCCTCTCGGTTTCCTCTCCCGACTCTCTAGCAAACCGCGCGGCTCTTCCCTTCTCTGCCTGGAAGCCCTTAACGTCTGCGCCCGAAGCCGCCCTCCTCTCCGAACCCGACCATTTCCTTCGCTTTCTCCCCGCTTCCTCCCGCTGCCTTTTCCCGAACGTCGCGCGCAGGAGACACGGCTTCTGCCCTGGCCCCGAGAAACCCCCCCCGGGCTGCTTCTTGGAAAGCCAACTTCCCTCGCTAGGGAGCCTGAGGGCGAAGAGATAGAGAGAGAAAGAAAGAAAGAAAAAAAAAAAGAGAGAGAGAGATGGCTGCGCTTGCTTGTCTTCGAAGGCGGCGGCAGCAGCAGCAGCAGCGACAGCCAGGGAGGGCCAGCTCTTCCTTTCTCGGTTCCGCCTTTCCTTTGGTGTAAGAAACGGGGGTGGGTACCGCGGGAGGCGGGGGGGGATGGGGTGGCAGAGACTGGTGCATATACTGTTTAGCCAGACGGATTTCAGTAGCTCAGCTCTCCGGGCGTGGTAAGGCAGGAATATGGCGGATCTTTTCTCTTGCTTTCTGTTCTGCGTGCACCCCCCCTCCCCCCGAAATGAAATCCCAGGGAAGTGGAAGCTTCACACCCGCCGCTTCGCACTGCAGCGCCCGCAGTCACAGAGGGAGGACCGAACCCTTTCTCCCCACCCCCGCGAGGGGCTGCAAGTAATGCATTACTATGAGCGTCGCGATTATTCTCTAGGGCAGGGGGCTGCCGCTTGAGAAAACGGGAAACCTTCGAATTAGTTCAGTTTTAAATCTCGCCTCCCCTTCTTCAGCTCTGTATTCCTTTCCCTGCCCTTTCCACGACATCGCGTGAAGGGCGATCCTTAGCTTTCTCTTATTTTTAAAAGGATCCGGGACGCTGTTGGGAGAAAGGAGACTTAATGAAATCAGGCGAAGCTGAGATGAATTACGTGGGGATAAATCCGGTTCTTCAGAAATATTATATCTGAGGTTAGAGGAGCGTCACCAGGGAATTGCATGCTTATCGCCTGCTATTATTTTGATATTTGTTAGATTTATATCCTATCTTTTCTGCTCCAGGCAGTATGGCTAGCACTCCTATAAGGTTTCCTGACAACAACCCTGTGAGGTAGGTTGGTTGGGAAACTGAGTGAGCCAAATTTACCTGGTCTGAACACAGATTTTTCCTCAGTGCTCGGAATAACAGTAATTGAACTGCACTGGTTCATTATTTATTATATTTCCACGGGTGAGTAAAACAGTTTACGATCTTTAAATCCCTCCACTTACCAGATGGTAAAAGTTTAAGCCAGACTATTTCCATATCTGTTTCCTTCTGTGGCAACTGCTTCTGAGGACCAAAATAGAAGCTAAGGCCTACCCTGTATGCAGTTAAGATAGATTCTTGTGTAAAAATAATAATAAAATAATTAATCTGAGATTGACAAACAAAATTACTATTGGGTGAAACTAATTTGCTTTACTTTTTTTTCTCTTGGAAACTAGAATCCTGAAAATGACTGAATGAAGAAAATCACTGTATACAAATGCTTACTTGAAGATTATGGCTCCAGAAAGAGTTGTAGCTGTTTTGATCTCCAAAATCTTGTTCTGCAAAAATTAGAAACATTAGAATAATCTTAAGACCCCTGCCATTGTCAACACTTAATATATATAGGCACAGCAATAAAAAATTTGACATTCCTATGTAAGAAAGTGATTCTCACACAGAGAGCCAATTTTTCCAAGTGAATTAAATCTTATTTTCATGTGAAGATGCAGTACAGATGGGTCCATGAAATTGGAAGGAGCTTAGCTTAATTTGAAGGATATTTTACTTTCACATCTTACATGGCTTTCCAGATGTTATATAATTATAAGGAGAAAACTGGACTGGTTAATTAACAATTTTATAACTTTATTTAGATTAGAGGTAAGATGAGAGGAACATGTATTTACAAAATATATGAAGTGGGACATGCAAGTTTTTTTTTATTTTGTACCTATAAGAAATTGATCAAGCTTCCCTTGATTTATGCTGTTGCTGGGCAACATCAGTGTAGAGCTGCCACTTTAGGTCTGTTCTCTAAGTGACCTGCTACTATTCTTAGACTCTAGAGTTAGTCCATAGTTTAGATCTTTTTTTTTTGTAAGAAAGTGTCCAATATCAATATATTTTTTGAAAGAGCAAGATTAAGAAAATGTATAATTTCAGGGTGACATTACAATCTGAATCTGTATGAAAATTTCTTTAGCTACCTGCCAAAATAATTTTATTGAAATAAATTTATTGCTATGCAGTTGGAGAATCAATTTGTGTGTGTGTGTATAGTGTCAAAAGTTCAACAGATCACAAGTTTACATTTTATCTTTCATGTTTAAGTGCCAAACTTAAGTATAAACTATTCCCACATTATGCTGGAGTAAAGTTTCAACAAATTTAGGCAATCGCTACTCTGAGGAATTATAACAAATTGGAACATAAACATTAACAATGCAGCAGTGGTGATAAACAGAATTAGAACAGTGGTAATAAAACTAATGATAAAAGGTACCTTCTATGTCAAATTGTGGAATCCTGAGCAAGTTTTGAAAATAGTTTATATTTTTGTTTGGAAAAAAGTTAGTATGGCTTACATACTGTATACGTATACGGTGTACATACACATATAAGAATTGAGCCTCTTCTATTATAAAGCTTCAAAAAACAGATAATTTATTATAGACCTCTTCAAAGGGCACAGAACAAGGAAATAGAATGCTTACATATCTATGTAGACTCATGATTGATTATATCTTGATGTGTTCTGTCCTCATTCCTGTCCTGACCATTGCAGCTTGGTTCCTGGTCATTAACTCTGCTTGTGAGAGCTGATGAGAGTGGGAAACCAACATTATGAAAAGAAGACCTTTACCATTTTAAAATTCATTACATATATTTATAGATTGATTGGCTAAAGTCCACTAATCACAACAAGAGAAAACATCCAGAATCTAGGTTCATTGGGGTTTGGTCTTAAAAGAACAATCTAATGATAACATATACAAATATTTAGCATTGTTAAGTTCTTCCTTTTTATTGAAGTATCAGTTCTAAGGCATCTTCTCTAACCTAGGATTTCCAAATTAATACCAGCAGGGAGATTGGAATGGGATCCGATTTTCAACTTTTCAACTAGTATTGATGCTTTTGTTCGTGATAGCAACTTAAGCAACACTTATTTTCATTGTATAAAAAAATAAAACACCATTTAGTGATTTTAGCAGCATGTAGCTAAATTATTATTAATTAGGTTGGTTCGCTTTCTCTGATAGGATAGTAGCTGTAACCATATTTCACTTTGTTCAAAAGAAATGTGATTTCTGCAAACTTCCTAATGGGATGAATCCAAAAAAGGTTTTCTCTATTCAATTTTATTGTGTAGTTCTTTTCTATGAATCCCACTGTGGCCCATTTTACATTTATTCCTTATATTTGCAATTCTTCTCATTTTCTTCATTTTCTATTCCAGATAGAAATCCTCCATGCACCCTCCCTTTTGTGTACCTCTTAGGTACCATGCAAACTGATTGTAAAGTATTATTTATTCCTGTAGTTATCTTCATTAAGAGTATTAAGGTGTTTTTTTTTTCAGGGGACTCATAGAAATGTGTTTTCACACAGTATTGGCAACTATCATGTAATAGCTTGTTGTTTAGAAACAGCCTTACCATTTATGCCAAGACTAACTCTTCCTTTAGGGTCAGCTTGGGACTGCATGGCCTCCATGACAACCATAGAGATATCTCCACTAATAACTAGCCAGATACGTGAGGCAAGGCACACTCTGGGTTTGTTTTTTTCCACTTCCCGGCAAGAGCTGTAAGACATTCTCTTTGGGCTGATTTGTACCACTTAAGGGTAAAAGGCTAATGTGAGCTGCAGATTAATATATTCATATTACAGAGGAGATTTGCCCTTTTTTAAACAGATAATTTGTTTTAAGGTATTGCTTTTCTTGCAAAGTTCTTTAGATATGATGGAAATATACAATGATGCCTATTTGTTTATATTATGTCACTTTTTCTCCAATTTGCTAAATCCACTGAGCTTTATATTAGTGAACTGAACACCGGGTATATTGTGAACTCAATTACACAAACTCTCTAAGTGTGTGTACCAAGGGCTTCCTCCCAAGGAAGAATAATTGTTCTTTTGTACAAATGATGGATATACACATTTATTTTCAAGATTCACTAATGTGACATTTACTTAATAATTTTTTTCCCAAACTTTTTTTAGTCTTCTAAAATGGCTTGACATTGGCTGGAATTGTTTAAGCATGGCTTGCTGAATATATCACAAGTAGGTGAGTTCACATCACACGCTAAGTTGTAATAGTCGGGTTCCCAAGATATAGTTTAGCGTATGTGATATGTGAACTTGGCCATTGTCTTTTAATGAAGGAGTCCAGTGGAATCAGAAGGAGTAGGTGCACAAATGTTTATGATCCCTCAGTTACAGGAATATGAATGCCCATTGGTCACTGATCGAAGGGCAACATGTATTCTTTTTAGTAGTATAGTTGGAAGACAATTTAGTCCACATGTTTCTTCATTAAGAAACTAAATTATAGAAACAATGGTTTGTCATCATTAAGTAAAAAACTTACGTGCATGTTAAGTGAGGACATCATGTCACTATTTGAGACCTACCAACTTCCCCAACCTGAATGGTCTCTGTAGGAGTGGTCAGTAAATGAGGACCACCTATACTTGGTCATTAAACTACTGAAAACATCAGTTGGTGTTTCTGAAATATTTCGGCTATTGCCTACTTTTTTGTTTTCACATTTGATTTTTCATATGAGTTTCAAAACTCTAGTTGGTTCTGCATATTACAGTACACTGTGGTTTATCTAATTACAGAACTTGATGTCTAAACAGAACCAACTGATGGCCCAAAAAAATGAGGTGTTTTTTAAACTATATTTCAGATGACAAGAAGATCCAAGCCAGGATTGCCACTATTCATTCTAACTGAACTCACAAGTAAAGTGAGTTAATCTGGAAAAAGTGTCCTCATCTTCAGTCTACTTTGTTATGTTCTGACACTAGAATAGGAACTATGTTGTGAGAAAGGATTCTGGAATCTCTCTATTCATAAGATTTGTATTCTGCTTTTTTCAAATGTATATTTCTACTCAAGACATAGTATAACTAAATCACAATCAGGAATTACAATTGTATTGTTATTGCTAACCTAATAAGTAAAAATTCTGCTTAATTAAGCCTATTTTTGCACACCAGCAAAAGCAAATAACAGAGAAAATCTTTTAGTAGGACAACCTGTTAAAAATATTAATGAAGACATGAGGACAGTTCTAAGTTTGCTTTCAGCTAGTTTTTTCTTTAGATGGGACCACTGGGACCTAGAGAAGGTCTTTACTGCTTCAGATAGTGAATACATAGCCTGTGTTGCAAAGTGGTAGGCTCTTAAGAAGAACTAAATTTGTTCTTTATTGTTCTAAATGTGCCCATAATTGGAATGCAAAAGTTAATTGTGGAATGTACAAATGCAAATAGTCCTTACAAGTGGTCATGCATATGGTCTTAGATCGGGAGCAGAATTCCTGCAGTCCCGATCAAGGATATCCCTTCCGTGTATGGAGAAGAGGAGAAATCCTTTGGCAGATTGCAGAAACAGAACTAACCCTAACCCATTCTGGCAGAGTGACAAAGGATTTCCCTTCCATGCATCCAGCAGGCAATCCTTTTATTCATTAACAATCAAGAGGATTTCAGGTGCAGAGCTGAAATCCTTAATTGGCAGACTCTTCATTCTGGCTGCTTATTGACCTGGAAGATCATTAAATGACCACAACTGAGAGTGCCAGGTCTGTAGCCTCACTTAACAACTACTTCACTCAGTGGCTATGATTCTGGTCTCAATTATGGTCATTAATACCAAACTGAGTTCACGCGAATGAATTCCAGATGAATTTTACATAAGAAAGCAAGCAATAGTTCAAGATTATGAATTTTAATATCTTTTTTAAAAAGTAGATCATAATTAATGAACAGTAAATTATGAGAAAGGCTTCTAATCATACGTTTAAGAAAGCTGGGATGAAAGTAGGCAGTAAGATGTTTACAATAGAGGAGCTGCAGCTAGGAGATTGCTTACAAAAGATCCCAAATGGTGATTTTCCATAGTTGCATAATTCCATCAATTTAGTGCTATAATGTGAAATTGAAAGCATGAAACACACAGGAAATAACCCTGCACAATAAGGTACTTTTTGTGTTTTGCTGGAAGTCACATTGTACTGCTGGCTCAGACACAAAGCTGTTCACTGAAATGAAACGCTGGAAGCAGAAGACAAGCTGGAAAAAACCCAGCCACTTGAAGCAGGCTGCAATACAGGTAGTCCTTGACTTACCACAGTTCATTTAGTGACTGTTCAAAGTTACAAAGGCACTGGATAAAGTAACGAGCATTTTTCACAGTTATAACCTTTACAGCATCTCCATCAGTGGTGGGATTCCATTTTTTTTATTACCGGTTCTGTGGGCGTGGCTTGGTGGGTGTGGCAGGGAAAGGATGCTGTAAAATCTCCTATCAGAGGTGGGATTTGCCAGTTGTCCGAACTACTCAAAATTTCCGCTACCGGTTCTCCAGAACTGGTCAGAACCTGCTGAATACCACCCCAAAGGTACCAAGCCATGCCCATAGAACTGGTAGTAAAAAATTTTGAATGCCACCACTGCTCTGATCTCCATGGTCATATGATCAGATGCTTGGCAACTGGTTCATATTTATGATGGCTGCAGGGTCCCAGGGTCATGTGATCACCTTTTGTAATCTTCTGATAAGCAAAGTTAATGAGGAAGCCAAATGCACTTAACAACCGAGTTACTAACTTAACAACTTCAGAGATTCACTTAACAACTTGTGGCAAGAAGTGTCATGAAATGGGGCAAATCTTACTTAACCAATATTTCACTTAACCAATATCTCACAACAGAAATTTTGGGCTCATTTGTGTTTGTAAGTTGAGTATTATCTGTCAAATGCAGATTAGTTGTTAAACCAAAAGGATTTTTCAAACTTAGCAACTTTATGATGTGTGGACTTCATAGCTGGGAAATTCTGGGAGAGGAAGCCCATACATCTTAAAGTTGCCAAGTTTGAAATACACTGCACTAAAGTAAGGTAGGTTCAATAAAGTTCCACTGAAAACAGTGAAGAAAACTTAGTCATGATAGTGATTTGTGTAGCAATAAGGTAACTAATTTACTCTATATTCAATGCAATATATTTAGACAGAGGGGTAGCTTTAAGGTATACAGTATATCCATTATTTGCATTGAATAGAATGTAGCTCAGATATGAGCATTTCTGCTTGGTTTACCGTGCATTTTAAAACTGATTCATAAAAGAAGTACTGTATATACCAAGGGAGCAAACAGCCAATGGCTTTGTATCCTATTTCATTTGGGTGAACTAAATATGTTGCAATTAAATTAAATACACATATACTTATGATTTAGGTTATTATCCATCTCAACATAGAGATTCTAGCAATATTAGTATGTCTAAAAATATTAAAAACATGCCAACAATGTAACACAAAAGATGACTACACCTTGAATTGTACATGAAGACTTCAGCATACCCAAAACTTCATGCACCAATGGCTTCTGGAGTAGTTGCTGCTTCTGTATGCTTTTCAAGGGTAGTCCCACGTAGAGCACATTTCTATAGTCCAATTGGGAGGTGATTAAGGCTATAGAGATAGTGCAACAAGAAGAGTAAGCAAAGGATCACAATGTACACTGATTCATATATAGATAATCTATGGCCCAGAATTATCTGTGATCCCCATAGATCTCTTTTATGGCCCATGGTAGTGTATTTAGGAAAATCAGTGCAGTTTTTTGAAGCAAGAAGCAGACAAAATATCATGACAATATTTATTTGCAGTTAGTTCTCATTTAAGATCTCAGCAACTGTTTGGTCCTGGTAGTTGTATTGTTACATGCCCATTTTGACTAGATACATAATAAAGTATAGGTTTTTATTTATGAATGGGTTGATAGCCTTGATTCCAGAGGGAAAAAATAGGAGATAAGGCTTTTTTGGGCGGGGGGACATAGAGAAGTATTTATAGGTAAGATTACTTCATTGCATGATCAGACTGCTTATATCTTTCTGATTGCTATTGCATCACCTATAATTCACTTTCCTATACTTAAGAGACTATATGTTATCTAGTACTTCAGCCATAAGCCTACATAACATAAGCCCTCTACTCTTTTTTTCTAGCTTTATAGATGCCTCCACTTGCACTATCAAATTATAGTGGCACATCTGCCAAAAGTAGGAGTTTTCCACCTAAAACACAATAAGATTACAGAAAGCTGTGAAATAGACCCAAATCCCCCCAACTTTTAACCAAAAGCTAAGAAAGCAGCTCTTGAAAATCTGATATGCACTAAATCAACCTGCCGACCACTCCATTCATTTCTGAAGCATGTTGTTTCCTAAAGACATTTTTCGTTTATTAATTAAAAACTGTTTTACATGCTTTGGTAAAAGCTAGCCACATTCCATTGTAATCATCCATGTATAATCTAGATATATAGGCAATTCTTTCATTAAATATAAATAACACTAGATCTTCAATCTATTCAGCAATTAGGGTCATAAACTTGTCTTTCCAATTGCCAATTATAAGAGCATAGAGAATCCTTCCATCACCCAGTTATCATATAGTTAGTAAAAGGAATGTGTGTGTCTGAAAATATTAAACTTTGTCTCAGAATCACATTTATCTGTATCACTAATTCTTCCCAGAATACAGTAACTTTACCACATTGCAAAAAGGTATTATTACAGTATTTACATATTTACTACAGTGTTATTTTGAGGCATTTCTAACAGCAAGATGATGTAATTAATTTTCTGTACAAACAAAATGGAGCCCAGTAATCCTGATGTATTTGTTGTATAAGCTGCAATCTATAGTCTCATATGGTTCAGGAAATTCTCCAATGGAAAACAAATATCTCCAGTTTCTTATTCTGGTCACTTTTTAAAATTTGCATCCCAAATTTATTTATTGATAACAGATAACAGCTAATTATAAATCTGGGGTTTTTTTATTTCATAAGATTTAATTATTTCTTCTGATACATATCAGAAGAGGTTGCAAATGCTGCGGATGCAAATCAAGATGTCATTAAATTTTGTTAATATAAACAATGCTAGCGGGAATAACTAGCACTTATCTTTTAACATAGCAAATAATAAAAATTCATTCTTATCATTCATTCACTAATGTAAGAATATAATACAAGGGTCCTAGCATCTATTATATCATTTTTAATAAACTTTAATTTATGAACTACTTCTATCACCACTAATTTAACATAAGAAAAGGCATTAAAGCACAGATTCTCTAAAATAATATACTGCAGTTTTAATAATAAAAGAAATAGAAAATCTATTATATTTTGAACCCAAAAGAATCCAATTAATTAAAAGTATTATATAAGAAAATTCCAAAACGATCCTGGATGAAATTTTGCATTAAATAGAGGTGTCCAAAATTTTCATAATGTTCTATTCAAGACCCCATATTTAACTCATAATTGCATCTTTTTCAAAGATGTATTCAGAGCTGAAGAACTCAATAGAAATTAAAAAAACAGCATGTTAGGTCTTTGAGTATATTTTTATATGAGTAATATAATATAATATAATATAATATAATATAATATAATATAATATAATATAATATAATATAATATAATATAATATAATATAATATAATATAATATAATATAATATAATATTATATATATTATATTATATTATATTATATTATATTATATTAATACAATACTATACTATACTATACTATACTATACTATATTATATTATATTATATTATATTATATTAATACAATACTATACTATACTATACTATACTATACTATATTATATTATATTAATACAATACAATACTATACTATACTATACTATACTATATTATATTAATACAATACAATACTATACTATACTATACTATACTATACTATACTATACTATACTATATTATATTATATTATATTATATTATTAAAACACATATATAATGTATGTAATGTATCCAGAAAAAAAATCATGTGCCAGTAGCTGCAAAGCACTCCCCATCAGTTCACAGAACATCAAAACAGACTGCCTTTAAACCCATTTGTTCTGTGAATATTTCTTTCAATTTTTCTTTGAATCTTTTCAGTCCTTTCTCATAAAGACATATCATCTTCTTAACAATTGCTTTTTTCCATTGTTTTTTCTTTTTCTCTGAGGTTGACCAATGATAGGTGTCATTCTTACAATGATATTTCTAAGCATATAACACTGATCAGATTGACAAAGCAGTTATATTAACGTACGCTCATCTGGGCATGCATTCTACATGCCCAGAATCTACAAATGTCATTTTGCATTTTGGTGCTACTGCTTACATTATTGCATATAATTTTTTCCTGCTTGATGTGTATGCATGAGTGATACAGTATATGGTTTAAGTTAGAGACCCAGTATATTAGTAGTTACAATACTGGACTATGAGCAAGAAGGGTCTTCCTTAGGCACAAAGCTGACTAGATAGTTTTGAGCTCCTCAGTCTCTTCTAACTGGGAAATAAAAAACATCTGTGTACCAACCCCTATTGGACCAGTTGTAGATAATAATCTATAAATTTCAAAGGACAGGTCTTTATCCTGGAGTAGATTGATCTGAGTTGCCCTGGGGGTTATGTTTTTTACTGTGTTTTGGGGTGGATAGTTTTTGGGTTGTTACAATTGTCCTTGTGGGTGTTCAGGGTTGGTTTTTCTTCTGATATTACTGTTTTTAAATTTTCTAATATACATCAGTACAAGCATTATATTACATTGTAATACAAACTTTGTATTAGGGCAGCCTCTAAATTTAAACAAATAAACAATATATATGAGAATGGGTCTATTTCTGTATAGATATTGAAGGTAACATTTTTGCATCTGGTTTAATTTCTACATCAATTTTACATTGTATTGTTTAATATGCTAGCTTTCTTCTTACTTTAATTGTTCATATGGCGGATACTTACTATTATGAGCAGTTCCAGTAAATCTAGCCTTAGTATTGATTAATTCAATTACAATAAATGAGATAATTCACAACAGACAGACTTGTATTTATCCAAAATGGTCTGAGATCAATCAAATATCTGAGACTATAATATTTTCCTTATTTAAATTTCAGAGATATTGAACATTTTATTAAACAGGCATACATAACTTATTGTGATCTATTTATGTTTTTAAATTGTGATAACCCAGTAGAATTCTAATTACTATATGCTGGTTTTATAATATCATAGTGCTAATGTTCATTTCATAGTAAAACATTTTCTTGAGTAGAATTCTATAGTGTTCTATAATTTTTAGTTTACTATGTTTAATACAGTGAAGTAATACATTTCAGATGCAAATTACTTTGTGTTCAAACCTGGTTAGAATTAGGTTGCTCTGATGTTAACCCAGCTTACCTTTAAGGAAGAAGTGAGGGCTATATACTGTATAGCATAATCAGGGAATTTCTCCTAAAGCTTATGAACTAAAAATATTGTTCCATTGTTTGTAGCCATTCATATTCACTGCTGTTATAATCAGAAAATTTTGTTTAAAATTAATAAGTTCTACTGCAGATTATATAAATTTTCCTCTTAAGTAGGATGAGATGAATTAATTTTCAAACATATGAATCAATGGTATACATATAGTATTGAGCATGGCAGATTTACTTGAGTCTGTACACCTGAAAAAAACAAATGTTTAGGTAGATTTCATTATTTTTCTGCTTTTTTATTTTGCTTATCGACAATATGTTAGTAGGCTATATTTGTATCATGAATGGATAGCTGGAAACAAGATAAAAGAGTATAGAAAAGGTGACTGGGCCATTTGGCGACCCATGAATGAATAGAAAGAGACTGTTTAAAATGAATGTCTATTTAGAAAAATACCTTGTTTATAATGAGATAATTGAGATAATTGATGAAGAATGCAGAGATGGGGAACAATTCTGAATAAGGAACAACCTATTTGGCGTAGAATTAAAAATGATTTTTTTTCCTTGGAAAGTAGTGAATATAAAAAACCAGAGAAAAAGAAAAGTCAAAGTAGGATGGCAATCAGAATAAATAGAAAATGCTTATAAGGAAAAAGGATCTGAAAATGACTTGAAACAATATGAAAAAATGTTTGTAGAATTGTGCTAGGTAGGAAATATGCTTGGTAAATTATTAAAGTATGGATGAAAAAATTGTTACATTTGAGAATGTGAAAAACGAATATGAGAAAAAAAGTATAATGTATATAGAGATAAAAAGTTTCAGGGAAAGAGTCAAAGGGAATAAGAAATACTTGAGATTACAAAAGGCAGAGAAAATGCAGAGCAATTTTAACAAAATAAAAGATCGTTTTACAAATGAATGTCGGGATAAACAAGATGCTAAATAAGCTGCATCCAGCATTAAATGGAATTAAAGATAAAATTGATGACATAACTTGGGATACTGGAAGAAGTAATTTATAGATATTTATGGGGATGGTAAATGTTATATTGAAGAGTGCAATTGAAAATCACTAAATATTAGCGTCCAAGAAGAAAATGGATGAAAAGAGGTCATAAATGCTGGGAGGTTATTGCCCAATGGTAAGGCTGCAGATGGGGATAAAATTTCAGATATGAATATGAGTATGAATGGTTGTGTCACTTCTAATGTTGCGTTAAGATACATTTGTATCTAGACATATTTGAGATGCTTTATTGTTAACTTGGGAGAAAATAAGAAAACAACATTACATGAAAATACCAGTCTAGTTGTCAACTATTGAGGCTTTTGCATACCCAATTGTTTATAAAATGGAACATACAGTTAGATATGGTGAAATACTAAATAAAAAGGGTGATCTCAAATCTAAGCAAGAACTAGAGGAACAAGAAATAAAGGTGAACTGGTATTCATATGTGCAAATACATTCTAGATATGATAAAGATTGTAAAACAGAAGGATTTTATAATGAACTTACTGAATTAGATGGAATTTTGACAGGTACTGATGAGAAGGTGATTAAAAAATTATATGGAAATTTACTTGGAATTAAATTAGAAGAAGAACAAGTCAAAGAAACAATGATTACTTGGAGGAAAAATTTCGGATATGGGATAGACTTAGAGAAATGGCAAAAATTATGGTCTTGAAACTATAAAATAACAATGTCAACAGCATATAAAGAGAATTTGTATAAGATGTTTTACAGGTGGCATCTACCCCCGGCAAGAATAGCAAGGATGTTCAGGAATAAATCGAAGAAATGTTGGAATTGTCATCAAATACCTGGATCATTTTACCATATGTGGTGGACATGTGTGGAAGCCAAAGAAATACTGGACTAAAATTCATACATGGCTGGAAAAAATGATAAAACAGCACATAAACTTGAAATCAAAGATATTTTTTATTAGGCATCTTTATTATTATTATTATTTATTTGATTTATATACCGCCCCCTCTCCCCGAAGGGACTCGGGGCGGTGAACAGCCAATAAAAACACATATAACAAGGTACAAAATATGAGACAACATAGAATATTAAAATTTAAAAACTGAAATATAATATGGCTCTAATAAAATATAAACAAGTATTAAAAAGATTAAAACCCGATTAAAATTTAAAAACCCCTAGGCCAGTCCGGCCTGCCGAAATAAATGCGTTTTGAGCAACCGACGGAAGGCCATGAGATCGGGGGTGGCCCTTACCTCCGGGGGTAATTCATTCCAGAGAGGGGGTGCTCCCAATGAGAAGGCCCGCGCCCTCGGGGTCGCCAGCCGTCCAGCCGGCGGCACCCCGAGGAGGCCCACTCTATGGGAGCGTACCGGTCGGTGGGAAGCCGATGGTGGCAGGAGGCGGTCTCGCAAGTAACCTGGTCCCGAGCCATGGAGCACTTTAAAGATAGTGACCAAGACCTTGAAGCGCACCTGGAGGGCCACCGGGAGCCAATGCAGCGCGCGTAGAAGTGGCATAACATGGGAGCCCCTAGGTGCCCCCATTACCACCCTCGCGGCTGCATTCTGCACCAACTGGAGCCTCCAGATGCTCTTCAAGGGCAGCCCCATGTAGAGAGCATTGGCATAGTCTAGGCGGGAGATCACCAGGGCGGAAGTGACCGTGCGAAGCGCATCCCGATCCAGAAAGGGCCGCAACTGGTAGATCCTACGGACCTGTCCAAAAGCCCCCCTGGCGACGGCCGCCACATGATCTTCCAATGACAGCCGTACATCCAGGAGGACACCCAGATTGCGGGCCCTCTCTGTGGGGGCAAGAATTTCCCCCCCCACAGCCAGCGATGGAACCAGCCGGCTGTATCGGGGTGCCGGGAAGCACAGCCACTCAGTCTTAGATGGGTTGAGCTGAAGCCTGTTCCGCCCCATCCAACACCGCACGGCCTCCAGGCATCGGGCCATCACTTCGACGGCTTCATCGGGGTGGCCCGGGGTAGAGATGTACAGCTGGGTGTCATCAGCGTACTGATGGAACTCTACCCCAAAGCCACGGATGATCTCACCTAGCGGCTTCATATATATGTTGAACAGGAGGGGCGAGAGCACCGACCCCTGAGGCACCCCGCAAACCAGGGGCCTCGGGGCCGACCTCTGCCCCCCTGCCAACACAAATTGCGAGCGGTCAGAGAGGAAGGAGGAGAACCACCGCATAACGGTGCCTCCCACCCCCAACCCCCCCAGCCGCTGCAATAGGATACTGTGGTCGACAGTATCAAAAGCCGCCAAAAGATCTAGGAGGACCAGGACAGAGGAATAACCCCTGTCACGGGCCCTCCAGAGATCATCCACCAATGCGACCAGCGCCGTCTCTGTGCTGTGCCCGGGCCTGAAGCCCGATTGGCATGGATCCAAATAGACAGCTTCATCCAGGTGCTGGGGAAACTGTTGTGCCACCACACTCTCAACAACCTTCGCCATAAAACGAAGGTTGGAGACAGGACGATAATTAGATAACAAAGTTGGGTCCAGGGACGGTTTCTTGAGGAGGGGTCTCACCACCGCCTCTTTCAAGGCGGCGGGTAGATATCCCTCACTCAAGGAAGCGTTAATAATGCCCTGGAACCAACCTCGTGTCACCTCCCGGGTGGCCAACACCAGCCAGGAGGGACACGGGTCCAATAAACATATGGTCGCATTCAGTCCCCGCAGTAACCTGTCCACGTCCTCGGGGGTCACAGGATCAAACTCGTCCCAAATCTTACCTGAAGGATACAGTAAAGAATTGACATATTTGATTATAAATGTTTTAACAGCAGCTAGAATTGTATTTGCCAAAAACTGGAAAAGTGGGAAAATCCTGATAGAAGAGGAAATAATTAGGAAAATAATGGAATGTGCAGAAATGAGTAAATTGACACTAGCAATTAGAGACCAAGAAGATAAAGAATATAAATTGGGATTTATTTTATCAATGGCTAGATAAGAAAATAGGGAAATAAAATATATGATGATATAAATATAACATGATAGCAAAGATAAGACAATGTAATGATATGTTATAATTGATTACAATGAAATTAATGATATTATGAACTAGGCTTTTTAAAAGTTGAGATTTGCTCAAAAATGGGGACGTGAATTTATGATTAAAGTCTAATAAGGAGTTAACAATAATATAATATACGTAGTTGATTTATATAATATGAATTTTAATTTAAATTTAGTAGGGAAAGACTGTTGATATTATGCACAAAAGATATGGACCAACCAACACACTGAACACTGGAAAGATGGTTTTATTTGATGTTTTATGTTTGTATTTGTCAATGTTTGTTGTTAAAATAAATAAAAAACTTTTAAAAAAGATACATTTGCGCTTGATGTTTAGAAGATTGCCATTATTGTTTTCCTGTGTAAAGAAAAAGCTAGCAAGAGAGGCTACTGATCATAGGTTGACAACAATAGACTTTTGGACTTGTACTGTGGCTTCATGTCAGACATGGGGTTATCAGACCATATTTTTGTCCGTTATCAGATAACATTCATATGGAGGAATTTTTACTGGACATTTGTGAGCAAACACAAGGCAAAAGTTAATACATTTGAATTGTGGAAGGCTTTGCCCAAATATGTAGTTGAAAATTTGCTGCTAAATGTGAGAAAGGTGATTTATGATAGAAGCATGAATTAGAACAGAATGATTTAAAAATGATTTTGTGTTGGGCAGGGAGAAATTTGTTCTTTTGATTGTTTAATATATTACTGCATCACTGAAAAGGAATGCTTTCAGTGACATTAGAGATACATTAATTGAGGATGTGAAGGTATATTTATTATGTATGCAGATAAAACTGTGCTGCTGGCTGAGAACCCAAATGTTTGCAGTGAACATTAGATTCCTTGTATGGTACAACTTTGAGTCTGAAAACTATTAATAATTTATCCATTTCAAATTGTATACTCCTTTTTACTTTTTCCATCACATTGTTAAATGTTAGTTAATATTCTTTTAGTATATTCTTCTTTCCAAATCTATTTCAAATTAAATTTATATCTAGTTTATCAATAATTCTTTATGTAACATCAGTTCTAATGATGGTGTGTGTGTGTGTGTGTGAATAGATAGATAGATAGATAGATAGATAGATAGATAGATAGATAGATAGATAGATAGATCGATCGATCTTTGGTTCTTTGGGTTTTCTCCCATGCAGAATTGGAAGTTTCTAGGCGACGTTTCGATGAAGTCTCATTCATCATCTTCAGGCTTGTGTCTTTGGCCTTGTGCTTCTCGGAGTAATGTGAGCTTGCAGCTGCTTCTTCCTTTTAACTGCTAGTGGGGGTGTGACTTGATTGGGTGAGGGCTTGGCTGTGTTCTGATTGGGTGGAGGTGTGTTCTCATTGGTTGGGGGTTTGGCTGTGTTCTGATTGGTTAGGGGGTTGGCTGTGTTCTGATTGGCTGGGGGTATGTTCTGTTCCAGTGGGGGTTTCATTGTACTCAGGTTAGTCTTAGGTGCTGGGGGATTTGAGCTGGTGAGCTGTGATCCTGTTGTTTGGCTTCGCGTTCGTGGTCGTGCCACATCTTCATGGTGGGCGTCAGTTCACTTCATGTATGGGTTGGGGGGTTTGAAGCAAATCGTGATGCAGCTGCGGTATGGCTTCTGGTCCGTGGTCGTGTCTCATCTTCTGTGTGAGTGTGAGTCTGCTTTCTATGTGGAAGTGTGGTGGTAGCTTCTTGTGTGGCCCTCATGGGTGTGTGTCTGGTGTCCTTCTTCATGTTAGGTACTTGTTTGTTAAAGAGGGCGGGTTTCCAAATGGCTGGTAGGCGTGAGGTGTCATCTCGTTTATTCATGCTGTGCGGGCATTTTTCTATCTCTATGGCTTCTCTGATTATTCTGTTGTTGAAGTGTTCAGTTTTGGCGATAGTTCTGGTATTTTTAAAGTCAATCTTATGTCCTGTGGCTTTGAGGTGTTGGACCAGGGAAAAGGTCGGTTCTTCTTTTTTGATTGAGTTCTTGTGTTCTTCAATGCGTGCACTTATTCTTCTGTTAGTTTGTCCGATGTATGTGGTGAGGCAGGAGGTGCACAGGATTTCGTATACTCCTTGATTTTCTAACTCAATTTTGTCTTTAGGGTTTCTTAGGATGGTGGATATTTTTCTGTTTGTGCAGAATGCTGGTTTAATGTTGTGTTTTTGGAGGATTGCTGATTTTGTCTGTAGTGCCTTTTATATATGGGAGGAGGGCTTTGCTGTTTTCTTGTTCTCTGTCTTGGATTTTGGTTGGGGTTTCTTTTTGAATTAGGTGAGTAATCTTCTTTCTTTGGAATCCATTGGCTGTTAGTACGTTAGTGAGAGTGTGTAGTTCAATTTTTAGGTGTTGTTCGTCGGCTAAGCATTTTGTTCTAGAGATGAGTGTCTCGGCTACGGAATTGATCTGTGCTGGGTGGTGGTGTGAGAGTGCATGTAGATAGCGGTTTGTATGTGTTTTCTTCTGGTAGATGGTGTGTCCTAGGGAGCCATTGCATTTTTTGTATACTAAGACATCTAGGAAGGGAAGTTGATTGTTAGCTTCTGTTTCCATGGTGAATTGTATTTTGGGTTGTTGAGGTGTGTGAGGAAGTTATTCAGTTTTTCTTTCCCGTGTGGCCAGATTATGAAGGTGTCATCTACGTATCTGAGCCAGAGTTTGGGTTTGTGATCATATTTTTCTAGAGCTTGTGTTTCAAAGTGTTCCATGTAGAGGTTTGCGATGACAAGTGAGAGGGGTGATCCCATGGGTGCTCCTTCTATTTGTTTGTATTTTTGTCCATTGTAGGTGAAGTATGTATTGGATAGGCAGTGGTTGGTCAGATCTAGGATGTGCTTGGGAGGGTTGTATTTGTTTTGGATGGCTGTCAAGGCTTCTTTTATAGGTACTTGGGTGAAGAGGGATATTGTTTCCACTTAGAAACAAACAACCTACTCTCTAATAAACAATTTGGTTTTAGGAAAAAACTATTATGTAATCTGCAACTCTTACATTGCAAAAACATATGGACTACACAACTCGATCAGGGCAAAGCAATAGACGCAATCTACATAGACTTCTGCAAAGACTTTGATTCAGTGGTACATGACAAACATTCCTAAAACTAAAATCTTATGGTGTCTCTGGACACCTGCATAACTGGATAGTCGGTTCTTCTTTTTTGATTGAGTTCTTGTGTTCTTCAATACGTGCACTTATTCTTCTGGTAATTTGTCCAATGTATGTGGTGGGGCAGGAGGTGCACGGGATTTCGTATACTCCTTGGTTTTCTAACTCAGAAAGATTACTCACCTAATCCAAAAAGAAACCCCAACCAAAATCCAAGACAGAGAACAAGAAAATGGCAAAGCCCTCCTCCCATATATAAAAGGCACTACAGACAAAATCAGCAAGATCCTCCAAAAACACAACATTAAAACAGCATTCTGCACAAACGGAAAAATATCCACCATCCTAAGAAACCCTAAAGACAAAATTGAGTTAGAAAACCAAGGAGTATACAAAATCCTGTGCACCTCCTGCCTCACCATGTACATCGGACAAACTAACAGAAGAATAAGTGCACGCATTGAACAACACAAGGACCTCTTCCCTAGTCCAACACCTCAAAGCCACAGGACATAAGATTGACTTTAAAAATACTAGAACTATCGCCAAAACCAAACACGTCAACAACAGAATAATCAGAGAAGCCATAGAGATAGAAAAACGCCCACACAGCATGAATAAACAAGATGACACCTCCCGCCTACCAGCCATTTGGAAACCCACCCTCATTAACAAATGAGTACCTAACATAAAGAAGGACACCAGACCCACACCCACGAGGGCCACACAAGAAACTACCACCACACTTCCACGCAGAAAGCAGACTGACACCCACACAGAAGATGAAACACGACCACGGACCAGGAGCCGTACCGCAGCTGCATCACTACCTGCTTCAAACCCCCCCAACCCATACATGAAGGGAACTGACGCCCACCATGAAGATGTGGCACGACCATGAACGCGAAGCCAAACAACAGGATCACAGCTCACCAGCTCAAATCCCCCAGCAACTGAGACTAACCTGAGTACAACCAAACCCCCACCGGAACAGAACACACCCCCAGCCAATCAGAACACCCCCCCCCAACTCCCCAACCAATCAGAACACAGCCAAACCCCCAACCAATGAGAACACACCCCCACCCAATCAGAACACAGCCAAGCCCCCACCCAATCAATTCACACCCCCACTAGTAGTTTAAAGGAAGAAGCAGCTGCAAGCTCACATTACTCTGAGAAGCACAAGGCCGAAGACACAAGCCTGAAGATGATGAATGAGACTTCATCGAAACGTCGCCTAGATATTTCCAATTCTACGCGGGAGAAAATCCGAGGAACCAAAGATCCATATATATATATTCTTAATGACCACATTATACTTCCATGCAGAATCTCTTTTACTCTTTTTCTGCTACCCATCATGTCGAATCCTCTAAACAATATAATTTCTTCTCATTTTTGTTTGTTTTCTCTTTCCTGTCATTTTTTCCCTATTATTTCCCTTAAAATACTTCTCCAACTATTTACTTTGTCACCCTTCCTTTTCTGACCCTTCCTCTGCAATTCCCTCTTCTGTTATTTCTTTTTCCTTTGCTTAACCTTCAAAATAGTTTTCCCTTTGTTTGTCTCATCAAACCTTAATTTTTAATTTTAACTCCTTTTTTATTCTGTCTCAGCGTTCATTACTTCACTTGTTCTTTGAGGGTGGTTTCTTCTTTATTAAACTCCACGCCTTCTGATTTGCATCACCATTTCCAGTTTTTGTAACATTGTACTTCATAATTCTGATCTTTCTTTCATAATGTCCTTCACACTTTGCAATTCCAACTTTATTTCCATTGTATATTCCACTCATCTTGTCAATCTAAATGTCCAATAATTTATTTTAACCAGTGTCTTTTCTTTTTTATATTTTATCAGAGCAGTCAATGTATATAAATCTTATATCTCAGTTCTATTCAATTACTTCTTTTCAAATTCCTTTTCAAAACCAATAGTCAAATCCAGAGTAAAATCTTCCTGTTTCTCTTTACAATAATACTTTCATGTATCTTTTTTTCTCCTGTGATGTTTTTGTATTTTACTTTTCAGAATTTTTGTTATAATTCCTCTTATTTCATTTCAAACTCCAATTTTAAACAGACCAACCACTTTTTAAAGTCACTGAAATTTTTCCTTTACCATTAGGTGGCGCTCTCAATTCTGTTTCCACATTCTACCCTTTGTTTTCACTTTTTTCCTTTTTAAAGCTTTAATTAATTTTGCTAATTCCAATTATTAGCTATTATTTCTTTTTAACACATTCAATTCCAGCATTTAATTAATGCCTATTTAGTGCCAAATCCAAATGATTATCCAGTTCAATTTCCAAGTCTTTTATAGTCAAATATTTTCCTCTAGATTTTCCACCTCCAAATTAATTCTTTTCAAAGTCCAAAACCAATTTCACAAATTTTCAATTTTCTTCTCACTCTCCCTGGTTGCTGCTTCTACAATCTTTCATAAAAATTATTTGTTTTTTTAAATCCAGAATACCTTTTACTGTCCATGTATTTCATCTGATTCCCACACCATTCACAACTTCACCACTCCAGCATAGTCTTATTTTCCCAGACTGCCTCCCTCCTTCTTGGTGGCCATTTTAAACCACTGCTACAACTCATTTTCAGAGGGGGTTTTCCTTGTCAGGGAGGGGAGATGTGGCTCCCCTCAACCCTCTAATGGATCCCTCTTTCTTCACCATCCCTCCGGGGTGGTTCCAGTCTCAATTGGGACCCTCCAACAAGCAAACACAGAGAGAAACTGCACACAATCATGGATTCTGCTCCGACTCTACAGGAGCACAACCAGAAGTCCTTGATAGAATGTTTCTATAGATGGAGAAAAGGGATGGAGAAATTTTAAAATATATGGATGTGCTTTGAGCTAGCAACTCAGCTCATAGGATTGTTGTTGTTGTAGGGAAATTAGAAGACAAAGGAGTATTGTGCATGTCTCTTACTTTGAATTACTTGCAAAGTAATGAAAATGGATAAAAATCAAATAAATCCTGATAGAAATATAGTGAGAAATCTGTGATCTGTCATGAGGAACATTTTTTTTTATCAAAAGTGAAATTGTTTTTGTTTCTGCTTATAGAATAGATAAACCTTATATAGCTATCACAATTAGGACCAGGAAATCTGTTGTTAAGCATCATGATCGCTAAGTGAAACATATGACTATGATGGACTTCCAACATCACTTTCCATTCAGTCAGTGAGTCATATCAAGTTGCTAAATGAGGCACCATGTGATCAAAATGTGTGAATTTACTTCTGATTTTCCCATTGACTTTGTTTATTAAAAGCTGATTGTGAAATATTCAAATGACAATCACATAACTATGGGGATATTACAAATACCTTCCATTGCAAAGTGCTCAAATATCGATTATACGGCTTCAGGGATGCTGCAATGGTTGTAAATGCAATGACCAATAGTAAAGTTACTTTTTCAGTGCCATCGTAAAATTTGAATAGTTGCTAAATAGAGCAGTTATTAAGCAAGGTCTTCCTTTTATGTAAAGTGAAAATTTGTTATATCAGGAGAAACAGTAAATTGCAAGCAATTGGAATGGGGTCCTAAGAAAAGTGCGTGGTAAGATATAGGATCAAGTTAATTTTTCAGCCTTGATTATTGTCTATTTTAGGGTATTATAGGCCTAGTTACTTTGCCTTCATTAAATTGATGCTCTCTGATTGGAAATTATACATAATTCATCTGGAGATTACCAAATAGAATACAATTTTTTAATGTGTGAACTGACTGATTGTATCCAGCAAAATACGCCCATGCAGCACCTTTGATCTGACACTTGGTTGGCCGCCAAATAAATTGGAATTTGCTGGCACATATCATAAAGGCCTGTAGAGCTTGGTTATTTGAATTAGAACAGAATTATAAGAAAAATAATTAGATTGGATTGAGGGGAATTTAGAAGCAGGAAGGAAAAAATAATTTGTAAACTTATGCTAATATACAGTGTGTATGTTGAAAATATTATCCATTTTAGTGAATCACATAATGAAATAGGATACAAATATGCAGTCTTGATTTTTCAAAGTCTATTCTGAAGATAACAGAATATTTGTTTTGTTTGTGGATCCAGACAGACTTGATAATACTGGATGATAAATGTATTTCCAAAGCCAGCAGAATCGTTCAAACTGGAAAGCATTGCCCCTCCTCTGTAATTGAAAGTGACAAGATAACAATTGTTTTAGTCACCAGTTGAAATGCAATGTGGTTGATAGAGATTGGAGAACAAACTCCACTGTCTATATTGTTAAAGTCAAACTACTTCTTTAGTGTAGTAGGACTAATTGGCTTTATTATTACACTCAAAGTACTTCAAAATAATTTGTCTAATTCTACCGAAGTTTTATGACCTTGATTAAATAATAATGTTTTTATTAAGTAATAATAAAATGTTCTCCTAATGACTCACATTTGATTTAAAAATTATAGTAAATAATATTTTGGTTTCATCTTTAACTCAGTTAATTTTGAAGATTTTAATACCGTGTTTCTCATATAATAAGGCTGGGTCTTAATTTTTTTTGAGCCCTGAAAAAATGGCTAGGCCGTCTTTTCAGGGGTGACTTAATTTTCCTCCCCTTGCATCCTCAGGTGGGTGGGTGGCGACGGCTTGCATGTTGACCTCAGCATTTGTGGGGCACTTCGTATTGGGAGACCTTCCACCACCGTTGCTTTCCCTTCTCCCTGTGCCACCACGGCGTTTGGCGCAGTCACGTGGGGCTGGCCAGGACTCCTCCCTGAAACAGGAGCCCCACCGGAGCCACTTGGCTTCAGGCGCTCCTGTCGCCGCCTTCCTGGGCATCATTTGAAGGCAAAGCCTATTCTTTTAAAAACGACGCCCTACTATGACAAAGCCTCCCCTATCTGAAAGGGAGGCGAATCTTCCGGGGCCACAGTGCAGGACCTGCCCACCCCCGGAGAAGTGCCCAGCCGCCATCCCTGCCTGACGCAAGGCAGAGCAGAAGTGCCTTGCCTGGGCACCCTGCACAGCTGACAGGGGAGACCTCCTGCCCAGTGGCGGAGCTCTGGCCAAGGCAGAGGGTGCCTCCCTGCCAAGCCCTCTTCTCATCCCACCAGGGCCATGCCGAAGCAGGGCGGGCTGGACAGAGCCAGAAAAGTGAGCCGCGGGTGTGCACCCGCCTACCAAGCGAAAGCCGGGCCGACCCGAGTTTGGCTTCCCGAGTCCCTCCAGCCCGACCCTGAAGGGACCACTAGGAGAGGCCATCTGAGGCAGTGATAGCACCCACCCATCCGTGGACAGGGAGGCGAGGCGACAGCAGCGCTGCTTCCCTGGTCGGCAGCTTCAGCGGAGCCCACAGCCGCCTGTCCTTTCCACTGCTCACCCAGCTCACCCCCATCCCCTCGCATCTCCAAACACGCCAGCAGCTCCAAACGCGACGCCGAGTGAGCGCCGATGCTTGGGCATCGGCGCTCACTCGGCAGGGCTCAGCTCAGAGGAGGACGCAGCACGGGCTGTCGCCTCACCTCCCTGTTCGCGGACGGGTGGGCACTATCACTGCCTCAGGCGGCTTCTCCTGGTGGCCCCTTTGGGATTGAGCTGGAGGGACTCAGGAAGCCAAGATCGGGTTGGCCCGGCTCTTTCGCTTGGCAGGAGGGCACGCACCCATGGCTTGCTTCCCCAGCTCACCCAGCTCCAGCACAGCCCTGGCGGGATGAGCGGAGGGCCCGGTGGGGAGGCGCTTGCTGCCTTGGCCAGAGCTCTGCCACCGGGTAGGAGGGCCCGCCTGTCAGCTGCGCGGGGTGCCCCAGGCGAAGCTCTTTGCACTCTGCTTCGTGCCAGGCAGGGATGGCGGCTGGGCACTTCTCCCGGGGTGGGCCGATCCTGCGCTAGGGCCCTGGGAGATTCACCTCCCCACTTGGGGTTGGGCTGCTCTCTCAGGCAGGGGAGGCTTTTTCATAGTAGGGCGTCGTTTTTAAAAGAATGGGCTTTCCCTTCAAACGATGCCCAGGCAGGTTGCAACAGAAGCGCCTGAAGCCAAGTGTCTCCGGCGGGGCTCTGTTTGCAGGGAGGAACTTGGCCGGCCCCATGTGGCTGCGTCAAACGCCGCGGCAATGCTTGGTGCCGCGGCGGTGCTCCAAACCGGAAAGCAATGGTGGCAGAAGGTCTTCTGATACGAAGTGCCCTACCAGTACCGAGGCCGACATCCACGCCAATGCCACCAGCGGGTGCTCCTAACGGCAAGCCTCCCCGCCCTTCCCCGATTTAGCATGTTTTAAAATAGGCTTAAATTTTGGGGAAGGGGCTTAATTTCATTTTAAGCCTATAAAACATGCTGGGACTTCCTATTGGGGGAGGCCGTATTGTTGGAGAAACACGGTATTAACGTGAATTTCTGTGTATATCATGTCTGTATGCAAGGTCTGTATGTATGATCAAGGCAGATTTTCCTAACCCAAAGCTCTTTAGATTTGTCTTGGAAAATCAGTTCCTATTTAATGGATTGTGTATTTCTGTGAATTGCAGTTCCAGCACATTTAGATGGGAGCAGGTTAGGGATGGATGTACTTTTCATAAAAGTTCTGCAAAAAAATAATTCATGAAATTTGATGAGCTATCTTTTCAAACATGGGAGAATCAAAACTGATTCTCCCATGTTTGAAAATATCAGAGATCTTACAGTCTGATAAATATTTGAGATTTTGGAAGGAGAATAAAGAGTGATATTATACAAGATGCTGAAAAGAGATCATCCCCCATACAGGGCTGTCTTAACAGCATTATGGGTCCTGGGCAAAGCAATGTACTGGAGCCCCAATGACAACTACTCACAGGGATAAAAATGTAAATGGTTGATAAAATTAAGCATATATAGTATTTGCATGTTAGTATTAATAAAAATGCAGTAAAATGTAATAAATATGTTGCTGTATTTGTTATGTGGGTGTGCGGAGTGAAGAGGCAGGACACAGCAATCACAGGTGACTTTTTTATTAGTTCCCTTTAAACACAAGCCACTCAACTGTGGCTGGCACCGGCTTATATAGCCAGTGCTGTCCGGCGTTTCAGCCACTGACAGGACTTTATATCTCCCACCAGTGGCTGGACCAATCAGACTCCACTTCTATGCCCATATTAGGTGATACGTAACACCCCTCCCCTCCCAATTAGGGTTCAACCAATACGTGTTCATATAACTTATGTAGTCACGTAGGTAGGTGGTGCTTCACTGGGTGCGACTGACCTGCACACCTCACTTGTTCCTGGGATGGTGGCCTGTTTGGACAGGTCTGCCGTAGCTCCAATCCCTGCCTGCGGAACAGTCTCAAAGCCGTCTTGAGACACGGCAGGGCTCATCGAATTTGAGGCTTCAGAAGTACACCATGGGACCTCCCCTTCTAAAGCTAAATGTTCCAATACCCTTGTTGGGTTTGAGACTAGGCAGTTACCTACTTCTGGGTGTTCTGTGGTTAGGATATTTGCTAGGGCCAGTTCTGATTGTGTGTGTCAGGCTTCTGGCCGGTTGTCCGAGATGGTGACCCAGTCTCTGATCTGGTCAATGTGCCTGTTCCACAGTTTTCCTCTTCTGTCTCTACCCTGTATGATTTGGGGCTGGTGACTTCTACAACATTAGCTGGGACCCATGTCAGCTCTTTGGTGGCCAGGTGTGCTGGTGTGGAGAGTCGTGCCAAATCCCCAACCCTGCTAGGAACCTCTCAAAAGGCTGCGCTATGAACTGTGGCCCGTTGTCGAACACTAGTACGTCCAGCAGTCTGTGAGTAGCAAATAATCTCCAAAGTGCCCTTATGGTGGCCTCGATGGTGGTTGACTTCATAATGATTACTTCCAACCACTTGGAGTTTGCGCCCACCACTATTAAGAAGGTTTGTCCTTGGTAGGGCCTGGCTAAGTCAACGTGTATTCAGGCCCATGGGGATCTGGGTGTTTCCCACTTCACGGGGGTTGCTGGTGGTGGAACAGGTTGGGATTCTTGGCATGGGTGCAAGTGGTGGCCCAGGCTTCAACTTCCTTATCTTGCCCCAGCTACCACACATAGCTTCTGGCGAGGGCTTTCATCTGGAAAATCTGGGTAGCCCTCATGTAGCAATGTCATACCCTAGTCCTTAGTGGTGGGGGAATTATCACCCTCTCTCCCCACAACAGGCAACCCTTAATTACTGATAGCTGAGTTTGCCTGTTTTTAAATAGCATAAATTCATCCCCGTCTATGGTTTCCAGCCATCCCCTCCACACCAAGTTCGAAATCCACGCCATTGTTTTGTCCTTAGCCGTGAGTCTCGCAATCTCCATTGATGTCATCAGCTCAGGCTGGAGGTTTTCCACTAAGAGCACGGAGGTGGATGGCACTGGGTCTTTGGCGAAGTCTGCAAGGGGACAGTGGCTGAGGGCATCTGCGTTGGGAATTTCTTTTCCTGGTCTGTGGATTAAACAGTAACTGTAAGCAGCCAGGAATGCGGTCCATCTTAACATCCTGAATGACAGGATGTTTGGTGTGGGTTTGTCCCAGGCAAGGATGCCCAGCAAGGGTTTGTGGTCAGTCACTAAGTCAAATTGCCTGCCATAGAGGTACTCATGGAAGCGTTTGATGCCTGCTACCATGGCAAGAGCCTCCTTGTCGATTTGACTGTGATTCTGTTGTGGCTTGGACAGGGTTTTTGAATAATAGGTGATGGGGGCTTCTCTCCCATTTGGTAGTTTGTGGCTGAGAACAGTACTGATTCCATAGGGGGAAGCATCGCACATTAGAGTTAAGGGCAGTGTTTTGCTATATTGAATGAGGATGTTGCTGGATGTTAGAATGTTTTTTATTTTTTAAAAAATTGTCAGCTTTGCATTTCCCCCAGTTCCAATCAGTCATCTTGTCTAATAGTTTATGGAGTGATTCTGTGATGGTTGCTTTCTGTGGTAGAAAGATATTGTAAAAGTTAAGCAATCCTAGGAATGCTTGCAGTTCCGCCTTACTCTGTGGGGTGGGGGCTTCCCTTATTGCCTGTAGTTTGCTGCTTGTGGGTCGTATGCCTGACCCATCAATGCGGAGCCCAGGAATTCCACTTGGGGGATGGCCAGGTGGCATTTGTTCCTTTTTAGTTTAAGTTCTGCTTCCTGGAATTTCCTCAGCACTGCCCTCAGTCTCTCTATTAATTGTTTTCGGATGTTGGCTGATATTATGACATCGTCGAAGTATGGTATTAGCCCTGGGATGTTATGTAACAGTCTCTCCATGATGCTTTGGAAAAGGCCGGGGGCTACGCTTACTCCAAACTATAGGTGGTTGCCTTAAAGGTGCCTCTGTGAGTCACAATCGTTTGCACTTCAGCGGTTGCCTCACTGACTGGCCGCTGCTCATAGGCCTGCGCCACATCTAGTTTGGCAAAGATGTTTCCCCACCCCAGAGAATGTAGGAGGTGCTACACAATTGGCACTTGTTAAGTGCTTTGCTGCAGGGCCCAGTTCAGGGTGGTCTTGTAGTCAGCACAGATTCTTACCGACCCATCCTGCTTAACTGGGGTCACTATTGGGGTCTCCCATTTAGTGTGGTCAACCGGCTCAACGACCCTCTGGGCATTTAATTTATCTAATTGCTTCTTGACCTTGGGCCGGAGAGCAAACAGGACTCAGTGTGGCTTTAGTTAGACAGGGGCTATGCTGGGATCTAGGTGGAAAGAAATTGGGGTCTTTGTGTACTTGCCAGTTTGTAGTTGAATACATCACTGAAGTCGGCTCCAGTGCTGCAAGGTTATCTTCCAGGGATGGAGGGGGGTGTTACCTGTGGCGTGGATGCTGGTGAGATGAATTTGAAAGGGTTTGAACCACTCTTGCCCCAGCAGGCTTGGCAGGTCCCAGTCTACTATAGTGAGTGGCAAAGTTCTTTGGAAACTGCCGTATTCTATCCGGACTGGCTTTCAGCCCAGGATGGGGATGCAGTAGCCCTGGTAGTCCTTCAAGATGATCTTTTGTGGTTCCTGTTGGCTGCACTGCATGCGGCGTTGGAGTTTCTTAAGGGTGTCCCATGAGATCATAGAGATTTAAGACCCCAAGTCCACCTCCATCTGGCATGGGCTGCCATCGATGCTTACAGTTGCCATGATTCTGTTGGCCTCGTATGCATCTGTTTGCCTCACTTGGATTTGAGCATAGCCAATGAAGGTGAATTGCACTTCTTCCTCTCTGCTGTCACCTCTCCTTTTGAATTTCCCACCAGGATTCTTCCGGCCTCTGCCTTGGTGGCCATATTGTCAGCTGGGGGAGGACGCTCTCCTGGCTTGCCTGCTGATCGGCTGGCTGGCTCTGCATGCCTCCACAATGTGTCCCTTTCGGTCACAACGCCTGCAGATAATGTCTTTAAAGCAGCATGCAGAATGGTGGTGATTTCCTCTGCAACCCCAACATGGCTTGGCCCCTTGCTTTCCCACTGGCTTATTGAACCTCACCTGGTGGATGTCCTCCTCCTCCTTGTCACTGACTTCAAAGTTAGAGATGTTTCGGCCCACGTGGTGGTCAATCTGGGTGGCATGCACCTTCCCAGTCCCCTTGATTCACGTGGCAGAGCTGAGGTTTCCACAGCTCAGGCCTTATCGATGGCTTCTTTGAACGGGACATCCTCTCGGGTCAATAGACGCTTCTGTAGGGTCAGGTCCCTCATTCTGAAGACAATCCAATCCTGGATCATGTCCTCGGCATTGGGGATCTTGCAGTTCTTTGACAGCTTCCACAGTGCAGCACAAATGTATTTATTGTCTCTCCCTCTCTCTGGTTCTGCATATAGAATTCGTAGTGGTTAGCCAGGTATGATGGGATCGGGTCAAAATGTTCCTTCAAAGCTCGCTGTAGCTCATCCCAGGATACATTCTCTAGCTTGTTGATCACGAGACCTTCTGCCAGCTTGTAGAGTTCTGAGTCCCAGTAGGTGAGGAATAGGGCCCTCTTTTTTGCATCGGGGCCTGCTTGGAATCCGTTGACTTCCAGGTGTAGTTTGAATCGGCCCATATAGGAGAACCATTTCTCCTTGGGTGGATTGTAAGGGATTGACATCGGGTGGTGTGCCATGCTGGTCGGTGGGGTTGCAATCACTGCGATAGTCAGGTAAAATGGCTGCCGATTCCCATGAGGCTGTCCTTTGTTCTCTCCTCAGCTCAGGATCCCATCTTCATTGCCAGTGTTATGTGGGTGCACGGAGTGAAGAGGCAGGACACAGCAATCACAGGTGACTTCTTTATTAGTTCCCTTTAAACACAAGCTGCTCAGCTGAGGCTGGCGCCAGCTTATATAGCCAGTGCTGTCCAGTGTTTCAGCCACTGACAGGACTTTATTTCTCTCACCAGTGGCTGGACCAATGAGTGGAGTCTGGCATCAGTCTCCACTCCTATGCCCATATTAGGTGATACTTAACAGTATTTATGATACAAGGTGCACTGAAGGATTAACATACACAGATTAGTATGGGACCTCTATGCTCATGGGACCCATGGGCAAGTGCCAATCAGGCCCATGTGTTAAGACAGCCCTGCCCCCATAACTGATCTTCCTTTGCAATGTCTAGTTGAGGTGAAAGTATCTATATAGTAGACTGAGTGATAACTGGATTATACATTTCAAGAGTGCACATGGTGAGGTTACATTATTGAATCCTACAAGAATCACGAATCTTAAAAAGGGGTAGATTAATGTTTCCTTTGAAATGCTGATCATCTGGTTGGAAGTAAATTTAAGCATGGACAGATCCCCTTAATCATAAGTAAATCTCCTATATTTCAAAACATCAAAGCTCATTTGTTCTAAGGAAATGAGTAACAGTGCACAAGACATAGAGTACTGAATTAAGGTTTTTTTTTTTGCAAATTAAAGTATGCGATTGGAACATCTTTGGAAGGAAGTATTTTGCTTAGGAAATATACATTATTTCATTCTTATTTTGAAATGCTGATTAACAACATTATATGGCAAAATCCTACATAAATAACTTTTATTTTCTCCCAAACTGCAAAGAAAGGCCTCTTTTTCTTATCCTTCTTTTGTATTGCTTACATTTCTGTGCTTTCTGAAGAAAATTCACCAAGATTTTTCATTAATGAATTCACAACATAGCAACCTAAAGCAAAAGTTATTCTCCCATTTTATAGTATTGAAGAGACGGATAACATTTATCATGACTTTTAAATGGAACAAATTAGAAAGACAAATTGTAATATTCTATAAATGGAATCATGAATGTGTTTTAGCAAGCTTATGTTCAGAATGGAATGCACTTGGTAAATAATGAGGCATATAATATTTTGCATTTTTATTCATTTAGTGAAGAGCCTCACAGTACTTGCCACAAATTCACTTACCTTAAAAATGATGAGATTTCCAGTTAGTGTTATGTACATACAGTAAATGAAGTTTTAATAAGTAGCCTCTTCTAGCCTAGCATCCTCTTGTTAGTTTAGTTCATCAACCTCAGTAACTTTAGCGTGGACTCCAACTCCCAATTTTTTATTTCTTTTTATTCAAATGCCTCACCTTTACATTTATATATGAATTAAGTAAAAATAAATATTTATATGCCCGCATATACTAAAACAGAAAAAAAACTACATGAAGTGTACTTACTTTTCCTTATAAGAAATTTGCATTTATCTTTTAAATGCGTGGTTTAAAATAGCAGTAACAATATTATACAAACAACAATTCTTTGTTCTATTTGTACTTCTTTTGTTCTAATTCTGTCTGACTCTATTTTCTGTAAGCAGTTAAGTACTGTTGTAGCTGGGTATTTTGGTTCATAATTAAATGACTGTTTTTAATTGTTTATGTGAGCTTTGGCATACACTAAGGATAAAGGAAATAAATACAATACATTAACAAGCCTTCAGATGGAGAAAAAGGTACAGAAACTTGTCTTCTAAGTTGCTATTTTTCCTTTTTCCGACCATCAGCTGTTCTGCTGTGCCGGAAGATTTAGATTAGCTAGAAAGCAAGAAATTGTTGGATTTCTTGCTTTCTAGCTAATCTTTAGATCTTCAGCTCTGCTTAAAACTAACTTCCTTAGGATTGAAGCAGTGCAGACTCAGCTAGCCGATGGCAGGAACACAGATCTCTAAGTGAATCTGACTGCCTACTTTGCCTGATTTTGGGTAAAAGTTGCTCTTTTTTTATAAAAAAATCAATATTTACCTACATGGTGTGATGTGAGTTAATTTTGTGAGTTTTCTTGCTAGCAAATTTTATGGGTTTGTTTGCAAGCAAATTTTATATGGCAGGCTCAGTAGCCAATGGCAGAAAGATAGATCTCTGGATGAATCTGTGATTCTGTGAGCAACTCAATCAACCGGATCTGTGGGTGTGGCCTAATTTGTGGGTGTGGCTTGGTGGTCATGTGATTGGCTTGTAAGTAAATATTATAAATATTTATGAAAATATTGATTTTTTTTAATAAAAAGGGCAACTTTTACCCAAAATTAGGCAAAGCAGGCAGGCAGATTGAGTTGCTCACAGAATCACAGATTCACTTAGAATCTATCTATTTGAAATCGGCTATCTGAATCTGTCACATAAAATTTGCTTGCAAGCAAACTCAAAATTTGCTTGCAAGCAAACTCAAAATTTGCTAGCAAGCAAACTCACAAAATTAACTTACAACACACCATGTATGTAAATATTGAATTTTTTATTTTAAAAAAGAGCAGTGTTTACTCCAAAATACGCAGGTAGATTGAATTGCTCACAGAATCACAGATTAATTTAGAGGTCTATCTATCTGCAATCGGCTACCTAAGTTTGCACTGAAAAGCTTCAGTCCTAAGGAAGGTTTGATCCTGCTTTTAGTTTAGCTAGAAAGCAAGAAATCCAAGGATTTCCTGCTTTCTAGCTAATCTAAATCTCCTGGCAGAGCAGAACAGCTAATGGTCGGAGGAAAAAAAGAAAAAATAGCAATTTACCAAACAATTTACCAGGCAAGTTGGATGACTCGCATGCCAGGTAAGGAGTGAGTGGGCAGGGAGGGGAAGGGCCAGCTAGTGGAGCGATTTGCCAGTTCTCCGAACTGGGGACAATTCAATTGTGTGTGCAGTGTTTGCAAGAAATCATCAGCTGGGCTGCCTGGAGAGCTGACAAGCGCTGTGCTCCAGTGCGCAGCATTTGAAAATCCTCTTGCTTCTTGCTTTTTCAACCTGAGCTGCGCCACACAAAGCAGCTGAGGAGGGAAAAGCAGGGAATAAAGGACAGCCTAGAGCCCAGGCAGGCAGGTGGATCAAACACCAAACCGGTTCGGTGTCAGCTGCTCTTTGCAGCTATAGATTCTATAGAACTGGGCCAAACCAGTAGCATCCTACCCCTCGGCTTGATGGATTAATGTTACAAATAAGTGACATTTGGATCTAGATAATATATTTCATCTTAATAATACAAATACTAAAGCCTTAGATACATTTTCCCAATTAGTTTACCATTCAAATTGTGTAAGGTCTTGTCACAGCATGTACTGCAGTTTAAGGGATGATGAGCTAGATCTATCAGATCTGGATTGCAAAAATCTGAAGTTATACTGTAATTGTACACTGTACACTGTGTACAGCAGGGATATCAGGTCCGTTGGATTTACCAGTTGGGCCCTTTCTGGATCGGGGCGCATTGCGCACAGTCACTTCCGCCCTTGTTACCTCCCACCTAGACTGTTGCAATGCTCTCTACATGGGGCTCCTCTTGAAGAGCATCCGGAGGCTCCAACTGGTGCAGAATGCGGCCACGCGGGTGATCTTGGGGGCTTCTCAGAGCTCCTATATTACACCACTCCTGCGTGAGCTGCACTAGCTTCCGATGGCCTTCCGGGTGCGATTCAAGGTGTTGGTAACCATCTTTAAAGGCTCCATGGCTTGGGACCCGGGTACTTGCAGGCCCGCCTACTGCCACCATCAGCCTCCCGACGGCCAGTGCACTCCCACAGGGTGGGCCTCCTCGGGGTCCCGCCGCCTGGACGATGTCGGCTGGCAGCCCCAAGGGTGTGAGCCTTCTCTGTGAGTGCACCCTCCCTTTGGCTCGCATCTACCTGCGGAGATGCGAGCCATTGCAGACCTGCGAGCCTTCCGATGTGCACTAAAGACCCATCTCTTCCAACAGGCCGGTCTGGCCTAACGTTAGGAGAAGGGTTTTAAATTTTTTAACACAATTTTAAATTTTTTATGGGTTTTATTGGTCTCAGTCATTATTTAATTAATTTTAAATTTATTTTAACATTTCTAACTGTATGTTTTATTGTGGTTGTTCACTGCCCCGAGTCCCTTTTTGGGAGAGGGTGGTGGTATATAAATTGGAATAAATAAATAAATAATTTCATTGAGGGCCACATCAGGGTTGTGTTTGACCTCAGTGGGCATGGCCGGGGTGGGTGTGGACAGCTCGACATCACTTGTGTTGGGGACACCTGTGGTGGCCCGGCGGGGCTGGGGGATCCATTGTCTCCAACGGAGAAAGGCAAGGCCAGGGAGAGCACCAAACCCTTGTCCTTCATAAGAGTCTTTCTGTCCCTCTCAGGCCACGTGGAGGACCCCCAGATGGCAGTACAGGTTGTCCAGAGCGCTAGGCGGCAGAGGGCAAGTGCCCAGCCTGGCCCTTCAGCTCCCAGGTCACCAGGACCCCACAGCCTAGGCCAGCCCTGCTTCCCCGAGGGGGTGCTAGCTGCACTTACCTCCTCGAGGCTGCTGCTGCTGTTCTTGCTCTCCTTGGCCAGGTTGCTCATGGTGTGCGGGAGAGCACAGTGTTTGGGTCAGAGGAAGGCCCACCCCCTCTCCACTTGAGGAGACCCAACTTTGTAACCAAAGCATCCTCAGTGACAGATGGGAAATCACCAGGAGAGGTCTGGAGGAGGAGATAAGAGGATGGTAAAAGGGCAACAGGGCTGCTGGTGGCTAAGTGCTAAGGCAGGACTCTCTCCCTTCCTTTTCTTCTTTTTCCCTCTTCATTCTCCTTTCTTCTTCCTTCCCCACTTTCCTTCTTTTTTTCTGTCTTTCCTCTTTCCCTTTCTCCTTTCTTGGATGCTCAAATGCAAAAGGGGAAACATTTCTCCTTTTGTTTTGTTTTGCTTTCAGTTTATTTTGCTAGCTCTCTGCCAGCGAAAACAGAGCCCGGGATACACTTGTCTATTAAAGCCTCTGAAAACATCTATGGCTATTTTTCCAACCAAAATCAAATTTCTTAGTTGTAATTAAAGTATTATTAAAAATAATAAGGTTGTATGTTTGATTTTAAAAATGGGGATAATATTGCCTTTTCCTTAGCACCATTATTAATTTAAACATATATGGAGTTTTCCTGATTATTTTTAGTAATGTATTAATTACATCGTAATATATTCTAAACAGTTATGCAATAGTTTCTAGTCATCTGTCATGTGACATTATCACAATGTGAAAAGTTTTGCTAATTTTGGAATAATGTATTGCATTTGAAATTGATCTTATTAAACCTGTTAAACACCAATCCTTTAACTATAAAAACTATAGTATTTTAATGTTAGATTTATATCAATAACATGCACCCTAGAGAACCTTAATTGATAAGGAGAGCAGTATGTAAAATATATTCTTTAAATCTGTATTTGTTAATTTACAATAGAATGGCACTTGCCTTATTATGATTAAGGTTGACTCTGCCTTCCATCCTTCAAAGGTGGGTAAAATGAGGACCCAGATTGTCGGGGGCAATATGCTGACTCTATAAACCTCTTAGAGATGGCTGTAAAGCACTGTGAAGCAGTATATACGTGCTATTGCGATTGCTTAGCATTTTTGCTAGTTTCTTTCTAACTAAAACACCTACAACTACTATTTCTAGTTTTACATTTCATAAATAGGTTTGCCACTTGAAAGTGTATTCAAGAAAAATGAGGCTATCTAAACTGTGTCTTGCACTATGGAAAAATTGAGTTACTTTAAAAAAATGTTTTATGCTAGAAGTTGGATGTTTAGCTTTTTTTTTTAAAGGTGGGAAAAGATTTTTTGGTAGAAAACATCAAGGGTCTGGTACCATAGACTGTTCTGGATGTTTACAGTAGTTTGTGATTTTACTATGCCTTTAGGTACTCTTTTTGTCATTGTTCTATTATGATCCAGTAGAATTGCTAAGGAGTATCACTATTGTGTGACAGGCAAAAGTAGGTTGAACCACATGAGAATGCTAATGCAATCAAATAATTATTTGAACAGGCATTATATTTTCAGGCTCTTTGCGGATGTCTTAGCATGAAGTAATAGCCATCTAGTAACAGCCCAACCTACCCTTCAAGACCTCCCGGTAAAAAGCTCTAAAGAACAGCTTCAGGAGTTCCTAGAACAATTCCAAATGCTTTTGGAAGTTGTGCCTTTGTACATTTTCCATTTAGTATTCTGTGCCAGCTGGCTTTTAGAAGAACACTAGGGAGAAATAGCAAACCAATTTCTCTTTGGAAACAGACTTTAAAAGGAAAGGTGCTGTGAAAGAGCTTAGAGGAAAAATAGGCAAAGAAGTTGGACTTCAGTTACAGCACAAAAAAGGAGCTAGTAGAGAAGACCTCGAAGAATCATACTTCATGTTGGGGAGCGGGGGGACATGGCTGCTTCACCAAGGTTTTGCAGAATACAGCTTCTTGATTTTTATTATTAGTACTTGCAGATCCTTTATATTTCTGACTATCAGAAGTGTCATCAGCATAGCTCAGATTGATATTTCAATATTTTAGCTTTCAGGCCTGTATATAGATTTCACATGAGGACAATGAGATGTTCTGGGAATCCATTTTCTAAATGTTTTCCACTGCTTAAAATGATATATGTTTCTTTACATGAACTGCTTCTTTGTTCCCAGATCATCATGATCAAGTGTGCTGGCAGTGGGCTTTTAGAAATCTGTGTACTGTAGAGAGAAGTGTGTGCCTAATGCTGAGAAATATTTTGGATAAAAGTCATTGCCTTTTTGCTGTATCAAGGACCCAAGGCTCAACTTCAGAATAATGACTCATATTAGTGTAAACAGATTTTAAAAGTTGGTGTTTCCATTCCATATTGCACTGTCTGTTAACTACATATACAAGATTATTAAAAAATCTATTTCCTAAATAACCCTATAAACTATATTTAAGAATTGCTCTTTTTGGAGTAACAATGCTGTATTTGCTAAAATTCATAACAAATGATCCCTAATGCATTTTTGTCGTTTAATTTACCAAAGTGTTAACAGTTATTAAATTTTCTGGTGGAACCTGTCTGCCATTTCCAAAAAATGTGGATCACATGAAGTGCATGAGAGCTGTTTCCCACCAGTCTATAAGAGGAAAAGTGATTTCCTCCTAGCTTAGACTGGACAGATATCCAATGCCTTACATTTTAGGAGTAATTAATTTTGGAGGAGTGGATAATATGTTACCACACAGATGTAAAGAGATGGTCCATGCAGAGGTCTATGGATCACTTAAAAGGTTCTTTAATGTCCTGTTTGATGTACTGTTCAAGCCATCTGAACAATATTCTTTGTATGCACTTGGATATTCTGAAATACCTCTTTGCAGTATTTGTAGATACCAATAGACACTATGATAGACACATCGGTACATATATCTGTGCATTTGCATTATTAGAGAAGGAAAATTGGAAAGATGGCTATAAGGGATTCATTAATAATGTGGAAATAAAGAAAATATATTGTCTCTTATTTCTATCCTATGATTGTTAAAATCAAACAATTCTGGAAATATCAGAAATATAAAACAACAATGAAAAAAGTTAATTTACTTTAGTAACTAAAGTTACTGTTGTATTTTCCCAGGCTCTGCTATTTGTATATGTATCATGTTTGATTCTAGAAGGACTTTCTGAATAGATGTGCCTATTATTATAAAAGGCAATATTCAGTTGCTCTCAGGCCTGGCAACATTGCCAAAAATGTATACAAAAGGGCTTGTAACAATAGTTTAAGTGGACATTGAGTTATGAACCATTATTCATAAAAACCATAAATTATTTCAGAGTTTCAAAGTATAGTTTGAGTAGAGGGAATACATGTCATAATAAACTTTTTCATTATTTTATGATATTTTAGGATAACTATGCACAATCTTTGTACTACTTGAGTTGCAATAGGAAGAACTCAACAAATTATTCAATCAGAGAAATTAAAAGGAACTAGACTTTTAAAACAGAAGATATTATGGCTATTCTTTCTCTGAACTGCACTTAAAGGAATGATGGTTGGTATATGATATTATGAGCAGATTATCAACAACACGTTAAGAATCATATACTGTACTTTCTGGATCTCTTTCATTGCATTTTAAGTGTAAACAGCCATAAAGAGTTTTACTTAATTTTCAATTAAGTAAATAAAAAAACCTGTACACTGAGTCACAGTTTTTACTTAACTGGATATCAATATTAGAGCTGTTTAAAAGAGGTGCATAAAGAAAGCACATTATCATGAACAAAATACCCCTTTTTGAGCCTTAATGCAACCTCCTACTCTGGAAGGCTCACACAGCTGCTTTGCAAGCTACTTTCTTTTCCGTAGGAGTGCTAGAGAAGTGAAATGGCTTTGCATATATCTACATCTTTGAACAGCCAGAGATAACCTTTCAAGCAGTTGCTTGAGTTGTCCAAGAGATATGATTTCTTCCTGGATGGGAGACTAGCAGAGAAGTCCAGGGCTATAGCCTAGATTAGAAAGATTAAAAGCAAACAAACACTGTGGAAGGTAATGGAATACAATTGCATGTTGCCAAGAAAATTACATGACATGTAGTTTGCGTTCCAATTTTGCTCAAAGGAGAGTTCACCATTTTTGCTTGGACTTACAAACATGGAACGTTTCAGGCATAGAGAGCTACAGTATTTAATTGTGCAATGTGGTATCTTTACTCAATGTGCAGCCTCCAGCCATGTGGTATGAGATCATTTATAGAAAACTTGCATGCACATGATTGTGCTGAGACTGAAAAAGAAACAGATTGGTTGGGACTATTATGTTTTTCTAAACTACTATAGGCATATTGAAAAAAATGATCAGGTTATTTTGTTTTCTATAAAGATATGCTATTGAAATTTAATAACATGTTTTTATCAAGAAACACATAGAAACACATACACACATAGAAAGCAGGTTTCTTTTTCAAATGGAAAGCTGGAATAGTATTGTTTTTCTGTACATAAAGTGATTCCAGGCTTACAAAGAACACAGAAAATAAAAAGATTTGTTGTGGATAATGGCAACTTCGCTTCGTGTATATAGTATGAGGATATTGAGAAAGGGAGACTTTTTATTTTTTGAATTCTCAAGAAACATGACATGGCAGCTCCCTTGTACTTAAGAGTCTATGCTAGCAAAACCAAAAAGCAGCTTTCTGTTGGTAATTTTTTGGGGGATATTAGCACCTAATTTTGATTGACCGATTATGTGCAATCAGGTCAGTATTAACTCTTAGTGACAGCATGGATAGATTTTCTACAGCACGGGTCGCCAACCTTTTGGATCTCAGGGACCACCAAACTCATAATTTTAAATCCTGCGGACCACTAATATGAATTTTGACTGACAGTGACTTGCTGACGTTGGTGGGAAAGTCGGTCCCATATTCCAGAGCTGCAGTAGTCACATCCCGGAGCAGCTGCTCTTCCACCTGGGTGCACTGGCCTGCCATGGACTGGAGGAGCTACTCTTGAGATGACCAAAGGGCCAGTCCTGTGACTACTGCAACTCTGGAATATGGGACCGACTTTCCCACCAACGTCAGCAAGCCACCTTGGGGCGGATTTCCCTCCCCTGCCGTTGGTCTTACCTTCCAGTTCCAGCTCACGTGGCTCTACTCAAGATAAGGTTTGCGCTCGGCTGAAGGATGGGGGCCATCAAGTGGGTAGGCCATGTGACTGCCACAGCCTTGTGTTCCTGTGCAGCCTGGATTAATTGCTTTGGGAGAGTGCTTTGAGGGAGACATTTCTCTGAGGACCACCATAATTTTCTCGCGGACCACCAGTGGTCTCTGGCGACCACTGTTCTAAAGTACTATTGCCCATTTGTCCTTCACAGCTTCCAATAGTGCATCCATCACTTCTATAATTGAATCCATCCACTTTGCTTCTAGTAATCTACTTCATTTTGCTTCCACTTGTCCCAGCATTATAGACTTCTCCAGAGGCTAGGTCTTTACATTATGTGATGATTTTAGTTGATCTTAATAGCTAAAGAGGATCAGACCTTTTCATTCCTTAATGCAGGACAGGTATGAAATTTTAGAGCTAGACTGAGAAGTCAACATGTATACAACAAACCACTCCCATGTTGTTTCCAGGTAAAATGCCCACAGGAGTCGAATTCCATGTGAATAATTCTACCTTTTATAGTGGAGGAAGATTTTCCCTTCTAGATTATATGCTTTATGTACATTCATCAGGGCTTAACAGAAGAGAGAGAGGGAGGGAGGGAGAGGGAAGAGGAAATAATTGGTAGCCTGTTTTCAGAGATTACTTGCATTAAAATACTTTGTAAAAATTGTACTATTTTTGTGTTTGGGCACAAATATTGTGAGGGTTAATTTTTAAGTACCAAATATGAAATTCTTTTCAGCCTTTAATTCTGTGGCTCATCATGCCTTCCCATGACTGAAGAGTCTGCATCTTGGAAAACATCTTTGCCCTATACTGGAATGGCTACAAAAAGGAGATTTATAAGACATGTGTTCACTCTTTATCTTGAAGGTCACCTTGACCAAATGGGTTTTACCATTTTAAAAGCTGAAGAATAAATCTGAGGGACATCCTACGGCATTACTCCAGTAATGGCAGCATTAAAGATCAGAGATTTTTGTCTAAATATCAAGTGGGAATCAATTAACTTGCAAGAGTGGAAGATCAAGCTCAGTAATTGACTACATACTTTGCATAAAAATGTTCGAAGTTAATTTCCTAGTAAGTAGACTTTTGTCCAAAACCTGCAGAGCTAATATGTACATTGCTTCAGACTCAAAAAGAAAATGGTCATTTGGAGCATGTATGGATGTATGCAACTCCTGGAAAAATCTTTTCTTGGGATTTTGCTGTAGCTGTGGAGCTCAACCAAACTCTAAATATTTTATTTTTTTACTGAATGAAGTGCTGCACGGCTACAGTAGACAATATTGAATAAGACTGACCAGTGTAATTCAGTATCTCAAAAATTTTGAGTGACGATAGCAAAATTGAACAGATAGCCCTCAACTTACTAATACAATTGAGCCCAAAATTTATATTGCTAAGTAAGACAGTGGTTAAAAGAGTTTTGCCCCATTTTGTAATGTTTCTGGCCACAGTGCAGAGATGTTATTCAGAAAGTTCTGACCAGTTCTGGAGAACCAGTAGCGGAAATTTTGAGTAGTTCGGAGAACTGGCAAATGCAAACTCTGACTGGCCCCACCCCCATCTATTCTCTGCCTCCCGATCGGCTGGGTTTTCTTTTGTTGCCCTACGCAGGAGAAAGGAGCTGGAAAGCAGGTTACTTGGATGGGGAGGAAATGGGATTTTGCAGTATCCTTCCCCTGCCACAAAGCCACACCGTGCCCATGAAACCACGCCCACAGAACCGTTTGAATCCCACCACTGCCACAATGGTTAAATGAATCACTGCAGTTAAGTTAGTAACATGGCTGTTAAGTGAATCTGGCTTTCCCATTGGTTTTGCTTATCAGGTCACAAAAGGTGATCTTATCACCCCAGGATACTGCATCCATCATAAATACATGCCAGTTACCAAGCACTCAACTTTGATCTTGTGACCATGGGATGCTGCAATGGTTGTGTGAAAAATAATCATGTCACTTTTTTCAGTTTCATTGTAATTTTTAGTAGTCACTAAACAAATGGTTATAACTGGTGGACTACATATATTTAATTTGCTTCCTTTCTAACATCTTAATATTCCTGATTCCGTGCTCTTGGACAAAGGTATAGCAGTCATTGAAATATATATTCTGTAGCTACTTAAAATAAAATTCAGAGTATTTGGGAAGAATTCTATTTCTGAACATATGTGTGAACAAATAGTTAGAAAAGATTAGGATGTGTGTACAATTAAAGGAGTTTTGTAAATAATTTGGACTGAAAAATTACTATCATCCATTTGGTTCTTAAGCCATGTTCTTATTCATGCTTCATAGAAGCTAATGCATTGCATTAAGTAGAATTTTTTTTCAGAGTAATTGCTTCTTACATCTTTAGTCTCACCATTCTTTTTCATAAGCAATTTGGCCTGACCGTTCAATTTGTTTTTCAAAATATGGTCAGACTACTATGAAAAAGCAGAACATATGAAATAAATACTGAGATCATTTCTTGAAACACATTCAGCAGTAATACTGCTGGGGTTCATAATTCATCTGTACAATTCTAGCTCATTTCAGTTGACAGGAAGCTGACAGCAAAATGCCTTCCTGTGAAGTAACTCAGATCCAATGTATGTAATGATCCAGAATCTTGCCTTTTCTTATATAAAATGTCTTCATATTTAAGAATATTTGCAAATAAGATGACATACATGCTGTTTACATTAGTCTAAAAAACATCTCAGAATGAACTAGAGAAAAAACCCCAGGAAATCTATACTTGTGTGTGTGGTCTCTCTCTAAACACACAGACACAGCTGCTTCTAGAGGGTGGTGCTTAGCACTACCTAATCATTGCTGTCTCATTGTAATAAGCAGCAAAACTGCAATACAATTTATTTGTCATATGTTAGGAGTATTACAAATTATGTGTCTGTGCGGCTATATTCTGTCCATGTTAATGTCATATAGCTATGTAGATTGGATCATCTGACATCAATATAGATTAATTTTATTTTCACAATGGGAGCCATTTTATTACCCAGTTTTACCAGGAATTTAACTATTGCCAATATATTTTTTCAGTTTTCTTTTTTAATGAAAGGCACAGAACTACAGTTAAATATTTAATTAAGTATCTCTCTCCCCTCCACCTATAGCTTTAACAATTACTACAAAAATGACAGTTTTATACTAGTATGTGATTTAAATCCTTTCTTGTTTCTTAAGTTGAACAGAAGGTATAACACTATAAAACCACAATATTATATTAATTTTAAAGTCACATATTTTAAACTTTCTGGATACTGCAGTTTTAATGGTGACCAGAAAAACGGTTTTGGTTAATGTATTATTTTAGCAATAAAGTATTTCAGCAATAATTATTCAGACCTAAAAACATTTATAGAAAGAGTTAGTAACCTTCCTGAAAAATGATAGTTATGATACAAAGACTTGATGAGAGACAGAATCGTCATCCAAATTTTTTATCTTATGTTGTCTGGAAGGCCTGGCATACTCCCCACTTACAAAACATTGTTAGTTATGGTACAGTAGATCCATGTTTGAATCTTGGTGACTCCATAGTCAGTCATTATTGTCCATAGTCATTATTTAGACCTTATTTCCAGTAATAATCTATAGTTGTTCCAAGGACATTCCAGAAAGTTCTTTATCTACCACACGTTTCCAATGAACTCCTGGCAGTGTACAGTATAAAAAAACAAAAACAGAATGTAAAATTCCAACATGACTTAAAATACTAAAATTATACTATTATAGGTGCCTCTTAACAATTTCATTTAAACATTTTTTTTCCACCACTTATCTAAGTATTGACAGGATGGCTCCAGAATTAGAGGCTGCCACTAAAAAGCATTGGTTTTGGACATCTTTTTCTCAATTTTTTCAAGATTCCCACTGTAGAATGTGCAGATACTGTTTAAAGCAGATACTCTGGAAAGTATCTGAATGCCAAACCATAGAGGGCTTTAAAGGTCGAAAACAGTAAGTTGAATAGTACTTGGAAACCTATTGGTCACCATTTCAAAGCTTGAAGCACCAGTGTTACATGTGAAAAGGAGCTCTCAACAAAGGGATTGCTGTATTTTGTACCAGTTGGAACTTTTTGAAGTCTTCAAAGGCAGCTTCATGTATACTGCATTATAGTAATTTATATAGGATGCGACAAAGGGGTAGATCATTATTGTGAAGGTCTCTTTCTCCGGGAAAATAACAACTGAAAATAACAACAGTCATAGCTGATAGTTATGGCCACTGTTTGACTGTCCTACCCTAATCCTATAGTTATAAGCCAAGAAAGACCTCTTGGCAAGAGGTTCAAGCATTTCAAGTTGTTGAACTGTTTATTCAAGAGTTTTACCCTATCCAGAGTAGCCACTAAAAAAGATCTGGATATGTTACAAAATAGGGGGGAAAGAAAAGAATGCTTTGGCAAGCTAACCTCTCCTTCCCCAATGGAGTAGCCTTCTCAGGAAGAAGCAGGACTTCAATTTCTAACCCTTACAGGCATCCAGAAAACAATCATGATTAAGAATATTGAATGGCCCTGAGAGGTTAAAAAAATAAAAGAGCCAGGAAGGGCGCATTTCCTTCCATGAAGTCCCAACAAAAATAAACAAGTACGACTAATGCAGTCTGTCCCATGCCTTGGACTAAAATTTAATTCAAAAAAATTCAAATAACCTGTTTCCTTTCAGGGTGCTCTAGAATTAGAACCCCTCCATTTTCTTAACATTCCTCCTTATCAAGAAGAAACTTGGAGCCTGGATGATAATTATTCAGCACAAATAGTTCTAGCAATGTTCTTTTGATGAGCAGATATACCAATTTCTTTTCTGGTAGTAAGTATCAACTCCTTTTCCAATGAGGTGTTGATCACATATATTTTGACACCTTTAACACACTGTAGGCTTAAATATGGTATCATGCCAGTGTGATGAATTTAATTTCTGGCCGTAATCCACTCATATTCTAATCCACCCATGTCTTTCTCTCCTAAAGCTCTGTCAAAAAACAAAAGTGCCCACTTCCAGGATCTGTATGATAGCGAGATGTTATTTTGGAGCATTTTTTCAATGTCCTTTTAGATTTTTGTATTCTACAGGCATTCACAAGTTTGCTTCCCAAACTGCTGAAGAAGTCATATTGGACTTCAGCAGGGTCCATAAAGGTACATAAGGCAGAATGCTTAAGCTTAATGGGCTTATCTACCTTGGAGGTGTCTGGTTTAATGAATGATTTAAGTGAATCAGGAAATGGCAAAGGACTGAGTATAACATTTTACATATTTAGATGTTTTCACTGCTTTAAGATAAATATCAAATCTAGTATCTGGAAAAGAGAATTGGGAATATCTGGAACAGAGAATTCTTCAGTGTGAGTAGATATAGAAGCATCCCAGGGTAGCCTGGCAATTCACAATCATCCCCCCTATCCTCTGAGGAGAGAGTGTATCTTACCTGACATTTACCCTCTAACCCCAGAATGCAGAAGAGATGAGGCTTTCACACTCTGCATTGCCATTCTATAATTAAAAGCTCAAAATGCAAAAATTGAAATACGTAAGTAATTTCTATAGTGCCATCTGCTGGCTATTTTATGTAGAGGCACAATGACTACAGGATTTAGCCATTTTTTCCTTATTCAAATCAAACTTGCAGGACAGAAGTAGAATAAAATGGTTTTTTTTTCAGAAAGATAATATGCAAAGCCCTCAATATGAAATATAGGTGAAGTCTGAAATCGAATATTTATTCCAACAAGATATACAACAAATAAAGAAAATGAGACTTAATACCACACATAGAAATGCGAAAATGTAGCAAATTCTGACTCCATGTTATCTATTTCTACAGAAACCCTAGGATTCCTGAAGCAGTTTTCTATTTCACTTTATGAACCTCTCCAACCACTTGGAGATTCCCAAAATCTTTCAGAAGCTATAGAAGACCATTTCTCTCCCAGCTCTTCAGACTTTTTTTGTTTTACAAAACAAAAACTATATTTTGCCTGGGAGAAAATCTCCTCAAAATAATATCCACTATTAGACATATCTTCCCTTGAACATATTCATTCTTAACATCAAACTCATCCAACGCTAAACTGCAGCATACAGATATTTTTGTGTGTTCTATGGATGGTTCTGAGTTCAACAATTAACGCTAAAGCTTCTAAACAGCATTATGGCATAACATTTTTTCTATCAGAGACCAACGTTTTTGGGGGAGGTCATTCCAAATGAAGAGTTTGCCTATCCCAATTGCCCCAGTGTCTCTCTGGAGTGTCAATACTTAACACGGAGTGCAATTATCAAGTCATATGGGAGCCAGTTTTTTATTTTTTGTATAATCCACACAGAAATGGATTTCTCTCAGGTTCGCAGTACTTAGACTTACAATAATTACCATATATATATTGCTTGCCCCACCTTAACTGCCTTCGCAATAACCTGATATTGCCATGAAGCAGCCAAGCCTAGATACACTGACTTACTCTCTCACATCTATAAGTGTAGGCAATCAGGTTATATTGTCTAAGCTGTGAACAGTTAAGCGTACTTTGGGCGTAACTGCCTAGTATTCTCTATTTGTTTGGGTGCCAGAGTAGGAGCAATAGGATTTTTTTTCCTATTGTACCACAAGACCCTCCCAAGAGATACTCCTAAGCACTCATGCTCTCTACAGATCTCTGATAAGGTTAAATACCATTTGCTCCCAAAAGTGATTGTGTTCACATGCTGTATTCTAGGTTTGAATCTAGTTCCTGGAAACTGCAATGTAGTTCACTTGAAGCTACTGTACCTGCAATTACCTGTCCCAATCTATCTCTACTGTAACATGAGTCTTCCCAAGCTAATTCTTGGTGATGTAAATTACATTGAACTGCTCAAAAATGTGTTTCTTGGCATCTGACTCAGACAGTCTTCTGTTTGACATAGGTCTTCCCAATTTTCCTGGCCAAAGGAAGAGGTCTCGGTGTGTCCTGTAATTTCTTTTTGAGAAGGAACTGAAACTTCAACCAGATTTATCTCTTGTAGGTATGTCCCTGGTTTCCAAAATATCTGAATGATTCTTGTGGTCAGGATTAGGATCATCTTTACTGATTCTAAACCTCTCCTGGTGGGCAGGTCTCTCGTGATTTTGCCATAACTTTTCCAAATGGTACAGCATTGATATGATCCTCCACTACTGAAAATTCCCATTTCCCATTCCCAACGATTTTTAACGTGTCTTGACAAGCAGCATTTATACTCATTGTGCCTGGTAAAGATGTCAGCCATTGATGGAGAGATGAGATGGCCATTTATTATCACATTCATTCATCACATTGATAGTATGGAATAGGAAGTTCCTCTGGTCCAGGACTTTTAAGATTCAAACTCATTTATTTGGGCTTTCATTTTGGGAATCTTTCTTAGGATACGTGTTTTTCCATATTTGAAGTATTTGGAAGCTAGCTTGCCAAAAAGGCATGTGCACTGGTTGGAAGTTGGGTGGTACTTCACATGGGTTGGCTGGTGCTTTACTCACTGCAGTCTTTGGGTTAACTCTGATTGGATGGATTTCCTTCTACTTCAAAAGTAGATCATGCTGATATATTTGCATTGCCCAAGTTCTGGAATCCATTGTTTTCTTTAGTGCTTAGTCCCATTAGATTTCATCATATCATATACCTGATGGGCTAGCTGGGCCATGAATTTAAATTTTATTAGCTCTTTGACTGTCAATTGTGTAGCTGCTACACATTTGCATCAGGTAGTCTATGACCTTTCCTCCTTGTGGATAGAGAAATATAGAATAGGAACCAGATTTTTTTTTATTGTAAAGTCCTGAAATTCCTTCTGCATTTTCTGGACCATCTCTTGCTGTTCTTCCATGGTCTTAGGTCCCATTAGGAAGCCTCATTTCCTCTACATCAGCATTACCCAACCTCAGCAACTTTTAAGATGTGCAGACATTGGTTCCCAGAATTCCTTAGCCAGCATGGGGAACGTATCTTAAAGATGCTAAAACATTGCTACTGAGGAAACAAGTCTTCCTTTACAGAACAATAGTTGAGAAGCATTGTTCTAGTCCAGGGGTCTTCAAACTGGGCAAGTCTTAAAGCTGTCAAGTTTGAAGACCCCTGTTCTAGTCTATAGCTTAGCGAGGAGCTCCATCTTTCTCACTATTCTGTTGAAGCAAGCAAGTTAGAAATAAAAATAATTTTGATATGTTTAAGTGCTTTGCTAGGAAAGATTTTTAAAAAGGGATAAAAATCGCCCACATACTAAACCAGATTAGTTGCCTGCAAAGCTTTCAAAATAAGACCTTGACTCTGATCTGCTGCCTAAGGTCCCATCCTTCCATTCCATGTCGGGGAACCGCTCCAAACGCCCCTCATCACCAATTCCTATATTCCTCTGCCTTCCCATTTGTCCTTCTCCCATCCCCACCGGAGCGCTTCCTTGTACACCAGAGGTGGGGAACTATGGCCCTTTTATGACTTGCGGACTTCAACTCCCAGAATTCCTGAACCAGCATGGCTGGCTCGATAATTCTGGGAGTTGAAGTCCACAAGTCATAAAAAGGCCATAGTACCCTACCCATTGTAGACTCTCCCAGCCCTATTCACCAACATTGGAAGATATGAGAGACACCAAGCCCCGCAACCCTCACTTTCTCTCACCGGAGGCTTCAACTCCGCCCCTTTCTTCGAAATCGCCAGCCGCTGCCCTCTTTGCGGCCGATAAAGCGGGTTCCCAGAACCAGCCTCGACCCACCCCATTACCCTACTGGCTGTCCCCAACTACCGTTGCTTCCTTAGGTGGACCTTCCTCGCCCACGAGCGTCCGAAACAAGAAGCTCCAGGCACGTTACCTTGCTTCCTTCTAGTCAACAGCCCTGTTAGACGGCCCCGGGGCTCCCGTGTTCTCCAAGGCGGTGCCCGGCCGTCTTCGAGGTTATTACAACTTTTCTTGATGTCTCCAGCTTTTACTTTTTACTGTTACACCTTTTTTCCCCTCATGTCATCCCCCCACCCCTTTTTCTCGCGCGACCAAATCCTGCCAGCCGTTTCTCAAATTATTCTTCAGGTCGAGAAACCCTGGCGAAGGACTAATGTGTTACGCTTTTCCTATTTCCTCAAGTCGTAAAGAAAGAGGGTTAAATACAGCCCCGAGAGAAACGCCCTCTGGAAAGAAGAGGAATCGAGCCCTGAACGGGAAGATTCCTTTCTCTTCTGTGGAGAACAAAAACAGCAACTGCGCCTGCGCGTGAAGTACTGTGCAGCCAGAGGAAGGCCACGCTAAGGCCTTTTAAAGGGGAGGGGGGAGTGTTTCACGGAAGAGTAGGATTGCTCGGCGTTAAGAAGAACGGCGGGTTAGTAGGACTAGGGTGCTCCCAGGCGTGGGTGAGCGCTAGGAGAAAGGGTGAGCGCAGCAACCTTTTCCCACCTTTCCGGGTATCCTCGACACTCCGCATTGCCCAAAGAGGCTGTAACTAAACACCCAAAAAGAGATAACGTTAGAAATTGACAACTACCGCTGCCAATAAGGGAGCTCGCTGGTGGGGGTCACGTGGGGGAAGTTTGTGTGGAAAGACGGTTGGGAAACCAAGGAAACGGTTAGCGGGAGTGAAGCGGCAGGGCTGGGGGCGGGGCCGAGCGCGCGCGGCAGGTGAGGGGCTTTGTGTGGGAGTGTGGACTTGGCTTCGCTTTCTGTCTTCGCTTCTGGCATCTTCCCCACCGCTCTTGTTTCTTGTCCTCCTTTTTTTTGTGGTGCCTAATGGTGGGATAGGTAGAAATGGAACAAATGAAGGTCCCCCGCCCCCCACCAACTGGCTTCCCACTGAGTCGCTGATTTTTCTGAAGTGAATGACCGACTTTTGAACACGGGTCTTCATTTCGGATATGTGAGTGGTGAGTCCAAGGTAAATAAAAAAGCGAGTGGAAAGAGGGAGGGAGGTGGGGTCCTGGGATGTACAGAGCGCTGAATGCTCAAAGGCAAACGAGGTGGATGTTTTAATTTACATGCATTTGTTTTAATGGCTGTTTTAATGTCTTAATTGTTATTGCTTGTACGCTGCCCAAAGCCACATTCAAGTCTGTATAAATTTGCTCAGATATTTCTTTTTCAGTCTTGCCTTTTAAACGTCACGGCTTAATGAGTGGATGGTGGATAGACGACATTCTTACACATAACAAGGGTTTGCACGGGGTGGGTAAGAAACAATGATTTCTGAGCATCTTATCTCAGGCTGTGGTGCTGCCAAATATGCATTTTGTGCATCGTGGGCATGGACATTTGTTATTGTTAGCAAAAGGATTTTGCTAGAAAAGCTTGATTATTTAGTTCTTTACTAAATTCAATAGTAGGAATTATAATTATATAAACTATGTAACTATAAACTTCCAAAACAGACATGGTATTAAAATGTATAATAAATGAAAAACATATTTCACACCATTTAAGCATTTTTGCATACATTGTGCAAACTATATTGTTATTGCAAAACATATTTCGCAATGTTATCGCAAAATATAATAATGCCCATATGGTGGCATTTTTCTTTGTAAAATTTGGTGTATGTAGTCTCTGCCATTTAATAGAAATAGCTTTAATATAAATTCCTTTGACCTCAGTGTACACTTTGAGGGGGCACTGATGTTTTTGGTAGTTCCAGATACTGTTGAATAGTTATTAATATATATAGTTCTCAAAACCTTTTGATAATAAAATATTTCATATGAAAGGAAAGATTGAATTGTTAGTCAAATTTTTATTTTATGTTGCTGAATTGCCTGGGAACCTCAAAGGGGTTTTCAAAAGGCAACTGGACTCTCTTTTTGAAGATGTTTTGCTTTCATTCTGGAAGCTTAATGAATTGATGAATGAATTGAAGCTTCTTGGATGAGAAGTGAAATATCTTTTTCTTCCTCAAAGAAAAAACCATCTAGTTGCCTTTTAAAAAAGATCTTTGAGACAACTATGACTCGGATGTTTGAGAATCTCCTTAGACAGTTGCCTTGGAAAGAAGTAAAAGTTTATTCTTGGTATTAGCCTGAACATTTCCAAAAATATCTAAATAATCTGGAGCAGTTAGAAGATAGATAATTCTGTCTGCAAGGTCAAGTGGATTCAAAGCAAAATCAATATAAATGGGAGTCAGGAAAGAGGAGAGGAATTAAACTCAGATACTAGTTCTTCTATAATGTTAGCAACATCATCTAATTGGACAGGTGTTCTTGTTGCTTTGAAAATACGCCAATAGTTTTTACGTTTATAATCGATGAATGAAATTAAGACTTAATATTTCTAATTTAAAAACAATTACTCTAAATTTTATTTTTAAAATAAGCAGAATAACATTTTTAGTATATTTGATGATCATAGTTACAAGATTAGAGGCATCCTTAATTTAAAATAGAAGGTATTAATTTATGTTTTGCATAGTGCTGGTTTAAGATAATTTCACTAAAGGACACACATAGTATCTGGTAGTTAAGAATATTATGATTTGTAAAGTGGATTGAATGATTATATGAATAAATTATAATAAAATATTTAATAGCATCTTCTATGCAGTGGTCTCCAACCTTTCTGGCTCTGCAAACCTGTGACGGGGTGGGGGGGAAGAGGAGAGGGATTCGCATGCACGCATGCCAGTTGCACAAATGCAGTTTCATGTGCTTGCCCTGCACTTGCGTGGCCCAGTTCCCAATGCCATGACCTAGGAATTGCGGACTTCTGTTCTAGTGTTTTCTTGCAGTCATTATATTCAGTTTTCCTTCTTAGTTTGTTTGCATATTCCATAGTATAATTCTCTGTTTCTCTGGATTTTGTTTCTAACCACTTGGCTCAATCTTTTTTATCCTGGATTTTGTTTTCAGAAAACCTGATTATTTGCAGAAAGTTCTCACTTTTATTACAGCTAGAAGACTTCCTTCCTACAGTAAGATTCTTACTTATTCATAAAATATTTGTATTTGTGATCGTTTTAGAAATAAATATATTTTTGGTTGTAATAGTCAATTGTCTATTTTAGGATGGTTCTGATAAAAGAAACAGCCAATATAAAAGAAAAATGATTTATCACCTCTATATCAGTCCCTCCAAATCTAGTTCTGTGCCACTGTCTGTGTCCAACTATGTACTAGGAATATTTGGTAGTATAGTGACTGATAAAGATTTAAATCTCTTTGATAGCAACTCAGTTATAAACAATAGCAGAACATTATGAAGAGCAAAAAGACGAAATAGTATCTGATCTAAAGATGGCAGATTTTTATCCTAATATTTTTATTTATTTATTTATTTGTTTATTTGTATGTATGTATGTATGTATGTATGTATGTATGTATGTATGTATGTATGTATGTGTCTGCCTGCCTGCCTGCCTGTTTATCTCAAGGTGGTGAACATACCTAATTTTGTTGCCTTCTAGTTTCTCTACAACTTAACCCCTGTGAGGTTGTTTGGGCAGAAAAATATGTCCAAAGTCATCCAAATTGCTTTTGCGTGGAAGGGTGAAGCCAAGCTCACTTTACAGTCTGAGGTTTGATCTTGAATGAAAAAAGAAGCATAGTAGGACTATAGTTTTGATAAATTTTAATTGGTTAGATTATGTGTATCTGTTAACAAAAAGTTTGTATTTTTTCTTTTCGTAGCTCTGGATCATAGCTCAGTACGTAACTGAAAATGATTGATTCTGTCAAAGTAAGGAGACAGTGCAGTATGGATTTTTATGCTCATTATGAGCAGCTCTGTGCTTTAGAAGGCTGTGCCCCTTTAACATCTGTGAAAGCCAAAAAACTTCATAATATTCTTGATCTCAATGCGGATCGTATTAAAGCTGCTGATTGGATACCTCTACTACGTGCAGTCAGACATAACAAGACTTTAACTTTTATTGCAATAAAGAGCTGTCACCATCAGGGGCCTGGGGACTCAGGTAATTAGCTTTTCATTATGTCCTTAAAGTTTGCAGAAAATACCAGTCTTTATTACAACTGTAAAATTTAACAAGGCTTTCTTCTCAGAGCTTTGGTACGTGACTGTTAAAACATATGAAGCATCATCTTGTTTTGTTAACAAAACTTAAAGTTGACCTTAAGAATGTGGTTGTTTCTTTTGTTTTTCATTTTTTAATTGAATTTCTAATTGAACTGGATCATTTCCCTATTCAGCATTTCAGCTGGAATTTATTTGTTCTTAATCTTTATGTTATCTAAAGAAGGAGAACAATAGTTTTTTGACTTCTACTTTACTTAATTTGAAATGACTTTATTAGCATTATTAATTTAGAGGAAATCCAATCTAATTATAAAGTTAACAGGTGGCAAACAGGGTGAATATACTATATGAATAATTTGTCTTTTGACACATTGTGTGTTTACTAATACTAAAGCTGTTCTTATATCTATTAATTTTCTGTTTACTGATATTTAATCTATTCTTGTTTGCTAGGTCTTGAAAAACAGGGAACAGGTATAAGAAGAAGAATTCCAGCCATTCGATCCAAAGACTTAACTGGACAATTATGTAAAGCTATCAAAGGTTGTCTGATGGTATCAAAGGCCCTGGGAAATCTAGAACTACATGGGTTGCTTTTGAGGGAAAAGGACTTAATATTATTGACAAAAGTAAGATTATTAAATTGCAACATATTTTTGATTTTAATATGTATTTGCTTTAAAAATTATTAATATTCTTTTTTTAAGGGGTTGGCTGATACATCATCTTTGGAGAAACTATCTTTAGCCCACTCACCAATAGGTGATGGAGGTTTGGAAAGTAAGTTTTGCTTTTTGTAAAGAAAAATATATGTCTGAAATAGTGCTATTATCAAAACAGCACTCTTTGGGGTAAATCCCATCTATTTGATAATTGTCTATTTATTTGTTCAGTTTACATGGTCACCTGCTAGCCAGATAATTCTGTTAACTATTAAAAAGCTGTAAGATGTACATTTAATTTAATACTTTGTTTTTTAATCTTGTTTTATTTCATTGGCAGGATAAGGCCTTTTACATATTTATTTATTTATTTGGTAACATTTCACATGATCTGTTGATAGTTGATTAAAATATTATATTGGTTAAAATAGCAAATACTGACACATACAGTAAACTAATATGTAAGAATAAATATTTTTTCATAGCATCTTGCTAACGGTTGATGCTAACTTATTTTCTATATAATATCATTCAGGTATTATCCCATTGCATGTTTAAGAGAACAGAGTTATACATACAAAATCTATCATTACTGTTAAAGATTCATTGAGTTCACCATTCTCTTCCTATTATGGCAGTAAATTTGCTATCCATACCTAAGTTGTCTGTGTGATTTGAACCACACTCTTGAGATCATTTTTTTCATAGGTAAATAGGAGAGCTTGATCAGTTAATTTTTGTCTTGTTTGTAAAGTCTCCTATTTATTAATAAGCTTAATTTTAGTAATAGATTTGCCACCCACATTTGCCATATACATCTGTTTAACTGCTATATATTAATTTTTTAAGGGATGGGGAAATATTATCTTGTAAGGAATAAAAAAAGACATGCTGGATGTAGACGTGATACTTTAATTTTCCATATTGCATGATATGCATGTTGTCTGGCATATGTGGTTGATATAAATCAGATTATTTTTCCATGTAAAAGCAAAAGTTGCTGTACAATAGGGTTTTAAAATTCCAGTTTGCTATATGATGTGAATTGTGAGTAAGTAGCTAAGTCTGTGATTATAAGTGTAAGCCAAATATAATGTTTTTATGTAGAAATACTTTCTTCCCACTTGTATTAAATACATTTAAGATGAATAATGGAGTTTGTTTGTTTTCAGTAATTTGTCAGAGTGTGAAGAATTCAGCTTGCATCAAATCTATAGATTTTACAGGATGCAGTTTAACCTGGCGAGGAACAGAACACATGTCCAGCATCCTGAAAGTAAAACAACTTCATATAAAACTCATTTGAAGTTTGATTACAGGTAGTCCTTGACTTCCAACCACAATTAGGGCTAGAATTTACATGGTAAGTCAGTGTGGTTGTAAAGTGAGTCATCATGTGATGACTCAATTTTACAACCATTTTTATTGTGGTTGTAAATTGAATCACATGGTTAAGTGAATCATGAGATAATTAAGTGAATTTATCTACCTCAGTTGACTTTACTTGTCAGAAGCCGGCTAGAAGGGTGCAAATTGTGATCATGTGATCACAAGACGATGTGACCATTGTAAATGTGAACTGGTTGCCAAGCCCCTGAATAGCATGTGCCTAATGGTGGGCTGGTATGATGTTGTAACTTCAAGAAAGGTTTTAAATCACTTCTGAGGCCATCGTAACTTTGAACTTTTCTTAAATGAATGATTGTAAGTCAAGGACCACCTGTACTATTTGAATGATCTACTTGCTTTTAATTTGTGAAGATAACACTAATAATTTCCCTAAGATGTTCATGGGTTGTGATAGTTTCAAAAATGTTTAAGAAATGTAGTTTACTACTTAACAGTTCATTTTTTCTGCAGCATATAAGTTTGAATACATTGTAACCTCCCTAGAGAACCTTTGAACTGGTTATAAATCTTTAAACAGCAGTGAATCTGGGCCTAATGTGGAGTCTGTTTTCATTCTAAGCAGTTGTTGAAACAATTCTTAAATTTTCAGATTTGCTTATTTGCTTGTCTTGTCCTGTGCTCTCTTCTTCCTTTCTGTGCCATGTGTTTTTAGATGTTTTAGCTTATTTGTAGATATGCTGAATTTTGCTCTATCTGCATGCTTCTTAAATTTCATTTTCCCATCCTCTCCTTCAGACTATACTCATCTTCCATTTCAGTCATTTTGAATGATAGTTATAATGAAATACATCCAAAACAATAAAAAATATGGAGGATACTGGGTTGGGAAGAGGTGGTTTAAAGTATTTAGAATTGCAACATTTATTTCTGGACAACGAAACATTTTTTAAAAATAAATAATATTTATGGAGGTTATAAAATACTTATGCTGACAATATAGTCTTATGCTGTAGTCTTTTTTGTCAAATGAGTCTATTAGCCAATTTATACTTTCTTCTGAGGATGTAGTATAGGGTTGCATAGTTTATAGATGTACTAATAAACACTCATTTATCTTAAGTTCATAGTAGGATAAAATTCATATAAGATAAAACTATTCTCACAGGGAATAATTTGAAATAAAATATTTTATATCTCTTTTTAATAACTGTCATTTTTCAGTTCCTTTTTTATTTTTCCTAAAAAGCTAATTAACTTCTAACACCTTTTCAATAGCTATGTTTATTATGGTCTTTTACAGCATCAGGCAATGAAAAGACACGGTGAAGCTTGGGCTGAAAGTCTCCGCTATAGGAGACCTGATTTTGATTGTATGGCTGGCTTGAGGCGCATCACACTCAACTGCAATACTCTTATTGGTGATCGAGGTGCTGCTGTTTTAGCTGATTGCCTTGCAGAAGATCTGTGGCTAAAAGGTATGTTTTGTAGGTTTAGTTCTGAATATGTTTGTTTAGTTTTGTGTTTTAAACTTCCGTTTTTCTGTTATTTAAAGATCTACTATTCTTTTAATAGACACTGCTCAAAAAAATAAAGGGAACACAAAAAGAAGACATCCTAGATCTGAATGAACGAAATATTCTTATTAAATACTTTGTTCATTACATAGCTGAATGTGCTGACAACAAAATCAAATAAAAATTATCAATGGAAAACAAATTTAGCAACCCATGGAGGTCTGGATTTAGAGTTACAATCAAAATTAAAGTGGAAAAAAACACTACAGGCTGATCCTTAAAACAAGTCAAAATGAGGCTCAATACGTGCCTGTATGACCTCCCTACAATGCCTGGGCATGCTCCTGATGAGGTGGTGGATGGTCTCCTGAGAGATCTCCTCCCACACCTGGACTAAAGCATCCCCCAATTCCTGGACAGTCTGTAGTGCAAGGTGGCGTTGGTGGAAGGAGCGAGACATGATATCCCAGATATGCTCAATTGGATTCAGGTCTGGGGAATGGGCATCAATGCCTTCGTCTTGCAGGAACTGCTGACTCACTCCAGCCACATGAGGTCTAGCATTGTCTTGCATTAGGAGGAACCAGGACCAACCGCACCAGCATATCAGGGATCTGAGGATCTCATCTCGGTACCTAATGGCAGTCAGGCTACCTCTGGTGAGCACATGGAGGGCTGTGCACCCCCCTAAAGAAATGCAGCCCCCACACCATTACTGACCCACTGCCAAACCGGTCATGCTGGAGGATGTTGCAGGCAGCAGAACGTTCTGTCACGTCTGTCACATGTGCTCAGTGTGAACCTGCTTTCATCTGTGAAGAGCACAGGGAGCCAGTGGCGAATTTGCCAATCTTGGTGTTCTCTGGCAAATGCCAAACGTCCTGCATGGTGTTGGGCTGTAAGCATAACCCCCACCTGTGGACGTCGGGCCCTCATACCACCCTCATGGAGTCTGTTTCTGACTGTTTGAGCAGCCACATGCACATTTGTGGCCCACGAGGTCATTTTGCAGGGCTCTGGCAGTGCTTCTCCTGTCCCTCCCTGCACAAAGGCGGAGGTAGTGGTCCTGATGCTGGGTTGTTGCCCTCCTACGGCCTCCTCCACATCTCCTGATGTACTGGCCCGTCTCCTGGTAGCGCCTCCATGCTCTGGACACTACGCTGACAGACACAGCAAACTTTCTTGCCACAGCTCGCATTGATGTGCCATCCTGATTGAGCTGCACTACCTGAGCCACTTGTGTGGGTTGTAGATTCCGTCTCATGCTACCACTAGAGTGAAAGCACCGCCAGCATTGAAAAGTGACCAAACCATCAGCCAGAAAGCATAGGAACTGAGAAGTGATCTGTGGTCACCACCTGCAGAACCACTCCTTTATTGGGGATGTCTTGCTAACTGCCTATGCTTTCCTACTGTTGTCTATTCCATTTGGACAACAGCATGTGCAATTGATTGACAATTGGTGTAGCTACCAAAGTGGACAGTTTGATTTCACAGAAGTGTGATTGATTTGGAGTTACATTGTGTTGTTTAAGTGTTCCCTTTATTTTTTTGAGCAGTGTAGTTCAAGTTTATTGTACCCTTAATTTTTATCACTTTTTAATGACATGTTCTAGCTCTCAGATTTATGTGGACTGCTGAGTGGTGATTACTACCTTTGCTATCTTTTTAAGACTGTATGTAAAAACTTAATTCTAAAGGGTTTATCTTCACCTGCAAGTAACGTATGTGTTATGTGTTGAAGACTATAAGTCTAAAGGACTTTTCTTCTGAGGTGTGAATAAAAGTAATGTCTCCAGTGTTACAAGTTACCAACTGATGGCACTACTGATATACTTGAAGTTCTGATGTGTTGTGGTTTTTTAAGCATCTTTCACTACACTTGGTGAAACTGCTGTGAAGAACAGTTGTGTTTCTATTGTTCGTGAAATGGAAACATATAGTGAGTTCTTGTCAATGTGCTTTAACCTATGCACCATTTTATGATCATTCTGGCGTCTTCAATCTTAAGAGAGCCTTAAATAAACTTAATCAGGAAGCTGTTGTCAAACAATGCTATGTAAAAGTTATATGCAGCCATAAAACTGACAAATTATCGATGTGATGGAGATTTCAGATCATAGTATTAAAGTATATTTTTTCTTTGAATTGTAATTATGTGTTGATAGATGATGGCAGAAATAATCTATTTGTTTTGTAGAGATTGGTGCTTAAATATTCATAGACCATGCGGTGTATTAATGTCAGCTCTCTATTATTCAAGCACTTGATTTGCAGCAATGTGGAATTAGCAGTGAGGGGGCAAAATCACTTTTGGATGCATTTAAATCTAACACAACATTGGTGATTCTGGACATCAGAAAAAATCCATTAGTAGGTATGTCTGCTTCTATTTTTTTCTGAAGGTTTAAAAGGATTCAAGTTGAAATTCCATTTTATCTAGAATTTATAACGCACACAGCATTTTCTTTATTAGAAAAGAATGTAATTTCCATGGGGACGTGCCAATCATTCCAGGCAAAACAGTTTCATGCACAGTTGATTTTGGGTGGTCTGGCACACATTTCTGATGTTCTCAGAAACCATTTATTCTTAGAATATACTAAAATTTTTGTTCTGAAGAGAAGTGATTAGATAAGGGGGAAAGGAAGGAAAAAGTCAAATGAGGATTTCATTGGCATATATAGACATTCCCAGTGGTAGCAGGAAAAGAGGGAATTTGATGGGGGATAGGCAGATTTATGGGATATACAGTACCACATTGGTAATGGGGAGGGGAGGGGAACTGGGTTGGGAAAAGAAGGTACTGATAATATGGGGTTGGATGGAAAGGAACAATGCACAGATCGTGTGGCGAAGAAGGAAAGAGGGAGAAATGCATATTAGATTTACTGTACTCACACCATGTGCTCTGTGTTCCTCCTAGCTTTTAGTTTGTCTGGTTCTCCCAAGCTGCAGTTATTTTAGAACTTTCAGAATACAATGGTTTCCTTCAGGTTCAGAACAAACATATTTTTAGTTTTGTACACCCTGTTTTTTTCTTTACATTTTCCTGTAAGTATAAGAAAAATCAGCAGTTTATAACTTTCCTTTTTGAAAAGCAACATCAGAGGATGACTTCAAATATGTATAGAAAAATGCATAGAAAAATACCAAACAAAGCCCAAAATTTAGTAGAGAAACAGGGTTGAAGAAGCATGAATGCTACTTTTAATAACAACTCATTCCCATTAGGCTTTCAAATATTTTCTCCCAAGGTGCTTTCTTATAGATTTCTATTGCTGATTTCTGTAGAGCTGTATAGTGTTTCAGACTTAAAAGCAAAATGCAAAGATGCTTTTTAGTGCCTGTCTGCAATGCGTAAATTTAAAAGAATCACTTCCCAAGATCTCTTGGCTACAGTGCAATCCTGGGAGAAGATAATATTTTATTTGAGAAATTGCAGTCAACATTATATTGTATGTTTATAACTCTCATATGTTGCACAGCTATCTAGAGAAAGATATAGGAGCCTACATCTGACTTGTCTGCCACAATAAATTTATACTAGTAAGAGCTGATTGTTGTCATAATTGGTTGTGAAAAATTGGTTCAAAACCGGTATGTATGAAAAATTGGTTCAAAACCTCATTTCCTTAGATAGCCAGAACAGCATTGAACTCAAGTATATGCATGATATTCTACCTAATGTAAAAGAAAAAAGTAGGAAATAAACATTTAAGAATGAGTAGAATAAACAAGTATTACCTTAACGAACCCTGGAGTTTTATTTAGTACAAAGCTACTGAATGCAGTAAACATGCCTTATCTTTTCTTGCCTATTGTTTAAAAACTAGTAACTTTTGAAATCTAAGGAAAGAGAAATGCATTAATATATTACATTTTGAATCTAAACTACTGTATATAATATATACTACTTATGTAAACTAATTATGTATGAATAGTTATCTCACAATAATACAGGTAATCCTTGACTTATGACCGGTCACTTAGCAACTGAAGATAGAACAGAATCTGAAAAATGATTTACACGTTTCAAAGGTTTAAAAGTTATGGCCTCTGCAGTGCCCCATGAACATATGAACAAAATTTGCCCTTATCGCTCACTTGGGTGCTACAGTGGCCCCTTTATTTATAGTATCTCTCCCTCATCCTGCCCTGCTGAGTTCCTGCAGGACTTGTGCCTGCTTCCAACTCCACTGGGTCTCACAATCTCCTCTCCACGTTCCTGTGATCAACTGTTCACGTATCTTTTGTAGAGCTGTGGAACTCGTGTTGGAGAAGGAAAGCAGGCCACTCTTTCCTTAAATATTCCTAGGCCAGGGGTAGGGAACCTTGGCTCTTTTATCACTTATGGACTTCAACTCCCAGAATCCCTGAGTGAGCCATAAAAGGTTCCCCATCCCTGGCCTACTGGTTTTTCAGTTGTGGGGGAAATCAATTTTTGACTGAATGGGATTGTTTGATATACAAATGTAGGACATATAAAGAATATATAAAGAATATGTCCTACATTTGTATATTAAACAGTCCCATTCCAGTCAAAAATTGATTTCCCCCACAACTGAAAAACCAGTAGGCCAGGGATGGGGAACCTTTTATGGCTCACTCAGGAATTCTGGGAGTTGAAGTCCATAAGTGATAAAAGAGCCAAGGTTCCTTACCCCTGTCCTAGGCCATGTGTCTTTATCCCAGAAGTGGGCACCATTTTTGGAGCACCTACAAGGAATTATGGCTTCTCTAAAAATTGTGCCCATTTCTGGGACAGCGCCATGCAGTCTGCAGGGATGCTGAGGGGTGGGAAGTGGAGCATTGGATGCTTTAGGGAGTGGAAGAGGGCCTCTCCCAGTCCTGTGCAGCCTGTACTCTGCTTAAAGACCCCATGAACACCTATCATTAAGTGAGGTGTTCATGTAGGTGCTTCACTTAACAATCATGACTTGCAACCATAGTGGGTAGGCTCTGTTCTGGTTATAACTTAATTGTAACTAAGAGCAGAAAAAAGCAATGATCAATAAGTCACATAGGATTTCTTTATCTTTTTTGTGGGGGGAGTATATGATGTAAGCATTAACTTTTTATTATTCTATCTTTGTAGATCATGCATTAATGAAGAAAATAATTGAAAAAGTTCTCATGAATGCCAATGACACTAACTTAGAGGTATATGCTAAATATTATTCATTATTTAATAATGTAATGAACATAAAATAATGCAACATATTTCTGCTAGCCTTTGCTCTTTAAATTGTTGTAGGTTCCTCTTGTTTACAATGGAATTCTTACATATAGTCCTCAATTTATGACCATAATTGAGCCAGAATTATGGTTGTGATTTGTTGCAGTCGTGAAGTGAGTCACCATGCGACTGTGCTCAATTTACTACCTTTTTTGCAGCAGTCATTAAGCAAATCTGTTGTATCCACTGAGCATTCTTTGTCAGAAATAAAGGCCAGAAACCTGCAACAAACATTGAAAATTGCAGTCACATGATCACGGGACACTGCAAACAGCTATAAAGGCAAGCTGAATGCCAAGCAACCAAAATGCAATCATGTGATTGCAGAGTGGAATATGGCTGTTGTAACTTCAAAATTGGGTTGTAAGTATCTTTTGGGAGTCTGTTGTAACTTTGAATGGCCATTAAATGAGGACCACCTGTATAAGGACTTTATTTTTCAGTTTGTTCAAGGGTGCATTTTTCCTGATCTGCTTGAGACAGTTACTTCTATTCAAGTAAATTTTGCATAGATATTGAGTATTTTCCACCAATATCAGGTCATCTAGTTACCATTTTTAGTCTGTAATTTAAGATTGGGAATCATAGTTGTTCTGGTCTTAAAAGCACAGCATGATGTCATCCATTGGTCTCAATATAGATTTATATAATACTGGTGCTGTAGCAAACCTGTGAATTGCATAGTACAAAAGTAATATTCTCAGTGGTTTGCTATTTATGAAACTGAACATAAAAGAATTTCATCTGGCATCTTGACATGATTTTTCCACCTGCTATCTTACTGGTTCATGTTTGTCAGTAGGCAAAAAAGCTATTGCGGGTCAGACTAAAATTCAGATTATGTGATGACAGTATAATGAGAAGATTAGAGTTTGATCAAATTTATTATTACTATTTTTTCTGCAAAGTAGTAGCCATGGAAATCAGTAGATAAAAGAACCTCTTGTAGGTTGTCTGCAAAGTAATCCAAATAGGTCAGATATTCATGCAAGTATTTAGACGACTGTTTAGTCTAAATGTATTTGATTGTGCTTAAATGGATAATTTACCAGCAGAGAATGTTTTGTAGAAGAAGTTATAGTCCTTGAATTGAGTCTAACTGATGTAAAATAGTAGAAATTCTATTTTCTATAATTATTATTGATGTAGCCTAAAATTGCATTTGACTGACTGATGAAGCTTCTGATCAACTGTAAGATCCTTTTGGTACATGTTATCAGCCAGAGATCCCCTATTCTACAACTGTATAATTTTTTACCTAAATGAAGAACTTTTGCCTCTTTTGCATTTAATTATGTTTCAGCACGCTTCTTTTATCTATCAAAATTATTTTGAATTTTTGTCTGTTTTTTATAGTATTAGCCATCCCACCCAAACTATTAAAGGAACAAATTTATTAATAGAGAAAAAGATATCTATTTAAAATGTTGTTTTAGTGCTAGCCACTTTATTATAATTGCATGTTACTTACAGTTTGAAGTAACTACTACTAAACCAAAATATCTGTGCTGTTTCCTCCCCTTGTTATTCTAGTACAAGTGGCTTCCTTCTCCACTTTCAAAAGATGTTAAAAACAAACACAAAAAAAGAACAGTAGTCTTGGGAAATGGCAGAAAAGGAAAAGCTACTATACGTATTGGTAATTATTTTACTTCTTTTTATATGAGTTAATATATACATTCTTTTCTTATATCTGTGAGTTGCTATTTTCTTATACCAAGTTCCCCAACACCCAGTCTGTGTACCAGCACCAGGCCACAGCATGCCAGTAACGGCTGCACAAACAAGCAAAGCCCCATCCACAGGATGTAGGCAGCACATGAAACCTTATCCCCCTCTGGTCCATGATAAAACGGAACTGGTCCCTGGTGCCCAAAAAGTGGGGACCGCTGTCTTATACGAGTAGAATAGTTGAACTATGTGGTTCTTGATGCTCTCTGAGGTTGATTATTTGCAGATATTTCATTACCAAATTAGGTAACATTACCAGTGTTCTAATTCTCTTATACATTTATAATAATTTAAAAACAGTGAAATTAAACAAATTGTCAGAAGTTTCTTAATGAATACTTAAATAAATTGACAATAATTATTTGATATAGGTAATTTGATTATCTGATCTTTTAGAATTTAGAAATCACAAGAAAACATGATCTAATTGTGTTATGATTAATCTCATTGGTCAGTGTGTTACAACCAGATAAAAAGTCAGTTACAAAACTAACTCAACAACCAAAAGAGCTAATGTATTTTTAAAGTTCCAAAATTTATAAAATACCATTTAAAGTGTTAAAAATTGTATTGTGTTCTCTCATGATAATTGTATTCAACCTGAATAGAAATATAAATACTTTTCATATATAGTAGATAGGAACAAACAATCCAGTTATAGGCTACTCATACATTACAGTAAGGAAATATACCTTTATAAGGCTAACAAATTTTATTGGATTTTAAATATGCAGTGAGTGTACAAATTTATTTGGTAGTCCAACTATGTTGTTGTTCTGTCTGGCTCTGATCTTTCCATTCTGTAGCGTAGCCGTAGATGAAGCTATCTATTAAACTGGAAACTAGATCTCTGGCATTTCAGAGTGAATTCCAAAAAGAAAGTTCAAAGAATGTAGGAGTCTGAATGTAATATTTGTAGGTAACTTTTTAAAGCAGCTACCTGTTTTCTTGGGATGGCATGGTTGCCTTGCCAACTGCAAATGATTTTGAGAAAAGAAGCACTTTAAAACTGGGGGGGGGGAGGAGGAGGGGGGGAGATGCTACATTTGTGTCCCTTTTTTGTATGAATATCAAATGCTAACTATTCTTAATTAAGAATTAAGAATCTGATTTAAGCATAGTTTGGGTATATGTTGAATTACATGTATATTAAATATCAACTAGTCATCTGATAATGGAAGCATTTCAATATTGTTCTGAAGCCCAAATATCTGTATACATTGATAAACATTAATAGACATAGCTTTCATTGTGTATATATACATATATATATATCGTTGGGTTTTCTAATTTAAAATTCTAAATTTTATAAAACAAGTTTGATTTGAATGTACAAAGGAAAAATAAGATTTGCTTGTTTTTGCTCTACTCTCTATTAAAAGTACTCAGTTGTTTGGCTTAGTTTATGTTAGCTTCATTCAAGAAGTCTTAGCAAGTTAGTCACTGAAATTTCATGTAAATGGAAAGGTATCTAGACTGCTTTCTTGGTTGATTTTTCCTGTTTGGCTATTTTTTCTGCTTTCGCTTCAGTAATTTGGAGACACAGAGGTAAGCATATAAAATGAGATTTTTGGAGATAAAACTGCAGTCTTGTATTCACTTTGGCATGAAACTAATTGGGCATATTTCTTTTGTAATTCTACATATTATTTATTGTATTATCACTATCAAGTGTGAAACTATTGTCCTGAGCATCAAAGACAGTGTTTCAAGTTAATCACATTTTCATAATGCTTCCTACATCATAGAATTGAATTGAATTGGTTGGACACACAGGGAATCTGGCTTTGGTGCATATGCTCAGTGTACATAAAAAGAAAGAAATACATTCATCAAAAATCATAAGATACAACACTTAGTGATAGTCATGGATTACTAAATAAACAATCAAATCATACTAGGAAACAAATAAAATAATTAAATTGTAGAGATACAAACAAGGTTATAGTCATAAGTGGGAGGAGATAGGTAATAGGAAGGATGAGAAGAATAATAGTAATACAGCCTTAGTAAATAGTTTGACAGTGTTGTGGGAAAGTTGTTTAGCAAAGTGATGGCATTTGGGAAAAACCTGTCCTTGTGTCTAGTTGTTCTGGTGTACAGTGCCCTATAGCGTCGTTTTAAGGGTAGAAGTTGAGACAGTTTATGTCCAGGATGTGGGGGATCTATAGATATTTTCACAGCTCTTTTTTTGACTTGTGCAGTATACAGGCCCTCAATGAAGGCAGGTTGGTAGAGTTGTTTTTTCTGCAGTTCTAATTATCCATTCATGAAGTTTTACACCTGAAAAAGTTTGAAATGAAGCATTTTGCACATTCTGATTATAAAAGGCTGAAAACATGTACATTGTGTATTGTTTTTATTGGGAGTTTAGAATCATATTACCATGTTCTAGTGACTATAATATATACTGCAGCTATATTTAACCATCATGTAGCTAATGTAGAGGAAGGTCATTAGTCATATTAGTATTTGAGGGCAAAAAATGAAGTACTCTGCCCTTTCATAAAAAAAATTGTTGGAAAATTTGTTAGAAAAATTGTTGTGCTTTCTAATCATATTTGTTAGACTCTGGATAAAATATTGTTTATAATTGCTATAAAGTGTGATGTTACTTGATGTTAGTTGTTCCTCAGTGTTTTAATGTTTTATATTATATCTTAACTGAGTATCTGTAAGCCACTTAGAATCAGCTCTGGCGAGATGGGTGGCATACAAATTTAATAAATAAAATAAGGGAAATATTTTCTTTGCAGTATGCAGGATGCATGAAAAATCAGGCTCCATAGACAATTTATTATATAAATTACATTAATATTCAAATTGGTTATCATTTTCTCTAAAATATACCTTACTTATTTGATATATAACCTTGAGTGTTCCTAAATGCAGTAACATTTTCTCTGGAAAAAAATGGTCTGACTTTTAATTCATACTATATTTTACGGATTAGAAGCATGAAAAGAAAACCTTAAGCAAATTAATAGTAAATTCTGCAAAATCAAATTGCTTTTTCAGCCTTGTCCACTCAGATATCTTCCAGATGTACTGACATCTGCAGAGTACCAGTTTGGGTCACTGGGAAGAATTATGTATCAAGAAGATAATTCTATTATCATTTCTACAGCTATAATTACATGGTGGTAGCTTCCATTTGTTGAATATTAAATCTAGAGTTTGTGGAATGAAACTTCTTGATAAATTGAATAGCTTTTTTAGATGGGATTACAGTAGAAATTCAATGCCATCCATATTCTCTAATCTAAAAATTCAACACTTGTTTATGTAGATTATTTGAAAGTGCTCTTTCTTTTGCTTGGAATAGGATTTGCATCAAAAAAATCACCCAGTTCTGGTAAGACAACTTCATGGGATCAAGACAATTATGCTCCAAAGCCATTACCCCCAGGGACACATGGCTTCCTGCCCTGGCGTACTGCTGAACGTGCAAAGCACCATAGGTAAATATGTACTGAAAGTGTTAAGTTTGTGTGTGTGTCCTCACATATATAATTGTGGTTTTGAAAAACTGAATTCACAAAATACATCTAATAGTTTCACAGAATGATTGTAGCTAGACCCTAACCTGCAGCACAATATTGAGAGTATAAGTACTCAGTCAAAAGAATTAAAAATAACATTCCTGCCATTTAACATTTTAGGGCTTCATCTGCAAAAAATACCCATGAATTTCCATTGCAAATACAGGTAAGTAAAATGAATTCTAATCAACAAGTTAAACTTTTATAATGGAATTTTTGAAGAGCATTTCATTCAGAATTTTTTTAACAAGCGTTACATAATTTTGACTGTTGACTTATTGTCAACTTTGCCCATATTGCCAAATATTACATACGTTATAAAGTGGGGCTATTAGAATGAGAGCTAATACAGTTATATTTGCTTTATATACTTAGACAGGTATTCCTGTGACAGTGACTGTAGAAAGTGGTTCTGCATCTGAAACTGAGACAGAAGGTGCCATGGACAATGTGATTTGCAGAAAGGATGCCGCAGAACCCTCCAAATTTACCAATTTAAAACAATGGCATCAGTTACAGGTATGGTTATGTAATCAAATTTGGCTTAACAATTTATAAAGCAATTACTAAATTAATAGCAAGATTATGGAAATTATCCCAATAAGATTGCAGTATCCTCTTTTTAAAATATGGATCTTAAATGAGGTGTAGAAGTTTAATAAAGATTAATATTTTCATTTCATTTAATCTTGGTGAGGGATTACAAAATTACACAATTTGGAATCGTGCAGTTTTCTTTCCTGTGACATTTTAAGTGAAAGAATACACATGTAAGTACTGCTTAATTGCTAGGCAAAGAGACATTCTTTTTTCCCCTGGACTGTCAAAACTCATTGTAATGGAACTTGTGGATGATTTTGGGGGCGGGGGGAAAGGAAGAGATGCTGCCTAGGAAACAGAAAGAAGGCCTGGGTGGGGCATGAATGGAGGTTCTGGCGCCACCTGCACACACACCAAAAAGTGGCACAAAAGAGGTCCCCTGCCACTACAGTTCTGGCATGCAATATGGGCAGAATCAGATGGTGGGAAAAGTGGGTAAGCAGGTGACCAAAAGACAATGGTAAATGTGGGTTACTTAGTTACTATGACCTTAGGGGTGCTGCTATAAGTGGAACTCTGAGGACTCCTTATAAGCCATTAAAACTTTGAATAGTTGCTGAGTGAATGGACATTAAGCAGGGACTGTAGAGTTATCCATAGAGACAGGAATTGAGACCAGCATTGTTTTATCTTTACCCTTTTAATATGTTTTCTATAACATCACATATATAAATAGAATAGGCAGGGTGCAGCCTTGCTTTTGTCATTTTGATGAAAGTCTGATCTGTAGTCCCTCTTGTTTGTGCATATTCCTTTTAGAATCTATGTTTTGATATTTAAATACACACTTACAGTCTTTAAAATGACTTTTTATTAAGTTATTGATCTATTTAGTTTTCTCTGCTGACAGTCAATCTCCTAAGTGTGGGACGTTTTAACTCAATACTTGAAATATTTTTAAAGGTTGCACCTGGAACTTCTGTACAAGTAAACAATAACCACTAAGCTTCTTTGTTTTGTGAGATAACTGATTCACAATACTTTTAAAGTATGCTTTTGGTTTTAGCTTGAATAACATGGTATATTCAACAAATTATGGTTAAATCATGGTTTAGCATAATGGGAATGAACCAGTCCATTATTTTAAGTTATGGCATTCCTTTTTTGTTCTTCTTCTTCTTTGCTGAAGACTGGTTCTAGAATTATTGAAAAATGAAAGAATAATACCTTATGCCATCAAATTTACAAATGTACACATTTTCATTTGAAGACTAGCCTATGGAAGTGAAAGCTTTTTTATAACTTTTCAATGCCTTTTTAATTAATAGATGTTATCGCTTCTAAAATAAATGTTGCGTCAAACATAATTCACTAGAAGGAATCAACTTTTTAAAAATCATTATTACAGGACCATTTTATAAAAACTGCAGAATTGTAACCAGTGCTTTTGAGAGAAATATTTTAAAACAAATTTATGGCAAGATTTTTCCAATCAGTGAGGTATTACTTAATGTTCAAATCTAAAGATTTTTATTAAAATAAAATAAAGGAATATATTACTGCAGACATTTAAGATTTGCACGAGTCTAATAAATGTTTCAGTTGTATTGCCTAGGTTTTTAACTAATTAGAAAGCATTTTTGATTAAGGTAATTTGATTTTTTAAATGTTAAAATCTTTCACTTTAAGATCAGAATGTACGCTTCAACCAAGGAAATGCAGAAATTTCAAAATTCTAAAATAAGACTGTTTTAAGTTGTCTTTAAAATAGCATTGTTAAATGCTTCAGAGGATCACAGTCTGCATTTTGACAGATGGAGTATGAAGAATGTCACTTAAGACTAAAAGAAGAACGAAAAGCAAGAATGATTGCTGAAGAACGGATAATGGAGGTAACTATCATTTTCTTTCTTGGATACGAACATGCAATAAGATACAATATTTTTTTCAAAGTGTTTGATCCCCACTTTATAAAAATATAGTTTCCATGCTATGTAATATTGTTGGGGTAAGAACCAGCAAGAGCCCAAATTTATCTGGAATGAGAGCCAAATATGAAACCTACAGGAACATTAATGTTATATATTCACTGAGTTGTTAGGTAACACCACTGCAGTATCTGCTGGGATACCCCCTCCTTTAATTTTTCTCCCTTCCCCCCTTTTAATATAGTGTCTAGGTATATTTGGCTTCAGGAACTAATACTCTGTATAAACAAATGGGCATTTTACTATTTTCATAATGTACCAGGTGATTTCTGATAAGTTGCATACCTTTGATACCATAGTAGCAAAACATTTTTCTTCCTCAAATGAGAAGTAGCAGAACATTAGTTTTGATCTCCTTTTCCTTATGGAACTGCAAATTGCAGATGAATTCTCAAGCTAGTTGATGAATATTTATTTATTTATGGCCATCATTGCTGCATTTCTTATTTACTGTGCTCAAGTGTGTTGATTCTTATTTTATCTTTAATCTGGGATACCAGAAAAGAATAGGAGCATCTAAAGGAAATTATAGCATTTCATTCCAAAAATCTTTATTGGAGAAAAGGTATTGCTGTATTAATATAATTTTGTTTCATTATTTATTATAGTTGGAATTGGAAAATACTCAATTACGGAATATAAATTGCTCTCTCTCAGAAGTTGTCCATGCACAGTCAGTAGCCAGCACAATACTAGAAGACGAAGGAGTGCTTGGTAGCATTGAGAATTCTTTCCAAAAATTTCATGCTTTTTTAGATCTTCTTAAAGATGCTGGGTAAGAGAAGCCATTGAATGCCTTTTGAATGATCCTTGATGCTATATGTCTGTGTATAACAGATTTAAAGAATAGCAGTGCATTATCTTTTAAAATATCAAAATTATCTAATCATTCTTGAAAAGCAAAAACTTTTGATTTGTTGAAGGCTCCTCCCCCCTTTCCTGGTTTTAAAAAAAATTGCTGGGTAGAACAACTCCAGATCAGAATAAGTTCAGCAGACCCTTTTATTGGATTGAGATTATGGGGCAAACATAAGGAAGAAATTATGTATTTCATAATACTTTGGTATAAGGAAGAAATCATGTATTTCATATTATTTTGGTATCTCTGTCCTTTTTCTGGAGTTTTTGTATTTATTTTTCTTCCAGTTGTGATATATTTAAAAATATTTTAAAAATATATCTGAAGATGATTTACATTTTCTTATAATTTTAAAGTATGGCTGGTATCAGGGGTTCTCTTGTCTGCAATAAAATAATAATTAGGTTTCTTCTATCATTTTAGAACTTAATTATATAAATTAAAAATTTATAGTTTCACTATTTTTTTAAAATGTATTTGTCATATTTTCATATTTTGAAGTCTTGGACAGCTTGCAGCAATGGCTGGTATAGATCAATCAGATTTTGGCGTATTACATCATCCCCAAATGACTTCTACTGTAAAGCCAACTGTAATAGAAAGGGAGAAATCATTTGAAGAAGAAAGACAAGAACACATGCAGAATTTCAAAGTAAGCTTGTTAACTCACTGCCCAAAATACATAATTTGTATTTAAAAAAAAAAAAAGATTTGTTTTTACCTGCAAAATTTTCACATAGTTCTTTTCTGCATTTCTGTCTTTCCTTTGTGACTCTTGAACAGCCGTGTAAATAATAATGAAAATAATAGAAATAACAACTATTCATTCAGTGAATATCATAGTGTCTCAACTGTGTTGTATTCTGATTATTTGTGTTCTAACTAAAAGCATATGATTCATAGTATGTAGGAAATTTTAAGCATTTTTTTGCAAAGTCAATGGTGTCAAGTCTTATTAAATTTTAAAATTTTCAAATATTTAGTGAATCCATTAATTTAATTTTGACTTGAATGGGAGTTTAATATACAAATGTATATTGTATATTAAACAGTCCCATTCAAGTCAAAAATTGATTTCCTCCACAACTGAAAAACCACTAGGCCAGGGATGGGGAACCTTTTATGGCTCACTCAGGAATCCTGGGAGTTGAAGTCCATATGTGATAAAAGAACCAAATTTTCCTACCCTGGTCTAGTCTGTTCTTAAAAACCTCCAGTGATGGAGTGCCCATGATTTCTGAAGGCAAGCTATTCCACTGGTTAATTGTCCTCCGTGTTAGGAAGTTTCTCCTTTATGCAATAAACAACGATAGTCTGTGTATCATAACATACTTATCAATGGAATTTCCTGCCAAAATAACTGGTAGGTTTGCAAATAGATTACACTTAGACATACAAAATTATTTCAGAGAGTCCTTTTTAATTGTTTTAATTTTTCTTCCTAGAATGCTGGTTCTACCTCTTTTCTGAGTCCTGTCACTTTCCAGAAAGACTTTGATTCATGTCAAGCAATAAATAGTGACCTACCTGCAACAGCAAAAACTCAAGACCTTCAAGGTGTTGGTTCATCCCAGAAAAGCTTGTGGCAAGACATTGAAGCTAAAATAGATAGTTGGAGAATAGAAGATCATGAATCAAAACCCGCCCAGACAGCATCTGAGAAGAACAGCCAACCTCTAGAATTGGAAACAAGGGATTCCTCTGTGAGGCAAATACTTACTGCTCGACTTTCAGTCTCTGAACCCATTAACAATGTGTTTGGTAACAAATTTGGTCCTCCTATTGTTGAAAATAGTAAGGTTTCCTCCAAAAAACTTTCTTACACCACTGGCTTTACTACAGAAGATAAAAATCAACAACAGCCTGACCTTTCTAGAAGTGACAGAATGGAGTCTGATTCTGAAATACAAGAAAGCATCCATTCTGTAGGAAGTGCTTGAGGAATCCCTTGGATTGTTCTCTGAAATCAATTTACTGCATAAATCTTTGGTATTATCCAAAGTTATTATGTAATAATTTACATATAGTGGCAAAAGTAGAGAAGCAGTGACCAGATGCTGGTGAACAACAATTCCAGCATCCCATGATTGGTTGTATTGGTTGGAACTGCTGAGAGTTGTAACTTAGCAACAATCTGGGACATCAGAATTTCCTCACTTTGTCATGTAAGGATTTGCTTTTTTATATCTACCTTTTTGTCATGTGAATCTTTAAGAATTTTGTTGCCAGTATTCAAAAAGATTGATTGTGCATTTTGGTTTTTATATAATTTTATAAAGAATCTGGTGTGATTCAAATTACATTTATAATTATAATGTGAATAAAGTTTTTACATGATTCTAAGTAAAAAAGGAATATTTTGTTTGTTATTATTCTATAATTCCACAAAAAAAAAAAAAATCAATGGAGGCTGGCTACAAGGAAAGAAGGTCTCTGTTTATTTGGTTTCCAGAAACCAGTGACAGCAGCATGTGTCTGGGGTGACTGACAAAATGGCTGAGTGAGTGGATGGATCTTATAGGGTTCTGCGGTTTTGTGATTGAGATGCTTCAGGGAGTTGTGCAATGTAGTGAGCCTTGTGCCTTTTGCTATTTCAATGGTGGTGGGTTAATTAATTTATTTATTTATTTAAATTTATATACCGCCCCCTCTCCCAAAGGGACTCGGGGCGGTGAACAGCCAGCATAAAATACATATATAAAACACATATACAATATTTAAAAATTAAAAGAATTAAATACATTGGCTCTTACAAAGATTAAAAATAAGGGAATTAAGAAAGTTAAAACCAGATTAAAAAATTTTAAAACCCCTAGGCCAGACCGGCTTGCTGAAATAAATGAGTTTTCAATGCACGGCGGAAGGTCAGGAGATCAGGGATGGTCCTCATCTCCGGGGGTAGTTCGTTCCAGAGAGAGGGTGCCCCCAATGAGAAGGCCCGCATCCTCGGGGTCGCCAGCCGTCCAGCCGCCCCCCCGAGGAAGCCTACTCTAATGGAGCGTATCGGTCGGCGGGAGGCCGATAATAGCAGGAGGCAGTCTCGCAAATATCCTGGTCCCGAGCCATGGAGCGCTTTAAAGATGATAACTAAGACTTCCTATTGTGAAAAGCCTCCCCCCAAAGAATGAAATATTTTGGGGATTAAAAGAGGCAGAATATTATATTCCCTCAAAGAAGAAATGTAGAAACATGTTAAAGGCAGAAAGCAAACTTAGTCTTTCTTAACAGGCCTCAGCAGATATTTTGTGCCCATTAAGAAATCCAGGCCAATCTTTCCATAAACAAAAAAACATCTCCAGGGATGGGATGAAAATTTACATTCTCCTCTACCCTCCACAAATTCTAAGAACAGGACATGACCCTTTAGGACATACGATTAACCTGCTACCATTTAGCAAAAGACACAGAGCTCACTACATTGCACAACTCCCTAAGGGCATTTCAGACATTGCACAGCCCTCAGCAGCATTTCAGAAACTAAAAAAACCTTGCACTCATCAAGCTAATTTGTCAGCTGTTCCAGAACTACATTCTGTGTGTGTGTTGGTTCTGCTCATCAATAAATGGACCTTCTTTCTTAAGCAGCCTCCATTTTATTCCTGGCTTGAAACAGGACCTGATTTTTTCTTCCAACATTATTATGTCCTAAAGGTCATGTCACATCATGTTCTGAAGTCCCGTGTAAGAAAAGCCAGCAACACAAGTTGATGTTAGACTGCTTATCTGGAAAAGCGGACCTGGCACGAAGCGACCATCCAAAAAGATTCAAAGTTTGTGCTACAGTGGTTAGTTCACCAACCCTTTATATTGTGCTCCACCTCCCTTGTGTGTATACCTTGCCCCAACTGCTTGCTGCAGTCCAGACTTACTATTAAAAGTGTTCACTAAAAAACAACACAAAACCATGCCTTGTTTTCCACAAAGATAATAAAGTTACTTTTATCAATTTTAAAATATCAAAATGAATCAAGTTATGAAGTGTTTTGCATTGTAATAGTTTAGGCTTTTATTTTAAATCTTTCTTATAAAATCAGTATTTAATTTGCTTTCAGCATATGTAGTTTATAACAGAAAAGCAAGCATAATGTGACATTTCATTATTGCACTAGAGGAAAAAAATGCTACACATGATGGTTAACGTTTTACTCTTGGGTGCTTTATGTTTGAGGGTCAAAGTTTAAATCAATATACTGACCTCTTGTTGCATAACTACTAATCAAAAGATAAGGAACACTCATTTAGATTTTTCATCTTTCAGCTTCTGTTCTATTCTTATTTGCTTAGATTGGTTCTTGGACTGTTTTTCAGTGTGCAACTTTTCTGTAGTGTACTTTCTGGAAGGTCACCTGCAACAATTCATAAAGGTTTTGCCAGATTCCTTTATCACAAATGAGAACATTTGTTCTTTCAGTATGTCATCAGTTTGCCGATTTTATAATCATGAAATACGCTGCCAATGCAATACACATAGCTCAAAAATCAGTGGCTTTCCTGATTCTTATACCTCATCATTTTTAGTGGGTTGAGAATTGCACCACATAAACCCTTGTGTAATTGGACCTTAACCCGAATAAAAGCAATTTTTTTAAGTTCCCGGCATTACGCTGAAATTCCAACATTCTTTCTTGAAAGATAACTTGCAATGAGTTAATTTTGTGAAACAGGATGAATGTAGATGCCCAACGCTGAATTGCATCATTGGTGTTACTATCTTCCCTATTATTTTACTCCAATGTTTCAGGTAAAGGTATCTATATTTAGGATAAGGACCAACATCATCAAACATATATAACAAATTGCGCAGTATGCTGGAAGTCATTCGGGATACAATAACGTTTATCAAAAGGCACTGATTGTGTCCCAACAAGTTGGTGTCAGCTTTTAGCTACCACACAAGACAGGCATCCCCACCCCAATTTGCTCAACTGAAGTTAAAGATGGCTGACAGAAAACGGGAACGATGCCATCCCGAGGGCATCCCGCAGAATAAGACATCTCCAGGGAAAGCTAGCCCTCCCGAATGGAGGTTGTGATTCTTCACAGCAAGATCCAACAACTCAGCTTCAGCACACAACGCTGCCGGAGCTGGAGGGGGGGGGGGGGGCGGACGGAGAGGAGGGCCCGAGGAGGATCGTCCAAAGGCTGCCGCTGACTCGGCAAGCTCGGTCGCCTCGGCGGATCAGATGTTGCAATCTCTCGCCTGCTTTGCACTGAAGGACAGGACAATCACGCCGCCTGCTCGTGGCCCACTGGTCAATAACTGGCCAGGGCTGCGAAGCGCCGACCAATCGGATCGTGGAGAATTGCCATGCCCCCTGCGAAAGAAACCAATAGAAAAGCAGAACATCTTGAAAAGCCCTGCCGTTTTGGGAGCTTCTGAGTTCGAGAGAGCTAAGAAGAAGAGAGGCGCCCGTCGAGGCAAGCAGAGGAGCTCCGACGCTGGCAACCATGGACGCTAAGAAATACGTAGCCAATTTCGGCGCCGGACCGGCGAAACTCCCGCGATCGGTAGGTACTCCGAACTGTCGAAGGCATCCGGGAGGATGTCCTATAAACGAAGCGGGAGAGATGCTCCGCGCTTTTTAATTGAGGAAAGTCGCCCCGAGGCTGTGGTGCTGCTGTGCCTGGAGAGTAAAAGCGTTGCTACCGAGTTTAAATAGGGATTACTTTACAACCCGAATGCCGAACCTTGCTCTCTTAAGTGCCCATCTTCAAGAGAGCAGCTTTTGGAAGGATGCTTGGAAACTTTGATTACGGGACTGTTCTTGGAAAGAGACGAACGGGGAGATACTGCATCGGGCTAATTTATTTTCGTTTTTAACGAATACTTCGGATGCCAAAAAAAGTCAGGAAACGGTGTCCCTGTTGACATGGTTGTCCTGGAAACTCTGTGTTAGGGATCTCAGTTACACTCTTCAAGCATCCTGGTTTTACTCGATTAACTAAATTTCCTAGTATGCTTAGCACAGTATTTACTTTATCTTTTAATCTTAGTTTAAAGTAATAGAAACTTGGCATTTTGGTGTTTTACTTTTCCAAATCTGATGCAATCCAAAAAACAAACAAAACCAGAACATTAACATTTGCAAATCAAACATTACTAAATAGAAAAATATTTTTTTTTCTTTCAAACATATTTACAAAGCAACTGCCCACATTGCAGGATTGCTGGATATTTTGTCTCGGTATTTCCCCCCTTTTTAATTTCTAGTATTGGTGGGACCCAGTGAGATCTCCAACTTGTTAGTCATTTTCATTTCATTTTATTTCAGTCATGATAGGGATAACAAGTTGTATTTCTGGCATAGCAGCAAAAGTTTATTGCTAATTGGTGCACCTCATGGCTTTAAGAATAGTGTATATTCAAGTTATTGTTGTGCCACAGAGCATAAATTCTGATATGTGCAAAAAAAGTAGGTTCCCCTGTTTTCCATTTGGGAAAACTGGAGTATCTAAGTGTTAATCATTTTGTTTGTGCATTCAGAAGAGGAGAGTATTTAAAAAGTCCATTGTCTTCTCTTACTGAATAAATCCTTTGTGAATGGGTAAGGCAGACAATAATTACAGATACAGCAGGGTACAACTTCAAGCAGATTCATGCTAACCATGTAACTCTGTAACTCAATTTAATCCAAAAAGTTGCATCAGCAGCTGTCTTGATCCAATTACATTTGGAGGGTGTGGCTCTTTATATCTGGTTTTTCAGCTTTCCAGCAGAACTGCATGTCTAAACAGTTCTAAAAAATAACCGTGTTTCTCACTGAGGCCTAGAAAAAAGTGGCATTGCTATCTATTTGAGTTAGTTAACATTTTACCTGGGGCATACCCCCCTCCCTTTTAAAAGAAACAATTTTCTCTGTGAACTAGCTTGTAAGGAGTGTCTGTGGTGATTCTCAATCATCCAGGTCATGGTTGTCCCAAAATCCTTTTCAAAAGGTAACTGGACTTTCTTGGGTTTTTTTCCTTGACAAAGTTTCATTTCTCATCCAAGAAGCTTCTTCAGTTCTGACTGAATGGTGGTGAATGGAAGGATTTATATTCTTTGCAGTCAACTGCAAAGCTCTCTTCCAGTTGTTAAGGTCACTTGGGGGTTTATCTGTACCTCAGGGTAACCTGAATCCCTTTTAAAGACATCAAATTCCACATTCTGGACAGAAAGGACCACTGGTTTGAAAGAGAGGTCCAAGAGCCCATTTATGTTAAAATTCAACAGCCTTCTCTCAACAAAGGGAGAAGGATACAATCAGAGGTGGATTAAGGCTGACTGACTGGTGTCCTAAGCACTGACAAATCTTGGTGCCCCCCCCTCCTTTGTATATACTTACAAATGAAGCCAAGCTTAGGCTACATAAAAGTTTTTGTGGTGCCCCCTTTGGGCCTAGTACCCTAAGCACGTGCTTAGTCTGCTTAATGGTTAATACACTACTGGATACAATGCCATCTATCTCTTGTCTACAACATAATCCTTTTAGCACTCCCAAGAAAGTTCCACACCAGAGGTGGTATTTGGCAGGTTCTGACCAGTTCTGGAGAACCAGTAGCAGAAATTTTGAGTAATTTGGAAAACCGGCAAATACCACCTCTGATTGGTCCCGCCCCATCTATTCTCTGCCTCCCAAGTTCCAGCTGATCAGCTGGGTCTTCTTTTGTTGCCCTGCACAGGAGGACAGAAGCTGGAAAGCAGGTTAGTGGGATAGGGAGGGAATGGGGATTTTACAGTACCCTACATAATCCCCTGCCACGTCCACCAAGTCACGCCCACAGAATCATTAGTAAAAAAAAATTTAATCCCACCATTGTTCCAGATCTATTTGTAACTCTGAGATTCAGGTGACCTTGAGGGTACAGATAAAACCCCAATGGTCTCAACTATTAACAACGGACCAGAGTGCTAACAATGCAAGGAATCTAAATCCTCCCATTTCCCCACCATTCAGTCAGAACCGAAGAAGCTTAGCAAAATATTTTCCAAAACAAAAACTTAAAAAAAAAGTCCAGTTGAGTTTTGAAAAGCATCTTTAGGATAGCTAGTAAGGATTACTGTACTGTGCCTTATTTCAGAATTGAGTAGGACTAGCTTAACTTTTTATCATATTTGATGTTTAGCAAGACAACTGAAAGCACTGGTATAATCGGCTGTATAAAGAAATCTTTATTTCTCAATTAGGTTTGGATGGATGGATGGATGGATGGATAAATAGATAATTTTCTGAAAATGGTAGCCTAAATGGTTAATTTAATAGGTCAACCCTATGGATAATATCTTCAGGGAGCCCAAATCTATAGCTGATGATCCAATTTTTGAAGCCAGCAAATCACAGTAACTCAAAAGAGTGTGCCAACGTTGAAGATCTAGCAAACCCTTCACAGTTTAATGTAACAAAACAGAGAATGATTTTTTTTAATGTTCTAAAAGAGAAGGATGAATGATAAAAGTTGTTTTGTGAATAACTCATCCAAGATAAAAATGGTGTAAATGACGATTTTACTATGGTCTGCTGAACTTACTATGGTCTGCTTAGCTTTAGAACATGGATCCGTTTGGGCTGCCAGACACTCATGGAATTTTTGTTCACATGTTTGAACTCTTACAGCATGGCAATTGCAATTGTGGGCTTATTCAATTGCAGAATAATAGTTACAGAAGTCCTCATCAGTTATAAAACACTGGTTTATACAAACTCTCTGGCCAGTTCTGGCTCTTGTTTTGTCTCTTGTTCTGGTTCTTGTCCAGTTCTGACTCTTGTCATTCTATTATTTATTTATTATAGTATTTATACCCTACCTTTCTTTCTGTTGGACAAAGGTAGCTTACAATAGTAAATGAAATGTAAATTGTAAAGGAAACAGCATCAATACAAATAAAACCCAAATATAAAAACTGTTAGGGGGAAAGTGTGGGAGAAAAGATGTGCTTTTATCAGTTTCCTTAGTACTAGGAGATTGAGAGAGAAGTCCATCTGCTTTCTTTCTCAATCTTTTTTTCTGATAGTAGGGATACTTCAAAAATAATTGGTGGGCTGCAGCTGCTAATTTATTTATTTTGTACTTCTTAAGAAAATGTATAACCAAAATAATGTTTATTTCCAGATATAATCTTGGAAATAGAGATGGTGAAAGCTGATGCTTTACTTTGCAGGATGCCAGTTTCCTATTATTATTATTATTAGTAGTAGTAGTAGTAGTAGTAGTAGTAGTAGTAGTAGTAGTAGTAAAATATAAAATGTTTATTTTAAAGGAATGGAAACCTGGCAAAGTCCTTCAAAAGGTATATTCAGCACACTGGCATTCTTGGCATCTTGTTGGGAATTCCAGCTTTCAAAACAGATTTTATATTTAAATAGTTACAGATGGCCTATAATTCAATTGGGTAACAATACCTGTGTTACTTGTAAAGTCTAAATGACATTTTTGTGTTGGTGAGTCTTTCAGGCAAAGATTTCCCAGAGTGACTGTCATTTAAATAATAAAAAATTAAATAATGCAGAACATCTGAAAATCTAATAGATATTGGAATGTGAAAAGAAGACGGAGTAAACCAAATTTGAAAAAGAAGAGGTGGATTGTGTAGATAATCCTAGGAAAAGACTTATGACTGATTTAAGTTGATTAAATGCAACATGCAGGCCAATGCATTCTTCAAATTATTTTTCCTCTTAGAATTCATACTATTATATAGTTATAGTAGGCTTACCATGGCAGATTGTAAGACTTCAGATGATCAGTAGTTGGCAACAAAAATCAAGAGTTTTTGCTATGTCCTCATTGCCCTCTAGTAGTCCTCTGGATTTTTGCAGGCCAGATAAAATAAGTCTAGAAGATTACTCAGTATTATAAAGCACATACTTAACAACATGGAAGTTCGTGATCAAACTTTGGCACCTCAGCTGATAGAAACATCCAGAACTGTTACCACTCAGATCGGGCAATAAATACCTGGCTAGGATCTGAGTAGAATTATACTATTTACTCTTGGATAAATCTTAAAGCATATATGTTAAGATGCAAACAATAACGAATCTAAGTAACTTTCTTTCTGTAGAACATATGATTTGCCTATGACATGAGCATAATTATGTCAAATATTTTTTGCAGGTCCTGTTGGAAGCCCAGAAAGAATTGGTGGATTATAAAGGCCTTGGTATTAGCGTCCTTGGTAAGGAACTCATATTTATTTCGGGTATTACCGAAAATGAAAATGTAGGGAAACAACTGCCACAAAGAACAGGGGATCAACCTATTTTCCAAAGTACCAGAAGGCAGGACAAGAAACAATGAATGGAAACTAAGCAAGGAGAGAAGCAACATAGAATTAAGGAGAAATTTCTTAACAGTGAGAACAATTAACCAGTGGAACAGTTTGCCTTTGGAAGTTGTGGGTGCTTCATCACCAGAGGCTTTTAAAAAGACCGGATAACTACTTGTCTGGAATAGAATACAATACAATACAATACAATACAATACCTTTATTGTCATTGCATTCTACAAATACAATGAAATTTGAAAGCTACTCCAGCACAGTGCCCCAAACACCACATCACAATCACACTACAGAGTATTTAAAAATTAAAATAATTAAAATAATAATAATTAAAAACCTATCTAAAACATAGTAAGTTAGATAGTTTAAAAATGCCACTATATACATAGGGCTAAATCACATATGCATTATTTGATTCAAGACAATTATTGCCTTGGAAAAGAAACTGTTTCTCAGTCTATTAGTCCTCATTTAAGACACCTATAACGCCTCCCTGATGGTAACAGTTCAAAATATGAATGTCCAGAATGAGAATGGTCTGTGGAGATTTTTAGTGCTCTAGAGAGGAGTCTGGTCTTCGCAATCTCTTCCAAAGAAGAAAGAGAGCAACCGATGATTTTTTGTGCTGTGTTTATAACTCTCTGGAGCATCTTCTTATCTACTACAGATAAGACCTAAGAATTGATTATCCAGCATACCACACCGTTACATAGTATGCCAAAATGCTCTTGATGGTAGAATGGTAAAAAGTAACCAGCAACTTCTCACCCAGACCACTCTTTTTCAGCAGCCTCAGAAAGTGCAGACACTGTTGGGCCTTCTTTGCAGTGGCCATAGTGTGGACTGACCAAGTAAGATTGTCAGAAATATGAGTTCCTAGAAATTTAAAACTATGAACTCTTTCCACACAGTCTCCTTTGATATATAGTGAGAGAGGCTCTGCTTTGCATCTTCTGAAGTCTATAATCAATTCTTAGGTCTTTTTGATGTTCAGGGCGAGGTTATGACTTCTTGCACCACAAGACCAGTCTGAGAACCTCTGACTGTCTCGTCTTCTCCTGATATGAGTCCCACCAATGTGGTGTCATCTGCAAATTTTATAGTATATAAATAGTATAGAATGGTATAGGATCTCCTGCTTGAGAGGGATGGTGGTGGACTAGAAGACCTCCAAAGTCCCTTCCAACTCTGTTATTATGTTGCAAGTAAAGGATCAAACACTCAGTTGATCCAAAAAAGGGAACCTTGTGCTTGTGGGAAAACGCTAGGACAAAAAGGGAAAAAAAAGATCATTAGAGAGGCCGAGCAATATTTAAGTTGTTTTGATCCTGTTGCAGCTTTCCTGCACTAGTATGTAATGCCAACCCTTGTTACTATTCCCCATTTAAGTTCACTAATGAAATGAACTGAGGTTTCAACTGCTTCAGCTCTTTCTTCTGAATACAAAATTTATTCTATTTCACTTTATTATTCTTATTCTTTATCACTTCAATTGGCATGGGAATGTTTGTGCATTCTTGTGTCTGAAAGTCCTTTCCGTGGTGGGAGCTGATCTATGTGCCCCATTTTTGCAGCCTTAGTTCTTTTGCTTCTATTGAGTATATGAAACATGATACGTAAGTAGAATGTGCTCACTGGTGCATGTGATAGATAATTCTTCATTTGGGCCCAAGCTCCATTTATCCATGACATCCTTTAGCAAAGGATGAGTTTAGCAAATTAATTTGTCTGCTCTGTTTACAGTTTCTTAGGTGCTTTTTAAGCTGCCTGAAGAAAGCCAAATGCAATCATTTGAAAAGCTATGGTATGTTTGCTTTTATAACATGATGTCTTTGATTTCCTTTCTGTAGAAATGAGTCACAGAACATCTGATTTTTCAAAAATCATCAAAGCCGCTGAAAACTGCTTACGTGAACTCCTGTGAGTTATCCTGTTTATTCACGCCATTAAAAGCCTGACTTCTGAAAATACTGTAGCTGCAATATATGTTTTCCCTTTGGATGTGTAATATATTTATGATGTTTCAATGAAACATTATATGTGTATGGCTTATTGCTACAGAAATAAAATGGGACACTTTATAAATTTGTTTTTGGCATGGATTGTTATACATTTCTTTTCAGGCAGGTTCTTTTATCATTTTTGTTTTATGTTAGCTTGTAATAGCCATGTGTTACAGTGGTGGGATTCAAAAGTTCCCACTACCGTTTCTGTGGGCGTGGCTTGGTGGGCGTGGCTGCAGGGGTGGGATCGTGTGATTTGCACAATTGTGTGTATGTACATTAAACGTGCACTTTGTGCATGCGTTAAAACAGTAAAAACTAAGCTACTGCACCTCTGAGCTGTTTAGCACAGCAATCCGCTCTGCTGCGCCAAACTGCTGAGAGGTTAAAAAGGACCTAAGAGCAGGCGGGTGGGCCCAACTGCAAAGCCTTGGAGAGACTTGGAGTGAACCAGTTCTCTGACAGCTGATCTTTGGCAGTACCGGTATGCCAGAACTGGGCCGAACCGGTAGAATACCGAAACTGGTCCGTTAAATCTAATGTCTATAATAGTATTTAACATTAATGGTTGGATCTCAACTAAATTCTTTGCATTTAGTCATTGTTAAAATCAGGTCGACATTTTTTTACACTGATCTAAACAGGATTTAAATTTAACTAAATTAGATCCAATGCAATCTTTTAAACCACTATATTGACTATTGGGAAGAGGCTAATTTAAAGTAGAGAATTGGTGAATGGATTTTAAAATCTTTTTTCTGCTAGAGGTATGTAGAGGATGTACCTGCCAATTGTCCTGAGAATTGTTGTAATGGGTAATTTCATAGAAAGGCAGATCCCCTTTGCTATGTGATATTCTTCTGCCATTCAGTATGACTTGACTCTTTTCATTGAAGTATATTATTAAATACTGATGAGGGGCTGAACCACAACATTGCTCTGCAAAAGTTGATACAATTATTTGGTAAAGTTTATAGTATGCATAAGCAAATTTATTGGAGAAAAAAAATCAAGAGTTTCATGCTGGGTTTTTTTGACTGCTTTATAACCTGATTGGGAGTATCTTCACTTTCTATTATGTCTTCTTTTGCCATATGGGTGCTAATAAGGGCATCCTGGGTGCTAATGAGGGCAGAATATATACATTTTTAATAGGGCATCAATCTGTGGCATATACTTTTCTGTATTCTGTACAGTGGTGGATTTGTAAACTGTACAGATGCAGATAGATAAACTCAACAAGACGTCCATAACAAAGTACATTTATTAGTTCATCAGGTATCCTCATAATTCACATTTGTGACGAAGTTCTTCTTTAATGACCAATCCTTTGTATATCTATCTTGTAGGTAAAAGATGGTTATCTCCTAACCCATCTCGTAGTGATAAAAAGCAGCTGCCATGAGTTAAGGAATTCAGGCAAAAGTGAGGAAAACTCCCCCAACCCATCAAGGGTCAAATTAGTGACCAATCGGGATTACAGATGTGGCCACGTGACATGAACTACATTTCCCAGATTACCTTTAACTACATTTACCATGATGCATTCCCTTAAGGGGACAGCTCACAATTGCTACCTAACTATCCAATTTCCATACACTGGCTGGATAGCACATATACTATACTGGATGTTGATTCATTCTCAACGCAATTGATGCCAATAGTTGAGCATGCCACTCAGAATATATTCCAGAGATGGAATGCTGATACTTTAATTTCAACAGAGCCTGGAAAATTGCCTTGAAGTTTTAGGAGCATCCCTCTACATTCTTTCAGTCCAACAAGTGCCGCTTTTGCTAGTTGTTGTCTTTTGTGGAGACCAGATTCTACCAAACATATCTGCATGTGGCATCTACTTGGAGGCTGACATGATTTCAACACTGTCACTGTGCACATTCTAAATTGGATGGCATGTGATGTTTCTAGTGTGGAGTGATTATAAAATTAGTTCTGATTTCTAGGAGATCTCTCTTTTAGAGAGCTAATTAAATCTTATTAATCCAATATTGAGCCATTTTTAAAATTCAGTCTGGCATTTTGAGAAGCAGAATAGCTATGCATTCTGCCAACAAAAAATAAAACAGTATAAAATTAATAGATTACCAAGGTACTTCAAGTTTTAAAATACGAGCAAATATATGCATTGTATTTTACAAATAATATTTATCACTCTGGCAGAAGATTATGCATTGAGCCAACATTTGGGGTGATTACTTTTTAAATAAACATTAATGTCTTGTAATGTAATGTAATATAATGTATTATGCATGTAATGTAATGTATTGTAAAAGTTTTTCTCTACTTGGATGCTGCCTTCCATTTTTACCAGGCATAATGACTGAATTATCACTCCTCCCTTTCTTTTGTTTTGCACAGCAATATACCAGAAAATTACAAAGTGATATTTCTCCAAGGTGGTGGATCTGGCCAATTCAGTGGCATTCCACTTAATCTCATTGGGCTTAAAGAAGCCAGATGTGCTGATTACGTGGTTACAGGAGGTTGGTCAGCCAAGGCAGCAAAAGAGGCAGAGAAATATGCAAAGGTGAACCTTGTGCATCCCAAGCTTTCAAGTTACACAAGTAAGTTAACTTACTTGCAGGAAAAAGTATACTAGGTTATTTTCTTTCTATTGTTTAATAAGACTTCACAGTATAGAACCGTATACATATGCAACTCTTCTGTACCTGTCTCTCTCTGCACTTATTCCTCCCTATCACAGTTTCCTTTAGCTGGTCCAAAAGGATGCTATAATTGATGGCATTAAAAGTCACTGAGAGTTCAAGGAAGTCTTTACTAGCACTGCTGCATATTCCTGAGAAATGCCATCAATGTTGGTGAAGTATTGTGCCCAGGCATAAAAGCCATTTATAAAAGGTCCAGATAATCAGTTTCTTCCAGGATCCTTTGCAACTGCAACCTTTTAAATAAACTTCCACAGAAAGGGGAGGCTGGAGGCTGGACAAAGAAATTGTCTGGGGCAATTGAGTTTAGCAATGGCATCTTAAGTAGGTGGCACACTAGTGAATGTACACACATATTCAGAGAGGCTGATAACACTGTATTGGAACTAACCACATGCAATCTCCTGGGAGGACATCAGCATTCAGGGCAAACAGGGCAAAAACAACAAGTAGCCAGGTTAACAGTCTCAAAGATGCTGTCAACTTCATCAGGCGTTACGGGATCAGGCTACTTCCACTAACCAAGTGTGATGTTGCCTCCATCACATCTAGATCAGCTCATTTGGAGCCCAATTTTGTAAACCTGCTAAATGCCTAGCATATTCTTCACAGCAGCCCAGTACATAGTTCTGTGGTCCGTTCCTCTCCCCAAATGATCATGTCACTCCATAAAAGGCAGCTAGGAGGCTGTCAGCAGACATAATAAGAATGGAGAAATAACTATGATCTGCTGTTATATAATGTCTGATATGGGCTCTTACATAGGGTTGATTAGGTTCACTTTTTAGTTTTCTCCGGTGGTGCTCTTGGGTCCTGTTGGTATTTCTTGATATTTCATCTCTCAGAGTTCCTAAGAAAACCAATGGACATTCCCTCACTTTGAAATACTGCGCATCAAGAGGCTACACAGGAGCAATCCAGTCAATATCTCTTGTCACCTTCCTATTTCCAGACAGAAAGTAAGGGTTCAAACATATAATCCCACCAGATCCTTGGGGACCCCTCTCCAACCTATGTCCCTTGAAACAATTCTGTATCATCAGTCTTGGGTGGACTGATCTAATAGACCCTACCTTTCTGTAGGGAAAGATAGTGGGAGCGATAATATTCATGTGTGTGGGTCTTTATAAGATCTCTTCATTTTATAATAGCAGACAATGTATGCAGTAGAGATCTCTGTGGATCAAGCAACCTTGACTATTTGTTTGGAAAGCTAGTTAGATGAATGGATGAAAGAACAGAAAAGAAAGATCGCCCTGCAGATACTATTCCATTGGAAGGGGAAGATTGCTTTGCTGTCTCCTTTAAATGCCAAGAGCACTGATTTCTCCCCCTGGCCTCCTTGTTATGACTTAGACCTCCTGTCCATTAAGTGGCTTTCAGTATCTTCTTTTGCTTTGTTCTCAGATATCAAAGGAAGGTATCCTGGATCTCTTTGAAGAGACAATAGCAGTTTCTGCATTCTTTGTTTGAAGAGCCTCTGCTTTGCTTATTTTTGACTGTTGGTTACTTGGTAAACTCAATAAAATTAGATCTACTTTTGGAAAATAAAGATTTGTCAGGCAAGCACGAACTGGTTAAAATCCAAAAACTAATGTGCAAGAGGAGGGGAATAATTCTGCAGGCGAGTACAAAAGAAACATATCAAGAATACAGATATTCTTGGCTTCTTTTCTGAATCCTCTTGGCTTTACATAGTTATTGGAATTTTCCTGCCAGAGACTCAAGATCCTCCCTCCTAAACATTAGAGGATCGGATATGGATGCTGCAAATTTCTTTAACTTGAATACACTTTAGCCATAATTAATATGGACTTCACACTTATACATTTCTTTAAAAGAGTCTTTGAAATTCTGAAATATGACCAATGTAATATCTTGTGTACAAAATTATCTTCAAAATAAATGTCACTGTTATATAAAGACTGATAAGTACAAGGGTAGGCAATTTAGTGTCTGCCAACTAATTTGGGCTACAATTCTTTTATCTCGTAACTGTATTGACTGTGGCTGATAGGAATTTAAAACATCTGGAAGGTCTTTAGTTTCCTATCACTGAGCTAGTGGGCACATATCATCATATTTCTGTTCTAAAAGATGGATTGCGTTACTCTGGATTCGTTGCAGTGTTTCAAAGTTGGTTTCTCTAGGTACTGCAGATATTGGGTATTGAATGTTTGCTTTTGTCTCTTGCTTCTGTTGCAAACCAGCAACCTTTGCTCATTCCCTGACTAAGATGTCAGGTTCCTAATCATGAGGAATTCATGGATTTCAAAGTAAATAGATGAACAATTTTGGTATGTGTTTGTGTGTGAGAGAAAGTATAACATCATAATTCTCATATTTTATTATTACTTATAAAGATTCTGCTGATATCCAGGTACATTAATAGCCTAAGTTTGGAAAAGTAATTAAGGATTAATTTACTTGCTTCAAAAATAATTTAGAATAATTTTCAGCAGAGAAGTTCCCTATTGTTCATTAAAGCAACCCACCTTTTTTTAAGGCTACTGAGCTTTAAAAAGTGTGTCTGCTTTAAAAAGTTGACTTATTCAACTTACAGCAACTCTTACAGTACCTGCAATACTTTTTCAGGATCATGCAGAGGCTTTAAAAAAATTGGCTACTTTAATGAGTAGCAGAGATTCTCTACCATGTAAGGTTTGAAATATCTTCTGAATGATTTTCAAAATAAGAATTAACATTCAAAACTAGAGTGAAATATCAGATAAATTGCACACATGGAGCTTTTGTAGTTAAAAAAAAAAGTATGTTCCTTTAAATGCCCAAATACTTTGAAACTGAAAGTTATTTTGATTGCTAGTCAAATACTTTTTTTCCATATCAAGTGGATTTTCCTCTCCCAGTTTATCAGACTCTGCTTTCTTCATGCAATTGCACAAGGTTGTGGAGGCTTACGTATTTTTTGTTTTAAACATGTTCCTTACTGTAGTAGGAGATTAACTTTTGCTGGCAATGCATTTGACCTTTGGCAGTCATTCCTGTCATATCAATGCAACCAACAGGCTAAAATTAAAAAAAAATCAACCCATTGTTTCCCATCATCTTATCTTTTTTCAGAAATCCCTGACCCAAGCACCTGGAACCTTAATCCTGATTCCTCTTATATCTATTATTGTGCTAACGAGACTGTTCATGGTGTGGAGTTTGACTTTGTACCTGATGTTGGTAAAGCAGTTATAGTTTGTGATATGTCATCAAACTTCCTCTCCAGACCAGTGGATGTTTCAAAGGTAACTTTCCAAAAGGCATTTTGCAATATGTAATGATCTCAAATTTAAGGTCACCAGGGCCAGGACCTCTGCTCCTCTTACTGAGGGCTGATCATGTTCAATTTATAAGTTTGGATATGTTCAATGCATTAATAATGAAGCAGTTAGAACTGTATAAATGTTTTGCAAATGCACTCATAAATGTAATGGATCTTTCTTTTTATTCCCCACCCTCCAATGATAAGTTTGGTGTCATTTTTGCTGGTGCCCAAAAAAATATTGGTTGTGCTGGAGTCACAGTGGTAATAGTGCGTGAGGATTTACTTGGCTATGCTCTGAAAGAGTGCCCCATTGTGTTGGACTATAAAGTGCAAGTAGAAAACTCTTCGTTATACAACACACCTCCGTGCTACAGGTAATTTTGCTAAAGTTAATATTAATTTTGTTCTACTAATTACTTAGAAGTTTCTTACAATTGACTTACTTTTTGATAATTAGGGGAAAGGAAGGTCAAGAGAAGTTGGAGAACATATGTGAGGTCAAGTTCTAAGTTGGGAGGGCTTCACAAATAGAGCAGGTTCTTCAATGTTCAGAGGTCCCAAGACAATCTTGAACTAGTTGTTATGTCTCCTCTTTCTCATGTTGTTATGATTATATGAGGACAATTAATATCTGAATAGGAATTCGATGATTGCAAACAGAATCCTAAATGAAGCTTATTTATGGTTGTTCCCTTTTGACTATTGCCCAACAATACATTGAAAGAGACCACGATGTATTTGGAACAAACCCAGGCATTTCTTTGACTGGGTTTCTCCTTCCACACTATACTCTTCTATATGTCAGCTGCAAATATCCGGTTGAAATAAATGCTCACTGAGTGAATTTTGAGATAGTCACTTTCTACCTCACAGGATTGGCTATGGTGATGTAAAGCAGGAGATAGTACTATATATCCCAACTTGAGCTCCTGAATGAAATGTTGAGATATGAATCCAGCAAGCAAACTAATATGATAGTGGCTGCCATTCCATTAACTCTGGATCCAATGGCATTTAAGTAGAGATTCGCTTTAACTAAACCAAGTAATTTGGTACACTCAAAAGAATTGGACCACACTCTTTCTGAGTCTACATATACTGTAGCTTTAGACTTTAGGTGCCAGATGGCTGCTCCTCATCTAGATTTATCAAGAAATGGAGGGAAGGGAAATAATTTTTCCTTGTGGCCCCAAATGGCAAGCACTTACTGTTTCCCTTTTTGCTATTGGTGAATGTTGGATGTATTGTCCTATCTAGTCCATTTAGTACCAGCACACAAAACCTATTGTGCTAAGCTTACTTTTGAGGGAAACTCTTAAACTCTTTGAAGAACATTTCAGAAAATTTGAGTGCTACAAGAAATGTTAACTCTAGAACAGTCTGTTCTTTGTGCTACATAATACAGGACAGAACAGCCCTCTCTTCTGGGGCTGATCAGCTGCAAATTTCTAAGCTCAACATGTTTGGTAAAGATTTTGGTCACAGATGTATAATTGTACTAGCATATTTGCAGAACATACCATGTTTTAGTATGATAATTATTAACCAGTAAATTGGCTGGCTATGTGCATTCCAAATTTATTTTTAAAATCAAACTCACTGTGCCGTGTGTGTGGCTAGAGATTGACTAACTTTTCAGCTCTGCCTACTACTTTTCTTCCTTTTTAGTGACAGCATGGGTTGCCAAGATCCTAAATTAAATGTTTTAAGAGTTGGCAGACTGATGCACTGAATTAAATTCCTGCAGTGTGGATCATTTTAACTTCCTGTCAATAGCGGACTTGCCTTTCTGACATTAATCTTCTGGGTAGATATTAATAACCTTTTTTCCCCCAGAAGAAATCTCATTTCCTAGCTACAAGGATTTGCCTGATATTTAAATCTATGACTAAACCTGCTTTAGGGACAGCACTGAAACTAGCAGTGTGGCTTTAAAATGGGTCATTCAGTTATACTTCTCTGCCCGCTCCCCCCTCCCATCTGTTTAGGGAATAGGGAAGCTTAGTTGAAATTCAGCTCAATGTGGAGAAAGGATTCTGCATTGGCCAACAGGGAGAAGCAAATCTGACTTGGCAAGAGTGCACAGGGAGGCAGGGAAAAAAAGCTCATGAACTGAATGCTGTCATCAATGTTTGTAGATTATATTCTGCCAATAAAAAGCCAAAAGGCCAGCAAAATCTTAGGGGATGGCAATATTTCTCTTGTAAGGTTTTACATGGTTTCAGCCACTCAGAGTTGTTGAGAGTTGGGCAGAATGGAAGTTTAATGAACAATAATAAACTATTATTGCTGATCACATAATAAGCCAGATGTTTAGACTGTATTTGGCATTTTATCTACCTATCAAGTCTTTCCCAAGGACCTGGGATAGGCAGATGTTGTTTGATAGTATAAAAGGTATCCTTGCAGGGTGTAAGCTGCTCCAAATAAAGCTGTCTTTTGCAATTGACTGATGGTTATTTTGTCAATGCCGTTGGCGTTCAAGTGGTGTTCCAGATGTTTTGGAATTGCACCCAAGGCACCTATTACTGTTGGTACTATCTTTGCTTTCTTTTGTCACAGTTGCTCTTGTTGTAATGTTTTTAAAGAAAAGAAGTGTTTAGTTTAAACATTGTTTCACAAACAATGCTTCTTTGCAGCATTCACCTGAAAAGGCCACATTATCTGAGACCAGTTTTACAGGGACTAAGCATGCACCAGCTCTGTGAAGAATTTTAACTTTTGAGCATAGAGCTTCTAAAGACTGGGGCAGTTATAAAACTATACTGGCCACTGAAAGACTGAAGATACTGTTGGTTTTAATACCGTTAAGTGCTGGACAGTAGTTTGGTCCCAAGACTGTTGATTTATAATAATCCTCAAGTTCAGTGAACAGAGTACTTCTTATAGTAGCTAGGAAGCTGGAATATTTTGGTTAAAAGCCTTCTGTGGCCCTGAATGTATTCAGAGGCTTTGAATACCGTTAACCTTGGCAAGAGGATAATAAATATCTTTCAAAGTAGGTTGAAAGGATTGTTGAGAGATTTTGTGAGTAAAGGTACTTGAAATTGTTTGAAACTCTAGTGTACAGTAGTCATACTAGTGATTGTGGTAGATATTATTCGGTTTCAACTTTTTGCATTGTTCAGAAATGTACAAATGTTTACCTCCAAATCAATTAAAAACGTTTAGGATGGAGGCTTCTTGTGCTTTTTAAAGACAAATTTAAAGATCACATTGTGTGAAAATTCTGAGACTGTGCTAATACTGGAAGGCAATCCCAACCTCTGAAGGGCCCAATATTGGAGAACACTGGTCTAATAGTTTTTGACGTATTCATTAAACACTATAGCAAAAGAAAACCTTTTGAAAGTATTGCAAACATGCACACAATTTATTATTATGCAAAACAGAGTCCACAAGAAATTTTGTAGCTAAAATTGCACTAAGCGAATTGCTTGCATTTTGTGCTTTCATTTCCATGCAATAACTTTCTTTGAAAATGGCAGCTGACAAAAATGCATGAAAGCTACTGAGTTCCTAGCTAATTGTTGTTGGCAAGTAGCTTTGCAAAAACATGTTACTGTATATACATGAAAGAAAGGGGTGGATAATTAGTTCAATGGATAGCTGAGGATAGTGCTACATATAGTGCTCATAGTCATGGAATTCTGGAAAATGAAGTCCGCCCATCTTAAAGTTATTAAGGCTGGGAAACACTGTCTTTATAGTGTGAGAAACTTTAGAGGCTTATCAATTGTCTTGCTTGCTTAAGTTGTTTAAGCCTGCTGGCTCTGCTGAAGCACTTGCTGATCTAGACAAATGTGGTGGGAACTGGGTTGACTTTGATATACAGTTAGAGATTTCCTTTTTCGAATCTCCATGATTTTGAGTCAATTCTATGCTAGATTTCCTAAGGCCTAATATTTTATATTAGAGACACAGAGTAATTGAATGAGTAATTGGTAATTGGTGTGCCTGTCTTCTTGATTCCAGTATCTACATCATGGGCTTGGTCTTGGAGTGGATAAAAAACAATGGTGGTGTTATGGCTATGGATAAACTCAGCCAAATTAAATCACAAATGGTTTATGATATTATCGACAAATCTAATGGATTCTATACGTAAGTATGATTACTGTAAAGAAAGGAGCTTATAGTAAGGCATGGCTTGATGCCTGAATATATCTGTTCATGTCAAGAAAGAGGGAATTAACTCTCTTAAAATTGCCATTGAAACTTGTCCATATGTTAGAGGCAAGCAAAGAAGTCAATGATCATCACATCAGAGGCCTTATGTGTCCTTTTCGATAAACACAAAAGAAAGACCATAAATCTATAGCAAACAGAAGAAAATGTCACATGAAACATTACTGTGCAAAGCAGAAATATTTTGGAAAGATATTTAAAACTTTTGTCTGATGTAGGAAGGGGCAGAAAAAGATAACCTTTAAAGTAAATAAATGAGTCCTAATAGCAAGATCGGTCACTTTTATAGTTTGACCTACTGTTTGGCAAAAGAAGTTCAAGAGTAAAATAACAATCTGGCTTGCAGATTAACAACTTGCTTCAACATCCAGTTGCCTCTTTCCTCCAAGTAATGTGCAAGTGTGGAATAGCTATAATGTAGAGGTGGGTTAACATGTTGTACTTAACTATGATTGAAGAATCACAGTTGGCTGGATGCCTAGAACATGTTAAGCCATAACTATAACGTTTATGCAGAAATCCAGATTTTAAAAGGAAAGTAATGATTGGAGTAAATGAGGTGTTTATTCCATAAAGCTTGTAGAACCCAGGAAACTCTTCTTTCATTTATGGAGAGACTGACAGGTGTGATGTATGTACCTTGAATCACCTTTCTCCTTCAAAACTGGATCTCTTCTCAACCCTAATAACCTTTCTTGAACTTTTAATAAACCGCCCTGAAACATTTCTTGAAGTGGTTCGCAAACAACATATTAAAATTTACGATGGCTTAGTGCAATGTATGAACCCAGACAGTGTGTTCAAGTACAGGCAAAAGGTCAGAGAGGGCCTACTCTGCCAATTTAGAGGAATAGCAGGAGCAGTAAGTGGCAGCTTCCGCTTCCAGTTCTACTTATTATCAGTTGGATCTCTGAAGAGGAAGAAACCCACTGTCTCATTATCTTTCTAGGGCAGGGGTCTCCAACCTTGGCAAAGCTGGCTGGGGAATTCTGGGAGTTGAAGTCCACCAGGCTTCAAGTTGCCAAGGTTGGAGACCCCTGTTCTAGGGAACTTCAACTTTCACCCCAGTGTCATGGTCCAGTGGGTCCCCCCTCCCCATTTTTTCACGCTATGATATCTGGCAGGTAAAATATTATTTCCCCAAGTTTCCGATCAAGAGGTAAAATTAAAGACTAAATTTTCACTAAAGAAAACTGTCCATGTTCAAGTATATTAATATTGAATACCAATATTCAAACACATTTCAAAATCGGCCATGTTTAAGCGAAATTCATTTGTTGTTCTCCCATCTTGGAGTCAGTTTGGTCTCAAGCCTGCTTCCTATCTCATTTTTTTTAGCATCTTTATTCTGAAATGTGGTTAAATGAACAGTTTTAACAACAGTTTCATACAGATTGTCTAGGGATAAACTTCAGGGTCGCGGGTTTAACACATCATACTGTAGAGGTATTTTATTTCTTTATATTTCTTTATATAATAATGTATTGGCTTGCCCATCTTACCATAGGGTAACTCAGCGTGGCTTACAGTTACCAGTTTGATGCTCGGTTTGTTGATTACTTTAGGTACAAATATTTTTAAAATTCCTTCTAAATTGAGCACATTGAGCTGAAGACAAAGCATAATCATGTCTCAAGAAAGAATTCTGGCTTAAGCCATTCGGCCTGGTCCTTTCCCCTAAGTGTTCAGATGGGGAAGTCTACTTGAAGCTTATGTTTGGAAGGACAAGAGAGATTACAGTTTTTCAAATAATTGTTGCCACTTTTTAAAATGTTACTCCTCTAATTGAGTTACTAATTACTGTTTGGTGCTTATAAAACAATTATCTCTTTAAGAGCATGCGTGAATCCAAGAATTTATGGCAATTGCCATGACTTTTATATACACTGCTCTTGGAGCCAGAGGTGATATGCTTCTTCAAATTAGACACTGGGGAAAATCAGTAGGACTCAGCCTAGTCTCTCTCTTCTGGTCTCTCAGGGCTCTTACATTAACTAATGAGAATTATGCTTTAGTTCAAGAAAAGCTTCAAAGGCTTAATGATTTTTTAAAAGAAAAATTAAGGACTGTTCTCATTAATTAGCCTTTGACTCTGATTCGCAACATGTTAAGTGTTCAATGCAGTGCAAGCTGGTGTGCATAATGATCACATATGTCCTCTGCATGAGAAGTGCTTATCTGGTCGGGCTGGCTAAGAATAATGAAAGTTGACCTCCAGCATATCAAGCGGACACCAAATTGGAGAAAACTGCTGGAAAAAGTCCTTTTGTTGAACAGAGTTTTCAAATGCCATGTCATTATCTCTCGAATAAGTTTTGCAGAGAAAAGCAGCTTCTGTGACTGATCAAATACCATGCTATTTAGAAACACAACTAGCTCACCAATAATTCAATACATCAACTAATATATGTTATAACAAATCAATAAAAAGTGAAGCGGTAATAGCTTCTATGTCTGTGACATTTACAGATGCCCCGTGGAAAAAAAGAGCAGAAGCAGAATGAATGTTCCCTTCCGGATTGGCAGCATTAAGGGTGATGAAGCTCTAGAAAAAGAATTCCTTGAAAAAGCTGTAGAAAACAACATGATATCCCTGAAAGGTCACAGGTAAGACAGAGATTTGTTAAACAAAAAATAAAAAAAACCTTTGTCTCAGGTCTTTCTAAGATATGTCTGGATAAAATGAGTCTTGAGCTTGTGGTTTATACATATTTGGATACATCCATTTACTAATTCAAGAATGACAAATACCTTCTGTTTTCAGAATTAATGGACAAAAATATAACACAAAGTAGACAACCTGAAATCTAATGGGTGATTGTTTCAATTGTGTCATTGTTCAGATCAACAGAAAGACCACAGGTGGGGGAAAAACTAATGGGAACAGGAGGGATTTCTGAATTCCTGCTGGCTTCCCCACTGAATTTGCTTGTGATAAGCTTGCAGGGAGAAAGTCAGTGGAGAAACCAGCAGGGAAGGTTGCAAGTTGCTTGGATAAGTCTTCCCCCAGCCATTCATTTTATCTTAGTACCTCATGCCAGCCACTCACACATCCATACACACTTTCTCTTCATGCAACACCCTTGTACACTGTCTCTGACTTCACCACATCACTTGGGCACCCTTCATACCCTCCATAATCTTTGCCCCACCTCTTGCGCATCCCCTTGCTTCCTCCCCATCCAGTTTTCCTGCTGCTGGCCTTGGATTTATAATTTCTGCTAGTGAGAAGCAGGCAGGGACCTTGAAAATCATAACCGTGTTTAAACTTCCTGCTACCTTCCCCATTGACTTATGGGAAGCTGTTAGAGAGTGTTGGAAGTGACAATCACATGACTGCAGCTGACCATAGCAGTGTGGTAATGCTGAAACAGTCACAACTTCCCCAAATTTAAATCCCATAGAAATAATGGTCCTGGATTTAGGATGCATTCTGTAAGTTTGAGTTACATCGATTAAAAACAGTTGACCTATGATGCACTGTTTCGTCCAGTTGAAAGTTACAAACAGATGAACAGACACAAGAGTTTTAGTTGTATATAAATAAGGGCTATAGTGAATGTTTGCTCATGTATCTTTTAAAAATATAAACTTTTCATTCAAGCAATAATTTCTGGATCCCAGAGGAGTTTTGACAGTCCTGGATCATATGAATGTGATAATTTCAAGGTGAAATACAGATACTGAAGACATACTGTACATACTGGATGATTCAGGATCCTTTGCTTAAGGACAGTGAAACATATTCAGAAGGGAAAAAGCAGAATTTAGTCCCTTTTATTGATAATAGCCTGAAAGGAAAAATCATTTGGTTCTGAGGTAAATAAGCCTCATTAAAAATGAGGCTCTTCTGTTTCTGACCTCATGATTGCCTAATGTCGACAGCTGGAGATTTTTTCACAATTACTTTAGGTTTTAGGATAATAGAGCCCAGGTTTTTCCAGCAGTCAACTGATGCTCAACTGATCCTTATTGAAAATATATAATTATAGACATATGCCTAACATGTACATGTAATAGAGCCACGGTGGCGCAGTAGCTAGAATGCAATACTGCAGGCTACTTCTGCTGATCACCGGCTGATAGCAGTTTGGCAGTTCGGATCTCACCAGGCTCAAGGTTGACTCAGGCTTCCAGCCTTCTGAGGTTGGGTAAAATGAGGACCCAGATCGTTGGAGGCAATATACTGACTCTGTAAACCGCTTAGAGAGAGATGTAAAAGCACTGTGAAGTGATATACAAATTGTAAGTGCTATTGTTATTGCTACATTCTTCATTCTTTTGTTCTTGTAGAATAGATTTCTTTTATCGGCCAAGTGTGATTGGATACACAAGGAATTTGTTTTCGGTGCATAAGCTCTCAGGGTACATAAAAATAGATTCATCAAGAGAAATAAGATACAACACTTAGTAATAGTCATAGGATACTAAATAAGCAATCAAATCATACTAGGAAACTAAATAAAACAATATAAACCATAAAGATTTATATTGTGTTGTATCTATGGAGATTCTCAATCATCCAGGTCATGATTGTCCAAAGATGCTTTTCCAAAAAGGAACTGGACTTTCAAGTTTTTTTCCTTCAAAACGTTTTGCTTCTTATCCAAAAAGCTTCTGTTTTGCAAGGGAAAAACCCAAGAAATTCAATTGCCTTTTGGAAAAGCACTTTTGGGACATTCTTGTATGTGGTTTTTCTTCCCAGTTTCATATTGCTTGGATCTTCCTTTTATGCTTATATTCTTTCAGAATAGTAAAAAGTCATTGTGGATTAATAAACCTGTTTTCAGTATAAATAAATTATTTTGGCATTTGCAAAGAAATAAATGTCTTTGTGAAACCGAGTCACCATGCACCCTCTCCTCTCCTCATTTTCCTTCATATTTCAGATCTGTGGGAGGAATTCGGGCATCTTTGTATAATGCGGTGACGATAGAAGATGTTGAGAAGCTGGCAACATTGATGAAGAGCTTCATGAAGCTGCATTCATAACAAACTGAAGTAGATGGTGGTGAACTGCCTTTGAAATAAACCAGCAAAGAATTAGCAACTAAAAAAAGTTAATACAAAATATTCCATGACATTATATTTTTAAAACAAAGATGTTGATATTTTTTTCTGGCCAGTCAAATATGCATAGCAGTTTTGGCTGACTTGAAGATAGCCAAGCTGCAGATTTCACCCTAAAACCAGTGTTTGTTAATGTGACTGTAGAGTGGTCCATAAAAGGATTGGTAAGATTTTAATTTTTAAACAGATTATATTGATTATAAGATACCAAGAATTCTCTGAAACATATAGTCCACACACAATCCAACCTTGTACAGAAAATATTTAAGTATACTTTGTTACATTTTCCCGACATTTGTTTATCTTGATTTATTTAATTTGAAGTCTAAATCTTCAGAAAGACTGCCGTAAGCTTGAACTGGCCACTTTTTCAATGTCTGATCATTCCAAGTGCATATCACTAAAAGTGCCTAAAGAAATTGCTGCCAATTATGCAGTCCACAGGCCTCAATCTGGCAAATATTTTGAAACAATATGCCTAATGAATTGAAGGCCTGGCTCAATTGTTATTTTCTAACTATTAGCATATAGTTAACTATACCAAGTATTTTTTTTTTACTTTTAAAATAGTACACTTAAATCATTTTAGCAATCTTATGTTCTCAGCATAAAAGTAAAATTTTTTTTTTCCTATCCTTTTCCCTTTTGAAGTCAACATTACTTTAATGTTTTTATAAAACTGAGTTGATCTCTTATTGCAGTCAGACGTATAATTTTTTTTTGGATCAGATGTATAATTTGGCTTTTTCAGAAAAGGCAGGTTCAGTAAGCTGGGATTAAGTATGTGTTCTAAACACTCAATTCATAAAATCAAATTTAAAAAAATTAGAAGGATCCATGGAGATCATCTAGTCCAATTCCCGTCCCACTCCAGAGTTCCTGTCCTCAGCTCTGCATGTCTCCATCTAGGAGAATTGGTCCCTGTAAAACAACTCATATTCTTTATTTTTGAATGCCATCTTCATATATTGTGATCTTCATACATTCTCCATATTTACACCCTCAATCCAATTATCTCACTTGTCCAATAACGTTTCTGTTTGAAAAAAAGTAAAACAATTAGAATCTCATAATTAATGCAGAATTTTATTGCATTTGATATGGGTGCAGAATTATATTTGGGTAGAAGGCCATATGTTGTGTCCTGGAAGAAGCATTGAGAATTATGTGAAGGTGGGAAAGGTGTCCATCTGCAGAGTAAGCTATATTGTTCTTAATTCCAACCATTTTTAATCAGATGTTATTCACTCTCCAATCACATCTAGATCTAAAAGCATTACATTTTGAGAGATCTGCCTTCCACAGTATCTGCATGTCCTGTTATGATAGTTGATGTACTTTGGGTCTTTCTATTACAAAGTGTCATCAGATATCATGGTGCTTGACATCTGGAACAACATCCCCCTCCTTGGGATTTGCATATGTCTTGTTCAAATCTGGTTCTTCAAATGTGGCATTTCACTCAGCTTTGAATTAAGTTGGGTAGCAGGCTCTTTTCATGAGATGTTGTTTTTACTCTTTCCAGAGATATGCAATTTTATTTTCCTAGTGTTGTTAATTTGCTTTTAATATTGTATGTTATTCAGAGTCACTATGAGATCAGTCAGCATTGCAAATAAGATAAATACATTTTAAATAAGAATTGGCTACTTTAGCTTAATACTAAAATTGCTTAGCATTCCTTCAGCAGCTGCGTTGTATGCCATTCTGTACAGTATTAACATTATTTAAACATCTTTACTATACTTAATAGTATTCCTTGTTTATTTCTTGGCATAAGGTCTGAAATAGATGTCCACGTACTCATTTAAAGGTGTGTGCTGATTTTAAAATAGCAATGTTTTATTTTTTGTATTCCACCATTAATTGAAAAAAAAAAATAAAAAAACTTAAAATAGCTTTTTGTGCTTTGATTTTCTTTTAATATAAAACATGGTAAATATAAATTCTGTGAGACTCGTAGGATCATTAGCATTAAATATAAAACTTCTTAAACATCATGAAGATCATGGAAAAATATTTTTATTAATCTCACAAAGTTGAACTTTCTTTAGCTTGACTCCCTCTTCTTTGTGGCAGCCCTTGAGATATTGGAACATTGCTATCATGTTACCCCTAGTCCTTCTTTTCCTCAGATTAGACATGTATGTATGTATTATTTATATACATTTATATATATACACACATACACACACAATAAATTAGGGGAAGATTATATAGATTATGATCTGTTATGTATTCCTTTGCCAACCCAAAGCCAGTCTGTTAAACATCCCTACTCACACTGGTCCCTGTTTGGAGATTGTTGATTGTAACAATCTTGTGTATTTGAGGTTTTGCAAGCAAGAGTTCCCTTTTCCGTGCCAAATGAAGATATGATTGGTGCTGTCATCTTGGCCAATGATATTGATTAGTGGACTAGGAAATGATCGAAAGCAGGTCTTGTCTATCAAATCAAAAGAAAATGGTTCCATTAGAGTCAAAGGCACTACTTTTGTGCCTCGTGATATGCGTGGCAGTTCTCTGTTCTGAGGAGACTGAAGGTATGTAGTTTCATTTCTTTGAAACATAAGTTCCTATGTGAACCTTATTTTGCATTATTTTAAAAGGTTATATCCATTTATCTGAAATGCGTAATCTCATTCCTGAGCATGAACATGTTTGATATTAAACTGTCTTCCTAGAGATAGCTTTATTTTTTAACAGACATGACAGCATAGATCTTTAATCTTGTCTGCCAGCCCAAGATGCACTGACATTAAATTAAATTTGAGAGGTGAATTTAATATCACCTTAAGGTGGCTGAACATGGCAAAGAAAACAGATTTCTTATTTTGGGCCTCCAAATTATTAAATGTTAGAAGTAACAAAGATGGTAGAATATTTTGATGGATTAGTTTCTGTCAAATTAAGGTGAAAACATCATTAGGGTTGGTATTATATCAGCATATGATTAATGTTTGTTATATTACACTCTTCGAATGTTAAATAAAATGTGTGGAAAAAAATCTCTTCACATTTGATAAGGGTGTGCATAATTAAAAACTGAAATGTTACTTTGTTTTTAAGTGAAATCAATCATTTTAATTGGAAAGAAATATCCTTATTTCTGTTGATAATTGGACTCTCGATAATTTTAAATGGAGATTCATAACAGTTTGTGATAAATTGGCTCCTTTTAGGCTAAAAGAAGCTCAAAAATTATAATTAGCCCTGGATTACTCCTGGATGACTAGATCAAAGAGATTGAAGGAGATAGGAAGAAAAGCTGTTTAATACATGAAGATTTATTAGGTTTTAAAGCAGCTCAAGAATATACGTATGTTAGTAGCAAAAACAAAAGCTCCACAATTCCAAAAGAAAAAAAAAACCTCAAAGAGCATGAAAGGAAATGAGAGTTTTAGTCTCTGTGTAACATTTGAGCTGAAGAATTTGTGTCGGGGATTTAAATGTGCAGAACTTTTGTAGCAGGAATTGTTACTAAAAATTATTAGAAATCATAATTTGAACAAATATAATTAGCTCAATCTGATCTTAAATTCATTCTCTCTCTCTCTCTTTCTGTCTGTCTCTTTCCTTCTGTCCCTCTCTCTCACTCCTCCTTCAAAACCAGGACTTAAAAAAACCCCACTAGACAACCTATTCCCCATTGGATCTTTCCTTCCTTCCTTCCTTCCTTCCTTCCTTCCTTCCTTCCTTCCTTCCTTCCTTCCTTCCTTCCTTCCTTCCTTCCTTCCTTCCTTCCTTCCTTCCTTCCTTCCTCCCTCCCTCCCTCCCTCCCTCCCTCCCTCCTTACAATGCAACATCATTATGGTGTTTCATTAATACTACGTGTCTGTTCACGTTTCTTTCCTGTTTTGCTATTCATAGTAGTTATTTCCACATGGTGTAAGTCCAAATGGTTGTTTTTCTTCTCTTTCTTACTAGAAGGTCCAGAAAGAAAAGGAGAGATAAAAGTCATCCATATGCAAGTTTGTGTCTCTTATGTGGCAGTAGATTCTAAGAGAAAATGGTTGATATATGAAGATGATGATAAATTTATATTGGGAAGGGAAACAGTACACAATTTATTTTAATTAGTTAATTCAACTAAAGTGTGTGTGTGTGTATTGTTTTGATCTTGTATTATTTTTTGGTATACTTGCAGACAGATAGACAGACAGACAGATAGATAGATGCCTCTCGCGCACACACAGACACAGACACAAACACACACACACACATGTAGTAGGCAGACAAATATCTCCAAGATATGACATTCTGATGTTGACAAGGTGGGGAAGGTAGACACTGAAAAGGATTTGGACTGAATTTATGATTTTTTTCAGTTCCCCTTTTTTCAGGAGACAAGCATCATGTTACATTCAAGATTACCTTCCTTTCAAGCGAGTGCAGTAAGTAATATGTCAGCATGTATCACCTTGTATCAGCTTTATTATACTGCTGTTATCAGAATTCTTCCAGAGTTGAAGGTGACATGCAAACAGAAAGCCTTTGTAATGTCAGCAGCAAGGTGAAAAGTTACAGTAAATTAAGCCAGAAAGTCTGTAAAGCAATCTGCTTGCTTGCAGAGTGTGTCTAATAACGTTGGAACATTTTCTGAAAATAAAGAAGGGAAAAAAATCTAAATTTTGCTGAGCTTTCAGAAGGTGATACAGTCTTGGAAAAAGTATGTGAAGCAACTGATATGTTCTCTGAGTCAGTCAGCCTATCTTGGAACACACAATCCTTTGGTTTACTCATGGTATCTACTAGACCTCTTCTTCAGATTGGTGAAAAATCTTTGGGCCAATTAAATTTAGTTTCCTTTATACATGATAGCCTTTGAAGGGAGAGTTCATTTACAATTACTTTACTTAAGAGTAAAGTTCCCTTTACTCTTGTGGCAGGGGATTGTTCCAGAAGCAAACGGGTATGTTTATTGATACCATTACGTCATCTAAGTAACACGAGGCAAAATCAACCGGAGGAGAAGTTAGAAACTATTTACCCATAATATTTTCAGTCAGTCAGTAAGTTTATTGTTGTAACTACAGGTACGTATTGTGTCATAAAATACAACGAAATAACAGTTAAAGAATAAGATTGTAAAAAAAAGTAATACAAAGAATATTGACTGTAAAAGGGTTACAGCAAAACAAAGGCAAAGCTGTAATTAAAAATTTCTAAGTTTAAATGGCAGCAGAGCAAAGGTAGCAGCTTGGTTGCTGACAGTTGGGACTACTTCTACAAGAAATAGTTCAATTTTTTTTGAGGTTACAGCCCTTGCATTCACATTCATCAGTAATTTGGTCCTGATCTCATTCTACATGCAGAAATAGTGCCCCCTACCCTTTAAAAAATATGTGGAGACTTGGCACTTAGTTCAGAGATTCAAAAACATCTTTTTTTATTGTTAAAATAGCCTACTGTATTCTGGTTTTTTAATGATTAATTTTCCATCAATGATGTTCTGAACACTAACGGTACAACTTCAATAACTTCCTTGTCCTTTCACTGATATTTCATTACATCAATTATTTTTCATTTGCTTGGTTTTCCTTTTTAAAATAAATAAATAAAAATAAATAAATGAATGAATATAATAATGAATACTGGGAAGGGGAAATGAGAAAAACCTTCAGTTTCTGAACAATCTAAAGTATTATCCAAAGTATTGTCCCTAACCCTAACAAAGCAATATATTTTGGTATTACTACAATATTCACTTTTATTCTCTCAGTGGTTCTTTTGGTATCGATATAAAGATGTTCCTGTGTGTCATGCCCCTGTTGAAGACTGACTCCGAGGGAGAGGAGGAAAGCTAGAGGGAGTGGAAGTGTGGCTCCGGAGGTTGTAGAGAAAGCTGGGGAAGGGCACAGGCCGGCTGGGCAGTCAGAGGAGGACCCATGTCCATCCCCTCTCCATCCTAGGGCATACAGGGAGGAGAGGATAAGAGAGAAATGTGAATGGTGTGGTCTAGTGGGGGGGGGGGGAGGAAAGAGCCTTGATCCTCTTCATGGGCTGCAGCTGTGAGAACTGTTAAAAAGATGGTGCATGAGCCAGTGCTGGGGACAAAGCGTGAAAATATTTCTAGTCTGTCTGTTCTTACCTGAGTTTGGGTTCCTTCCCTTGGTGTATTCCGATATCTGTGGACGTCTTCAAGCCCTTATCTTGCCTGGTTCCCTTAATTGCTTCAGTGTGGTTTGTGTTGTTTTTTCTATTTATAATTTATAGGTATTTTTAGTTTAAACGGCATTTCCTACTTTTTGCAACTGTTTGTGGGGGAGTTTTTTGTCTCAAATCAAGGATATTTGGAGCTTTGAAGCCAAGTTGAAGGAATTAAAGGGACTTCACCTGTTTTTGTACCTGGGTTGTTTTTATATCCCACCCTGGGTCATCACACTGTGATTCTAGTTTTTCATTTTGAAAAATGGTATTGGATAATGTTATTGGACATAAAGGTTTTCCTATAGCTGGTCAAAGGTGCAGAATTTCCAGCTCCCTAATGTTTCTTATGCAGACCGTCTTTCCCCAGTATAGGAAATTGTGTTTTAAAAGCAGGTGGCTTTTCAAGATTGAGTGTTCATTTTAGTTCCCTTAATTTCTAAAAAGGTTTAAAAGTGGGTTGTTATCTGCCGCTGCCTTTAAAATAGCTTATTTTGAATTACCATTTATTTTGTTTTATGCTTATTAGATATTAATCAGAAATCAAACTGAAGTGGGGCATTCAGACTGAAATCCTATATAACTATCTGGAGAACTTTAATGCAATCACCATCTTCAGCTGAGAACTCAGTGGGATACTTCATAATGGTATAAAGTATTTATACTGATTAAGCCTCTGGTTTTTTTAGTAGGGGAAGGTGGCTTTGATGGCAATTTTTACTCTCTACCCATTATAGACCCCAAGATAAAAATACTTACATAAATCTGCATTTAATCTGTTAGCTTAGAAAAACAACAACACATCCCTGCTGTTATAACTACTTTGTTACTTCCAAAGAAAAGAGTGGAAAGCTTCCATCTATTGTCTTCATCTACCACACGTGTAGCAATAACTATACACCCAGTTCATAAGTTTTGTGAAGTTTCCTGTATGTAATATACAATAGGTAGTCCTAGACTTACAACAGCTCTAGTGAGTGCTTGAAGTTACAATGTCACTGAATAATGTAACTTGTAACCAGTGGTGGGATTCAATTTTTTTTACTACCGGTTCTGTGGGCGTGGCTTGGTGGGCATGGCTTGGCTTGGTGGGTGTGGCAGGGGAAGGATACTGTAAAATCTCCATTCCCTCCCCACTCCTGGAGGAAGGATACTGCAAAATCCCATTCCCTTCCCACCCCGCTAACTTGCTTTCCAGCTCCATTCTCCTGTGCAGGACAACAAAAGAAGATCCAGATGATCAGCTGGGATTCAGGAGACAAAGAATAGATGGGAATGGGACCAGTCACAGGTGGTATTTGCCGGTTCTCCAAACTACTCAAAATTTTCATTACCAGTTCTCCAGAACTGGTCAGAACCTGCTGCATACTACTCTGTTTGTGACCATTTTTCACATTTATGTCTGTTGCAGCATCCTCATGGTCACATGATCAAAATTCAGATACTTGGCAACCGACTCATATTTATGACAGTTGTAGTTATTATTTAGGGTATGATGCATATATGAGGGAAGAGAAGCAAACATATATACATAGTCCATGTAATTATAAGGAAAACTTCTATGTGGATATGGCAGTGGCCTCATAAATGGATGTGCAGTTCAGCTATCCAGGTGATCACCTCTGATATTGCTTCATGCAGGTCTTCTAGGGAACCAGAGAACACATGTGGCATGCAAACTTGCACAATATATTTAATAGTTTGTATATCAGCACCACAATCACAGTTGAAGTTCATAACCTTTAAAGTTCCCAGGGTTGGATCCCCCTGCTTTAAAATGTTCAGTCTTTTTAATATACTTCATGCTCTCACACAAGACTTAATGCAACTATAGTTATCCATGATGACAGAGTGAATACTGAAGAGCTCCTAAAACTGCAATCTATTCAAAGTCCATTCTGAGATTCTGTACTTGGAGTCACTGCCAAAATAGCAGACAGACATTGTGGTAATATATAGATGTCAGGCTAAAGAAGTTGCACCCTCCTACTCTATGTCTTCCACCTAGTGTTCGGCACAGCTTGCCAGCCTACAATGCCATACATCTCAAGGAAATTGCTAAGACATAAGCAAAATAATAGCACTTAAAAGTGAACACTTAACATGCTGTCAAAAGGTAAACAGGTTCCTAGATAGGCTGGGAAAACTGCTGCCATTCAACATTTATAACTGGATAATAAAGCAATTTCTGTTAGATTTACACAGATGGGTTTCTTCTATTTGCTTCTGCTTTGCAATATTTTATCTTCGAATGAGTACAGTATAACTTTTGGGCTAAGTTACAGCTTGGCAATTTTCAGCCCTTCAAATATTACTGAAGCACAAGTCAGTCAATTCTGGATGAGTTTGCTATGAATTGACATTCAGCAAGGTGCATGGGTTGCTCTAAAGTAATCAATTTGATGAAGGCCCTCAGATGGACAGTTGGACACCCCCGGTCTTTCCCTCTGACAAGAGCAGTTATAACAAAGTGGTAAAGTTGTAAGGTCAGCAGACAAAAGAGAGAGACAAGTGTCCTAGAAGAGTCTCTCTGTGGCATATTCTACCTTCTGATTTTAAAATTGAAAGTAGAACTGATTTTGAGCCTCAGATTTTTGAAACTTGACAGGCCTGCTTTCTACATATCAATTGATTTCACCCTTTTCCAACCTGGTCTCCTTCTGTGCCAGATTACAGTTGCCTTCATCTCAGTTATTGTGAGACCTATTTCTTGTATAGTCAGAGAAACACTATGTGATAGGACATCATGTGGCTCTTTGCAAAACAAGAGAGGAAGAAATGGAGCAATAGATTTGCTACCTAAAAGACAGACTAAATGCAGAACAGGCAGTAGAAGAAAGCACAACAACTGAACACTGATTTCATGAACTATAGATCTTATTTTTGTAACACACACACATCACTGGAATTCTCTCATAAAGGCTTCAGTAGTTTTTCCACAGTGAAATTCCTTTGCAGAAATTGCTGGATTCTCTTTGTTTTCAGTTTAACTTGTCCAGGGAGAGGTTTGATAGCCAGCACAGACATGTGCCCAGAAGATGATCGAAGCTTTAATTTTGTAGGAGCTGAGCTGGAGAAAGCTGTTATAAACTGGTATGTAGAAAATATAAGCATTGTTGGAATGTGTGTTGGTTTGTATATGTGTGGGTATTAAAAGCACTGCAAAATTCAGAAGCAAAACAGAAGCGACAACTGATTTACTGCTGAAATTATCTGGACAGGACAAAGAAAGAAAAAAGACTGGAGTAACCATGAGGCAAGATAAGGAATAGAAGCGTTCTTTTATTTATTGTATTTATATCTCACTTCCTTCCATTAGGCAGTTCCCAAGAGCATAGATAATGGTTCCAAATGTAGCTTCCTAACATAACCATTGACCCAAGCTGACTTAGTTTCATCCATTTTAGGAATGATGCGTTTTCACACCAGAGCCTTCATTTTGTACATAAAGCAATAATTTGCACTGACCCGTCTTCTTAAACAGAGAGGGGAAAAAAAATCCTATGAAAAGGAAAGAAGCAAATCTAAGAGGGAGAAACTATTAAATCCAAAGATTTGCTGCCAGGTGCTATTGGGGAATGGCTGTGGATTTTACAGAAGTTTATTCCAGTTTTCCTCTCCCAATTGTCTTTGGGAGTAGGAAAAAATATATACTGTGTTTCTCCAACAATACGGCCTCCCCCAATAGGAAGTCCCAGCATGTTTTATAGGCATAAAATGAAATTAAGCCCCTCCCCCCAAATTTAGGCCTATTTTAAAACATGCAAAATGGGGGGAAGGGCGGGGGGGCTTGCCGTTAGGAGTGCCCCATGGACAGCCATGCCTTGCCACCAACCTCCCTACTCTCTCCAAGTACTTTTGCTGCACACCCGGGTATAGTGCTGCCTGCGTTGATCTCGGCATTGGTGGGGCACTTTGTATCAGGAGACCTTCCACTACCATTGCTTTCCCTTCTCCTCGTGCCGCCACAGCATTTGGAGCAGCCACGTAGGGCCGGCCAGGGCTCCTCCCTGCAAATGGAGCCCCGCCAGAGACACTCGGCTTCAGGCGCTCCTGTCGTCGCCTTTCTGTGCATCGTTCGAAGGAAAAACCCATTCTTTTAAAAACGGTGCCCTACTACGACAAAGCCTCCCCTGCCTGAGAGGGCAGCCCAACCCCACATGGGGAGTCGAATCTCCCGGAGCTGCAGCACAGGATCAGCCCACCCTGGGAGAAGCGCCCAGCTGTCATCCCTGCCTGGCAGCAGGCAGAGCATGAAGAGTCTTGCCTGGGGCACCCCGCGCAGTTGACAGGTGGACCCTACTGCCCGGTGGCAGAGCTCTGGCCAAGGCAGAGGGTGCCTCCTCACCGAGCCCTCTGCTCATCCCACCAGGGTCACGCCGGAGCCGGGCAGACTGGGCAGAGCCGGGAAAGTGAGCCATGGGTGCGCACCCACCTACAGAGCGAAAGAGCCAGGCCGACCTGAGCTTGGCTTCCCAAGTCCCTCCAGCCCGACCCCGAAGGGACCACTGGGAGAGGCTGCCTGAGGCAGTGATAGCACCCACCCATCCGCAGACAGAGAAGCAAGGCAATGGCCCGCACCGCGTCATCCTCTGAGCTGAACCCCCGCTGAGTGAGCGCCGATGCCCATGCCGCTGCAGCATTTGGAGCATCACCACCATGTTTGGAGTGTCACCACCATGTTTGAAGCTGCCAGTGTGTTTGGAGATGGGGGGGATGGGGATGGGCTAGGTGAGGGGTGGAAAGGATGGGCGGCTTCGGGCTCTCTCCACTGGACCCTACGCTGCGGCCCCGGGAGATTCACCTCCCCATGTGGGGTTGGGCTATCCTCTCGGGCAAGGGAGGCTTTGTCGTAGTAGGGTGTCATTTTTAAAAGAATGGGCTTTGCCTTCGAACGATGACCGGGAAGGTGGCGACAGGAGCGCCTGAAACCGATGTCTCCGTTGGGCCCCAGTTGCAGGGAGGAGCCCTGGCTGGCCCCGCATGGCTGCGCCAAACACCACAGCAATGCTCCAAATGCCATGGCGGCATGGGGAGAAGGGAAAGCAACAGTGGTGGAAGGTCTCCCAATATGAAGTGCTCCACCAATGCCTAGGTCTACATCCAAGCCTAGCTGTTTTTTTGGGACTCAAAAAAAAAAAAAAAGACCCGGCCTTATTATATGAGAAACATGGTATTAAAGGGTCTGATCCTTAATTTGGTCAGTAAAAGATAGTATTAGAATAAGACCAGTTGATTTGTAAACAAACTAGCCCTGAAAAAGTTAACCCAATTAACTGCTTTAAGAAAACATGAAGACCCAGACTATTTTCAGGGCTAGTTTGTCCGGATTGCTTACCTGGCCTTCCAAGTAAACAAATTTCAGTAGCCAAGCTCCACTTAGGGATGTCATGAAACCTTATTAGTGCTCTCTAAGTGCAAACGACCATGAGGTAGGCAGTTCTTGAAAAAAGTGAGTGGGGATTCGGGGAGGACAACTTTTGATCTAATTAATTTGTGCTGCTGGAAAAAACAACAAGAAAAAGATTGGGTTGGGTCTGTGGTTGATTAAGCTAAATAGATTGTGGTAAAAATACAAAAAGTAGGGTAACTTCAGTCCTAGTGTATTTCTTTCTTTCTGAGGAAATATTAAGGGGATGGGAAGCAGAGGTGGTATTCAGCAGGTTCTAACCAGTTTATTTATTTATTTTATTTATTATGTCAAACAATTATTAGATAACAGGTATAAGTATAAACATGGTTATAAATACATGAAATAGATACGAATAAGAAAAAAAAAGAAACAATAGGACAGGGACGGTAGGCACGTTTTGGTGCGCTTATGCACACCCCCTACAGATCTGTTAGGAAAGGGGTGAGGTCAATAGTAGACAGTCTAATGTTGAAGATTTTGGGGTTTGGGGAAGAAACCACAGAGTCAGGTAGAGTATTCCAGACATTGACTACTCTGTTGCTGAAGTCGTATTTCCTGCAATCAAGTGTGGTGCGGTTTATCTTTAGTTTATATCTATTTTGTGCTCTTGTATTGTTTTGGTTAAAGCTGAAGTATTCATTGATAGGTAGGACATTGCAATATAAAATTTTAAGTACTATACTTAGATCAAACCGAAGGCGGCATAGTTCTAGGTTGTCTAGGTCTAAAATTTCAAGTCTGGTGGCATAAGGTATTCTGCTACGAGTAGAGGAGTGGAGAACTCTTCTTGTGAAATATTTCTGGACTTTCTCCACTGTATTAATATCAGATATGTAATGTGGATTCCAGACTTATGAGCTGTATTCAAGTATTGGTCTAGCATATGTTTTATATGCTCTAGTTAGTAGAGTGATATTACCGGAGAAAAAGCTACGCAGAATTAAGTTAACAACTCTTAATGCCTTTTTGGCTATGTAATTACAGTAGGCTCTAGCACTTATATCATTTGAGATGAGTACTCCAAGGTCCTTGATAAAGTTTGTGTCATCAACAATGTCTTGACTATTCAGCTTGTATTTTATTTTTTGATTTTTTTTGCCAATATGCAAGACAGAGCATTTACTTGTTGAGATCTGAAGCTGCCATTTGTTTGACCATTCTGACACATAGTCGAGATCTTTTTGAAGGGTAGCAGCATTGTCAGTGGTGTTGAATAGCTTTATATCATCAGCGAAAAGAACACAGTTGCTCTTAATATAATCACAGAGATCATTAATATAGATTATGAAGAGAGTTGGTTCTAGAACACTGCCTTGGGGAACACCACTGTTGACAGGTACAGGATTTGATAGGACGCTCCCAATTTTGACCATTTGTTGCCTGTTTGACAGGAATGCTTCTATCCAGTTATGCAGGTATCCAGAGATACCATAAGACCTTAATTTTAGGAGTAGTTTGTTGTGTACCACAAAGACTTTACAGAAGTCTATGCAAATGGTGTCAATTGCTTTGCACTGATCAAGTTGTGTAGTCCATATGTTTTTACAGTGCAAGAGTTGCCAATTATAGGACAGCTTCCTTCTGAAGCCAAACTGTTTGTTAGAGAGTAGGTTGTTTGTCTCTAAGTGGAGGATAATGGATTGGTTAATAATTGATTCCATGACTTTACAGGTGATGCAGCATAAAAAGATTGGTCTGTAATTTTCAACTAGGCTGGGGTCTCCCTTTTCGAAGATGGGAATGACTGTGGCTAGTGACCAAAGATTTGGCAAGGAGCTGGTCCTGAAAGATTTTTCAAGATTATGCTTAGAGGTTCTGCAGTGGATAGCTTTTTTAAGAAGTAGGCACAAACTCCGTCTGGTTCAATAGATAAAGATGGTTTTAGATTGCGTAGTGCTTTTTCAACATTGTCTTCTGTAAAATTGATATGTATTAGATCATTGTAATTGTCTGTGGTTCAACTAGGAAATACTGGGCATGATCATTGCTGTTTACAAATACTGAGCCAAAGAATGTGTTAAAGAGGTTGGCTTTAATGGTGTCATCGTTGCAGTCTTTACCATTAGGTTCTTCTAGGGGTGGGATGGACCTTGAGTTGTTTAGTTTGTTGTTTACAAAATTGAAGAAAGCATGGGTAGAATTTGTGCGTAGAAGGTTTTCCTCTTGTTTAGTATGATAATTGGTACATTCAGTCTTTATCTGGTGGCCTAAATTTTTGTATCGGCTTTTAAAGTTGGCAACATGACCAGATTTGTTTTTCTGCCAAAGGGATTTCTTTTTGGATTGGAGCTTCCTTATTGTTATGCATAATTTGTTTTTTCTGCTTTTGGGAGTTGTTATTGGTACATATAATTTGATGACTCTTTTGACTTCAAGTAAAAATATGTTATAATGGTCTTCAACAGTATTGCATCCAGTGAATAGAATTTGCCAATCAAGAGATGAGAGATCATTGTCTATAAGATCATAGTTGCCTTTTTTGAAGATATAATCCTGTTGTTATGGTGATTATGGTGAGAACATATGTTGAGACAAAAGTCAATCATGCTGTGGTCACTGTTGGAAAAGGGTTCATTAATTTGTATTCCATAAATTGAATTCAAACTATTGCAGAAGATGAGATCGAGGCAGTTGTTAAGTCTATTATTGTTGGTTACTAGTTGTTCCAGTCCTAGTGTGATGACGGCATTGTACAGGGTTGTATGAATGGGTTCAGATGTACATTCATTTAGTGTCCAATTTATAAGAGGTAAGTTGAGGTCACCAAGAAAAATGAGAGAGTATGGACAGGAGGCAGCTCGTGTCAGTAATGAAGTTAGCTTGTTTGCATGGATTATATCATAGTCAGGGGCACGATAGCAAAGTAAGAAGCAGATTGAGAAGTTTAAGGACAGTTCACAGATGATGGTCTCGGGAAGAGCAAGCTCTTGTATAATTTGGAACTTTTTTAAGTTTAGAGATTTTTTAAAGAATATAGCAACTCCACCACCTCTACAGATTTCGCGATCTGACCGAAGAACATGATATTCTTTTGTAGTGGTAATGGAGTCTGGAAAAGATGCATTTAACCATGTCTCACAGACAAATATAATGTTAAATGTGGCTGAGCTTAGAAGGATGAGGAATTCATGCATTTTATTTGTGAGGCTTCTTGCATTAAGTAGTTTGCATTTAAGATATGAAGTAGTGGGTCTGGAGGAAGTAAGGGGCATGCATCCCTAACGTTGGATGTTTGGGTGATGGATGTTGTGACGTGGGTTGAGGCTCTTGCTTTTGATAGTCAGCACGGTAATCAATGTATAGATTTGTATTACCTAATTCATGTAATCTTTTGAGCTCAGAACGTAGCTCCTGGGATCGTAGATGTTGCTGTAAGGTTAGATCAGGGCAAGAATGAAGGTTCTTATGGTTGTTGTTCTTTGTGAGTGAATTTATTGAGAAAATGAATTTGCGTTTGCTTGTTTCATTTTTGCAAACAACCCTGCATAGGCGTGGGATCATCAAGCCATCTTTGTTTTTAAGCTAAGGACCGACACAAATATCAAGTATTTCTTCAGGGGAGATGGTTGATGCTTGATTTTCTCTGATGATGTTTTGAACATTAGAGATGTCATCATTGTCATTGACTTCTAGACCAAATAAGATGGCATTTGGTCGCTTCCGTTCACACTCAACAGCTTCTTTGATGAGGATGGGGATATCAATATTTGTAGGATTTGTTGTTTTTTGTGGATTGGGTTTTGGTTGCGGTTGTTGAGTAGAGATATGGTCTGTAGATGTTTGATATTCGTTTTTTAGTGCTGTCTCTTTTTTTTCAAGGTTTGCCAATCTAGTTTGTATAGCGTCTAGGGATGCTACAATGGTATCAAGGGACGTGATACGTGTTTAAATGGTATCGACTCTTTCAAACAGGGTAATGTATTTTTCTAGTTTGGGTTTGCATGGCGGACAGAAATATGGAAAAGCATTGGCGGATGTGTTTAGGAATAGAGCTGTTTGCTTGGGTAATCCTAAGCAATTATGGTGAGTGTAGCTGTTACAGTTCTGGAGAACCGATAGCGGAAATTTTGAGTAGTTCAGAGAACCGGCAATTGCCACCTCTGACTGGAGATTTTACAGTATCCTTCCCCTGCCACGCCCTCTAAGCCACATCCACAAAACCGGTAGTAAAAATTTTTGAATCTCACCACTGATGGGAAGGCTAGCAAACAAACAAACAAACATCAGCCTCATCAGATCTATCCCAACATTATGAATCTCCTAGCAGAGTATTAATAGCATGGGCAACTGAGATTTCCATGCCTGCAATAAAGATAGTCCTTGACTTACAATCATTGTAAATAGTAATTGTAAATAGTTACTGTTCGAATAGCAGTGAAAACAAGTGACTGATTATTGTTTTTCAGTTATGACCATTGCAGCATTGCCATGGTTATATGATCAGAAGTTGGACGTTTGGCACCTGGCATGGATTTATGCCAGTTGGTGAGTCCTGGGATCATGTGATGATCATTTGTAATCTTCCCAGCTGGCTTTTGACAAGCAAAGTCAATGGGGGAAGGCAGGCTTGCTTAGCAACTGCGTGATTCACTTAACAACTGTGGTGATTCATTTAAACTTTGCCAAAAAAGGTCGTAAGATGGGTGCAACTCACTTATCTTACTTAGCAATGGAAATTTTGGGCTCAGTTGTAGTTGTAAGTTGAGGACTATCTGTAATGAAGTTTGTCGGGCTTAACTCATTGGCCTTTCTGCAATATTCAAGGGATGCTGAAATTTTGCCTATGGATTCATAGAACTGAACTTCCAGAGTACAGGTGTCAAACTTGATCGTTTCATGTGATGTATTGTGATGTATCACGATGTTTTTTGCCTTTGTGGAGCCAGGGTGGGCGTAGCCTGCGCATGACGCATCTGGCCCATGAGTTGCCAGTTTGATACCCCTGTTCCTGAGGATGAAGAGAAGTTAATGTGAACCCGTCAGAATTATTCATATTTTTAAATAAGTTTTAAGTCTTTTTTAGTCCCATACATTACTTTATTTTAGTACTTCAGTCAACTTTGCATCAAGAATGCCTAATTAATGGTTTTGTCTACCAGCAGTCTCAAAGAACTGAAATATTAATTGTATTGCATCAGTTTTGTATAATGCTGGCATGGGGTATCCCTACATATGAGCTGAGCAAGCATGTGAGAGAATTCACTCTAAGTGGACTCTATTCCGGAAGATAGCATGCAATTTCTAAACTTTATACCAATGTCTCTCAACCTTTTAAGATGTGTGGACTTCAATTCCCATATCTTAAAGTTCCTGAGATTGGGACAAATTGTTCTACCCAGTTCAGCAGACAAAAGATATACCAAAGTTCTTCAGAGTTTCTTGGGATTTAAGGGTATTGAAATGATCCTTTAAATAATTTAATGTAACAATTTACCATTGCTGTTCTTCATGGCAATGTATTCTAAAACATCGTTAATATCTAACCAAGTAAAATAAGCAAACAATAATGGTGCTAAGATAATTAGGTTGGGATGACCTCTTTTGCCCCAAATTAAATAAAACTGCAGGGGGAAGGCTAGTTACTAATGGAATCATAATTTGTAAAACAGTAAATACTTTTCAAATGATTTCTCTCTTTCTCTCAGGACATACAGTAGTTATATGGACTAGAGGAAAAATGTATTTTTGTCTTTGAGAAGAAAAAAAGAATCTGCCCAGGAAAGATAAATTACATTTTCACAAAAAGAACACTTACTAATTTAAAAAGGGTATATGATCTATTGAAACACATTCTATTTTGTAATTTTTCTTAACACATTTGTTAAGTGAGTCACTGCAGTTGTTAAATTAGTTAACATGGTTTTTAAGTGAATCTGGTTTCCCCATTGAATTTGCTTGTCAGAAGGTAGTAAAAGGTGATCACATGATTCTGGAACACGGCAACCGTCATAAATATGAGTCAATTGCTAAGCATCTGAATTTTATTCACATGACCATGCAACGGCCATAAGTGTGAAAAATAGTCATAAGTCACTTTTCAGTGCTGTTGTACTTTTAAACGGTCACTAAATGAACTGTTGTAAATCAAATAATTTGATACTTTACGTCATGAACGCATATAAATCAGCTATCTAAAAAGGAGCAAAAGCTATTATTTTGAGGTAAGCCAGAAATACTCATTATGCTTATTTTCTGAGGATTTTTTTTTTGTAAATCACTCATAGTTTCCAGGAAAAGCAGAGTTGTCACAATTATTTTCCCTAGAATACATTCAATATTACTCTGATGTCATCAGATTTAACTTAAATATGATTTCTTAATACTTTCTGCGTAATTTGTTTCAAACATTGTAATTGATAACAAAGCTTAAATTCCTTTTTCACATGTTGGTTTTTAGCATCTGTTCTTCAAAGTATGAACACATGAGGGAGACAAAGACATGTTAATAATGGAAGTAAATAACTGCTGTTCTCTGAAGCTTGACCACTTAGTTACTTAAATTTTAGCTAGGCAATTATGAGACCTTCTCATCAGTACATATGCATCGTGAAGAAAACATAGCTTTCAATCATATACAAGCTCACATAACAACTTGTGTGTACATGCGCACGCACATACACACACACAACACAAACACACACAAACACAACACATAGGTAGTTTATCGACCACAATTGGGACCATCAACTTGGTTGTTAAGTGAAATCAACACTGAGCTTAAGATCTTACCTCAACTTTGCTTCACAGACTTGCAAAGTGTTGTAAATGTGAGGATTGGTCATAAAGGTACTTTTTGATCACAGCCTTAACTGCGAATGGTCACTAAACAAAGCAGCCACTAAACGAAAAACAACTCTATATTTATTTGAAATAAATATCACTCTAGAATGGGGTGTCAAACTCAAGGCCCGCAGGCCGGATGTCGCCCACAGGGTCCAGGCCACCATGGAAACAGCGAAGGATTGACCCGCAGTGCCTCTGCCAGCAAAAACAGAACTCAATTTTCATCGGCAGAGGGCTGCAGGAAGCTATCGTGCCTGAAAACATGGCCCGAGCTCCGTTTCCACTGGCAGAAGGCTAGCAAAACAAACTAAAAACAAAACAAAAGGAGAAATGTTTCCCCTTTTGCATTTGAGCATCAAAGAAGGGACAGGAAAGGAGAAAGGGAAAGAGGAAAGACAGAGAAAAAGATGGGAAATGCACAAGGAACGAAAAATAAGGAAAGAGGGGAAGGAAGAAAGGAGAATGAAGAGGGAAGAAAAAAGAAAAGGAAGGGAGGGAGGGGGGAGAAAGGAAGGAAGGAGATTATAATGAGAGGGAGGGAAGGTCTGAGGGAAGTCCTGCATTAGCACTTGGCCAGCACAGGTGCCCCCGACATGAGTGACATCGAGCTAGCCACACCCACCCTGGCCACACACCCCAGCCCCCCACCCCCCCAGGTCAAACACAACCATGATGTGGCCCTCAATGAAATCGAGTTTGACACTCCTGTCTAGAATGATAGTGAGAAAAAAAAATTCTGATTTGGGAAAAGTCTTGATCTGCTCATGATTTCTCTCATGATTTCTCTCCATACTGTAGCTAACAATTATATAACATTCCAAGGCTGCATTTCAGTGACAAAAACATTGCAAGACTGTTTATGTATCTCTCATGGCATGTCTTAATTTACCCCCTTGAACTATAATCCAGCAAAAGAAAAGCAGTTTTATGTCTCATTGATTTCTGTTGAAAGCACAAGCACTTAAAGATATTTAACTCTGGAGGATCCTATAATCATTGCTTGGAATTAAGTACTAGCTGGAAAACAATGCTTTGGATGTTACATATAGTAAAACCACGCCAGAATTACACCAATTGGAGTGTCCATAGGGGGCTCCACAAAATCAATACAGCATCCATAAATGTACAAAAGAGGCAGGGCTTTGATCACAGGATCATGGCTGTCATATTGAACTTTACAAGCCTGTCCCTACTGACACCCCTAAACAAGAGGATTGTATGTTTGAGGGAGAATATGTAAGCTGATGTTTTCCCGGGAATCTGAAATGTAAGGAAACATCAATTCTTTGATACACTCATTCAGTTCAAAGTACAGCCTATATTTGCCTTTGTTCCAGATTTGGTAAAAATTAATCACAAAACAAATTTTACCTCACTTTAGGTAATGGCAATTGTATTAATAAGATTATTTATTACTCCACAGCTATACTTGTTGGTGGCATCCTTCTGCTCTATAAAGAGTAATTAAAAAGTTACTTGACATGTTTTAAATAATATAATTTGATCTGAAATTACTTCAAGCAGAGCTGGTATTGGCCCCGCCCCCATCTATTCTCTGCCACCAGAATCCCAGCTGATTGGCTGGGTCTTCTTTGGTTGCCCTGCACAGAAGAACGGAGCTGGAAAGCAGGTTAGTGGGGTGGGGAGGGAATGGGATTTTTCAGTAACCTTCCCTCAGGAGTGGGGAGGAAATGGAGATTTTACAGTTTCCTTCCCCTGAAGTGGGGTGGGAATGGAGATTTTGCAGTATCCTTCCCCTGCCATGCCTACCAAGCCGTGCCCACCAAGCCATGCCATGCTCACTAAGCCATGCCCACAGAACCGGTAATACATTTTTTTGAATCTCACCATTGATGTCTACCTCTAACTGGGCCCTGCAAATGTATTGCATTATTAACTTTAATACTTCTTGGAAGTTCAAGGCTCCTTGGGATAATTTTATTTATTATTCATGCTTCCCTAGGCATGCTATTCCCTTAGGATATTTTCTATATGGCTGCTCAGGAATTAGGATATCTGTAAGACAGATATAAGATTTTTGGAATGGATAGGATACATTCATATTACTTTAGCTATGGTTTTTAAAAGCATGTTCCTTACAAGATGTACATCAGGGATGGGATATGACAGGGTTAACTACCTGTTCGGGATTTACAAGCTTCCTTGCATGCTGTGAGCTGTACGCATGAAAAATCAGGAAATAAAGATCAGGTAAGAGCCCGGTTGGGCGGGTGGACAAAAACATCAGCAGACATAGAACCGGTTCTATGTCTGCTGCTCTTCAGAGCTACCGATTCTACAGAGGTGGACAGAACTGGTAGAAACCCATCCCTGATGTACATGCATAGATGTATGTATAAGTCAGCTTGGAAAGTATGATCATGGCTACAAGCTAATGATATACCCTTTCTGTATGTCTTTGCCTATTGATGAATATGCTTTTATGGCATTCATTTTTTTCTAGATGCATAATATTAATTGCACACTGAATATGTACAAATGAATACCAACCCCCCCCCAGATCTCTTGTTCAGATTTGTTTATTCATTTAATTTACGATTTACTCTTCTCCTCTAATGAGTATTGAAAAAAGCTGACCAAATGAGAACAAATAGCAAAGTCCCAAAAGCTAAAAACCTAACACTAAGACCAAGTCTAAAATCAATTATCAATTAGCTTATTGTCTGTTTAGAGATTCTCTAAATGCCCAGATAATTGGGTGTGTGGTGTGTGTGCAGATGTTATTATGAAGTGGTGCATTTATGCCTGGAAGCAGTCCAGGAGAAGGCTTCTCTCATCCAGCAGAAAGTAACGGGGGGAAGAAATACTTTTTGGTCCAGCTGTTTAGGCATTTAAAGATTAATACACTACAAATATACAACCAGGATGCTACGTTGCTAAGGAATGAGGCTTGGACCAGGAACACCCAAGTTCAAATTCACTTTTAGTCCTCGTAGCTCCCTGAATGAGTTTAGCCCACATTATCTTTCAGCCTAGCTCATCTCACAAGGTCACTGAGGAGAAATATTGGAAGGTGGAGAACTGAATTGGAGAAAAGGTGAGATATAAATTCAATACATTAAAGACCAAGAGCTTAAACTGTGCCTGACTAGCACTTGGCAATCAATGTAATTTTTTTCAGCATAGTCATCATATGCCTTTGCACCATGCAAACACCTGGACACTTCTCAAGGATAGCTTGGTCATCACATGCCTTTGCACCATTGCAATATCTGGATACTTCTCAAGGATAGCTTCAGGTAAAACATGTTGTAGGGTTTAAAGTAGTCAATGGTTACCCACACCTTATGGCTAAGTATGATGACCTGAAGATTTGCAGGTAATCTGCAGCTGGTACACTAGGCATAATTGCTCCTTGCCTCTTTTTGTTATGGGAATCCACTGAAGTGCTGTTGAACTTGTTCTTTCAGAAGGAAAGCAAATCTCAGTTTAGGTTGAATCTCAGTTCCTGAATCCACTTTCCAAGTTTATCCATAGCAACTCTATCTTGTCTAGATTTGATTTCATGTTATTCTCCTTTATCTAGTTCTTTGTCACTTAGACGTCTTTCAGGGATACCAACTAGGAGTGATAGAATCTCAATAAATTACTGGAAAAGATGCTTGGATGATCATGATAAATATTTCAATAAGCTTCAAATTTTCTTTGTATATTCGATTAATAGAAAAGATTACTATTTTATAAACAATGTGAGGAGTGTAACATATTTCTACTCTTCAGCAGACTATATACAGGCTATTCTTTTCATATACTGTATTCTTGTATATTTTTTATACAATGCTTTAGGGCAGTCCTAAATATATGTAAGATTTCATAAATACAGGTCTTCCTGTCCATACTGGCCAGATTGGATTTTCACTTTCAGTCATTTTATCAAAGGATCCCCATCTGAAGTTAATGAAACAAAAAGATTGAGTGCAGGGCAGAGATTGACTTAATATAACAGAGCTGAATTAGATAAAAAGGGAGGAAGGAGATCTGCAATTACAGATTGACAAGTTGTTTTAATATCCACTAATGCAAGTCTGGAGCAGCTGGATTAATTAAGTAATATGGTGAAAGCAACCCGGGTTATTATGAATTTCAACATGCCTTGGAGGCTCAGTGAGGCTGGCGGGCTTAAAAGTACAACTTCTGACCATACAAAATTGCTGGGATTGATAATTATCAATTATTGTGGGACTTTTGCGTGATTTGAAAGGGCCGGTTTAAAAATGAGGGGTGAAAATAGGCTTTAAGATTAGCAGGACTGTAAAATCCCATAGAAATTGGTCCTTGAGAATATTACACAGACAGGACTGAATCTCTTGCTACTGGCAATGGTTTGTTCCTTGGCGTATTTATTAAGGCTAACCAGAGAGTCCACTTCAAGGTTGAAAATGGATGGCAGTGTGCCATTATTCATTTTCTAGAAAACAAAAGCTAGAGCATTTTAAAAGGGTTGTTTCACAAAAACTGGTTCGTAATAATGAACAAACAAATAGAAAAAAAGATAAAAAATAGTAAAAAGTAAAGGAGAGGAGAAAGGAAGTAAGGATCTGGTGACAACAACATGTAATTGTTTGAGTTCCACTGAAGCTTATGTTAAAAGGTGGCCTGTAGAGTACAGTTTTACGCTTGTATAAATAAATAGGGTTTTTGATGCTTTGATATATATGTAAAAGCCTGTATGTTAAGGGACTTGATTTGTATTCTCAAATTTCCAGATTCTAATTCTACCAATTCTGGAATAATCTATTCAAAAGTGAAAACAGTTTTGCATCGATAAGCCTCTTCTTGGGTGTTTTCCAAAATAACATTGCATTAAAAAATATTTTGTTTCTTAATTCCAAATGAAATCTGAAAGTAAAAGAGGAATGGATATTTTCTTTTCCCACTTTGCAGTTCTAAAAGCTGTGGAATCTGATATGAACCTGCAGCAGTTAAAAAGGTTACAATTCATATCAACAGCCCCAAAGCCTAATGTTTTATGCCTTCAGGAGATTTGAATAATTAACAGCTTAAACATAATATTGTAAGCATACATTTATAATGATCCTACCATGCTTAAATAAGACATCTAAGAAAAGCAATTTGATCTTATTCTTGATCACTTACACTATGGGAAGGTATCCCAATGTTAACTATATTTGGGAACGATTTCTAATTCCCATTGGTTTTATTGGCTTCAAAATGATTGTCTTCATTTAGGTTTGTGCTTAAGCAAAGCATATCTACAAAAACACGTCAGAACAGAAGAAGAACAGCAGATGGACAGAACCAACATATTCATAAGAAAGATATTAAACAGACAGAGATTTGTAATGCTGTGGGATGAATAAATTAAGGAAGTCATAAAACATAACAAGCAACTGCATAATATATTTCCAAGAATGATGGCAACTGTAAACTGACGATGAGAAAGACAACTGGCAAAAACATATGTTTTCCTTCAAGACCAATAAGAGAACGGTAATTACTGATAGAATTGGGAAACTTTAGAGATATTTATCATCTCACGCTGCAAAAGTAACATTTTCCATGCTAGAGTTCATAATACAATAATTTTCTGAAATTGCCACTTCATTTAAAGAAAGAGTTGGAGAATTCAGTGACAAAATGGCAGGACGGATGGCATTGTAAAAGTAGATTTAAATTTAGTTTATAGTCCAGGTTTGTTTGGATAACGGGCCACATTTCTCTATTTATTTATTTACTTTGTATGCTGCTGATTTCCAGAAGCTCCAGGCAGCTAACAGTAAAAAAAATTAATAATAAAAAGAACCTTCTTGAAAATAATGAAGTCCACTAGTGACATAGACCAGGGGTGTCAAAAACAACGTGAACCATTACATGACATCAACATGATGCGGCGAGTTTGACACCTAATAGACTAAATGCAGTATCAAAATTATGTAGAAAGGTGATAATAGATGATATACCCCAAATGCATCTGCCACATTAAACTATTCAGTTGCAACATGCCTCTTCCTCTGCTTGATCTTAACTGGTCTCTTTTGGACCCCAGGGAGGAAGAAGCAGAACAGATTATTGTGGGGAGGAAATTCTAGAGTAGCAGAGGGATAATCAAAAATGTTTATTACTGAAGTCTTATCAGATGCCATTCCTGGATAAATGGGACCCAGAGAGTGTTGATCTTATTTGATCTGATCAGACGAGCAGATGAATATGGGACAAGGCAGTTCTGCAGATAACCTATTCCAGAACCATGAGGACAACAGCACCTTGAATTGCACTCAAAAGCTGACTGCCAGGCCAATACAGCTTTAAAAGTTGCAAAGTCACCTGATTTATCCCGTGAGAAAGAAGAAATGAAATAGGAGTTGAAGGAGCTGCATGGTGACACGTGACGCTTATTATTAGAATCATTTGGCTTGAATAAGCCAGAATTCTGATCTCAGGCTTGTTAATGACTTTTAGAATATTTTGTGTTATTTTAGGTCAATTCAATATTTGAATTCATAGTTGCCTGCTATGTTTATATTAGGAAGAGAATGATCCATTTGTGTGAAGAGCTAGGAGACATTAATCAGAGGTCTTTATTTGGTTGCAACTTGTCTAGAGATAGGATCCGACTGGTATAACTACCGGTTCTGTTGGTCTGCGTCGCGCGCGCATGTGTGAGTTGCGCGAATACAATTTACGACCTGCTGAGCTGCCTGGACAGCTGAGCAGCGCTGTGTGCAAGTGTGCAGTGGTTGGAAAAGCCATTTTTTCCTGTTTTTTCAACTTTGTGTTGCGCAAAGCAGTTGCGGTGGAAAAAGCAGGAAATAAAGGTCAGGTAAGAGCCTGGGCTGGTGGGTGGGCCAAAACAGCAGCAGACATAGAACTGGTTCTATGCCTGCTGCTCTTCAGAACTACCGGTTCTACAGAGGTGGACAGAACCGGTAGAATCCCACCCCTGAACTTGTCTCTGTGTCTACAATTAATTCTTCATGTAGCCATGGCACTAACAATAGCACTTATATACCACTTCACAGCCCTCCCTAAGCAGTTTACAGAGTCAGCATATTGGCCCAAACAATCTGGGTCCTCATTTTACCAGCCTCAGAAGAATGCAAGGCTGAGTCAACCTTGAGCCGGTCAGGATTGAGGAATCAAACTCCTGGCAATGTGAGCAGAGTTAGCCTGCAATACTGCATTCTAACCACTGTGCCATCATGGCTTATGTATCTGGGTATGTATGCTTGTACTGTATACGTAATGACTGGGAAATGTTATATCCAGAAGAAACAGCAATATCTTTGAAAGTGCAGTCGTGGAACTGAAAAGACCAAAAGACCTAGCTAGCTTTTCCAAGCAATAAAGTATTCCCAAATTATATCCTGAGATATAGTCCTGTTTCCTCTTGCAAAAGTTATCTTGCTGGGAGGTACTTTAAAACTTTCAAAGGATCCAAGTTTTAATTACTTTTGACAGAATGTGATAGTATAGTTAAATACAAGGGTTGCCAACCTTTTGGACCTCAGGGACCACCAAACTCACAATTTATAATACTACTAATATGAATTTTGACTGATGGTGGCTTGCTGATGTTGGTGGGAGAGAGAGAGAGAGATCTATCTGATCTAATCCCTTTCTCTTCCTCCCCCGCCCCTCTCTCTCTGTCACACACACACACACACACACACACACACACACACACACACACACACAGAAACACACAGAGGCAGGGGTGAGATTCAAATTTCTTAACAACTGGTTCTGTGAGTGTGGCCTGTTTTGTGGGAGTGGCTTGGTGGTCATGTGGCTGGCTGGGCATGGCTTGTATATAAATATTATAAATATTTATGTATATATTGATTTTTTTTACAAAAAAGAGCAACTTTTACCCAAAATCAGCCAAAGCAGGCAGGCAGATTGAGTTGTTCACAGAATCACAGATTCACTCAGAGATCTATCTTTCTGCCAGTGGTGGTATTCAGCTGGTTCGCAACAGATTGGGCGAACCAGTAGCAAGAATTTGGCATGGATCGCCAAACTGGTAGTAAGTTCTGGCTGGCCACACCCCCCCACCGGGTCGCCCTCCTACCCTGCCCATCTGCCTGACATTCGCCTAAGGTATTTCTTTCTTTCTCTTCCTTCCCAACAATCAGCTATAGATAATGCTCGCTCACCCCGCCCACCTGCCTGACATTCGCCTAAGGTATTTCTTTCTTTTTTTCCCCTCCCAACAATCAGCTATAGATAAGATCAGCTGTGCCGGGATTCCCCTTGCTGAGGCCCAGGAAGGCAAAAAGTGGAGGGAGAAGCTCAGCCCCCCCCCTCCTTTTTTTGCCTTCCAGAGCCCAGAGGAGCCTTAGGGCAGCAAAAATGCCTCCCTCCAAAGGCTTCTCTGAAGCTAGGAAGCTCGCAAAACAGAGCTTGGAGGAGTGCTGCATGCCCCTCCCATGCTCTGTTTTTTTCCTTCCTGAGCCCCAGAGGAGCCTTAGGGAAGCAAAAACGCCCCCCCAGAGGCTCCTCTGTGGCTAAGAAGCTCCCAAAAATGGGTGGGGACTGCAAAAAATAAAAGCCATGCCCACCCAGTCACATGGCCATGCCCACCAAGCCACGCCCACAGAATTGGTAGTAAAAGTTTTTGAATATCACCACTGCTTTCTGCCATTGGCTACCTAAATCTGCACTGATTAATAGAAGCTTCAGTCCTAAGGAAGGTTCTAACGATCTAAAGATTAGCTAGAAAGCAAGAAATCCAATGGTTTCCTGCTTGCTAGCTAATTTAAATCTCCTGACACAGCAGAACAGCTGATGGTCCGGGGGAAAAAAGGAAAAAATAGCAACTTAGCATGCAAGTTTGCCAGGTAAGGAGTGAGTGGGGGGGGGTTCCTGCGGGCCATGTGGGCGGTGCAGCCTTGTGTTCCTGCATAGTCTGTGTTGTAGAGTGGCAGAAATACTCAGGCAGAGACCAGGGCAAGAATTCAGCTCAGACTTTATTTCAACGAATAAAGGGTTACCGCTACTGCCGCGCTAACACGGCAGCCAGCTGGAGTGGCAACAGCTGATGCTGTTTGACAGCTGCCTTTTATAGCTGGCTGTCAAACGGCACCAGCCAATGGGAGAGGTCCGTGCTTCCCACTCAAAGCACAGACCTGAGTGAAGACTCAAGTCAATACACAACACTCCTCTCTCCCAGTGAGGAGCATGCGTAGTCCTTCAAGTAAGTTGGGTGCCTGCGTACTTGTCCGGATCTTCTTGGCTCAGTTGAAAATGGCGCCGGGTTGCTGTCTTGTGCCTTCTGCGTGTCTTCTAACGATGGTGAGGCTGCTGGGCTGTCTGGAGCTGGGTCAGGACCTTGGTCAGCTTCTTCATCAGGTAGGCTGTCATTCCCGGTGGGCTGGAGGCTGGTTTCTTTGGGTGGTGGAGGTGCTTCTGAATGGGGCCCGTCTAGATGACCTCTGGGTGCCGTGCTCCAACGCCTCCTCAAGTGGTCCACATGGCGCCGCCAGACACGTCCATTGGGTAACTGGACTCTATAAGACTTGGGACCAGTTACTGCTACCACACGACCCGGTAACCATAGTGGTTGCCCAGCAAAATTCCTGACAAACACTTTGTCATCTACTAGGAACCCTCTGTCTTGGCTGTTTGACCCGAGGGGAAGCAATGGGGCATAATTTGGGTGCAGCCTGTCAAGAGTGGTCCTTAGCCAGCGTCCCATTAGCACTTCAGCTGGTGACCTATTTGTGGAGGCACAGGGTGTAGTATTTTGGCTCAACAGGTATTGGGCCAGTTTGGCATGCCAATTTATGGGACCCAATCTCTGTAGTACCTCCTTGGCAGATCTGACTGCCCTCTCAGCCAGCCCATTGCTAGCAGGATGAAAAGGGGCTACTAATATGTGTCTGATGCCCAGGCTTGCTAGGAACATCTCAAATTCACAGGAGGTAAATTGGGGGCCATTGTCAGATACAATGGAATCAGGAAGGCCATGTGTGGCGAACATCCTAGTCAGTGCCTTGCTGACTGCTTCAGTAGTGGTGGAGTGCATTAAAGTCAATTCCACCCATTTTGAAAATGAATCCACTACCACCAGGAATGTGCGCCCGTGGAAGGGGCCTGCCAAGTCTATGTGTATTCTGGACCAGGGGCTGCCTGCTTCCTCCCAGGTCCTGGGGTGGCTGCTGGTGGTAATGCCCTGGTGGCTTGACATGCCTGGCAAGAATTGACCCAGTTAGAGATTTGGGCATCCATGCCTGGCCACCATACATAGCTGCGGGTGAGGGCCTTCATCCGCACTATTCCCGGGTGACCCTCGTGCAGCACCTTCAGTATTGAGGTTTGCAACTTGGGGGAAATGACTACTCTGGTTCCCCACAGTAAACAGCCTTGCAAAGAGGAAAGTTCCTGTTGGCGTAGCTTGTAGGATAGGAATTCTGATGGATAAGGGGTTGTAGGCCACCCCCTCCCTACCCAGTCAAGGACTTGGGAGATTATCTGGTCCTTGGCCGAATGGGCAGCGATGTCAGAAGCGGTGACCGGCAGCCTGAGTTCGTTGATGAGGAAAATGGCAGTTGCTGGTGCTGGGTCCTCGACTGGAACTGGCAGGGGGCAACGGCTGAGTGCATCAGCATGGCAAAGGCTTTTTCCGGAGTGATGGATTAGAGTGTAGGAATACGCAGCCAGAAAAACTGTCCATCGGGTCATCCTTGGGGACAAAATCTGGGGAGTTTGTTTAGTGCCAGATAAAATACCTAACAGTGGCTTGTGGTCAGTTATGAGTTCGAAGTGATGCCCGTAGAGAAATTCATGGAACTTCTTTACTGAAGCTACTGCAGCCAAGGCCTCCTTATCAATCTGGCTATAGTTGCGTTCAGCGGAGGATAGTGTCCTGGAAAAGAAAGCTATAGGTGCTTCTGCACCATTAGGCAATCTGTGACTCAGAACAGCCCCAATTCCGAAGGGAGAAGCATCAGCTGCTAGAATTAGTGGTAAGTCTTTATTGAATTGGATTAATATGGCTTTGGACGTTAGCAATGACTTGACTTCCTGGAAAGCAATAGTCTCCCTTGGTCCCCAGTGCCATGGCGACTTCTTGTCTAAAAGCCTGTGAAGGGGCTTGGCAATTGAAGCTTTATGGGGCAGGAATGAAGCATAGAAATTCAAGAGGCCCAGGAAAGCTTGAAGCCCAGTTTTGTTATAGGAGTAGGCGCGTCATGAATGGCCTTGACCTTTGACTCTGTTGGGTGAATACCTTTGGCGTCAATCTTGTAACCTAAGAATTCCACTTGTGGAGTGGCTATGGTGCATTTCTCCCTCTTTAGTTTAAGACCAGACTGTCTAAAACGGTCAAGTACATTTCTGACCCTTTGTAGTAATTGCTGTTGACTGGTGGCAGATACCAGAATGTCATCGAAGTATGGCACAACGCCTGGCAACCCTTGCAAATTTCTTTCCATAAGGGACTGGAAAATTCCAGGGGCAATGCTAACTCCGAATTGTAGGCGTGTACATTTAAAAGCCCCTCTGTGAGTTACTATTGTTTGCAGTTCAGCAGTTTCATCATCAACAGGGAACTGTTGATACGCCTGGGACATATCCAACTTTGCAAAAATGGAGCCAGGCTCAAGGGAATGGAGTAGATGTTGTACCACGGGGACTGGATATGCGCTGACTTGTAAATATTTGTTTATCGAAGATTTATAATCAGAGCAGATTCTTAAATTTCCGTCCTTCTTTAGAGGTGTCACTATAGGGGTCTCCCATTTTGAAAAGTCTGTAGGTTGCAGTATGCCCTGCTTAATCAATTTGTCTAGTTCCTTGTCAAGTTTAGGACGAATTGCAAAAGGAACTCTGCGGGGCTTCAAACGTATTGGTACTGCCTGGGAGTCTACCCTGAAGGATATTGGGGTTCCCACGTAGCAGCCTAGGCCTTCGCTGAATACATCAGCATAGTCCCTGAACAGGGAATCAACTTCTGAATTTGTAATGGCGTGGATTCCACCTATGTGGAGGCCCAGGGCTGGGAACCAGTCTAGTCCCAATAGACTTGGGAGGGCGCCATCCACTATTACTAGAGACAAGTGACCCTTAAACCCTTGAAAATGAATTAGAAACTTGCCTTTTCCGATGACAGGAATGGTTCTGCCTTGGTAGTCCCGTAGCGTTAGATTGCAGGCTGGAATCTTCTGTCTTGATATCCTGGGGAGTAGTTTCTTCAAGGTGCCCCACGAGATGATGGATAGTGCAGAGCCGGTGTCTACTTCCATTCTGCAGGGTTTACCTTCTATAGAAACAGTGACACTAATTTTGTTAGATTAGTTTTTTTGTATCTTAGTTTGGTAGCATGTGCAGCAGTCCTCAATTTGTCTTGGATATTGTATGAATTTCTGAGGCCTTTGTGGCTGATTAAAGGTTTTTCCTGCCTGACAAATTTTGGCCAAATGGCCCTTCTTTTGACATCTTAAGCATATGACATTCCTGAATCTGCAGGATGCCCTGAGATGGTTGCCCCCACAGCTTAAACAGGTAGTCTGTATACGTGGGGTTTGGCTTATACCTTGCCTGTATTCTCTTTGATTTGCGTTGGGCTGTCTGAGGCGGTTTATCTCAGTAGCCTCTTCTAAACCTTTCTCTGTGGAGGCTTTATCAAAATGTACTGTTGGATTTTCTAGTCTGATTGGGTTTCCCTATATTTCAGTTGCTGAGAGTGCTGATAGCTCAGCAGCCTGGGACTCCTCTATGGCTTGCTTTAAGGTTAGATCCCCTTTAGCTAGTAGTCGTCTTTGTAATTTGGGGTCTCTAACTCCACATACCAGCTGATCTAACAGCATATCATCGAGGTAATCCCTGAAACCGCAATGTAAGGCAGCTGTTCGTAGTGCTGCCATATAGTTACTAATGGTTTCTCCCTCTGACTGAATGCGCCTTCTGAAAACATGGCGCCTAGCAATTCTGGAAGGCTTAGGGGAGTAGTGATTTGAGAGAATTTCTTGCAATTCCTCCCAGGGAATAGTCTTAATAGATCGTGGGGCCAGTAATGCTGTTGCGGTGTCAAATACCGTGGCTCCGCAAAAACTTAGGAAGTAAGATTTTTTCCTATGCTCAGAAATTTCTGACAGGTCTATAGCGTCTAAAAAACAATCAATCGGTTCCTGTATGATTCCCATGTCTCTGCCGTCGGTCTGAAGGGCGGGAATGCAGGATTCGAAGTCATCTTTCTGTCAGCTATGCTGCTTCTCCTGAGGCGAGTTAGAGACGGCTCTTCGCGAACAGTGACAGCAACTCTGTAGCAATTTCAGCTCTCGGCTAGTGATTTTGCTCTTTTTCTCTTCTTGCCTGGCTTGCCTTTATTTTAGTATCCCGCCCTCGTCGCCAGTGTTGTAGAGCGGCGGAAATACTCAAGCAGAGACCAGGGCAAGAATTCAGCTCAGACTTTATTTCAACGAATAAAGGGTTACCGCTACTGCCGCGCTAACACGGCAGCCAGCTGGAGCGGCAACAGCTGATGCCTTTTATAGCCGGCTGTCAAACGGCACCAGCCAATGGGAGAGGTCTGTGCTTCCCGCTCAAAGTACGGACTTGAGTGAAGACTCAAGTCAATACACTTGCCTGGATTAATTGCTTTTGGGGGGGGGTGCTCTGGGGGGATGACATTTCTCTGCGGACCACCAAAATTTTCTCGTGGCCCACCAATTGGCAACCACAGGTTAAATAGATTTGCAACATAACCAGCTTTGCTCAAGACTACTTGGTCTGGAGCAATGGTATGGTGATTGTCAACTGAAATGACTCAGTTACACTTTGCATTGGTTCTGATTGACTTCACACAAAACAAAGACTTTGTGGAGGGGCAGTCCCATTTTTGAGGAGATAAATGAAGGGCTGGCCCTACTTTTAGGCAAAATAAACCAGACATTTCTAGCAACAGATGCTACAGGAGAGGAAGATGATAGCAAAAATGAAGCAACATAGAACTGGCATCTCCCAAAGGACTGCTTCCTACTTTCTTCTATGATTAAACTTATTTCTGGATGCAATGGGCATATTGTACAATTCCCAGAAATTTAAGACTCAATTGTCAGTCCAGTAGACTTCTGTAAATGTCATGAGAAGGAAACCATTTTGGATTTTGTCTCAGGTTGCAAACTACCTCAGGCCAAACTTCATAAACTTGTGTAACTGGTGTCCAGATTGAATTGATTGATTTAAAGGAGTGTTAAGACATAAGTGCACCACACCACAAGCTTTTTAAAAGAATGGTTTGAAGCTAAGTTAGGTTACATAGCTTCCACTTATAGTTAAATACTGGAAAAGAATTAGCTATTCCAAAAATAAATAAATAAATACTTCTATTTTCAGATCAAAATGTACTTTTATCACTGTGGTAAAAAGTTTTTTTTTTATATCTCTAGAGAACCCAGCCTTTTAATGGGGTACTTGTGTCAGAATGTTATTTTTCCAAAACTCATATTTTATTGTACAATTGTAGGCTTAGTCTCATTGATGTAATGCAACTAAAATATTTTTTCCATGTTCTCATTCCCCCTGGTCCACTTCTGTGCACAAGGAAATCAGATGGAAGATATCAACAGATTGCTAGGATTTGAAGCATTGCTTTTTCAATGAACTGAGCACAGTGCCTGTCCAGGCTATTGATTCGGCAAGCAGGTTTTACTTATAGTTGCTTGCATGCATGATATAACTTCCTATCGGTGGGGTTTTCCAGAAAAAAGTAATGCAACTTTTCCTAAAGAATTAAATGAATCAAATATTGTTCCCAAGAGGAAATACAATGATGTGTATCCACAGGTCCCTTCTGGCATTTAAAAAAGGAGTATGTTATTGCTACCTATACCAGAAAATATAGAGATGCTGACAAATTTTTTAAAGATATTTTTGCTGAATAGCACATAGTATATGAACAAAGCTGAAGTCTTATAATACATGCTTTAAAATGGTCAATAATGCCAGGTGTTTGTTGAATTGGAATAATATTTTATTTTACTTCTCCAAAAATTTTTTATATCACTTCTCTATTACAATATATTTGTATAACTTTGCATAGAACACTCAAGCTTGGGGACTCCAATTTCACAATCACGATGTCTTACTGTATATGTTTCTTCTATACTATCATAATTTATGATTTCCAAGCAAGATCTCATTGTTGCCAAACAGTAGTGTAATGGATAAGCCAACTCCATTTTACTTTTGCAAATCCTATAAACCAAATTAAACAGTTAACAAATTATGCACTGAATGTTGTGCTGAATGTCTGTGTACCAATGTGTGTGTTTGAAAATTTATAAAAAGAAATAATTGAAGTATCAGAGGATCATAAATTTGGAGATATTTACAGTTAAGAATGAAAATAGAAGACATTCTTCTACATGGAAATAACTGAAATGAGCTATTTATCAATAGTTTCTTTCAGGTCTTAACTGCAAGTGTAACTAAAGCTGGAAGAAACTCATCACTCTTATAATAATGATAATGATAATGACAACAACAACAACAACAACAATAATGACAGCTGGTGTAACAAAGCACTGCATGGACAGTTCCTCGAAAAGATCCAAGGAAAAGTAGATAAGGAAAAGACCTGGTTATGGCTGATCAACAGAACACTGAAGAAAGAGACAAAAGGCCTGATTCCTGCAGCCCAAGAACAAGCCATAAGAACAAATGCAATCAAAGCCAGAATAGAAAAATCTGCTGATGACCCAAATGCAGACTCTGCAAAGAAGTGGATGAAACCATCCATCATATACTGAGCTGTTGTAAGACAATTATCAAACTGACTACAAACAACGTCACAACACACTCACTCAGATGGTCCACTGGAACTTCTGTCACAACTACCATCTGCCTGTAGCAAAGAACTGGTGGGATCATAAGCCTGAAAAAGTGGTCGAAAATGAGCATGCAAAACTACTGTGGGACTTCCGAATACAGATTGACAAAGTTTTGGAACACAATACCCTGGATATCATGACTGTGGAGAAGAAAAAAGTGTGGATCGTCGACATTGCCCTACCTGGTGACAGCAGAATCAATGAGAAACAACTTGAAAAAATCACCACATATCAGGACTTGAGAATCAAATTGCAGAGACTCTGGCATAAACCAATGCAGGTGGTTCCAGTGGTACTCGGCACGCTGGGTGCTGTGCCTAAAGACCTAGGCAAGCACTTGAAAACAATTGGTGCTGACAAAATCACCATTGGTCAGCTGCAGAAAGGCGCATAATCCGCCGATACATCATGCAATCCTAAACGCTTGGGAAGTGTTCGACTAGTGATTTGTGATACGAAACCAGCATAGTTACCTCGTTTGTAATAATAATAATAATAATAATACCATGTTTCTCACAAAATAAGGCAGGGCCTTATTTTTTTTTGAGCCCCGAAAAAATGGCTAGGCCGTCTTTTCGGGGGTGAATTAATTTATCTCCCCCACATCAGTGGGTGGGCGGCAGCAGCGTGGATGTCGGCTTTGGCTGGGCATTTTAAATTGCAAGACCTTTGGCATTTGCCGTTGCTGCTTCCTCTGCCGCTCTTGCTTTTCCTTCGCTTACCTCCACAGTTCCCGCCGGCACTGGCGCGAGAACAGCAGCAGCGCCGGCAGGAACGTGGAAGCGTTTCTCCTGCTGCTTGGGTGTGTGCGGAAGCCTCCTGTGTGTCTTCCACATTCCCGCTGGCACGAGAACAGCAGCAGCGCCGGTGGGAACGTGGAAGCGTTTCTCCTGCTGCTCAGGTGTGTGCGGAAGCCTCCTGTGTGTCTTCCACGTTCCTGCTGGCACGAGAACAGCAGCAGCGCCGGCAGGAACGTGGAAGACACACAGGAGGCTTCCGCACACACCCGAGTAGCAGCAGAAATTCTTCTATGTTCCCGCTGGCGCTGCTGCTGTTCTCGTGCTGGCAGGAACTGTGGAAGCCATGGAGGCAGCTCCCCTGCCCAAGAAGCAGCAGAAACGCTTCTATACTTCCTGCTGGCGCGAGAACAGCGGCAGCGTCGCGCAAGGCACTGTTAAAGGCAAGTTTCCCCCCCGCCCTCCCCCCCAGAATGTTTTAACCCCCGCCCTCCCCCCCAGCATGTTTTAACCCCTGGCCTCCCCCCCCAGCATGTTTTAAACTAGGCCTAAATTTGGGTGGAGGGGCTTAATTTCATTTTATGCCTAGAAAACATGCAGGGTCTGCCTATTGGTGGAGGCCGTATTGTTGGAGAAACACGGTAATAATAATAACAACAACTACAACAACAACTACAATTACAACAACAACAATAATAATAACTGATCATGTTACAGGGATTATATCTTAAGCATGAGCATTCTTCTTACTCAATGTACTATGGAATTGCTTCTGCTCTGTGATATCCTAGAATTGATATTGGGAGATATTGAAATCTTTTCAGCATTATGTTTACCTTCTCTCATAAAGTGAGCTCATGGGAATGCTCCTCACCACCTGTGTCCTTTAAGTTCTGACAAAGGATTATTATTATTTGTGGGTCATACATTGATTCTCACACTTTCTGTAAAAGGTGGTTTTATTTTGTCACCATATTCCATATTCCTTTATTTGCAGAAAAGAAAATGTATGTCAGTACATGCTATGTACTGTACTTCCTGGTTATTGGAATTAGGCTTCTAGCACATTTACTTGAAAAATAATATTTGAATTTGAAACCCTACATTACATAGAATGCTTGGGACAAAGCTTTGTATGCATTGGTTGCCTCCAGCCAAAATATTCCATAATTGCTTCCCATTCATACCCATGTTTTTCTCAGAGGCAGAGATGGATGTAATAACTGATTATGTGTGGAACATCCTTGGTTCAAAATACAGTAAAAACATCTGAATTAATTTGTAATAGGACCATGTCATCGGAATTCAGAAAAGCCAATTTCTGATTGATTCTTCATCCAGGTTATTGTGTAATTGGTTTGATTTCTGGAGGTTCCAAAAGAGCTGATTTTTGACTGGTCTGTCTTTGAAACACACAGCTGATTCAAGTAAGACTTGTAGATTTTACGGATGTTGGTTAATTAAGAGCTATTTTGTTTTGGTGTGATGTAAAATCAGGCTTTGTTAAATTTCAGACTCTCTTCCTTATTCTTAAAGTGGTTGGGATGTTAATGGATCTCAATACCTTCTCTATGCAGTTGTACATGATGATTTGCATGATTGCTAGTACTTGTGTTGTTTTAAATTGAATCCTCTGCTATTATGTAGCAGTGCATGTTCAGCTGTCACTGATTTTCCAAGTTGTCTTAGCCAAGAATAACTTTTTATGTTATTTTATTCAAGTGTTAATTCTCTGTTTTGTAGTTCCAATGTATATCTGTCTGTAGCTGCAAGACATGCAGTAAACCCTTCATGGTGAGAGTGCATTTCTACCATGCTTAGGTGATTGAATAATTTTCATTTTTCCCCATTGTAGATAGCTTTAAAATTGTGTTTCTCCAGTAATTTTCCAATTTGGACTGTAATTTTTCCAATATAAGGCAGAAACACCTTTCCTACTGAGAGGTGGTCTTAACCTTAGATTTATATATGCCCTTATTTTTTTCAAAAAGGCTACCAGATAATTAGATCATGCCCTATTAACCCAGAAGCTCATCTCCATTGGAAAGTTGAGATTTGGCCATATAAAGATAATGATAAGGATCAAGTTAGAAAACCAATACAGAAAGGAGGAAGTAATAGGTTGAAGTGAAAATTGGGAAAATGAGGACTGAAGATACTTGATGAGATATTAATAAAGAGTAAGAAATTTAACAAGGAAAGGCAATATAACACGAGTGTCAAACTTGATTGTGTCATGTGATATATCATGATGGTTTTTGCCTTTGGGGATAGGTGTGGCCTGTTGTGACATGTCTGGCCCATGGGCCACCAGTTTGACACCCCTGTAATATAAGAATCAGTGTAGGGATGCGGTGGAAGCATGGATGATTTGTGACAATAGAAAGCTAAAGAGAAATAGTGATTAGTGTAGGTGTACATTACATTGGCTGATGTTTGTCTCTTTTCATTCTTCGTTTTTCCTCCGCTTACTCCTTTCTTACAGTTGCCATAAAGTGTGTATCTCAAAGTGAATAGTATGATGGATATATAATATGTGTGTGTTTCATAATTAGCTTTTATTCTAGGGAATGTAAATATGAAGAAACCTTAAAAAAAATAGCAAACCGGTGGCTCAGTACTAGGAAGGAGCAGGCAAGATGTGCATGATGTTGTTATTTTAAAGGCAATAATTTCTGTGTTGAGAGAACCAACAGGGGACAGGATTTTATTTACCTTTTTCCTCCCCTCCTTGGCCCTGGGACTCTGTTAAATACAAAAGCAAGTAAACAAAATCCCCTAAGGAAGCCCAATAAACCACAAGTCAGGCCTAACCCTTCCACAGCCCTGTGTTGTAAACAGCAGGTGGAACTTATGGCTAGCTTTTGTCTGCAAATGCTAACAATTATAGGTAATTTTTCATTTTGATGGAGAAAGCAGGTATTAAGGCAGAGAGAAAAAGGAAAGAAAAAAAAATGATGGGCAGGGAGAATAAAAACTAGCCACAATGAGAGAAAGAGAGAGAGAGAGAGATTTCCCAAGTGTCTTATTCAATCCCAGGTCGACAACCTAACATGAATGTAGAGTGCCAGGTAGCTCCTTTTCATCCCCTTGAGTAAGATCTAATTGTCTCTGTACTGTCTGTTGGCAGATGCAGTTTCTACATAACAACAGCCCCGAGACAGAGCTGCTTGATTAATGCCTCCAGCTGTCATATGCCCCATTATCTGTGCATTTGCATAACTTAATGGTTTAGGACAGGGGAGAAAGGATGCTTAATTTAATGTTTAGCAGGCCCTTGATAGCTGAATAATTTAAGAACTGTCAAGGGAGGTCAGTCCTACAGCAATACAGCAAGACAGCTATAATTTCTGCATAATATTATTCTCTGTCTTAGGAGAAGAGAAGTGGGAGATAATGATGAAGGGGTGTCTGTGTATGTGTGTGTGAGGGAGAGAGTATGCATGTGTACACAAAAGAACAACGAGGCCTGAAAGGAAGTATTATTTTTCTGATACATAAACTCTCCCGATGTAGCAGTTAGACAAGCATATACTATAAGCTTATGCATGAAAACAGCCTTTGGGGAAAGGGTTAATAGCTTGCAACCATCTCCTTCTCCCCCCTCCCCCCTCCCCAATTTGCTGAAGGGGAGAAATACAGAATTTACTCAAATTCAACTAACAGCTCAACATGCTTTGAACAGGAAACGCTCTCGGTTTCATTAGATACTAATGAATATTATTAAGCTAATCTGCCATTTGTTTTCTAATTATGCATCACAAGGCACCACAGTGGCAGCTGAGGCAGCTGCCAGAATACATTTATTTTTATTCCTACACTGCATTTCCTGACTGAATCGAGCAGGAAATGATTAGGATGAGTTGAAAAAGGATAACGGGGGAAACGCTCTCTAAGAGTCTCCTTTCAAATCAGTTAAGTGGTACCCTGGTCTCATCAGGCTGTTTCATTTGTCCGCTTCAGCTAATGCGCCTGTGAAATGGGAATAGACACAGCTAATGAAAACAGGTGATCTTGGGTGAGTTTTCTGATGAATTACATGGATTTCTCTCCAAAGATCTTCATCTTTTGTGTATATATAGAAAAAGAGATGAGGCCAGTGCTAACTCTTGCATGTTACATGTAAAGAAACATGTGTTTGGAAAACTCTGATATACTGCCACATGCATGCTTTATTCAACATCTGTTTAATTTCTTTTTGGAGAAGTTTATTGAGAAGATAATCAGGCTTTTCTTGCAGAGAGCTACAAAGGTTTGGGCGTTAGGGACACAGGGTTTGGCTAGTTCCACTTCTCCATGAGCAAGTAGGTTCAAAGTGAATTGTTGTTGGGAATGGGAGCGAGATGTTGGACACTGAAGTGCTTCATTATGCAGTATTTTAGAGTTCACTTTTTATCTCATGAAACCACAGGGAGAGGTCATCTGCCAGTTTGGCCTGTTGATAATATTCAGCTATAGATGTCTACTCTGAACCCACTGGGAGAATGGGGTGGAAGTCATGACCCAGTATCTGGAGGCTATCTAGGTCTGTATGAGGGGAAAAAAATCCAGACTCATGACTCAGGCCAAACAAGATCGAGTTCAGAGGATGACTGCTTTTAAGACAGTACCATCTTTGGTGATGGGGTCGTGCTGTGCCAGAAAGAGCAGGCTCACTATGTGGACATCCTCCTGGACTCATAATCCCTTCTTGAAGAGCCAGTAGAGTGTGGAGCCAGGAAGGCTTTGCATAGCTTTGGCTGATGCATCAATTGCGGCCTTACTGGAATGACATGTTCTAATATACCATGATTATTGTAGAGTGATTGTTCTACATACCCTTGGAGACTATTTGAAACATGAATAGTCTAGAATATAAAGATGTCAGGTGCAGGAAATCAGAAGCAATGATAGAGTTCAAAAACACATATATACAGAGGTGGTATTCAGCAGGTTCTGACCAGTTATGGAGAACCAGTAGTGGAAATTTTGAATAGTTTGGAGAACCAGCGAATCCCACCTCTGACTGGCCCCGCCCCCATCTATTCTCTGCCTCCTGAGTCCCAGCTGATCAGCTGGGTCTTCTTTTGTTGCCCTGCACAGGAGAATGGAGCCAGAAAGCAGGTTAGTGGGGTGGGAAGGGAATGGGATTTTGCAATATCCTTCCCCCACGAGTGGGGAGGGAATAGAGATTTTACAGTATCCTTCCCCTGGAGTGGGGAGGGAATGGAGATTTTACAGTATCCTTCCCCTGGAGTGGGAAAGGAATGGAGATTTTACAGTATCCTTCCCCTGCCATGCTCACCAAGCCACTCCCACCATGCTACACCATGCCCACCAAGCCACACCCATAGAACCAGTGGGTGAATCCCACCACTGCATCTATCAATCAAGAATCTGATCTACTTACAGTCAAGGCAAATTAGTACCAGATAAGAGTCAAAGGATGGATCGACTTAGGTCTCTTACCGGGGTGTAGCAATTCCAAACTGATGATATATTTGACCTCACCCTCAGGCTCGGTCTAGTCATCTCCTACAAGGGTTACATGGGGTCTCTGCTCACTTTTGGCATTTTCACATCTCTGCTATGTGGGCTGCACTAATTTCTATAAGTTTCTGAGTGCAGTTCAAAGTGGTGGCTGCTACCTATAAATCTGGTATCTTTCCCTAACAGTTTCTGCTCATTCTCTATAAAATAACTAGGGAGCACTTGCTAAGGATTCTTATCTACCAGGAAATACAATGAAGTGTGGGGCATGGCAGAAGTTCTCTATAGAGGCTCCCCTCTTCTGAAAATGGTACATCCTCCAAAATGTGACTGGCTCCCACCTTCTTGAAGCAGTGGAAACATAGCTATTCCAGGAAGCCTTCGCGAATTGTACTAGCGGTGCTACCTACCTACCTACTTATCTAATTTTACAAATTCAATGATTTCTAACCTTTCATTGTTAGTATATTAATCATTTTATTCTGATATGTATCCTTTTTCTAAGAAATAAAATCTCAGTATCAAGGGTCTGGCTAGGTATTTTTTAAACAGGATAGATTATAAAAAGAAGAACGGTATAATATTTTAGAGAGAGAAGTTAAAATATATTGGTACTGATAACTGCTGTGAAGAGTATCGGAAGGCACTTCTTTAAACTTTTTTTCTCTATTTTACCTCAACGTTTTTCCTTTTCTTGAAACTTTTGCTTTTTCTCTGATTTCTTTTTTTAACTTTCTATTAAATTGTGTTAGCTTTTATCTTGGCCACTTCAAGTTGCATGGACTTCAACTCCCAGAATTCCCCAGCCAAATATTTTCTTTATTTATCACCTGTTAACTCTATTCCTTCCTTCCTTCCTTCCTTCCTTCCTTCCTTCCTTCCTTCCTTCCTTCCTTCCTTCCTTCCTTCCTTCCTTCCTTCCTTCCTTCCTTTTCTCTCAGCAAAGCCAGCCTACCTTTCTTCTAGCTGAGATTGAAGTTGTGCTATATTAGTAACACTTTGAAATTCCATCTTCACTCTTCCTTGCTTTGTGTCTTCACTTTTTCTTTGCCTTTTATTGCTTAATTATTTAATAGATTGTTATTTTTATATTTGATTTTTTAAAAAATTAATTGAATGTGGACTGCCTGAGCACTGTTGCATGTAGATTTGGGTAAAGCGATGGAGAAATTAAGTGATTCATTTTTCATGAAGTATAATTATACTGACAGTGCATCCTCCAGATTCAGGGATAGGTTATCACTCAACAGAAATTCTAGGAAACAGTTAGTGCTCTCGAAATCCTCCATTTGGGTTATTTACTTTGGACAGCAGGATCCCGGATCATGTAAATCAGGGGTCTCCAAACTTGGCAAGAGACTTGTGGACTTCAAATCCCAGAATTCCTCAGCCACCCTGATACAAACCATTGGATTTGTCCACCTGGCAACTTCTTTTGTTCTTAAAAGGTCATAGGTTAAAAGTTTCTGTTATTGGGGAAAAGTGAGGACAGTCCCATTTTTAGGGAACAGTTGTGGGACATATATTTCAACCAGTTACATTCTAGAATGTTGACCGGTTGGTTTATTGATAAGTAATTGTTATTATATTAATAGATTGGTTTTATTTGGGTGTATGTGCGTGTGTCTTATGCTCTAGGGATCTTGTGGAATTATAGTAGTTTGAGTAGCAATCTTTGTAATTATGTTGTTTTACAATTATCTTCTCTTTAAGCTTAGATTGCAAAATGAATCATTCAGATTCCTGGCTTATGAACCTGCTATTTTGCCAGAGTTTTCAATAGCTTTTGAAAAAGAAACCATTTTTCAAAGTTTCTTCACTGTAATGGAACATGAGGTTTGTCACTGTCTGGGTTTTGATAATAACCAGTGACCATTTCACTGAATTCGAACAGGGCTGGGGCTTGCACACAAATAAGATTGTCAATTCACATGCTAACCTAATTATTTCTAAGGCTGACATTGATGATGTTGTTTCTGCGTGTTCCAAACCAACAGATTGGAACAACAGCTGGCACAAGGACATTAAGGTTTTCTCCAAGGAAACACTCCAGGGAAATGGTAAGAATAAGAAAGGAGGAGGAAGTAATTACATTCGATGGCTTTCTCCAACTGGATACCTCCAGATGTGCTGGACTACAGCTCTCACTAACTGCAGCCAGTGTGATTACTAGAGTTAGTAGGAGTTATAATCCAACACATCTGTAAAACATCAGCGTTCTGTTGATAAGATGGCTTTGACAGAGAGATTAATACAAGCACAAGAAGTGTCCAAGATATATATTCTGCCTTCTTTAGGGCAGACTTTATCTTGGTCTAGTTGTCTTTCTAAATAACTTCTTAAGCCTTTGTCAGACAGCAAATGTTGGAAGAGAAAGCAGGTAAATGCACAGAAAAGATTGTTTCCTTTTATAGGAACTGCATCTGTTCCATTTAAAGCAGGGCTGCCAAATTCCCGGCCCGTGGGGTGGATGTGTCACACACTGGCCATGCCCACATCCAGTTTAGCAAAGGGGGAAAAAGTTCCTATACAACATGCAACTCTACCATGATGACTTTAGTTTGACACCCCTGATTTAGAGGAATAACTTTCTTTAGCTTACAGGTTGAAAATTAAATGTTGATCTAGCCTCACAGTGATGATAATGTGAAAAATAAATAATAAATAAAATGCAAATCTTTAGAGGAACAAGGGAATTATCTTGAAAATAACAATTCCTTATAACAGTCATAAATCAAAAATTCTCAGGATGCAAAACTATTTGAAAGATCAAGTCAACTTCTGTCTTAGAGAGATTTGGTGGCTACCACCATTTGAACTGAGTTCCATAGGGCTTGATAGTAAAACCCTGATAATATTTGTAATTGTAAGTAAGCAAGAATTTTTCTCTGACATATCTGTGCAATGACAGATATGTCAGAGAAAAGTTCTTGCTTACTTGATAGTCCATAGGCCATCCTCAGCTTAGATCAAGAACAATAAATATGAAAATTGCAACTTACATAAAAAGAACTAAGTATTGTGTGAATGACTCCTATTCCCAAATTCTCTGAAACCCGTACAAAGAAAAAAATAACTGAAAAGCTGAAAAGAAGCATGAATCAACCCGGACTCTCCTGGAAATGCAGGACTGTGCCCTAAATGTACACAGTACATAAAAGCAGGCATTCCACTCCATTGCATGATTATGCACATGCTTACTTATAATTACTTATACCATTTCAGTTCAGTTACTATCATTCCTATAAGCTGGACTGGACATAGAAGCTACAGATAGTTTTTGACTTACAAGAGTTCATTTAGTGACCATTCAAAGTTGCAATGGCACTGAAAAAAGTGACTTATGCCATTTTTCACACTTATGACCATTGCAGCACCCCCATGGTCATGTGATTACAATGCAGATTCTTGGCATCTGACTCACATTTATGATGGTTGCAGTGTCTTGTGTGATCACCTTTTGCAATCTTCTGACAAGCAAAGTCAATGGAGAAGCCAGATTCACTTAACACGCATGTTACTAATGAAGCAATTGTAGTGATTCACTTAACAAATGTGGGAAGAAAAGTTGTAAAATGGAGCAAAATTCACTTAACAAATATCTCACTTAGCAACATAAATTTTGAGCTCTATTGTGGCCCTAGGCCGAGGACTACCTACCTATGTGCTTCAATTTATAAGGAAGGTAAAGTTGAAAAGTAAATTAGTCTTCCAAGGTGCTGGTTCTAATAACATCTCGAAAAGCAGAGTGAACAAGTAGCTTTCTCAAATATGAAATCTATTCCACATGAGAAAAAAGATTGTAGCTCAGGAGCACATAAAACACCTTGCATTCAGAAAATACCTCTATCATTCTCGGATATCTCCAGTTATTGCTGAGAATATATCATGTTTCAGGCCTTGAGAACACTATCAGTCACTGCAGGCAACTCGGAAATAGATCAGGGGATGGACAGATTCCCTCAATGGTAATCTTGCAGTGGCCATCTATCAGTGCCTTGGCTGTTTAAGCTGCTCCTGTATTGTGCTTGTGTCAGCTTGACCCCTACGCTGACTTAAGAAAATCTTGTCTTAAGAATGTCAGAATCTTTGATAACAGCTGTGAGGCATTCAGTCTGGATTGCAGGTTATCATACATTCCACTGGGCATTTTCCCTGCCACTGCGCCCTGTCACTTTATGTTCCTGGAGAGCAATGATCAATATTTTTTTCTTCTTCTGAACATACCTATTTTGGTGCAAATGTGCACCCACCCACCCACATATAGAGAAATAAACATACACACACTAAATTGAAGTATAATATAAAGTGAAAAATATAAAGTAAAAGTATTAAAACATACATATATGCATGCAGAATAAACTCTATTTTTTAAACAAAACCCTCTTTCTTATTATTCTGTCTCTTTCTAATGCCATTTTGGCTTAATTGGATGATGAGTGCTATTATAGCATAATGGTTGCATTGTAAGGAAAGGATTTTGGTTCAATACTTGACATATTTTCTTTCTTTCTTTCTTTCTTTCTTTCTTTCTTTCTTTCTTTCTTTCTTTCTTTCTTTCTTTCTTTCTTTCTTTCTTTCTTTCTTTCTTTCTTTCTTTCTTTCTTTCTTTCTTTCTTTCTTTCTTTCTTTCTTCCTCCTCCTTCTCTTCCTTTCATGCTGCTTAGAGAGGGCTGCAAAGCACCGTGAAGCGGTATATAAGTCTAAGTGCTATTGCTATTCATGCAAACCCCAAGAGTACTCTCAATTCTTAACCCTGTAAAATATTTTTCCCCAAAAAGCTGCCAGGAGCACCTATTACGATATAAACACAGGGGGAGACTGTGTGAATTTTCTTGTAATCAATATTAAAACTAGAGGTAAAATAGAACTTAATATAAACTGGAGAGATCTCCTTAATATTTTAGTAGGACTGCAAAAAATGCAAAAGTGAAGCAAAATGGAGTTATACTCTGCCCCCATATAAATTAACATAAATCAGCTCAGTGGTTGATATCAATGCATATGCTTCAGTCACAGGGCTCACAGTTTAGAGACCCGCTAAAGAAAAACCATATGTGCTGTTGTAATATCAGAATTGGATGGGCTGCAATTTAAAGTTCGCCAGTATTTTTGGATCAAAGTTCTCCTTGCTTGGATTGGAGTTTGGGTATCTTCCTGGAACAACATTATCTCTTTGCACAGCTGTTATTTATTGTTCTTAATATATCTTAAGAACAAATATATCTTAATATATCTATTTTAGCTTATAAGCATAATATCTGAAAACATAAGGATTTTGTTGCTAGATCAGACCTGGGATGTTGTAGGATGTTCCTATGGGACTTAGAGTTTATCCAAAGCCCAAAACAGAAGAAAAGGTTGTAGTACTAGCTGAAGAATCACTCAAAATGAAGAGATCCTGATGCTGTGCCAGGAAAAGGTTCTAGAACTTTTGCTCCATGTGTTTCAGGATTATTCTACTCTACTCTACTCTACTCTACTCTACTCTACTCTACTCTACTCTACTCTACTCTACTCTACTCTACTCTACTCTACTCCACTCCACTCCACTCCACTCCACTCCACTCCACTCCACTCCACTCCACTCCACTCCACCCCAGCCCACCCCAGCCCACCCCAGCCCACCCCATCCCATCCCTTCTATCATCTCTATAAGCTGGACAAAGCTACAGGTAGTTCTTGACTTACAACAGTTTATTTAGTGACCATTCAAAGTTACAATGGCACTGAAAAAAGTGACTTATGACCATTTTTCACAGTTACAACCTTTGCAGCATTCCCATGGTCACCTGATCAAAATTCAGGAAGGTTGATAACTGCTTCATATTTAGGATATATGCTGTATTCCGGGGTCATATAATCACCTTTTAATACCTTCTGACAAGCAAAGTCAATGGGGAAGCCAGATTCACTTAACAGTTGGGTTACTAACTTATCAACTGCAGTGATTTCCTTAACAACTGAGGCACAAAAGGTCATAAAATGTCATAAAGCTCACTTAACAAATGTCTCACTTAACAACAGAAATTTTGGGATCAGTTGTGGTTGTAAGTTGAGGACTACCTATATGCAATCATCTTCCTGGAGATATCTCTGCGTTGTTTATACTCTTATTACATGAAATCATGAAATGACTACTCTACAACAATTAATGCTACATCCATACTCATAGACACATGCACCCCCATAAATTTATGCACATCACAGCTCCTGCTTGAGATCCCCACCTACCAAGTGACTTTCCACTTCAGAAGCTGCCACTAAGAAACATTCACATTCTTTCATGAGGACCCGCTTGCCATTTATTCACAGCGATCAAGCCAGACAAACTGACAGTAGCCTCAGATGACCTCTAACTTATTCATACAACATTTCTCCATCACAGTCACAACACCTACTCACTTATACACTTTATTGTGATCAGTTGAAAGGCAATCTAAAGAACTGATTTGTTGCAACTGGGTTCAAAGGCATTTTCATAGGAAGCTTTGGGTGCAATGTTCTGAGACACCACACTCCTTCATTGCCATGATGGGCTTATCCTTAGACCAGGGGTCCCCAAGAGACTTCAACTCCCAGAATTCTCCAGCCAGCTATGAGTTGAAGTCCACAAGTCTTAAAGTTGCCAAGTTTGGAGACCTCTGCCTTAGACAGTAAAGTCTATTTTCTTGTACCTCTACTGTCCCAAAATCTCGGATCACAAAAGAGATATTTTATGATTTGAGATGCTTTTGCCATGAGGATACAGTTTTTCCCCACATTGATGGAAGCTCCTAATAATGCCTGCCTCATGGTCCTGTGGCTTCTGCCTCTTCTCTTGACTGTAATGGCTTAACATGGTGCCTTTGCACCAAACTCTGGGAATTTTTACTTATTGGTTTCTTTTGTATTTTTTATTTTCTTCATTGCAAGCTTACATAACTTGAAAGGCAACAACAGGGATGGGGTAGGATATTGACTGGAGGTCTATTTTTGTACTTCCTTACTGGTTAGCTGGAGTGAACACTCATTGGCTGTGGACATTGCCCCACAAAACATTGTGTTGTGGTTCGCCGGCAGCAGGTGCAGACAACAGAGGTCTCTGATAGTGAGGAAAAAACGAAACCAGTCAGGGAGCCTCACGGGGACTTGGACGAGGGGCCTGTGTCTGATGGAGGGATGGGACCAGGACTATTGGAGAGTGGGGTACTGCCTTTGGAGCTTTTGGAGTCTGAAGCAGAGGACCCCAGGGAGCCTGTGCCCAGTGCATGTGTGCATAGGGCTGCTCAAAGGAGAGAGTAGTTGAAGCACCAAGGGCGACTTGGGAGTAAGGCTAGAAGGTAATGGCCCTTCCCATAAGGGATACAAATCAGCCCTCGGGGATGTGCTCTTTGCAGGAAGCAAAGAAGTTCTTTAGACTCTGAGTCTTTGTTGAAGCCCTGCAAACTCTGGTTTGATTTTGAAACTTCTGTTGGTGGATATTTATCAGTAATTAGACTTCTGTTCTTGGCAGCCTTTTACAATCTTGAAAGGGCTTGCTTTTATCTCAGACAATTAAGTTTAAATGACTCTTGGCTGGGAATGCAAAGAATTCCCAGCGCCACATTAAAAAAGGTTTGCTTTTATACACAGTTCGTATTTGTTTAATTTGAACAAGGCTTGGGTCAGAACATGTGGCTATGAAGGTTTGTGGGGTATTGATGATGGGCATGTGGAAAAGCCACAAGATTTTAAAAGCAAAAAAATTCCATTGTGTTGAGAAGTGGTTATGGCGATAAAGCTGATCAAGACTTCATCGAAGTGCTATATTTATTATATTTATTTATTTATTTATTTATTTATAATCGTATTTCTATACCGCTCCCTCTCTGAAAAGGGACTCGGGGCGGTGTACAGCCTAATAAATACATAAAATACAGAGATACAAAATTAAATAGAATTTAAAACCGAATTAAACATGAGTATGGCTGCATCCCAAAAATTTTAAAAATAAGTTAAAATTTAAAAAACCCTATTTACTAAAACCCCTTAAACCCTTACTGGGCCAGGCCAGCCTGTTTAAAAAGTAGGGTCTTAACTGCGCGCCGGAAGGAGAGGATATCTGTCATGGCTCGTATCTCCGGGGGGAGATCATTCCACAGGGAGGGCGCTCCCACAGAGAAAGCACGCACCCTCGGGGCCGCCAGTCGACAACGATCAGGTGGCGGTACCCCAAGGAGGGCGACCCTGTGGGAGCGTACTGGGCGGCGGGAGGTTGTTGATGGCAGCAGGCGGTCCCGTAAGTACCCAGGTCCCAAGCCATGGAGCACTTTAAATACCATCAGTACCACTTTGAATCGAATCCGGAAGGCCACAGGAAGCCACTGCAGCCTGCGGAGAAGTGGTGTTACGTGTGCGCCTCGAGGGGCACCCACGATCACCCGCGCGGCTGCATTCTGGACTAACTGCAACCTCCGGAGACTCTTCAAGGGGAGCCCCATGTAGAGAGCATTGCAATAATCCAAGCGGGAGATAACGAGGGCGGAAGTGACTGTGCGAAGTGCGCCCAGATCCAGAAAGGGCCGCAACTGGTAAATCAGACGAATCTGATAAAAAGCCCCCCTGGCGACGGCTGCGATATGTTCTTCCAAAGACAGCCGCACATCCAGGAGGACACCCAAGTTGCGCGCCCTTTCCACGGGGGTCAAAACCTCTCCCCTCACGGCCAGCGAAGGAATAAGCTGGCTGTATCTGGGCGCAGGAAACCACAGCCACTCGGTTTTGGCCGGGTTGAGACGAAGCCTGTTATGACCCATCCAACCCCGCACAGCCTCCAGGCACCGGGACATCACTTCGACGGCTTCGTTGGGGTGGCCTGGGGTGGAGATGTACAGCTGAGTATCATCAGCGTACTGATGGAACTCCACCCCAAAGCCACGGATGATCTCACCCAGCGGCTTTACATAAATGTTGAACAGCAGGGGCGAGAGCACCGACCCCTGAGGCACCCCACAAAGCAGGGGCCTTGGGGACGATCTCTGCCCCCCCGTCAACACAAATTGCGAGCGGTCGGAGAGGAAGGAGGAGAACCACCGTAATACGGTGCCTCCAACCCCCAACCCCCCCAACCGCTGCAATAAGATACTGTGGTCAACAGTATCAAAAGCCGCCGAGAGATCTAACAGGACCTGGACAGAGGAACAACCTCTGTCCCGAGCCCTCCAGAGATCATCAACCAACGCGACCAACGCCGTCTCCGTGCTATGCCCGGGCCTGAAGCCCGATTGGAGGGGGTCAAGATAACTCGCTTCATCCAGGAACCGGGGAAGCTGACAGGCCACCACACTCTCTACAACCTTCGCAACAAAGCGAAGGTTGGATACAGGACGGTAATTTGATAACAATGCTGGGTCCAGGGACGGTTTCTTGAGGAGGGGCCGCACCACCGCCTCCTTCAAGGCGGCAGGTAAAAGCCCCTCTCTCAAGGAAGCGTTTATAATACCCTGGAACCAGCCTCGTGTCACCTCCCGAGTGGCCAAGACCAACCAGGAGGGGCACGGGTCCAACAAACAGGTGGTGGCATTCAGTCCCCCCAGCACCCTGTCCACGCCTTCAACAGTATTAGGGTCGAACTCAACCCAACTGGCCTCACCGATATCCACCCCCGCCCCCCTGCCCGGAGATGCCCAGTCGGAGTCCAGCTCGTCCCGAATCTGAGCGATTTTATCCTGCAGAAACCTAGAAAACTCCTCAGCCCGTCCCTGTAAGGGATCCTCCCGCGCTTCCATCTCTAAAAGGGAGCGGGTCACCCTAAACAGGGTGGCTGGGCGGTTTTCCGCGGAAGCAATAAGGGTGGAGAGGTAAGACCTCCTCGCCACCTTCATCGCCACTAAATACGTCTTAATATAAGATCGTAGAAGTGTTCGGTCAGACTCAGAGCGGCTAGCCCTCCAACTACTCTCTAGGCATCTTTTCCGGCGCTTCATCTCTCTTAGCTCCTCAGAAAACCAAGGAGCCATTTGGGATCGGCACCGGGTCAGAGGCCGCAAGGGCACGACCCGGTCAAGGGCCCCAGCAGCCACCCTATCCCAGGTAGCAACCAGGCCCTCAACCGAGTCGTGTGTGTGAGCTTCGGGAAATGGCCCAAGCTCCATCAGGAACCTATCCGGGTCCATCAGGCGCCTGGGGTGGTACCATTTAAGCGGCCCCGCCTCCCTGCAGTCGGGGGGTGCGGAACGGAAGTCGAGCCTCAGGAGCGAGTGATCTGTCCATGACAGGGGTTCTATAACTATATCCCCTACACCCAGACCACTCTGCCACTGATCAGAGACAAAAACTAAATCCAGGGTGTGACCTCCCACATGAGTAGGGTCCCGAATTAACTGGGTCAGGCCCATGGCTGTCATGGAAGCCATGAACTCCTGAGCAATCCCCGAGGTACCGCCGGCAGAGGGAAGGTTGAAATCCCCCATGACCATAAGCCTGGGGGTCTCAACCGCCACGCCGGCTATAACCTCAAGGAGCTCAAGCAGGGCTGATGCCGCATAGCAGGGAGCCAGGTATGCGATCAACAAGCCCACCTGTACCTTGGGGCCGAACTTCACGAAAAGAGACTCACACCCAATCGTCTGAGAAACAGTGGATTCCCTCGGACACAGATCCTCCTTAATAACCACCGCAACACCCCCGCCCCTCCCCTGGGCCCTCGGCCGATGAAAAACCCGAAACCCGGCTGGGCACATCTCCACAAGGGGAACTCCCCCCTTTGGGCCCAGCCAGGTCTCGGTAACACCCACCAGGTCCGCTCCCCCCTCACAAATCAGATCATAAATGAGGGTGGCTTTATTAATAACGGACCTGGCGTTACACAACATCAGTCGAAGGCCCAGGGCCCGATCGCTCACACCCCCCCGGGGAACGGGACATAACAAGGAGGTCGGAGCGCGCCACCGCCATCAAATAGCGGGGGCGCGCTCCCAAAACAGAATGTGGCCCCCTATAACCGCCAAATCTGCCTCTCCCGCTCACCGTACTAATAGTTTTAAAATCACCCTCCCTGGGACAACCCCCCATCCTCAATACAGCCCCATCCCCCTCCCGGCAACGCTCAACCCACGACCCGGTCCCAGCCCCAGGCAGGTTGTCCCCCAACCTCCGCCCGGCCAACCCTAACCCCTTTAAGAATCTAATTAAAAATTTTAAACAACCCTCCCTCCCACATTTCCGGCGACCCCACCATCTCTCCGGATCCCAAGAGGGGATTCACATTTATATTCACATAGTAAACCTAACAAAGGTAGACTTCAAGGAAGACTTTCATTTAAGTTGGGTGTGTTCTTGAAACATGCTGGGAATCCTGTGTCTGCATATAGGAAGAAGATAGACTATACTTGCAAGAGATTATTCCTTTGGTCTAGAAGGCTGTTCATTTATATCATTTCCTAACATCAGACTTACAGTCCATATCCTTAACAGACTTGGTGATTAAGGTTCATGATCCTAGAACTGAACTTTGTAATTTTGTGGGGCTCAAATGAAAATAAACATAATTGCTTTTTTATGAGGAAAAAAAATCTTACATATTAAGTATTCTATATACTTGGTGAACCTTTTTAAAAAGCCAGTTTTTTTTGCTTAGCATTTGCTCTTCTCTGAATTCTGAAGAAAAAGTTTGGCACAGAATGGAACTGTCATCTGTCACATTTGGAAACTGAACACTCTGTCATCTGTTTGAATTCAAGCTTAAAACTGGCTCTGAAAATGTGGGGAAAAGTGTTACTGAAGGCCACGCTGTCTTTGTTCACAAAAGCCAAATATCCATTTGCTTACCTGATTTGCAAAATTGGGATGCAGAACTCTTTCTGTAAACCATAGGGTACTTTAGAGTTATACATATCTCTGTGGGTAGTACCGAGTTGTTGTTTTTTCTAATTGGAGAGGTCAAGGTTGGGCATAATCTTGGTGGTTGCTGGCTACATATAATTTTTTTAGATGAGCTCAGAGCCTCAGCTGGGAGAGCTAAGTGAGGGAAATGGGTCAGAGCTTTAGCTAGTATTTGTACAAGGCCCAAGAATTATTTATTTATTTTCTTTTAGTTTGGGTGAAAAATTTGGGGAGGGGATTGAGGAGGAGGGGAGGCTCTTCATCTTTTGGTTTTCACTACTAGGGATAGAGTTTTTATGAATTTTCTAGCTATCATCAAAAACTCTTACTAATTTTTCCAGTGAGCGGTCAAAATGCTTCTGGACGTATCAGAAAAGGAATTTACAGGGCTGGTCTATTGTCTAGTCCTTAAGTGAAGGAATGAAAAATGATCACAATATATATCTGACTGGGACAACATCTGGTTCTAATTTTGCTGAGCTTTTTGCTCTGCTTGGGATGGAAGTGGAATAAAATAGCAGTCTTGGCTTCATCATGGAAGCCCTACTTCTTTTGATGTAGAGGTAGCCCTTGCTTACCAACCACTGATTCAGCAACTGTTTGAACTTACAATGGGGCTGAAAACAGAGACTTGTGATTTGTCCTTGAAGCTGCAGCTGTTACAACATCTCCACAGCCATGTGTTTGCAATTCAGGCATTTGGTAACCAGGAAGCATTTAGAACAGTTGTATCATCCTGCAGTCTTGTGAGCACCATTTGTAACCTTCAAAGCCAGTTTCTGACAAGCAAAGTCAATGGGGAAGCTGGCTTGAAGTTGCAAGTCGTGGTCACATGATACCACTTCAAACAACTGGCGCCAGAATTGCCATCCTAAATCAACTCAGTGACATGACATCATCCTTCACAACTGTGCCTCAATAGCCACAGAGTTGTCGGTCTGTAAATGAGGATTACATGTAAAAAAAGGGACTAGATTTCAATTGTAGGCTCACACCATACATCTTGACTTTTGGACCTCTCTTGCCATAATGTTCCCTATCTATGGATGACCACTATCTACCAGAGGGTACACTAAGTGGCTCAGATAGCCTTTTTTTCCATATCAGAAGCAATGAAGTGCTTCCGTGGTGAACGTATCAACCAGTGACATCAAAGTTGTCTGAGGGACACCCAGTTGGGGACTCTTCTCATATCCCCATTAGGTTGCCCACTGAAGTCATACCTATTTATTTACTTCTAGTCACCCTCTTTCAAACTGCTGGGTTGACAGAAGTTGAAGTCAGTGACAGGAACTCACCCTGCCATATGTCAGCAACTGGGACTCGAATACATGGCTGCCAATAGTCAGACTATTGTCCTAACCACTGTCTTTCTTTTGATTAAAATAGTGAAATTTATGACAATTTTATGTAAGAAAAGATAAGTTTAGATAGAGGCTTTTATTTAAGAACTCTAAATAAGGACAGATTGCAAAACTTTTTTTAAAAACCCAACATATTAGACATGTTAGAAAATGAGTACCACTTTATTTGAATATAGTGCCACGTAGTAGATTTAATTAATTAGGATATTGATTATTTTTAAAAGGAATTTGATTTTAAGATTCATGTGTTAGCTTTCAGATTTAAGATTTTTACTCATATCTGATTGTCTCATTAATTTCTCTGGTGTTTTTATGAGAATTTTAGCTGAATATCCCCCTATTAGAATGATAATTTCTAAATGCAGCATCGAAAGAAAGCAGGCTAGCAAACAAAAATATAAAATAAAATAAAGCAACTTGGCAGATTCAATCTAGGTTGCTTTGTGCACTGATGATCTGTTATTTCAAGGCCAAAAAAGAAATTATGTGTTCTTATTAACTTGAAAACATGCAGTGCATGTTAATTCTAAACAAGGAAAAATTGCTTGAAAAATAGAACAGGTAGCAGATTTGTATGTCATGTTATAGATATAGTGTACATTTTAATTTGGCTTTTCTTATTGTACTGCCACCTGCTTCTTTCTAAGGGTCCTTACAGGTATCTTTTATTTGCAGTGCTACTGATATTTGAAATATAGCTTATAAAGGTAGTCCTCAGTTACAACTATTCATGTAGTGATTGTTGAAAGTTACAACAGAACTGAAAAAAGAGACTTATGACCATTTTTGCACTTAAAATTGCTGCAGCATCACATAATAAAAATTAACATGCTTGGCAACTGGTTAATATTTATGATGGCAACTGTGTCCTGGGGTCATGTGATCACTTTTTGTAACCTTCTGACAAGCAAAGTCAATAGGGAAGCCAGATTCCCATAGCAACCATGTTACTAACTTAACAATTGCTGTGATTCACTTAACAACTACGGCAAGAAAAGGTGTAAAATGGGTCAAAATTCACTTTACAACTGTCTTGCTTAGCAATGGAAATTCTGAGCTCAATTGTGGCTGTAAGTCAAGGACTACAGTATTCTCAAATCCAGTCAACACATTGATCTATTTGTTGGATGATTCAGATATATCCGAGGTCAGTACTACAAATCCAGGAGATTCCTGTTCCCTCTCCTCCTCCAAAATATAAAGTGATGAATAGTTTTAATATAATATTTCTGCAGATTTGGGCTGAGATACAGATAGAATATAGTAGTTCAGTTTTAACCCGCATAAAGTTCTTCCTATGAAACCACTACATCACACAATGTTTTGTATAGTTGACAAAAAATGAGGTCAGCCTAAATAAAGCAGAATATCTGGATCATTTTCATTCTGGATTCAGAACCAGGGTTGGGGATGGAAATAGCATTGGTTGCTCTGGTGATGCCCATTGAGACTTTGAAGGTGGGATGTTGACACTCCTTTTAGATATCTCCATGGTTTTCAATAACATTAAGCATGACTGCCTCAATCTCATCTTCTGCAATAGTTTGAATTCAATTTACAGAATACAAATTAAAGAACCCTTTTCCAACAGTGACCATAACATGATTGACTTTTGTCTCAACATACATCCACACAAAAATCATCACAACAACAAAATCCCCAATTACAATTCAAAAAAGGCAACTATGATTTTATAATAATGATATCTCTTCCCTTGATTGGCAATTTCTATTCACTGGATGCAATACTGTTGAAGACCATTACAACATATTCTTATTAGAAATCAAAAGAGCCATCAAACTATATGTACCAATAACAACTTCCAAAACAAAAAAAACAAAAAAAACAGATTACCCATAACAATAAGGAAGCTGAAATCCAAAAAGAGATCACTTTGGTGAAAAAACAAATCTGGTCACATTGCCAACTTCAAAAGCCAACACAAGAAACTATGCCACCAGATAAAAACTAAATGCACTAATTATCACATTAAACAAGAGGAAAACCTTCTACACACCAATTCCACCCGTGCTTTCTACAATGTTGTAAACAACAAACTAAAAGATTCAAGGTCCATCCCACCCCTGAAAGGACCTAATGGCAAAGACTGCAACGAAGACACCATCAAAGCAAACCTTTTTAACACATTCTTTGGCTCAGTATTTGTAAACAGCAATGGATCAAGCCCAGTACTTCCTAATCGAAGCACAGACAACTATAATGATTTAATACATATCGATTTTACAGAAGACATTGTTGAAAAAGCACTGCACAATCTAAAACCATCCTATCTATTGGACCGGATAGAATATGTGCCTACTTCTTAAAAAAGCTATCCACTGCCATAGCCGAACCTCTAAGCATAATCTTTGATCAATCTTTCAGGACCAGCTCCTTGCCAAAACTATGGTCACAAGCCACGGTCATCCCTATCTTCAAAAAGGGAGACCCCAGCCTAGTTGAAAATTGCAGACCAATCTCCTTATGCTGCATCACCTGTAAAGTCATGGAATCAATTATTAACCAATCATTATCCTCCACTTAGAGACAAACAACCTACTCTCTAATAAACAACTTGGTTTCAGAAAAAAACTATCTTGTAATCTGTAATTGTTACACTGCAAAAATATATGGACTACACAACTCGATCAGGGCAAAGCAATAGACGCAATCTACATAGACTTCTGTAAAGCCTTTGATTCAGTGGTACATGACAAACTACTCCTAAAACTAAAATCTTACGGTATCTCTGGACATCTGCATAACTGGATAGAAGCATTCCTGTCAAACAGACAACAGATGGTCAAAATTGGGAGTATCCTATCGAATTCTGTACCTGTCCACAGTGGTGTCCCCCAAAGCAGTGTTCTAGGACCAACTCTTTTCATACTCTACATAAATGACCTCTGTGATCATATCAAGAGCAACTGCGTTCTCTTCGCTGATGATGTAAAGCTATTCAACACCACTGACAATGCTGCTACCCTTCAAAAAGATCTCGACTATGTGTCAGAATGGTCAAACAAATGGCAGCTTCAGATCTCAACAAGTAAATGCTCTGTCTTGCATATTGGCAAAAAAAATCAAAAAATCAAATACAAGCTGAATAGTCAAGACATTGTTGATGACACAAACTTTATCAAGGACCTTGGAATACTCATCTCAAATGATCTAAGTGCTAGAGCCCACTGTAACTACATAGCCAAGAAGGCATTAAGAGTTGCTAATCTAATCCTACGTAGCTTCTTCTCTGGTAATATCACACTACTAACTAGAGTATACAAAACATTTGCTAGACCTATACATGAATACAGCTCATCAGTGTGGAACCCATATCATGTACCTGATATTAACAGAATTGAAAAAGTCCAGAAATATTTCACAGGAAGAGTTCTCCGCTCCTCTACTCATTGCAGAATACCTTATGCCACCAGACTTGAAACTCTAGACCTAGAAAATCTAGAACTACGCCGCCTCCGTCCAATCTAAATATAGCATATAAAATCATACATTGCAATGTCCTACCTGCAAATGAATGCTTCAGCTTCAGTCTTAATAATACAAGAGCACACAATAGATACAAACTCAAGGTTAACCGCACCAAACCTGACTGCAGAAAATACGACTTTAGCAACAGAGTGGTCAATGTTTGGAATACTCTACCTGACTCTGTGGTTTCTTCCCCAAACCCCAAAAACTTTAACCTTAGACTGTCTACTATTGACCTCACCACCTTCCTAAGAGGCCTGTAGGGGCATGCATAAGCGCACCAATCGTGCCTACCGTCCCTGTCCTATTGTTTCTTTTTATTTTTCTTATAAGTATCTATCTCATGTATTCAAAACTATATTTATTCTTATACCTGCATCTTGTAAGCAATTGACTAAAATAAATAAATACTAAAATACTAAATACTGAGCACCCTGTGGTGGTTGAGAGTTTCAGGTGCCATTCTACAGTGGTTTCATTCCTACTTTAGGGAATGGTTCCAATCAACAATGGTACAGGAGCAATTGCTGTAACTTGAGGTGTGGCATGTTTTGACTTTCTCCCACTAATGTTTAACATCTATATGAAGCTGTTGGTGAAGCTTAGCTCAGTTGTTAGTTTGGGATCATGTATAAGATGATGATTTTTAGCTTTATAATACCACCCTAGAGATGCAGTGGAAGTTGTAGACTGGTGTCTAAGATTGTGAGAATCTGGATGACAATGTGTCCCAGGATGAAGAAATGGTTGTTGATCCAGAAACATTCTTTTGTTGAGATGGTCCCATCATTGGCCCTAGACAGGAATATCATCTCCTTAATTCCTTATACAACCACCTAGGTATGAGCCTTGAGATAGCAAAATCCATGATAAGGGGCCTAGAAAAGGAAATATTTTTCATATAGACTATCATAACACTTCTTCTTCAAACATGTCTCGATCATTCCTGTATGTGACTCCTGATTATTTTATATAAGCCACATCTTGCCAGGTTTCCAGAATAGATACAATGTTGGACCTTTGATCTATTTCAATATTACATATGCATTATTTCCATTTGAGACCATCTTTGTGTTCAACAGGAGTAACATCTGAGGTGTCTTTACTTGACTTGCCAGAATATCTAAGTAGGTACAAGAAGTAAAAGTAGGAAACTATGACCAAACAGATCCATCTTTTCTTCCCCATATTTCCATCTACCTTATACTTCTTGATGCTATTGGAGAAAGAAGTCTGAAATACATGATCTACTCATCACTCATACATATTCAGGGAAATATGGTATCCACAGATTCATCTGAGCTCTTTCCCTAATCTACCAGCTCTCAGTCGATGGATGATCAATGTACCCTACCACCTATCCATGTTTTCACCCTGAGATAATTCAGGAGTTCTCCATCTATCAGATCCAAATTAAAACAAGGTAGCTCTTACTCTTGTCACTCTCCAATTGAAGGACTCAAACTATATGAACGATCGCTTTAGAGTTAACCTATTGATGATGGCTTGCTATGCCAATGTCAACTCTAGGTCTATTTCCTCTGTTCTTCATCATTGATATTTAGCACAAGGGACTCAAGCTGACAGAAAGCAATTTAAACATTTAGATCTGTCCCACTCCTTAACTTTTCCTACACCAGAAGTGACCCAGTCACTATGATTTTCATAGGAAGCTTGGCTGATGGGGTATCTACAGCTTGGTTCTGAGAATGCAGATAACACATATACCTCTAATATTGGTCCAACTTTATGTTAGTTACTTCTAAAGCTCAATAGAAAATGACAAATGTATACAGTAAGTAGGTGACTAAGCAAAGGGACTACCAATTCAATAGAAACTACTAATGTCATGATTTTTGTGATACATTAGAATTAGAATTCTTTATTGGCCAATTGTGATTGGACACACAAGGAATTTGTCTTGGTACAAATGTTCTCAGTATACATAAAAGAAAAGATACATTCATCAAGAATCATAACGTACAACATTTAATAATAGTCATAGGGTACAATAAGCAATCAAATCATACTAGGAAACAGTCAATATAAGTCGTAAAGATGCAAGCAACAAAGTTACAGTCATACAGTCACAAGTGGCAGGGGATGGGTGATAAGGAGTGACGAGAAAATTAACAGTAATAGTAATGCAGACTTTGTAATAGTTGAACAGTGTTGAGGGAATTATTTGTTTAGCAAAGTGATGGCTTTCGGGAGAAAACTGTCCTTGTGTCTAGTTGTTCTGGTGTGCAGTGCTCTATAGTGTCGTTTTGAGGGAAGGAGTTGAAACAGTTTATGTCTGGGATGTGAGGGAATCTGTAAATCATGTGCATCATGCATTATCAATGAAAGTATATGATACACAATACAATGAGACACTTTGGGATCATCTGTTAGTTTATTTCCAGTGATCATCTCAAGTGCTGACAATTATTTTGATCGTCATTGATAATTTAAGACAAGAACACTTACAGTGGGATGGACATTTTTGTAAAAGAAGTGACAACCCTACCCCTTCACAAATAAGACATGTTCAAAGATGGGTGAGATATCCTCCTATTCTCCAACATTCCTTTTTTTCTTTTTGGTCTTCCTTGTTCCCTGCAGGTTGCCAAGAAGGGAACCAGATTTGAAATTAGGATAAGAGACACATAGTTTTTGGCTCAGAGCCACACATTGCCTAAGGCTAATGGTTGTCCACCTCTGAATTAACTTATTGCTTCCTAAGAAAGGAGCCAGCTGGAGGTGAGAAAGGTGGTGAAATGAGGTGAGCTGGAGATAAATTTTCCATGTTCCAAAGCCATCCACCTTACGTTTGATGGGAAGACAGGAGAGGGTCTCCTTCAGATTTTATTGAATTGTCTCCCTGTTGGCATTCTGTCATCTTTTGAAAGCACTTGTGTTTTATTGTCCTTTTACATCTGCCAGTATTTGTCTTTTTCTGATTGGGTCGCTGAGCTTAAATGTTAGCATTTTGCATCTCTGCTGCGGCTTTTTTAAAAATTGTTTCTATTTGGTGCAATTTATGATTGCATTTTTGTCTTACCCTTAACCACCTTGCACAGTTGACTTCTGAATTGGGAAGTGTAATGGAAATGAACTTGCAAATTGATCAAATAAGTAACGATAATAGTTCTGTAAATTATACCTTGTTAGTGATTATAAATGCTTTTGTTGATGGCACAGATCAGCACAGAAAAAAATATTTGTGTCCATTGCCATCACTCCCAGAAAGGCAATGAGATACTTATCTTCTATTAGATAGAGAAAAACATCTTCCATTTTTCCATGATTCAGGATATAATGACTTCAAGGACTTTGACACATTACATTGAAATACTTACTGGCTCATGAAGTGGCTTTTCATGTCACAACTATTTATAACAACTTCCTAGCATCCACTGGATCGTTATATTCAAACTCCAAAAACTCCTGACTATGTTGGCAGAGAATGCTGAGATTTGTAGTCTTAGCACATCAAGAAGGTGCCAGTTTCAGAAAGACAATTTTAAGACACTGAAAAACTCTTAGATTTGTTAAAAATAAAAACACATTAGACATCTAGAAAATCCCAGTTCAGATCACAAAATAAAAACTAAGCCACAAATCCTACATCTACGAACACATATTTCACACTCTCCATATTTACTTTTGAAGATTTTAAGTGACTATTAGGAGAACTCTCAAAAATGTAATTTTAAATTATATTTGGAAAACTCTGATCTTCCTGAGTTGCTTGCTACCAATTTTTTGTACTAAAAACAAATGGAAGTATTCTCAATTTACACGACACTATGAAGTTTCAAACTTAAATGTTTGAAATTTAAATGTTTTGATCACGCATATTCGGTACCTGCTGAAATGGTTTGACCTTGATGTATGGAACAAAACCCACTATGTGGTTAGAATGTCTGCATTCTAGTTCTTTTCTTTTAATCAGTACAGTTTTTTACTTTATGGTTAACCCAGCCCCAGATCTATCTATCTATCTATCTATCTATCTATCTATCTATCTATCTATCTATCTATCTATCTATCTATCTATCTATCTATCTATCTAGTGCATTGCTACAATGTTGGGGAAATCTACACACACACACACACAATGTAGTCCTGACTGCTTAGAATGCTAGTTCATTCTGTTTGATGCTTATCTTTGATGCACCACAGGGGGAAAATTAGCTTTACACCAATTAACTAGTGGCACTCAGGTTGCTGGCTCTTCCAGGCTCTCTGTCCCCCCCCGCCCACAAGTTTCACCTAATGCTGGCTTCCTGTCTCCACTCACAGAAACAAAGCTAGGTTTTCTCCACCGAAATGGTACCCATTTTTCTATTCACAATATTGCATGCTTTTTTTCTCCAAAAGTTTTTTAAATTTTATGCATCTTTCACATGAGCAACATGCTTCCAGGTTATAACACTTGTACATAATCATACTTTCATTTCCATTAATCTTATATAATATTAACTCATATCATTCTCCATTTCACTCATCTTTAAATAAATTTGCATTTCATATTTCAGTTTATTGATTCAATATCAATATCATTTCATCCATACATAAGTTTTCAAATCTTTATCCAATATTGCATGCTTTTGAACTGCTGGGTGAGCAGGAGCAAGGGATCAAGTGACGGGAGCTCACTCCATCTCACAGAGCTGGGCTCAAACTGCCAGAGTATAAACCATTTCTGACCAGCAGTTCCAGCATCATTAAGCCTCTGCATCATCACGTCACCTCCAGCTCAGGAAAATACAATGACAATTCCTTTACAGTACTTAGTTATTGGAATATTTGAGAGCTGGGGTAAAACCCTTCTACTTCAAGTTACAATAAATACATTGAAACAGTAAAATGGTGAATTGGTTAAAAACAGTAAAGTGCCTAGAACTCAAAGAGAATAGCAATTTAAAGAAGGATTCCTTGAGGTTTTTAAACAGAGATGATCCTCTGCATTTTGGGTATAGAATATTATAGAAACACTAACATAACGGTATCTGCAGCAGAGTATATGGAGCCAAACCTGTAGAAATGCAAGAAAGGAAAAACAATTATGTACATGAGAATATGTATTTTAATGCTTTAGTTTTGCCAACTAAAGTTTTTGCAAAAAAAATATGTATACCCAGCAAAACCACTCAGAAGGAAATGATAGACAATTGCTTTCCTTGCTCAAAAAGATTGGAGGGCAGAGCACCAGGGGAATTGGAGTCCACAGCATTCAGAAGTCCAGACTGAACATCCCAAACTGAAGAAATTTTTCTTAAGGCAGCATTAGCACAGGATAAATTGTATGTGAGCAAGAACATGGAAGTAAGTTTAGGACAGTAAGCGAAGGAAAATAGGACTTTCACTGGTTCTTCTCATAGACTGTGAAGTGTGAATTAGGTCACTTCTTTTTAAAAATTGGTCTAAACAATTCTTTTCCAACATTCCTAGCACCATTTCCATTATTAATGGTGGCACTGTTATTTCTGGATAAATTGCTTGGAATTGGAAGGCTGGCATTTGGAAGCTGTCTTCATATCCACTTTCAGGTAAATCTGTCAAAATGAAGAGACTTCTGGCAACAATTACATGGAGAGGGAGAAGAGAAGGACTGGAGGGGTGATTGGTATATGAGGCTGATGGGGTAAAATTGGTGCTTAACACCCTGGAGGATGCAATAATCGGCAGAAATAGTCTATATGAGATGGGTAACAAGCCCCAGAATGCATTAGAAATACTTGCCATTCACACAAAGACACAGAAGTAACAAACAGAAAACAATCCATTTTCTTGAAATGGATTGAAATGGATGTAATGCTGACCTTTTTAATGATACAAAAATTAAGATCCTTTTCCAATAAGAATCAGGCATATTTCATATTGGTGTATGTAAACTGCTAGAAAATTAATATCACTTGGGTAGAAAACAAGGATGATCTGGGCAGTTCCAATGCATGAAAAATATAGTTTGAGTGAGCAGGACATGAACGGAAATAAACTTTTAGCAAATAAAGGTAAAACATATTTTTCTTCCTTTGGATTTACCTACCTTGACAAAATAATTCATAACATTCATTTTCAGAACGCTTCATTTGTTCTTAATGATACGTTCTATACCTTTATAAATAATTGTCTCTTCATTGTATGAATTCTATTCATTATTTTTCCCTTAGAATTTTATTTTAAAATGAAGTTTAGAAGACAGGGAACTTTAAAATAGGGTGTAATTGGAAATACGGGAAGATCACTGAAAAATGAAGGACTTTGCTGCTTGCAGTTCTGAATATATCATAAATCTGCTTGTAGGGTAGCTGTGGTAAATTAATTAGCAGACAATCTACATATTGACAACTTGACCAACATTGTTTGTGTAACATTCAGCTTTTCAACTCTGAATTCCAATTTTAGAACAAATGTTGGTGTGTCTTAGTCCCTCTCTCACACACACACACATCAACATACTAGTGAGTAAAGAGTAGAAGAGGTCGGCTTGCATTCGTTTTTCCTAAGTTTTGCAATAGAAATTTTTATCTGTCTATTTTGTTGTAGCCTCATTTCACAAATAATGAAGTGATCCTTTCTAACGTTTGCGACTGTGGGGAGAAATGTCACAATAAGCCTGCACTCTAAAAGCAACGTAGAAGAAAAATGGGACTGAATTCTGTCTCATTTCCCCTTCCTATAGCACTTCAGAGCAAGAGACAGCTGGACTCTTTCTTTTTCCACTTATTAACTCTGAATCCTTGCAATAATTAGACAAAGTAAAATGAATATTAACTTATGCTTAACTGCCTTTCCAGCACGTTACTCTGTTTTGACCTTGCGCTGCTGAACCGTTTTTTTAAAAGTTATGGATTTAAATAATCCTTTGCTGTAAAACACCCTCTACCCCTTCAGCTACTTAACCGCAAGCCTGACTGCCCTAAATCCTTTTCTTATACGTTGTAGCTTTTTACACAAGCCCACTCTTTAAGTAGACATAATCCTTTCTCTGAAGAAAACATGAAAGACCTTGAACAAATCAAGATTTCTCCATGGAGAATTCAGCTAATCCTGTGCTTAGCTCCTAACAAGGAAATCCATCTCTCCACCAAGCAGCCCATTACTAAGGCAAGGGCCTGCCTGGAATAACAAGCAAATTATTGTGCTTTAATTGCGGCATGGCTGTGTCACATGGAAAACTTGAGGCAGGAATGTGACTAGGCCTCCCGAGGAGTGACAGGTCACGCCTTTTCATTACTGCTAAGGTTTTTTTTATGATTTAAAAGCAAGCTAAATTAACTATTAATAGGGACTGCAGACATGCTTATGATTAGATGACATAGTCAAGCTGTAGCTCTGCTTGGTTAATTGCCAATAGATGAGATTCAATGGCTCTTTTTTTCCCCCTTTAACATCACCTTCTGGAAATGTCTTCAGTTTGAAGAGGGCTGCAGATTTTGGGATGAGGAGATGAAACCTCCTTGATTCGTAATCCTAATGAGAAGAAAGGTGGTGAAATGGAATCTCCAAATGTGAGGTAAAAAGTACCTCCAACATGTCTGAATACTGATTTTCAGTATCAGCAGATTTGCAAAGTAGTCATTTCTTGGACAAGGAAAAAGGAAACCCAGCCTATGCTTTATTCTGAGAATTCATAACAGACGTCTCGGTGGCATCAATCAATATTTCAAGACCTACCCGTCATCTCCAATGCTACTTCTAAAAAGGCAACTTTAGAAAAATAAAATGTCAGTTATTGTTAATCTAGCCATGACATTTAGGCTGTGGAACGTTAGCAATGTATGTCTGGTATTTTCAGTCAGCATCTTTTCTCTTATTCTGAAGGACAAATGTATGCCACTTCTTTGTTAGTTTTAGGGATATAGAAAATCTTTTATGGGTAGTCCTCAACTTACAGCGGTCTGCTTAATGACTGTTTGGAGTTACAATGGTACTGAAAAAAAAGTGACACGACCGTTTTTCATGCTTATGACCATTGCTGCAATCCCCATGGTCATGTGATCAAAATTCAGACACTTGTCAACTGACTCTATAACGGTTGCAGGTTTCCGGGGTCCTGTGATCACCTTTTGTGATCTTCTGACAAGCAAAATCAACGGGGAAACCACGTTAATTCAACCACTGAGTTACCAACATAACAGCCACCTAACAATGGTGGCTAGAAAAAGTTGTAAATGGGGCAAAAGTCACTTAACTCGCTGTCTCACTTAGCAACAGAAATTCTGGGATCAATTGTAGTCATAAATCGAGGACAACCTGTATTTGTATATTTAGATTTGATTGGCGATAAGATTGGCCCCTGCCTTGATAAGTCCTTCCAAGGGCCCTGAAGGCATAATCTTGCCAGCAGGCCTAGGGCAGTGGTGATATGCTACTTGTTCGGCCCAGTTTGACTGAACTGGTAGTAAAAAAAGCCTCTGACGATCAGCTGAGAGGAGGAAAAACCTGAGAGGATAAAGAGAAAAGCACAGATCAGCTCTCCCATCTACCCCCGTCCTTTTCTCTTCTTTATCCTCTTTGCTGATTGGTGCTGCAGGCTTCAGCTGATGTGTGGAAAGCTGTTAGGTGTGGGTGCGTGATCACCGAAACAGTAGTAGAACAGGTAGGATCCCACTGCTGGCCTGGAGGCCACAGGGTGACATGGAGCCCATCAAGTGGTTTGTTTGATTGTTGTCGCAATGGGTAGTAGAGGTGGTGATGAGGTTTTATTTCAGGTTTGTATTGAGGGTTTTACTTCTGTAAGCTGCCTGCAGTCACCATGAGTGTGTGGAACAGCCATAACATTTTTCTTAAAAAAAATAAAATATTTCTTTTCCTTGTTCCTGTCTGTACTTGACAAAGGCAAATTGTTTCTATTTCTGCCTGTCATTTCTTGGAGTCTACAGCACTCTAATGCAAGACAGCTAGAAAGTAATATGTTAAGAGCACTATGTTAATTGGGTTTGTAGACAAATAGTCTAAATCTGTCAAGTGTCATACTGCATTTCTGCTATGGATTTCTTTCACCCCATCCTATTTCCCTATATAATTTGATTACCGACTTAGCAGGATTGTTTACCTTAATTTTATCATAGTCATATGATAATTGCATGACTAAAAATTATAGACTCAATAAAAATCATTTCACCGCTACGTGCAGGAGGCATTTTGCAAAATATGACATGTTTGGGCTTAGAAATTACAGTACTGCATAAACTCTAGCCCATATACAATTTTAGTCGCAGATACACACACACATACACACAGACCTGATTTGAGCTTGTTTCCTGTCTACTTCATGGAAAGTCCTTTCAGTCTTTGGGACAACCACATTGCCTTCTTTTGTTATCTTCCCAACCTAACTTACAGTTTGGGATATCTTATTATAAGGGGTCCCAATCCCCGGTGCATCGACTGGCACAGGTCCATGGCATGCCAGAAACTGGGCGACTTCTGTGAAACCATGCCCCCTCTGGTCTGCAGAGTAATCTTTCTCCACGGAACTGGTCCCTGGTGCCCAAAAGGTTGGGGTTATAGTTTTCCATCCAAATATTACTCAAGCTTCACCCTGCTTAGCTTCTGGACTTAGACAAAATTAGAATGATGCCCTAATTCACTGCTCTAGGTTAGAAAACAGCAGACTGTGAGTTCAAGTCCCTCCTTAGCAAGGAAAGCCAGCTGGATGACTTTGCGCCAGCCCAACCCTCCTCACAAGGTTGTTGTGGGGAAAATAGGAGGAGGAAGGTGTGTTGGATATATTTGCCATATTGAGTTATTTGTAAAAATAATAAAGGTGAGACAATAAATAAATCACTTGAGGATAGCAGTAAATGGTAATGCGAAATTGCAATGTGATGCACCAACTGCAAACATGATGTAAACTGAGCAGAAGCCAATCAATGTGCAAAAGTATATGTGCATCAGCACGAACCTGCCCAGGCTAAAAGGAAAGTAGCCAATCAGCTGCAAATGGCTTTTCATAAGGCTATTTTTTACATGAAGGCCTGGAGTGACTTTTATACTTGTGATTTGTTCATCTTGAAATTGAGGGTCATTTTACCTTTTGGATTTCCTAGATGGCTAGCAGAGAAGCTGGTTTCCAGCGCCCCGATCTTATTTGCATAAAGGAAAATAAATTCTTGGTAAGAAAGTTGTGGCTAGGGGGGTTGGAATAATGTGGCTTGGCAGCAAAATAAATCAACCGAAGAATGAGTATAACTGCCCAAGACTGAGGTGACTAAACTGCAGCTAAACAGTGGCATTACCAAACTTGCACTATTCAGAAAGCCACAAAAATAAAAAAATAAAGCCGGGGATGCTCTGTGTGTGTGTGTGTGTGTGTGTGTGTGAGAGAGAGAGAGAGATACAGAGAGATGAAAAATATGGAAAGTCATCTCTTCCATTGAAAAAGTGCTTATTGTGCAGTACAAAAGGCACTGATTGCATATTTTCTCCTTTGACCTTCTGCTTTGCCTGCCAAGAATTCTTCCAGCATAGGCTGCAAACTTGTTTTCTGCTAGAGGCTTTCCAATGCCCAGAAAACAACATTAGAATGTGGAGTGAGGTTGGAGAGGTGGCATTCAGATCAAGCGCTAGAAATTATCTGTCTTAGGCTAATATATTGTATGCTTTTTCATTCCCCTGTCTGTAGAAATATTTCCCCAAATGTGGCAACCCTCCCCACCTTTCTGTTCATAATCTCTGTGCAAAGAACCTCATCAGCTGTTCTTTCAGGTCTCTGGCGGTGATAAAAAGCACCTTCCAGATGAGAGGATTAATGGACTGTAGTTTTACAGGAGTTCCACTAGATGATGGTATAAATCTTCATAATGAGCAAGCCAAGATCAGCAGCTTAAACAGGAGTTTGGGAAGCCTAGGATTCTATATGGGCATTGTTGACACTCTGAACCACATCCTCCCTACCTTGCTTCATTAAAAGGCTGGAACGTACAGCTACATCAACCGCAAAGACGTATGCAGCACACTTAGAAACATCATAATCTATGACAGGAGAAAGCCATAGAAAATGAACCGCCCAGACAACTTGCTTGATTTAAACATCAAATAAGAATCATGCTTGATTTATTCTGCAAATTAGGCTGGTCCAACGTCAACTCATTTGTTAAAATTGGCTTGCTAAATAGAGAGTAATTGTATAATTAGCAACAGATTCATTGCAGGATAACATAGCCATTTGCATAACAGTGCAATGGGAAATTAGAACAGGGTTGTTAATGCACCTTCTGTTAGCAGGCATGGGGGCAAAAACCAGGATCCAAGAGGAGGAAAAACAGAGCTCAGTGCAAAATATCCAGCACTTTGCTTGATGCCTGTATTGCAGGTGAGAGAATACCAATGTTTTTAAAGGCTTTTTTCATTCTTAAGTTCCCTCAGAGGAGAAGCAGGTTGATCTCTCACTTCTGGAGATGCAGACTGCAACAGTACCACCATCAAACGGGAAAATTTGGTACCCTGATCTGCATTTCCTTTAAAGCCTTTAAATTGAACTTTATTTCTACACTACAAATAAGCAGAATGGGATTCTTCTTAAAAACATGCTTCTAAACTATTATGACTATTATAGGCCTATGGTCAAATATAAAAAATTCTGATAAACTCTTGATTAAAGGTAAAGGTTTCCCCTGTCCAGACAAATCTAAATCTAGGTGGCAGTGCTGATCTCCATTTTTTAGCCAAGGGAGCCAACATTGTCCAAAGATATTTCCGTGGTCAAGTGGCCAGCACATCTTTATTTGCCAAGGTGCATGGAATGCTGTTACCTTCCCATCAAAGTGGTACCTATTTATCTACTCACATTTGCATGCTTTCAAGCTGCTAAGTGGGCAGGAGCTTGGGTTAATAATGGGATCTCACCCTGACACACAGGTCTTGGGTCTTAAACCTGGGCTATCAGCTTTCCAGTGTCTTTAACTGCTGAGCCATCATGCCACCTTTGAATGTCTACCTTCCTATAAAAAGAAATAAGCAGAAAATGGCATGGAATACCAAAGTCTAGAAGGGTTGAAGGAAAGTATTCTCAGTAATTTGCCTTCTGGTACTTAGTGATTAACTCTGGCTCCCACGAAGCCATCTTACGAATGACAACATCCCTTCTAGAAGTCATTATATGAATGTTTACAGTAAGTTCTTTACAAATATTCTCATTTTCTCAGGTTGATGAGCCACAATATGATCTCAGTTCTAATGGGAGAGAACTCTCTCAATATACATTTGATACTGCTGCAAATAACACGTCTCCCTGTCCTAAGACAAACCCTCTCATAATGCTAACCTTCGGGCATCTGTTACACCAGACTCTGTAAAAAAGAATCTTTCTGCTTAGTAAAAAACACTCTGAAATACTTTAATGAGATCCAGGAGAAATTAATAGTAGTTTATATTTAATTATTTGCTTTTAAAAAAATCCCATCTCATTTGTTTCAGGGGAAATGTTCAATGATAAAGCAAAGATACTGAAATATCTTTAAATAGCTATAGTGGTTAGAATGCAGCATTACAGGCTAACTCTGTCTGCCACAGTCAGGAATTTGATCCTGCCCTACTCAAGGTTGGCTCAGTCTTCATTCCCTCCGAGGTCAATAAATGAGGACCTAGATTGCTGGGGGCAATTTGCTGACTCTGTAAACCATGTGGAAAGGGCCGTAAAAATACTATAAAGCAGTGTATGTCTAACTGCTATTGCTAAATAAGGTTGATGATAATCACAGTGATGAACTAAATAAAACAAAGGCCAGATTAGCAATCTACTGAAGCGAAAAAACATTCAAAGGATTTTGAAAACCAATAATGACAAAGTTAAATAAATTCCCCGTGCAGAAATCTGAGAAATGGAGTGTGTAAACAAAATAACAAAAACCCAAAACCTCTTTCTATTAGTCCTTTAATTGTACTTTAGATGACACAGTCAAGATCCCAACAAGATGGGACTCAACATTTGTTCTAGATGAAATAGAATGACGTGAAGTTTAAATGGTGCCCCCACACAGCTAGAAGCAACAGAAAAGAGAAGGAACACATTCCAAAAAATTTACTCTCATCCGGAGTGCATTTTAGATTGGATTGTGTTTCTGCATGGTTTTCTAGAACAGCCTGATATAAAAGCTCATCCCACTAATTAACTGCCCCTCCTCCCTCAAAGGCCCATTATGTGACTGAGGACATATCTGCCATACACCTTTAACTGCTCCTATCCTTTGCTTCGGTTGGTTTGACTCTAAATTGGATTATGAAAATCCGGCTTAGGTTGAGATGCTTTGGCATCAGCTTGCCAGGTCTAGACTTCAGGTTGCCGTGTCCTCCCCTTGCACAATTCTTTCACTAATGTTCTCTCGCAGTATTCTGTTCTGGAAGGCTGATTGCTAATCATACTTTTTTCTATGTCAGGAATCTGACATATATCTACATTTACAGCTACAGCTACAGCTACATCTAATCTATATACCTATATCTTCTTATGCTGTGGGTACATACTTTCACAGGTTTGTGTGAGTTCCAATTCAGTTACTTTCCTTTTCAGATTTTTTTTAAAGCCCACCACTGGGCCTGAGGGACTGGAAAAATGATGAAACAATGCACTGGTGAACTTATTAAAAAAAAAAGCAAACAGACAGACCAGCAGAAAAGTAGGTAATTCAGAGGAAAAATATCCTGTTGGGTTTTGAACTAAGGACACTCTGCATGTATGGGAAGTATTATAACCATTATGCTAGCAAAGAAGACTTGTTATAGCAGACTTTTCAGCAATTGTTTATTTATTCATCACATTTCTACTCTGCTGATCTCACCAAAGTGACTCTGGGCGGCTTACAATAAGTTATTCAAGAAAAGCAGAGAAAATGCAGCAAAGGGGTGTTTCTGCCTCTGTGAAGGCACACCAATCAAATGTGGAGCAGACCTGGAGAAAAGTAAAACACGACAGGCAACTGGTATAGCAAGGGCTGAGCTGACAGAAGCAAGAAAGCAGTGCTAGGAAACTGGAGCAGAAAAAGATGTCCAGAGATCGCGAGAACAAATGCATGGCAACATCATCTGTTCCTGTCCTCAAAAAATGATTGCACACCTATACTGACAACAGCACAATCTAGTAGTGAAGATAAATCCTGGACAAGCAGAATAAATCTGGGTTCTGTGTTGGCCGCATTGGTGAAGAAGGAATTTTATTTAATTTGTTTCACAAGCCTGAGTCCTTATGACGTTTAAAAAATGTGAATTGACACCAATGATTTGTCCTAGGTGATCTAAGTATTATTTTAGTAGCTAAGCCTGACCCATTGCCCATAACTATGGTTAGTGCTTGACTATCTAGATATGGGATTGAGGCAGGACATAAAGAAGAAATGTATTACTTTTAGAGAGATATTGACATGATTCTTCTACATAGTGAAATGTGTGTATTAAGAAAATAAAAAATGTCAGATCACAGGTTCATCTGTCGGTCACTCATATTTGTCAAGCAGGAAGCTTTGTTAGAGAAAACCACATGTCTTGCTTGCAACAAAACCATAAACGTACTGCCAGAAACTAGATGCTGTGACAAGACATCTTTGACATAGATTAAGTGAGAGGGGAAGGTATTTTGTTACTTTAGCCTAGCAACAGGGGGGCTGGAATTCAAAGTAACCAATGAATGATTGACAAGTTATATTTCCATGGTTTACTGCTTCTGAAATGTATATATGTGAGTGTCAATCTAAGTGGTTCAGAAGTTGCTTTGGCTATATTGCTCTGAACCTTTGCGCAAATAAAAGCAACTTATTTTTGATTCCAAGGTCTGAATCTTATCATTTCCTGCAACATTTATGGCGACCGCGGCAGGACTTGGAGCAATATTTTGTTGAGGATGGCACGGACTGACCAGTACCCAGCCAGGGCCATCTTGCTGAACCTTCAGCCGGCACAGATGATTTCTCCAGAAGGAGGCAGAAGGCACCATAAGAGTATCTGGTGGACAACCAACTGATCCAAGAACCTGAATGGAATCAAAAATAAGTCACGAAATAATACCGGCTGGGAAGAAGACACCTTCAGGCAAGTATTGGGGAATTGTAGACCCACTTGTTTTGAGAGTGGAAGAGGGGGCCTGTTCACCCCCCAGGTCTGGGATCAGTAAATCCTAATGAGGCCCAAGAGTTGTGTGGGTGGTTAAGCCATTGCAGTTCCTGTTGGTGACCATTGGAACATCCGGCATTGCAGGTCAGTGGCAGTGTCTTAGAAATGGGTGGTGGAGGAAGTTTCCCCCGGACACCTCTTCAGTGTATGCTGACGAATTTTAAGAAGGGCTTTAGTGGAGATTATGGAGATCCCAAGGCCAATCCAGATGATTAAAAAAAATTATGTGAAAATGGTGGCCCAAGAGGTTCAAGTTCTCAATAAAAGTCCTCATTTGAGGAAGACAATATGGCACTAGTCATGAGACACTCTCCGGATGAGATGTGGCAAGTAATGGTGGCCCAAGAGATTTAAATCCTCGATACTTGGCAGGAGTTTGAAGTGCACTGATTATGGGCAGAAGATAATCCACCAGGATATGCAGTTCGCCATGCACCACTACTCATCAAGTGAAGCCTCTGGCAGTGCCTGTTTGTCTCCGGCAGAGAAGTTACCCTCACCCTATTGCACAAGCAATTCAAGACCAAATTACCAAATTCTTAAAGGCAGGCATTTTAACAACTATTCACTCCAATATGTTGATGATGTGTTAATAACTGGACAGACAAAGGAAACTTGTTGGGACAACACCAACTGGCTACTTCATCTGTTGATGGACAAAGAATACCATGCCTCAAGGAAGAAAGCCCAATTAGTGCAACCCCAAGTTAAATACTTAGGTTATACTATAAGTCAGGGCCAGAGACCTATAGGACATGAGAGAAAGGAATCTGTGTGCCGAATTGCAGAACCAACTGACAGGAGAGAGTTATAAGGTTTTTTAGGAGCAGCAGGATATTGTAGAAATTTTGCCCTGCTAGCCAAACCAGCCTATGAGTCCACAAAGGCGGGAGAAAGGGAACCCTTTGTTTGGACATGTGAATGTTTGGAAATGTGAATGTTTGGAAATGTGAATGTTTGGACGTGTGAACAAAAACAGGCTTTTGAGACTTTAAAATTGGCATTATCTTTGACTCCTGTTATGGGACTTCCCAAACTTGAGAAATCTTTCAATTTGTACAATATGTGGACTCAAAGAATAATATGGCTCTTGGAGTCCTGACTCAAGAAAAGGGAAGTTTAGTTTTAGTTTAGTTTAGTTTTATTTAATTTATATACCGCCCCTTCTCCCAATTTTGGGATTTGGGGCAGTGTACAGCCAGATTAAAAACAATACAATACAAAATATACAATTTAAAAACGAGTTAAAAATTAATTAAATTGATGGCTGAAAGATTAGACAATAATAAAAATAATAAAAACAGGTAATAAAAACAGAAGTTGGCAACAACCCATAGCTTATTTGTCAAAACAACTTGATGGAGTACTATAAAGGAAAAGGTGACAAAGGTGTACCTTGAAACTCACCTTAAGTGGGTGGATGCATTACCACTAGCACTCTGGTCTGTACGGTGTACTGCCCGAAAGGGAATTAGGTTATCTCCTTTTGAAATGATGTTTGGAAGACCCCCCTGTTCATAAGTACCAGTTTGAAAAATCATATAGGGGACTTAAGTCAATTAGGGAATTCATGGGTGAGTCTAATGGTGGGAGAGTTAAATAAGCAAATACAAGAAATCCAACAATATTGTGTGTCCCTCACTCACCATTTTTGAGTACCCCCAGTCATAATATTCAAGTGGGAGACAAAATATGGGTAAATCACTGGAAAGGGGAAAACTTGAAGCCTAGATGGAAGGGCCCATATACTTTGGTCATGTGTTCTCCACTTGCAGTAAAGGTGTTGGAATCCAAGTCTTGGATTCATTGGACTCGAGTTAAGCCCACAGCTGATGAATATTGGGAGGCAGAGCAGGACGAGGCCGGTCCTTTAGTAGTATGCTTGAAGAAATGCCCCCTATAGCTGCACTATCGGCAACAGTCAGGCAACATACAGGGCAGAAGAGGCCTTACTGGTGTCACTTTGGAAGCTGACCCTCTACGTACGGCTGAAAATAAGAACAACAAACAGATGTTAATGTGTTAGGAACAGAGTGTGTGGTGGAGGTTGGATCTGTTTCAAGGAATGGTAGTCTGACAAATCATAGCCATAAGTGCAGCCTTAGTGATTCTGATCACCCTAGTTGTGACCTGCTGTATTGGACACCTGTTCTTTTGGAAGCACCCCAACCCCAAGGAGACAGGTGTTGTGTCTGAAAGCACTGAGTGTGACCAAAGACAGTGTGCATCTCCTGGGGACACTTATGTTTAAAGAACCCTGGGAGTGGGTCCTCTGTAGTATACTAGGAGTTTGGGAGCAGGGCATTATATCTAACAAATAAGATATATCGACTTTGTGGCTCGTGCCAGACTGACACTGTCCCTTCCCAATGCACACTTAAACCCATCCATCTTCCTGATGTGGTAATTTCATAATTGCAATTATTCCTCTTGTTGTGACTGTTAGTGTGAAGCTAAGTGAGACATTGAAATTATAAGATAGAGAAGGACAGGAAGTTGACATTGACTCATTTAAATTGTCAAACATGAGTCTTCTATGGCTTTGGTTACTAATTGCAAGTGTTCTGTTGAGTGATAAGACCCTGAGTGGCAGCCCTGAATTTTGTGAGAATGGCCAGTTAACTTTACTCACACTGGGAGGAGGCTCCAGGGACATTGAGGATCTTAAAGAGTGATGCAGGAACGGGACCCAGGGTTTGAGGTCCTTGGAGACACTAGATGAAGAAGGACTGGATCAAGTCCCTGCCCGCCATCACTATCTCATTTCCCGGTGAGGATGCCACCCCGAGCCAACCTTAGGGCCTGAGCCTGAGCGTGCTTCCATTAAGTTAAAACGTGGGTTGGGTCAAAGACAGGGCATCATTAAGACCAAAGGAGGGCCTCTGCAACAATTGAGTGAAGGAAAGTATCTACTGAGAATGCTGAAGCTAGGTCAGGCTTTGGTTAACCAATCTGACCCTACTTTAGGCCAAAGATGCTGGCTGTGCTTTTCTGCATTCCCAAATGGCCTATCATGCAGTCCCAGTTTTACCAGACCTTTGGGCAAAGACTAATGCCTCCCTAGCTGTTGACAGAGGTGGCATGTGGGGAATTATCACAGCAGAAACAAAATTACATGGTGATCTCTATAGTACATTAGAAGAGTTGGGAGTTAGCCATCTTCCCATCGTTGGCCCAGTGGCTGTTGGTGTGGGCCTACTAGGGCCGCCCTCTCTATGTGTTAAAAGGACTCAGAAACCTCAGGAGGGCACTCCGATGGGATCAGAGACAGAAAAGTACTGGCAAAAATGTCAATTAGAATTAGCCATAAGCCCTCGAAGTATACTTATGGATGTTAAATTAACTCCCAGCATTTCTCCTTCTACAAACTACCTTCCAAAAGAAGGTCCCCTTCTTGACTCCACCACAACCAAGGTTTACAAAATGGGAAAGAAATGTTACCATGATAAAGTGCCCAAGTAAATTTGAACTACCCTGATTCCCACTTTGGCTCTATAAGTCCATACAGGGATTCTGTATTCCATTTCTCCTTGGAAATGAAAGCTCTCATTACCTTCTTGAAGCTCCTTATATTAGGGATGAACAAAGAAACCCACGTCAAAAAACCCCACTACAGCCGTTAACTGGTATGTTTATGGCAGGAACCTTAGTGGGTTGGAGTAATGAGAATGGCCATTGATTCCATGCCTTCTCCTTGAACATGGCAGTATGTTTAGAAGAGAATGGGGTCTTTTTCTGTGTGGGGAAAAGGCATATGTATGATTACCAGCCAACTGGACTGGAACGTGTATTCTGGTACACCTTATTCCAAAGATGGGTGTTGTTGATGGGGAACAAGCCCTCCCTGTTCCTCTAGTAGGACATTTACAGAAAAGAGTTCCCATAGTAATACCATTATTAGCCATCCTAGGGATAGGTACTGCAGTCGGTACAGGTGTAGGTGGTTTAGCCCATTCTGTAATACAGTTTAAGCAACTGTCTGAAGAATTTCAACAAAGCCTAAGCCAGATTGCTGGGACCTTGGTAGAAGTCCAAGATCAAATAGACTCTTTGGCAGCAGTAGCCTTACAAAACCGGCGTGCTCTAGACCTCTTGACAGCCGAGAAAGGAGGTATGTGTCTATTCTTAGGAGAAGATTGTTGCTTTTACATGAATAAATCAGGCCTAGTCAGAGAAATGGCAAGGGACTTGCAAGCTAGAGCATCCAGAATTAGACAAGGAATACAAGGAACCGACCTGTGGTTCTCATGGCTACCAGGAACCGGTTGGGTTAAACAAATGCTGTTTGTGTGTATGAATAATAATAAATATCTTTGGAAATACTAACAGTTGCATTCAGCTGGTGGTTTACCTATTACCATCCATCATAATGTGTCCACGGATTTGAATATGTAGAAAATGAGTCAGGATTATTTCGGTTCCTGTATGACTGTAGAAAAAGTTACTTTCTGAAATTTATTCTCATTTGTCCATGTTATTGCAGTCAACAACTAGTCTGGCTTTCTTAGCTATTAATTGTCATAGTACAGTAACTGACTTGCATATTAGTTCTTGTATAACAGGTTAGAAAAAAGACATAGCAGCTGCTAGTGAAATGTAATAAATTATAGAAGAATGCAAAGGATGATTTAACAAGTTAATAAATTATATTTGGCATTCAGGGCTGATTTGAGAAAGTTATACACACCACTGAACCAACCTGTTATTGAAAGAGCACCATGTCATTGCAAGACTCCATTAGTTTCAAAGGATCAAGCTTCGCCTTTCTTTAAAAATGGGCAAGAAATGAATAGAGGGCGAAAAAGCTAAGGAGGTCAAGATAATGGCATAAGGGGAAAAATGCAAAGATTTCAGGAGGATTTGAAGTATGTAATAGAACAGGGGTCCCCAAACGTGTCAACTTTAAGACTTGTGGACTTCAACTCCCAAAATTCTCCAGCCAGCTACCAGTGGACTTCAACTCCCAGAGAATTCTGGGAGTTGAAGTCCACAAGTCTTAAAGTTGCCATGTTTGGGGACCTCTGTAATAGAAGCCAGAATTTTGGCAGTAAAAAGAAAACTTCAGAGTTAAACATTCATGATATATTTAATTCTGAGGCCCTAAAGAAGTAGGTGTGATTGACTTTAAAAGAGTTTTTAGCAATTTTTTGGGGTATGTTGCTATCTCAAAGCATTTTCTCAGGCTATCAAGCACCGGCCAATACAGTCTGAAATTAAGGCAAAGAACAAAGCAAAACTGTAGACTTACAATTTTGTTAAGTACAATAAGGAATAAAACAGAACTGCCATCAGAGTTACATCAGGTTTCAGGATGAATTTTTAAAGGACAAGACATCTCTGTGAGAAAGCCACCCACCTAGTAGTAACCTCTGGTAATATCTCTTACTGGTGTCAAGAGAATAACGTTTTCACTTCTAATTGAGCACACTAAAATTAATGCAAGCTGTCTTTCAGAGATTATGATCCTTCACAAAAGGGCATCTGCTGACTTACTGTGTTCACAACTAGTCAAACTACAACTAAACATGTACTCTAATAAGTAGTCGGCCAGGCCTACTCCAAAATGGGAAATGCTGAACATGATTTTATTTATACCTTTTTGAATTAGAGGAGGGAAGAAATCCTTCAATGTCCCCACCCAGATTTCATTCATGCCATTATACTGTTTTTGTTTTCCACTATACGTAAGGTATTCCATGGAAACAACAATTAAACTTCTGAAGAAAACACAGGTTTTCCCATATATTTTTTTCAGGCAGACACTGGAGAAAAAAAAGCAAGTACTAAACCCTTTTCTATTTCTTTAGCCTTTTGGGGAAAAAATAAACTGTGCTGCATTGTTTTACTTATCTTTAGTGTATGCATATCAACAAAAATTAAGCAAACGAAACCAAAAACCAAGTAGCATTAAAAATAATAATTAAATCTAATTCCTACTACTCATATTATTATTTAGCCATTTAGCCATAGGTGATCTGTCATTCTCTCTAGACTAGGTATAGTTTAACTTGTATAAATTTCATTTTGCTTTTAAAACAATTTCCTTGTAAAACAATTTTTTTTCTATGCAGACATCTCATTCTCCACTATGCTGTTCTTTTCAATGTTGGGGAAAACCCAGAATATGCAGTTTGGATTCTCAATTATGTAACTTAGGTGACAAACATATTACCTTAATGTGATTTACCATATATGGGTTGGCTAGTTGTGTGAACCCAGTTACTGATATTTGGAAAGCCATTATTGATGCCTTAATGATGTACTTAATCTCAGCTCATTATAGCTTACTCAACAAACCACAGTTAAGTCTAACTTGGAGGGTGAAGCTAGTTGGTATACTTATTCAATGCTCCTAGAAGAATATTACTATGCATTTATTTTAAATGATGCTCTCTCCTTTTTCCATGCATTTGGAAATGTTGAGGGTTAGGGAGCATGAGCAGGAAAGAATGGGCTTTTCTTTGTTTACTCAGAGGAATATAGTGTAATTTTACCTTTGGGAAATTATTGGCAATATATTATATTTGTAATCATTTGTAATCATTTTAAATTATGTTGGTGAATTTTGATACCTCCTTTGCAGTTTCATTTCTATAAATTGGAATGTAAAATAATCATTATTTGAACCAAGAACCAAATAGCCAAACAACCAACCCAAAATATTCACAGGACTTACTTAAGCCAACTTTCCCTTATTCTCCAGCTTTTAAGAGTGCAAGGATGAGGTCCATCAACCAGGGTATTTAAGGGTCTTGCTGATATAAACAGGCTTTTATCATGCTAATGAAGCTCCTTTTGTGACCCTTCTCTTGCCATGTTAAAATCAATCAATCAATCAATCAAGCAACCAATCAGTTGATTGGTACATTCAACCCCACTGATTAGTTTTGTTTTTCACTTAGTCACTCACTACTAAGCATGTGAATTGCCTAGACAGAAGTGGGGAACTATGGCCCATTTATGACTTGTGGACTTCAACTCCCTCAATTCCTGAACCAGTTGAAGTCCACAAGTCATAAAAGGGCCATGGTATGCCACCCGCGGCCTAAGATGGTCGTACGTGAGTGGTTGGAATAGTTATTGATTTTATATCAATGGTGAATGATAAAGAACAAACAAACAGAATCTACTGTAAAGCTTGTCACATATATTTTATTAACTAATAGACTTTAATTTCCTTCTCTCCCCAGCTGCAAATCTTGACAACCCCCCCCCCCACCACACACACACAAAGGAGATAATATGATAATTTTGTGGTAATCTGGAGTGGTAGTTCATCAATTTCTACTGTCCCAATAGCAATGTAAAATAAAGAGGAAAAGTCTTGTAAACAGACACTGGAAACATTTCCAGACTTGAAACAGATTTCAGCTGCTTAGATGGCACCATTTCAATAAGCAACATAAGGAATATTTTAAGAAACCTAGGGAGTGAATAACTTTCTTCAGAGATAAAATAAAACTGCACAAATGCAGTAAAATGCCCATCAATAATCTGGGGTTGAAATTGTCAAAGGAATGCATCACTAGCATATGTGGACTTCACATTGCATAGTGTGTGTGTGTGTGTATGTTTGTGTGTGTGTGTGTGTGTGTATGATTCAAATTTCTCCAGGCTTGACTCAGGAGCCAGACAGTTGGATTGACGGGTGCTCCAGACTCAGGTTGAAGTTACTGAATGCCTGCTCTGCTTATAATAAAGCCAACAATTGTAGCTTGTGGATTAGAGCACAGAAATAGATTTAGCTGTATTAGTGAGACCTCGCTGAATGAAGAGAGTATTCTCAACACAGACACTTGTCTAGTTGGGTTTTATTGTTTACATCAGTTGTTTGCAACCCCAGGAAAGAGGAAGTGGGATGGCCAGGTGCGATACCTTGATTGTAATATGGGTCCAAAGGCACAAGCTAAAGATGCTGTCTTCCAAACTGCATCAATACCGAACTCCTTGATGACATTGCAGGCATAGTTGTGAAATCAAGTTTGTGTTTAAGTTGAGTTTGTCTCTTGGGGATAAAATTGCTCACCTTCACTCTGAGTCAGAAACTAGTTTCAGAAGAGATTTGTGCATCAGGATTCAATTCTCTTTCTTATCCTGTTTAATATCTATGTGAAGCAACTGGAAGTTTGTCTATTCAGGACAAAATATTGACAATATGCAGATAATACCTTGTTATGTATGTCTACTATAAGCTATTGGGAAAACCATGAAAAAATCTATGGAGGCTGTTTAGATCTGGATGGGGAAAAATAGATTCAGACTCAACCCAAACCAGAAGAGTAGCTGTTGATTTAGAGGGCAACTGCTTCCACAACAAGATTATATTTGGCTCTTGATTGTGTTGAGATTAGAAATCTTTCTGAAGTCATGGATCTCAAATAGTAAGTGGAAGGGCTTTGGGCCAATTGTGGGTTACCTGGAACTGAATTCACTGAAAGCCCTTCCTGTATCATCTGACAATTAGATTAATGTAATTTGGTGTACATGGATCAGCTATGACATTACCATGTTACATCTGTGGGAGCTGCAATGATTACTGGAAAGATGAATTACCACTCCAGATTACCACAAAATTATCATACTGGAATGATTACACTGAATGCAATTCAAGTTGCCGATTACCATGTATCAAACTCTATATGGTCTGAAGATGGCTGTTCCCCAACTGTTTCTACCTGTCCTATTTGAACAAGTAGAGAGCACCTAATAAAAGTCCCTGCCTATTAGGAGGTATGGCAGGAAAGAGCCTATTCATTCTAGCAGCTCGTCTTCTCTGAGATATTTGCCCCCTGAAGCAAGGATAGGCAGGGTCACTGAAGGTTGATGGTAATTCCAGCTGCTTAGCTAAAGCAGGGAGGTGGCAGTAACATAGGAAGATGCTGTAGGCAAATGATCTCTTTAGTGACATTGGAAAAATATGATTTCATACTGTGCAGGAGAAGACAATGTTTTATTTTTACCAATAGATAGATAATATAAAGTAATTGAAGTAATGGGCTCCTTGATTGGCTGACATTCAACATGCCACCAAGGAAGAGCTGAATATCTTTCAGAGTATGGGTATGATGTGGTTAGGCTAAAGCCTTTGGGATGTCTAGTTCCTGATGTTGCCATGTAAGAAAAGACAGAATTATGGTGGGAGCATAGAAAGTAAGAAGCATAAATATAGGAAAGTACAACATAATGAAAAATAAATTGAATTTGATAACACGTTGACATCTGAAGCATCAGTGACTTGAAATGGATTGAAATTGGACATAAGCAATCAGAAGGTCATACTCTTTACACATAAAGACACAAAGAAGACAAAAACAAACAAGTTGGCATTACTTTCATAGACAGGAATATGACAATTATAAAGATATGGCTCACAGAACAATGCATATACAGTACCAATGACGTGGCTCAATTAATCATATTTTGGACATATTTTGTAAAAATCTAACTCTCTGGTGATGCCTGTAAAGTTGGAAAAGATTGAAGGAAAGAGAAGAGTGTACAGCAAATTAGATGGACTCGGTTCAGTGGTGGGATTCAATTTTTTTTTTACTGGCGGTTCTATGGGCGTGGCTTAATGGTGTGGCAGGGGAAGGATATTGTAAAATCTCCAGTCAGAGGTGGTATTTGCCAGTTCTCTGAACTACTCAAAATTTCCGCTACTGGTTCTCCAGAACTGATCAGAACCTGCTGAATACCACCTCCGACTCAGTCATACTGGTAATGGGTACATCATTGGAAATCCTTGAAAATCCAGGTTGGGAAGAGATAGTCCTGGAGAAAATCAGTTTATATGGTTGTTAGGAGTCAAAAATGACTTGATGGCACATAATCATTACTAGGTTGTTGATGTATAACTTAATGATAATAATTATGCTGAATTAGACCCAGGAAATAAGCAATTTGGAGGTTACAGTGCATTATCCTATTCCAAAATCACCTTAAAAGACAGAGGTAGGCAACTGATGGTGTCTGAAAGAAAATACAATTTACAGAGCAACTCCAAATCACGGCAATGTGGCAAGTTTGATAAGAATGCAACTGATTAGAGACGATACTCATCTCTAATGATCTAAGTGCTAGAGCCCATTGTAACTACATAGCCAAAAAGGGGTTAAGAGTTGTTAACCTAATCTTACGTAGTTTTTTCTCTGGTAATATTACACTACTAACTAGAGCATACAAACATTTGCTAGACCAATACTCGAATACAGCTCATCAGTCTGGAACCCACATTACGTTTCTGATATTAACACAGTTGAGAAAGTCCAGAAATATTTCACAAGAAGAGTTCTCCACTCCTCTACTCATTGTAGAATACTTTATGCCACCAGACTTGAAATTCTAGACCTAGAAAACCTAGAATTATGCCGCCTTCGGTCCGATCTAAATATAGTATATAAAATCATACATTGCAATGTCCTACCTGTCAATGAATACTTCAGCTTCAACCATAACAACACAAGAGCAAACAATAGATACAAACACAAGGTTAATCGCACCAAACTTGATTGCAGGAAATATGACTTCAGCAACAGAGTGGTCAATGTCTAGAATACTCTACCTGACTCTGTGGTTTCTTCCCCAAACCCCAAAAACTTTAACCTTAGACTGTCTACTACTGACTTCACCTCTTTCCTAAGAGGTCTGTAGGGGGCGTGCATAAGCGCACCAATGTGCCTACAATCCCTGTCCTATTGTTTCTTTTATTTCTTTTATTTTTCTTATATGTATCCATGTATTCATAACTATATTTTACTTATACCTATTATCTTGTAAGAAATTGACAAACCAAATAAAATAAATATTTTTTTTTTTGAAAGTGATATTTTTCCTTCTTTTTTTATCCCAAGAAAGACAAAATCAACATGTGGAACTCCACAAGTTATACGGCAATTAGTTTGACACTCCGTAAGATTGAGGTTAATAATTTTAAATCTCATGTCATCTTCTCTTGGAGGAGGAGAGGAGGAGGAGGAGGAAGAAGACTAACTACAGCCAGGAAACAGCAGATAAAATGGGGAATAAAAATTTGCAAAATCTATTGAAGAGGGCTTTTTTGAACGAATTCAAGCAAGAATTGGGACTCAGTTGTTTGAAAGTTATTTATATTAACTCTGTTATAGAAAGTTAATAAAAGAGACTGTATATAGAAATATATAATTATATAGAGATCATATTAACAGAGTTCAATGTCAAAAGTACACATTTTATATTAAAAAAAATGCAAATTGAATTCTTGACATCTTCATGTATGGCTGGAAATCTCCACATCTCCAGAAGCTTTATAGATACTCTGCAGTTCAAATAAGCTTTACAGTATAGATTTTCCTAACTCTGGGAACTGGCCTTCAGGTAGATTCAGAAATGGATCTTATGGACTCAATAAGCAAGGAAGGATTTCTTCTCTTGAGAGATGAACTGTGTTGACTTTACTAAACAGACTCCTGCCATCGGATGTTTCTTTAGCAAAACCAAACAAGTTTTTTCTCTTTTTCTCTTTCCCTTTAGCCACGAAGTGAACATATTGTTATAGTTTCAGTATGTTAATCTTTGCAAACCTGGTTATAGAATATTTGTACTCTTAAAAAAATAATAGCAAAACTATATGTGAACAAAATGCATGCACTTCACCTAACTTTGCCACCCATTATTTATTTAAAGAATGAAACAAAGAATCAAAATCTGAAAATCACTCTCCGTGGAACTGAGAGCTTAGAAGGACACACATATTTTACTAAACAGCAAAGCAGAAAATGAAAATAACTTCAGAATGTTTAGAAGTAATTTATTATGTCAGTTATGCATTGTCCTCTCATTTTCTTTCAGGATTTATAAACATGTGATTCTTATGCTGATGCAGTTAACCCCTTTATATGAAAACTGATAAGAAAGCTGTCTTTCCATCTGCAGCCTCACTCAGTAGCTCAAGGTCATCTGAAAATTGGAGATTTTGGATTTATAAATATCTCTGATGGAGCTGCATATCTTTACAATAGAAGGTTAAGACATCAAACCCCAGGAGGGATTCTGTTCTTTGAAAATGACATGTGGCTCAAAGATTTGCTTGAATATCTTTCTAGTAACAACTTGGGATTTAACTATAGCATATTTCATAGAATTTCATAGCACCGCAGATTACTTTATTTCGTTGCATAAATAACACAGATCTTTTGTACATTTTCAATTTCTACCTTTAAGCTCTGAGAACTATTGCAGATTTGAGACTGCTGAGTATATATACTTGATTAAAGGTGTGTAGCACAATAAGAAGGACTAAATTTCTTATACAACTCTCCCATTAAATGTCACACTTTAAAAACAACCATCTCGACTCCTTGGTTATAATCAAATGGCATCTCATATCCAGCTCACAATTTCTAATATTTTTTGAACTCTGTGATATTATGCTGAGGCTCAGAAGCTGTCAAAGGAAAAAAAAAACACCCCACCATCATATTTAAAAGCAGTTATTGGGACAGACTTTAAAGGCAGTGGACTAAGACAATTCAGAAACAATTGCTTATGTGATCGTTGGAGGATTTGTCCCTGTCAAACAGTTAATATTGCTCTAATACATGAAGTAGGCCATATAAGACCACAATAATGAAAAATGTCAGGAAAGACAATATCAATTGTTATTCAACATCCACATCAAAAGATTACTTTTTTGTCAGTAGCTTTCAAAAAAATGTATTTTCCATCAGATCTGATTGCGTTCTTCTTTGAAGTGCTCCATCCTCCCGGTAGATTTAATGTGACATCCAGGCACTTTTTAGTCTCTGGGCCTCTGAGGCGATTCAGAGAGGCACAACAAGTCATCACAGGTTTATCCTCAAAGGCTGACACTGTCTGTCTGATTTATTGTAACTTTAAGAATCATCTCCAGCAAAGCATGAGCCTTCCTTCCCCATCCCAGCTCCTGACTTTTATCAGTTCATTGGTATGCAGCCTGTATGTCCTAGAACAGAGAGCCCTATAGCCATTCATGGAAAATGCATTACCTGCTACTAATCCTTTTTATCTGTAAAGCCGGTATTTTTTATGTATAAGTCATTTTGGGTTATCATAAAATATACATAATTCTCCCTTCTCCCTTCCTCTCTGGCCAAAAGGAAAAAAAAAGCTCAAAGAAAAAAAACAAAGAAAAAGAAAAAAGGGACAAAAATGAAAAGGGAATTCATAATGTGATACGCTGGTGGTGACCTTATCATGAAGGTTTCTAAATAAACAGCTCTTTAGGTAAACATGGAGGGATGTAAATCTATGATTACTTTCATTTGGGAATCTCTGTCTCTCTGTTTCTCTGTCTCTTTCTCTGTGTTTTATGTGTGTGTGTGAGAGAGAGAGAGGGAGAAAGAAAACGAGAGAGAGAAAGATGGAGAGAAAAATGAGAGAGAAAAAAAGAGAGAGCAAGGCAAGGGAGAGAAAATGATAGAAAAAGAAAAAAAAGAGAGAACATGAAAGAGAGAAAAAACAGAAACAGAAATGTGTGTGTGTGAGAGAGAGAGGGAGGGAGGGAGGGAAAGAAGATGGGGTCCAGGACAACTTGCCATGGCTAACTTGCCATGGAATAATGTGTTGCAGGAAAATTCAATGCTGTATTAATCATTTCATTCAGTTACTTTTATTATTGATAACTACATTTTCATTGAAATTGTTGTAATTCTTGAATTTCTGGATTGACTTTATTTATTTTATTATTATTGGCCATGGTTCCAGTGAAATTAATTTAATTTTTCTATTTGTTGAATTGTCCCATGGCGAATTGTCCCATGATGAGTTGGCCATGCAAATTGTCCTGTTCTGAAGAAGGTGACACAGATCATTTTAAAGTTATAGTGGGAACAGCTCCATTTTACACATTATTGCTCTGTGGGGCAGTCGTAGAGTGAAATGACTTCCTTACCCTTTCTCTTCTACTCTAATCCAGAGAGCAATAAGTGTACTTTGAAGGCCTGAATGATTTTGTAGCAATTTAAAATGAATGACCTCATTAATTGAAAAAAACAATAAGAACTTACAGTTTCTAGTCTTTCTTTGGGTTTTTTTTTTAACCAGCATAGGCACCAAGAGTATTAAAATGTGTTAAAAAACTATCAAGATGGCTGCCACAACAGGAGAATGGAAGCCTTATTCCTTTTTATGTGTTGTGTACATACCACGGATGTCATCTGGACTTTCTTGGATGGCCCCAAAAGGCAGGTAGATGGAGATTTAATTACCACATTCCCTTAAAAATAAACAAAGCCATAATTATAATATAGGAAATGATTTCAATAGCTAAAGCTGCCTGGGAGAGTTCCTGCACCTGTGTAAATTCTTGATAAGAGAAAGTCCCCTTCACTGTGTCTTCATTCTTCTTTCAGTGGAATATCAATGCTGGTGGCAACATTACATCTATGCAACCTTTCAAGCTACAGGTTGCCTCTCCGAATCAAGAGTCAGGCTGACTCTTATTATCACTATGGAGAGATAATAAAGTCTTTCAGGCTGCAGGTAGCAAGATGGCATGCTTTAAAACTGCCACTCCATCTCTTTTCTCTGAACATAAAAATATCTCTGGTTCATTGGGGAGCAGGTCAGCCTGAAGCCATTTTCCTGTCAGGCTTAGTTGGAAGAATGTCTGCGACAGGGAAGAATTCAAATACACCGACCCTTCCCCTGCTTACTGAAGTGACACTGGCCAGCAATGATCCTGTTTATTTTTTATTTTTTCGGAACATGGAGACTAGTCTGTAGCTTATTATCCCAAGGAATTCTTGAGGAAGTTTAATGAAGTGATATATTCTTAAAATAAGTCATACAAGAGAGGCAGAGGCTCGAAGTGGGTCATAGATTTAGGCATTTCTTTTACTTACTCATATTCAAATTATATTTCACTCTTCTTCAGTTTCTTTCTCTGTTTGGTCATGTTTTATTTTTATTATGGCTAGGGGCTTTAAAAGTTGAAAATGATCTAGGTCTAGAATATAAGGAACAGCAAGCCGGGACTTCAGAAGGAAGTAGAAGTTTGTTTTTATATGAGTGGGAAATGGGAATACTTCAGAATTATGACATGCCTTTGAATTAGCTGGCTTCTGACTCTGGCTTACTCTGAGGGAAACAAGCCAGAATACCTGGTTTGTAATGACATGCTAAGCAAACCACAGATGGCAGGAGTGGCAGCCACAGTAACTTCAGTATTCCAAAAGAGATCTTTTAAATTTTCCTTTCTGTTTTTTTCTGATTATGGTCTGGCACTGAACAAAGGGTTAGTATGGCTTCGGCTTTCATAATGTGATAGTACTTTGAATTGCACAATAAGGTTCATCAAAGAAGAGAGGCATTTTGAAAAAAACAACTCTAGGTTTGTGGTTCCTTAAAAAGACCGGTTTTTGAATTCATGATCATGTCGTAAGATCAGTGGTGGGATTCAAAATTTTTTACTATCGGTTCTGTGGGTGTGGCTTGGTGGGCATGGCTTGGTGGATGTGGCAGGGGAAGGATACTGTAAAATCTCCATTCCCACCCCACTCCAGGGGAAGGATATTGCAAAATCTCCATTCCCTCCCCACTCCTGGGGGAAGGTTATTGCAAAATCCCATTCTCTCCCCACCCCACTAACCTGCTTTCCAGCACCATTTTCCTGTGCACCCAGTCACATGACCATCAAGCCATGCCCACCACCTAAGCCACAACAAAAGAAGACCGAGCCAATCAGCTGGGACTAGGGAGGCAGATAATAGATGGGGGCAGGGCCAGTCAGAGGTGGTATTTGCTGGTTCTCTGAACTACTCAAAATTTCCACTACCAGTTCTCCAGAACTGGTCAGAACCTGCTGAATACCACCTCTGCTTAAGATGCTCTTTAAGATGCTCCCCCCTCTTTGCTGGTACTTTGCTTGTGTGGAGTGACCATTCAAAGTTACAATGGCACTGAAAAAAGTGACCCATGACCATTTTTTACATTTATGACTGTTGCAGCATCCCCACAGTCATGAGAGGCCAGGCGAGGAGATGCGTGCCTTGATGTGAGTGATATTGAATTCGCCACATCCAGCCAATAATATGACCACCAAGCCATGTCCACCCAGTCACATGACCATCAAGCCATGCCCACCACCTAAGCCACACCAACAGAACTGGTTGTTAAAAATTGGAATCCCACCCCTGATATTATGTACAAAAATCTGCATAATTTTGTGGGTGCCATTTGATAACTAAAAAGAGAATCAGAGGGGATAGCATCAAGAGGAGAATTTTAACTGTCTGATCACCTCTCCCCCTTTTTGTATGTACAACAATATTCTGCACATGGGCAAATGAATCAGACTTTGATCACATGATCATAAGTGCTATCTTGAGTTTATGACACACACACCTTTTCCATTGCTTAGCAGTGTGCTAAATGACAGTGCTGCCACCTCCCAGACTTCTTTAAAAGTGCTATGGGTATCATACAACTTTTTCACATGTTACTACTACAAAGTTAGGTATCTACTTGTACAGCTGTTAGCACACTGGAGAAATTATTAGAATTGACTGTAGGTGTGAATGTATATGTGTTATTTTTAATGACTAGCCTCATAGTAAAATAGAAGTGTGATTGTGGGAAGTAAATCAAGGTAGATATTACATTTAATCATGAACTTGGGTGGATGGTGCATACTTGACTGAATGCAAACCAGATCCTTGAAAAACAAAAGGGAAACTGTCCCTTCCTTGGTAAGGCCAAAGATACGAAAAATAAGAATATTTGAAAAACAAAACAAAGGTGTAAGATTGAGCATACTTTTGCCTAGGGAATGTTGCTCTTTCTGTTGGGAAAGAGCCAAATATGTTGCAAAAAGGCATGTTCTTGACCTTGTATCCCGATAATATTTTGTTGTTGTTCTCATTATCTTTATTTTTAGGAGAGATTTATGGGAAAACAATTCAACATTTTTGCATAGGATTCTTATATTTATCCTAATTCTAGGACAACTTTAATTTCAAAACCGATAATGAACGTCAGGTTTAATAAATCTGCTCACCATCATAGTTCTGAATGGATGAAAGGAGACACCAATAGATTATTCACATCTTTTATATTTGAACATCTCAGATTCTGTCTTTCCATCTCCAGAACTCTTGATAATGGATTTTTTTTTAAAAAGCACTTTATTTTAATCCTTGCTGTAAAATAAAATCAGGTTTATAGAACTTCATCTAGAGTGCACCTTTCCATATTTTTCTTAAGGCACATTTAGCTGACATGTTAATTCACTTGTAAAAGTATAATTACATAGAAGGGTACCATAGATCAGTAATTATTGATACATGTTTATAAATCATATAAACACAATACTTCTGTTAATGAGAGGCAACCATGATAACTATGCTTCCATGGAGTTAAACATATTTCTTTTCACATAGAAATATCTCTTTCTTCACTAGTATATACATTAAAAAAAATATGGCTGAGTATCTCACATTGTAATCCTAAGTGGCTCACAGTAACCAACATGAACCATAAAATAACAACATGAAAATACATTGAACCTTTCCCTTCAAGACATCAGAATCACCCCTACTGTTGTCCCTGTAACTCATCCTATCCAATGGTTAGGGGAAGATACAGGTCTTCATAGCCTTCTGGAAGACTAAAAATGACCTCTCCACTACAAACTCAGGTGGGAAGCTATTCTAAAAGGCCAGGGTGGCCATGGAGAAGGCATATCTCTAAGGTCTTACTAAATAACAACCCTATCTAACCTAGTTGGTCAGACAGATACTCTCAGGAAGAAGTGATCCTACAAATAATCTAGTTCTGTGTGTCATGTAAGGCTCTAAAGCTCCTTGAATTGTATCCAGAAACTAACTGGAAGCCAATGAAGCTCTTTTAACAACAATGAAACATGGATGAACCATAGAAAACCCAGAATTGCTCCTATTCAATACTTCCTACTGCCAAATTCAACATTAAAAAAGCAATCGCCTATGTAGCAAGTCCTATGTAGTCATACTTGACTTCAAAAACAAAGAAACAAATAAACAAACAAATAAACAAACTTCCTAATGAAAAGGAGACTCAAAGGGAAGATCAGAAGGGCAACTCCAGAAAACCTGGTTGTATATTTCATTATTAAAATTAGGAAAATGGCCCATAAGTCCAAGAATAAGCTTATATGATTGACTAGCATTATAAAAGAAACTTTTAGTGCCAGGAAACTGTTCTTTAGAAAATGGAAGAACTGTCCTAATTTTCATGTCTTATCGTAACAAAACAAACAAACAAACAGAGCATAAATGTTGGCAAAAGAAATGCAAAGAAACAGTGAGAGAAGCAAAAACTAATAATAATTGAGAAGCAAATTGACAAAACTGTGAAGAACGGTAATACGTTATCCTTCAAATACATAAGAAGCAGAAAAGATAGCCAATGAGTCTGTTGATCCTTTGGATAAAGAAAAAGACACAGGTGGGAAAAAAGAAATTAGAAAGAAGGTGAACATTTTTTTTTGCTTCTATCTTCACAGGAGAAAAATTGAGGCAGATACCTGAATGTGAATTCCTCTTATCAGGAAGGGAATCAGATAAACTGATCCATACAGTGTTGATAAAAGAAGTGCTAGATTTTATTGACAAATTGAACATAACAAATCACCAGGCATCTACCCAAGGGTTATTAAGGAGCTTAAAGCAGAGATTGTGAACCTCCTAACTACATTGTGCAACTTTTCTCTATACTTGACCTGGATTGGAGGATAGACAATGTAATTCCGATTTTTAAAAATGGCTCATAGGAAATTATAAGTCTGTCAGCCTAAGCCCTAGTTCTGGGGATGACAGTAGAAACTGTTATAAAGATAAAACTACCAAATATTTGGAGACTCAGGTCTTGGTCAAATATATCAAACAAGGCTTTACTAAGTGTGAGGCCTCCCTAACAAATTTACTATATTTGTTTGAGGCTGTTAATAAATTTGCGGATAAGGGTGAGCCAGGAAGCATCATTTATTCAGTTTTTTTAAAAAGTCTTATGAAGTCCTTCATCAATGAGTTCTCAATAAGCTTAACAGCACAGAATAAAAGGATAGATCCTCTTGTAGATAAGGAACAGGCTAAAGAATAGAAGAATAGAATGTGTTGGACTAAATGGACACTACTCCTAATGGAAAAATGTAACTAGTGGGGTCCTATGATGGTATATGGCAATGACTTTGGGAGACAGGAGGAAGTTGCAGTCATCTTTGGAGTGTTGTCTTCTTCTTGCTAGTGTACAACAGCCCAACTGAGAAGACCATGAGTATGTGTGAATGTATGTATGCACATGTATATCCAATAAGTGTGGGTGTTACTTTAGGTTCACTGGGTAAACTTATGGGTGTATTGACAATGAATCTATTTCACTTCAGTGTTTGATTGAAAGTGATTTGTGCATGTTCCTAATCTTTCATTTAATGAGCGGTGGTGGTGCCAGTGGTTAGAATACAATACTGCAGGTTACTTCTGCTGACCACCGGCTGCCAGCAGTTCAGCACTTTGATCCTTACTGGTTGAAGGTGGATTTCATCCTTCCAAGGTCAGTAAAAGGAGGACCCAGATTGTTGGGGGTAATATGCTGACTCTGTAAACCGCTTAGAGAGGGCTGTAAAGCACTGTGAAGTGGTATACAAATCTAACTGCTATTGCTATTTCCTAGCTGTTGGCCAGAGCTATGCGTGTGTCTGCTCTTTATGCACCATCTGGAAAATCCAGCTAGAAAGCAAAGGGGGTGAGGGCTTATGAGATCTGAATGCCTCAACAGGTTGTGAACGTCTGAATGACCATAGGCCAAATCTGGGAGAACATCTAACATAGGAAGAGAAGAATTTCATGGTGACATTCATAATTATTTCCCTCCTTTCAATATCAATGAGAAAGATTAAAAAAAAAAGAGCTAATACCCATGTGGGAGAGTGCAAATTATGCAAACTATGAGGTATGGCAAAAACTAGAACTGAAACAGAGCATAACAACACTATCAGTGTATCTCCAAGTGGTAACTGCTCAACTAAGAGACCACAGTGATTCTTGCAGTTGCTTGATGGCTGATTTTTCTTGTACCTAATGGCATGGTGATGAACTAAATATTCCCCCAACTCAGACCTCATACAGTGTGTGGGATCCTTTTATGCATTTGCAATAGATGGTGCTTTCTGTGGTCTTGGCTGGTAAATTCTCAATTTTTTGCTTTTCTTTTTAGAATTAAAATTGATGCAGTATCATTTAAAAAAATTTCTGTTTGTGTCTGGAAATAATGTCAAGGATTTTGAAATTTCCACCTGGGCAAAGTGTAGATTTTAATTTGTAGAGCTTTGGAAAGAGCTGTTCTGAACATAGGTGCCAGAATGATATAATAATGACTACTATCCAAATAATTGGAAGCTAAGTAAGTGCATTTGTTTAAACCCTATTGTACGGAAGCGAATACATTAATGCAGATCTAAGAGATACATTAATGGATTTAACATTGGCAATCAGAGCTGGGGTCATATAAATCAAACAACATTGCATTTGGTCTAATGTATGCTTATTCATTCATTAGCATCGTTCAATGCAGATTATAAATATTAGCAGTGAAAGCTTCAGTGCCAAAGATACTTTCTTCTAATAGAGCTATAATTGAACAATAATGATGACACTTTTATGAATCATAATAACTTGTATTGATTTGCGCTTGGAGGGTTGCAGAAAGCTTTTTCAGCCTATTTACAGCAGGATATGGTTACATTATCAGACAGTGAGGGATGGAAAGACAAAAAGAAAGAAACTGCTAAAGAAAATTGGCTGCATGCTGATGTAAGCCTGTTTTGACTAACTGCTAAAAGCTAAATATAGGTAATTTTTGTTCTCATTTGCATTTCCTTGAACTTCACAGGGAACCTGTCCCATGTACCTGTTATGGTTTAGTCATATGACACTTTTTCCTAGAACAGAAAGAATCTGATGAAAATGTAAGTAAGACAAAACAAAGCAATTATACTTTATAAATTGGTTTAAACATACTGTATTCTTGACAAACTTGAAAACTCTAGCATCCCCAGTTAATTGCAGATGAAGGCAAATTCCCTCAACAATAATTCATACATGCATTATTTCATTTATTAAATTTATTAGCCCTCCAGCTTATCACACGGTAAATATCCTAAATATTTAGGATGTAGATTTTGAGTAAGGAATAACTGTGTAGTCTGAAACCTAAAAGACTCGGTTACCATATAATTTCAAGTTATGTAGTGTACAGACATAAAAAGTTTCTATCAAACCAAAGCAGTGGTCCATCTCTCTCCGTAGTGTTTGCTCTGAAGAAAAATTACTAGATTTGGGTTTCAAGTATTTAATCACAAGAAGGCTACAAAGAGTAAGAAATTTCTGTATTTCTTCCCTACCATCTTGCAGTTATCTTGATTTCTTTCAGTCCAGCTCTGATAGATCTATCAAAGGGATGGCCAGGTTCTCAGCCAAGCTCTTTCCCTTCACTGCTATCTCACTTTTTTAGTTAATTATTGGAGATGACGGGGATGACGCTGGACCAAGGCATTGTGCCAGGGGATCACAAGTAGGACTATTTTTTCCTTATACTGAGCTCATTCAGGAAGTGGGCCTAATTAGAATCACTATATCGATTTCGCCTAGCAACTAGGAAAGTAGAAGAGTTTGCTTTGAACTCCTTCGATAATATATTGTGTTTTGTTTTGTTTTGCATCAGCCCTATTCTTTTCTGCTCTGCTGAGGACCCTTTGAAAAACTGACTTTCTATTTCTTCAATCAAAGTTCTTTTATTGATGAACCAAATAAAGTCTGCCAAATTTACATTTCTTAGACTCACACTGTTTTCTTTGATGTTCTACTAAAAGCCAGAAATGGAAGGAATCTAAGACTTCTGGAGGCTAGTTGCTCGCCTGCTATTATTTTTAAATCCTATAAAAAGAGGAAAATAGGTTTTAGGTTTGGAGGTGCTAAATTCATTGAGATAATAATTGGGACCATTTATATGGGAGATTCAAATACACAAACTTTGTTAGTCAAATAGTAGCCACCAGTGGAGGCTTTCCTTGAAGTTTAAATTATGATTTTGCTAGCATCAGGGTCTGCCTGTTCCTGTTCTCCTAAGCTCTTTACACTTTTTTAATGCCAGATATTTACATAACACAACTAGGAGATACTTACAGCTAGTTTGGCCCAAAGACTAGAAAATGACACAAGCCATAAAATGTAAAACAAATGACTTGGTAAGCCTCACTCTTTCTCTTCCCTCCCTCCCTGTTTTCTGACATATTATTGACTGGTTTTTCTATAATGTGCCACCAGGGGAAAAATATTTTGGAATTTTCTCCACTTTAAGTGAAGGTTTGCTTGGGTGAGGTATGGTTTAAATGGCATTCTGTGTGCATTAACTTTCCAGTTTGTTTTCTGCCCTGAAGTAAACAAATGGCTGGAGACAAATGTGTCTACATTATGCAATATTTTATGTGTGTGGGTGAAATCCAGGAGGATGTCTGCTTTATCTAGTTCCTTCAGTGATATATTGCTCCTAAACCACACAGGCAATGTAACATTCTAAATATATGTGATCCATTATTGTGAAAAAAGAGAGAAGGAGTAGCATGAGTGATGCTAGACAAACTTTTACATAGTGGCAAGGTTTTTTTCCTCGCTATTCTTGGTTTCAAGGGGGGAAAACTATATATCTACTCCCAGTTATTACATGAACATTTTAGAGAGATTGTGATAAACAGAGTGGGATGTGAGTTGTTTTTTTAAAATCTACTGTATTTGTTTTGCTTTTGTAGGAAATTGTACAACATAAATGATCTGATTTTTAAAAGTAAAGCAAAAAATATATGACAAAATAAGCAGATTCATGAAATTATTCTACTTCATTGAAATGTCCCTCACGTTCCACAAGAACTAGTTCTAAGAATCTACAGAATTCAGCTTATATTTGAAATTTGCCTCTTTAGCAATTTTCTGTCAAGAGTGTATAATTCTTCAGGTAATAGCCTTACAATTAGGAATTTTTAAAAGCCTTTTAAAAATGTCATGGTTCTTTGTTGTCTAATTTAGTGAAGCCTATTAAATTATCAAGGTTGGATTATCACTCAGATTCAGTTTTAGGTAGTGAAACATTAATAATATAATGTTAATTAACATTAAGTAGCTAAAAATATGCATTAAGGAACCTTTATGTTGGTGGTTGAAGTATTCTCTCTCTATATATATGAGCATTCCTGAGAGGAGAGACCTCATCTGAAGATTGATTATTAAAGCAGGTTTTATAACTATAACAGAAAGGAGATTTATTTACAAGAAATATATTTCCAGGAGAAACAAAACCTAGCACTTACTTTACTGTATTCTACTAGGAGGAGAGTTGAAAGGTCATGTATTCTGTGAAATTGTGCATGGGAAGGATGTGACCTCAGATTAGTGGTCTCAGACAAAAAACAGGTGTCATTCTGAGAGGCAAAAAATGGTAAATCTTTATCTATACTTTACTACTTCCCTCGTGGGCAGTGGAACACAAAGTGTTATGGAGTTACCTTGAGTTTGAATTTCCAGCCTTTAAACATCTTGTTCTCAATTCAGGATATGAACATGATATAGAAAGATCTCCTGCATAATTTTCATCTTGGTTCAAATTAGATTAACTGGGCTACAGTAATTCTGACACCACTAGATAGAGAACACCACAGATAGACAAAAGACAAAGAAACCTCCAACTTCCTGCTGTCATATAGTCATCATTTTCAATTCCCCATGTATTGTTTGATCTAAATTTCCATGTAAGGCAACTTCCCACAATAAGCATAACTAGATTAATAAGGTTAATATACTGACTATATTAAAAGATGGTCAGCTCAATTGATCTATGTCACCTCACTTCCATGAAGCTAAAATTACTTCAGATCAAATGTAATAATGCACAATTTTAAATATTCACCTAGACTTAAATCTATTTACTGCGGTTGCATACCTTGCATATTCTAAGAGTGGCTAAAAGGTAAGTATCTCCATTATATAATTTGTTTCACAGATTTGGAAGCACAGAAAAGATTTAATGATGCTATTTGCTGTCCAACTATTGGCTGGTTAATATTTAAGGAGATGGGGATGTGATGAAGAGATAACTTATACTATATTGAGAAAAGGACTCCTTTCATTTCCCAGAGAAAGTGGGAAAGGATTTTATTCCCAAAAGAATAATGTCTGACCCAGTAAGCCTACAAAAATCATTGATAATATTTATCAAACTTTTTCTTAAAATCTAAATGATAAAAACTTTTTTTTGCAGCTTTGTACATTTATCCTGTTTTTTTCTCACATGGTTGGTTTATTTGTACCCCAGTATAGCTGCTTGTGTTGGAAATGAATCAAAGAAGGGAAAAAGGTGTTTCACGGCATCTCTGTTAGCAACTCTTTGAAGCAGGAGTGACCATTCTTGGCAACTTTAAGACCTGTGGATTAATTGCCTGGGAATTCTGGGAGTTGAAATTCTAAAGTCTTAACATTGCCACAGTTGGACACCTCTGCTTTAAACCAAATTAATCTAGGATTGTATTCAGATAACAGATAATCAGAGTTGGAAGGGACCTTGTAGGTCATCTAGTCCAACACCCCACCCAAGTGGGAAACCCTACACCATTTCTGGCAAATGGCAGTCCAAACTTTTCTTGAAAGTCTAAAGTGATGGTGCTCCCACAACTTGAAGGCAAGCTGTTCCATTGGTTGATTATTCTCACTGTCAGAAAATTTCTCCTTATTTCTAGGTTGAATTTCTCCTTGATCAGTTTCCATTCATTATTCCTTATCTGGCCTTCAGGTGCCATGGAAAATAACTTGACCCCTTCCTCTCTGTGGCAGCCCCTCAAATATTGGAAGACTGCTATCATATTTCCCCTGGTCCTTCTCTTCACTAGATTAGCCAAGCCCAGTTCCTGCAACCGTTTGTTGTATGTTTTAGCCTCCAGTCCCCTAATCATCCTGGTTGCTCTTCTCTGTACTTTTTCTAGAGTCTCAACATCTTTTTTATAATGTGGTGAACAAAACTGGATGCAGTACTCTAGGTGTGGTCTTATTAAGGCTTTATAGAGTGGCATTAGTACTTCCCTTGATCTTGATTGTATCCCTCTATTAATACAATTTAGGATTGCATTAGCTTTTTTGGCTGCTGCTGCACACTGCTGGCTCATATTTAGCTGGTTGTTCACTAAGACTCCAAGATCCCTCTCACAGGTACTGTATGTTCCACTACAGAGGAAATCCAGTGTTTAATCCCAAAAGGAAAGGCAGTTGCTTTAAGGAGCTGCTGACAAATGCTGTGTGCTCCTGCAAATTACAAAGTGCTCTTTCCTACTGAAATCCAAAGGTCTATGCAATCCTAGTAATGAATATTGAAATATTTTGATTAACAAATTGGCATATAGAGTACTCTGGCAGGTAAATACATGAAATTCAGGATATGAATATATTCATATCAATAATGTTGCGTAGGTACATATTTCAGAATGCCAGAATGCAAGTATATAATAGCAGCATTTATATGATGTTATGTGTTTGTGCTGTTGTGTTGGCATTGCTGTACTGCATTTGCTGCAGACAGCACTGCCTGTAAATCAGTTTTTCATTTTATACAGTGTTATCCTTTTTTACAGATTAGTAAAAAAAACATCTCAGGAGAAATTGTAAAAGAAAATTATTATTTTTGGACTATATAAATTTTTTATGTATTTTAACATAGAAAATGCTTTGCCCTCCAGTATTTTATTTTATCTTCATAGAATCCTGAAGAAGTAAACAATATAAATATTCATATTTTTACAGAAAGGGAATTGTGGTGTAATAACTTCCTTGGATGTATTTAAAAAAATAGTACAGCATTCTGTCTTAGATGCTGGCATGCCATAATACATATTTCATGAAAAAAAAAATAGACATCACCAAATTAGGTTTAAATGCAGTTAATCATACATAGTTTGAAATAAAACTGAACTTAAATTAAACATAACTAAATTAGGTTCCATTGATTTCAGTAATGCGACTACTGTGCTTAGAACTAAGATTATATTAATTATATCAGATATATTTCTGCAAGAAAATTTATGTTGTAACATATTCTGCACATCTATTTAAAATTTCTTAATTCCAATAATTTATTCTTAAGGCTTGGTCTCATGCAGCCAGAATTATCCCTTCTACCTGATTGGAGAAAACTAATCCAATTTAACAGTTCATACTTCTTGTTTATTACCTGGTCACCATTTTGCTGTTTTAGCCATGGTAGGAAGGAATTCTGAGAGTCCTAGTCGCTAACACATCTGAAAGATGCTAGGTTAGATAAGCTACTTTATTAATTTTTGAGACTAATCCAACATTGAAGGTCTTCTTGCTCTTTGGATAAGATATACCTTGTCAGGGTTTTGCTGAAGGGGTGGTTGCAGGGGTGGGATGCTACCGGTTCAACCTGGTCCTATAGAACCGATAGCTGCGAAGAACAGCTGAAACCGAACTGATTCGGTATTTGGCCCACCTGCCTGCCCGGGCTCTTGGCTGTCCTTTATTCCCTGCTTTTCCTTCTTCAGCTGCTTTGCACGGCACAGCTGAGGTTGAAAAAGCAGGAAGCAAGAGGATTTTCAAACACTGCACACCCGCGCGCAGCACTTACCAGCTGTCCAGGATTTCTTTCACATGCTGCATACACACACCTGTGTGCAGTTCAGAGAACCAGCAAATCACTCCACTGGCTGGACCCACCTCTCCCCGCTCACTCACTCCTTACCTGGCATGCGAGCCATCCAACTTGCCTGGTTTGGTAAGTTGCTATTTTTCCTTCCCCCCTGACCATCAGCTGTTCTGCTCTGCTGGAAGATTTCTTGCTTTTTAGCAAGCAAAGCCAAACCTTCATTAGGAATGAAACTTCTACTTTTCAATGCAAACTCAGATAGCCAATTGGAGATAGATAGATCTGTAAGTGAATCTGTGATTCTGTGAGCAACTTAATTTGCCTGCCTGCTTTGCCTGCTTTTGGGTAAAAGTAGCTCATTTTTTAATAAAAAATCAATATTTACATAAATATTTATAATATTTACATACAAGCCATGCCCACCCAGTCACATGACCACCAAGACACACCTACAAATTAGGCCACACCCACAGAACCGATTGTTAAGAAATTTGAATCCCATCCCTGGGTGGATAGTTGCTTGACAGCAAATTTCTGTCAGATAGCAGTTATGTTATGTGTCTCTTTTTTAATATATTTCCTTCCTTCCTTCCTCCCCCCCTCTCTACATATACATATACATATACATATACATATACATATACATATACATATACATATACATATACATATACATATACATATACATATACATATACATATACATATACATATACATATACATGCAGGTCTTGATATGTTCGGGTCTTTTCCCATGTAAGATTGAGAGTATCTTAGCGAAGTTTCGACGAGGTCCCACTCGCCATCTTCAGGCTGGTGCTTTCGGCTTCATGCTTGTGCGAGCAAAGTGTGATCGGAGCTGCCATCTCCCTATAAATACTGGTGGGGAAGTTGGCTGTGTTGTCAAGACAGTACCACAGACTGGAAGGAATTGGCAGGTCCAGATCAGCTAAAAGTAGCTAATAAGATATCAGCCTGATTTCACTCCACCAGATCCATTTGATTGGGACTCCATTAAATAGCTGCAAAGGTACATCTGATCATACTCGTAGTAAATCTGCCACTGTTTGTTGGCTGTGTAAGGTGGCAAATACTACTTTAAAACTCTAGAATACAGTAGTAGCCAAACATTACTTTAGGTATGGGTTGGGACAGTGTCACAGGGACACAGAAGAAAAAGAGATTGCCATGGACAGAAAAAACCACCATTGTAATTCCTTAATTACAGCAGAGTGGCTTCACATATGAACAGCAGAAGTGGCATGAATGTGATTTTCTGAGCTTCTTTGTAGCTTCGGGTGTAACATTGCCTGCTATTTTTATCTTTTGCTTATTGCTTTTTAATATTTAATTACTTAGTTTTCTGCAGTCCCTCCATTTCTTGATTGGTTGATGGAGTTGATGTTTGCAGATTGGCTGGCTTTTTTGTAAAAACGTGTGTGGCTGAGGTATTGGCTGTATGTCTATCAGCTCCTGTGTTGTAATGACCTGGGTAATGGGCTGTGTGATGACCTTCTGAGTTCTTTTGTTTTGACATCCTGAGTCTTGTGCTGTAATGTCCCGGGTCGTAACGACCTGGGTAATGGGCTATGTGATGACCTTCTGAGTTCTATTGTTGTGACATCCTGGGTTTTGTGCTGTAATCTCCTGGGTCGTTGGCTGTGATGTAATCTCCTGAGGTTTTGTGGTGTAACCTCCTGAGTTCTGTGTTGTGATATCCTCAGTGGGTGGCTGTGATGTGACATTACAGGTTTTGGTTTGGCTCCGAGTTTGAGGCTTGGCTATGTGTTCATGGCGTGTATCAGTTTGCTTGGTTTGGGGGTCAGGGTGTGTGGCAGCTGGTGATACAACCATGGTCTGGTTTCTGGATGATGGTTGCCTTTCGTCTATGGGGTGGGTTTGGGTTTGAGTCTGATGAGGGAGATTGGCAGTGGCGTCATGTGTTTTCTATTACTTTGTATTAGTTTATGATTAATTGAGTGACTTATCTCTATTTCCAGAGAAGTTATTTCTCTTGACAAGGTTTTGTCTAGTTTTAGTAACAGAGTTGATGACAGCCCATGCACGCAGCAGCATGTGACCTAAACTCCTCGTATCAGATTGTATAGTCGTCAGAATTGTCCTAAAGTCAGAACAAGTTAATTTAACACAAGAAGTAGTGTGAGTTATAATAATAACGGGCCTCTGGAGAAGATGCTGTCATACAGTGCATGAAAGGAACAATCTCATTTGCTGCTTCCCACCACAACCCTACATTTAAAACAGAAGGCCATATAGACAGGTGATTTCTTCACAATAACTTGGCAAGTATGCAGGTTAATTGTCTTTCCATGTGGTGGGTCAGATGGCTGGAGTTAGTGCAGTTTGGAAAAGGCAATTTTCATCTCATGAGATTCCATGAAAGGTTAGGGATTCCTCCCCAAAGATAATGTTTTTTTTAAAAGTTAAAAAGAACATAAAAATAACCACAAACTAATACAAAGTAATAGAAAAATGAAGTATTGTACACTACAAAAAAAAAGAAAAAAGACAAAATGCAAAAAGAAAAGATGGAATGAAATAGAAAGAAGCAGCTTTTGACTTCTTTTGCAGCAAATACTAAGCATGACTACCCAAGTGGTCTCTTGCTCTATGGTTACAAGAAAAAGCTGTGTTTTTTCTATTATATAATTATTTTCTATTCATCAGCACCACAAGCCATTAAGTGCATTTTTTTTGTTTCATATAAATAGTCTGGAAGGGTCAGCTATAAATGTAGATATTAGGTCTACATGTCTTTTCTCTAATCAAGGAATTCAAATTAGCCAACTTTGCAATTTCCATCATTTTCACCAACCATTCCCCGATTGTGGGTAGTGGTGAACTTTTCCATTTTTGAGCACATAGAAATCTTGTTGCAAGAATAAAAACAAAGTTTCATGGCTTTTTCGCTTAGCTGTCTGTCCAATAATCCAAAAAGAGAAGTCTCTGGTTTCAATTGTGCATAACTCTTTACTCCTGAATGAGTATATTTATTGATATCCAAAGTAGAGTTAGCAAATATATCTCATGCATGAATCTGTGAGTGAAAATCTTTTCTTGACTATAGCCTGTATTACTAGTATTATTTATCTGGATAAATATATACAATGTAGCTGAATTTTCGGGAGAGAAGCACAACTTTTTGAAGAGCTATCCAGTCTGGCTTGCATTTTAGAGATGGCAGAGTGAAGAGCCTGAAGTTGCCTATTACCAGTGAGATTTGATCAGTTTGCGGGCACACAAGACATCTGATCACACTTGAAATCACAATTACGAGATATTTTGTATTTCTGTTACAGGTAGTCCTTCACTTAGGACATGGAATTATGGTTATAAGTTGTGCCAGCCATTAAGTCAATCACATGTGAACGTGTACAACCATTTTTGTGGCAGTAATAGCACTTAGACTTATATACCGCTTCACAGTATTTATGTATTATAGACCCCTCACATCCCGGACATAAACTGTTTCAACTCCTTCCCTCAAAACGACGCTATAGAGCACTGCACACCAGAACAATTAGACACAAGAACAGTTTTTTCCCCGAAAGCCATCACTCTGCTAAACAAATAATTCCCTCAACACTGTTCAATTATTACAAAGCCTGCACTACTATTACTTGTTAATCTTCTCATCACTCCTTATCACCCATCCCCTTCCACTTGTGATTGTAGGACTGTAACTTTGTCTCTTGTATCCTTACGATTTATACTGACTGCTTCCTAGTATGATTTGATTGTTGATTGTACCCTATGACTATCATTAAGTGTTGTACGTTATGATTCTTGATTCTTAATGAATGTATCTTTTCTTTATGAATACTGAGAGTATTTATACCAAGACAAATTCCTTGTCCAATCACATCTGGCCAATATTCTATTCTATTCTATTCTATTCTATTCTATTCTGTTCTGTTCTGTTCTGTTCTGTTCTGTTCTGTTCTGTTCTGTTCTGTTCTGTTCTGTTCTGTTCTGTTCTGTTCTATTCTGTTCTATTCTATTCTATTGAAAGCTAGGGGAAATGACTTTATTTTGGTCCCTGAATGCCAAGTGCAAACCAACTTTTACTAATAGCTTCAGTGTTCAGTTTACATACTAAGTTTGAGTTGTAGTTCTGAAACAGCTGTCCTAATTTGTACTTCTTCTTCTCTGCTATTTTTAATTCCCTGTCCAATGATAGAACTTGAGAGCTTGTTCACTCTTTCCTGCTATCGTACTTGCTTCTAATAAAAACATTAACCAATTGTGGACCATCATCTCTAAATTGTGTGCCAAGATACAGTTATTAAGTAGGTATGACAATTTCATACATATTAAAAAATATCTTTTCCCTTCTGCTTTGGAGGCCATTTTCTATTCAGTTATATACAGCATGTAAAAAAGCCATTTATGTCTACTTTGGACAAACATATTGGGATTATCTCATTGCTTTACATGTTTTTCTGATGCCTAATTTCTATACAAGATATATTAGGTCTAGGTTTGAACACCATTCCCAGGATTTAGAGAAAACTCTTCCAATATGTATGAACAACCTCTGGGGTTACTTACCAGTAAGGGAAGGAAAATGCACTTTTGTCCCTGGTGAAGACATTAGAGTATAAGAAAGTGCCTTATACCAGTAGGATTAATACTACATCTAGCTCAGAGGCTTCAGCTTGAAACCTTTCTTAGCACGGCTTTGAGATATTGGATGATGGTGTTGAGATCTTCTGTCTACGAAGTTTGAGGCTACATTCCTCGTATGTTCAAGTATTATCCAATTGCAATAAGATCTTGATTTACTAGACAGTCAAGGTCTGTTGCTCTTGAATGTCTACTAAAGCTGAGCGTATGACTTTCATAACAGTTGTTATCATTTTCTGCCATATGTGGCTTTACTGTTTTTATTTATGATTCACTGTTATTTATTTATGGCTTAAATATGAATGTTCCTCCAAAAATGATATCAAGGCCAACCTGGCATCCATTTTCCCTGCCTAGTTCTTTGTCAGTAAGGATAATTGGCTTGAGTAAAATTCTATAGCACATTTTTCTGAAGTATGAAGTTTTATAGCATGAAGAAAAAATTGTAATTAAATTTGCCTACTGAAATTGATTGCCAGCAGATTCAGGACAATTAGAAGCAGGTGTATATATATTCAAAGAAAGTATTATTTTGTATGATGAATTCAAAGAGATTCCTATTTATATGGGGCCTCCCAAAGAGATGAAGCTACTCTATAATTTAGTTGACTTTTCAGATTTTATTTATTTATTTATTTATTTATTTATTTATTTATTTATTTATTTATTTATCCCTTTTGGATGTGGGAGTGCGGGAGGATCCCCTGCAGGGATGGGCTGAGGATTTTTCGAGATATCTGCAGGACAAAATCGCTCAGATTCGGGATGAGTTGGACTTTGACTGGGTAATTCTGGATGGGATGACTCGAGCAGATCCCGGGGAGATTGTTTGGGGTGAGTTCGATCCTGTGACCCTGGAGGATGTGGACAGGATACTGGGTGGGCTTAATGCCACCACATGTTTACTGGACCCGTGTCCCTCCTGGTTGGTTTTGGCCACTCGGGAGGTGACACAAGGTTGGTTCCAGGGTATTATTAATGCTTCCTTGAGTGAGGGGTTTTTGCCTGCCACCTTGAAAGAGGTGGTGGTGCGGCCCCTCCTCAAGAAACCATCCCTGGATCCAACATTATTATCAAATTATCGTCTGGTCTCCAACCTTCGCTTTGTGGTGAAGGTTGTTGAGAGTGTGGTGGCACGACAGCTCCCTCGGCACCTGGATGAAGCTGTTTATTTAGATCCACTCCAATCGGGTTTCAGGCCCAGGCACAGCATGGAGACGGCGTTGGTCGCGTTGGTGGATGATCTCTGGAGGGCCTGTGACAGGGGTTGTTACTTTGTCTTGGTCCTGTTAGATCACTCAGTGGCTTTTGATACTGTTGACCACAGTATCTTATTGCAGCAGTTGGGGGGGTTGGGAGTGGGAGGCACTGTGTTACAGTGGTTCTCCTCCTTCCTCTCCGACCGTTCGCAATTTGTGTTGACAGGGGGACAGAGGTCGATCCCGAGGCCCTTGATTTGTGGGGTACTTCAGGGGTCGGTGCTCTCGCCCCTGCTGTTTAACATTTATGTGAAGCCACTGGGTGAGATCATCCGTGGTTTTGGGGTAGAGTTCCATCAGTATGCTGACGATACTCAGCTATACATTTCTACCCCAGGTCACCCCAACGAAGCCGTTGAAGTGATGACCCGGTGCCTGGAAGCCGTGTGGAGATGGATGGGTCTAAACAGGCTTCAACTCAACTCGACCAAGACCGAGTGGCTATGGTTTCCCAGATACAGCCAGCTTATTCCATTACTGGCTGTGGGGGGAGAAATCTTGACCCCCACAGAGAGGACACGCAATCTTGGTATCCTCCTGGATGTACGGCTGTTGTTGGAAAATCATATAACGGCTGTCACCAGGGGGGCTTTTTATCAGGTCCGTAGGATCTGCCAGTTGTGTCCCTTTCTGGATCGGGACGCGCTTCACACAGTCACCTCTGCCCTCATTATTTCCCATCTGGATTATTGTAATGCTCTCTACATGGGGCTCCCCTTGAAGAGCCTCCGGAGGCTTCAGCTCGTGTAGAGTGTGGCCGCGCAAGTGATTCTGGGGGCTCCTCAGAGCTCCCGGGTTAAACCGCTCATGCGCGAGCTGCATTGGCCTCCGGTGGCCTTCCGGGTGCGATTCAAGGTGTTGGTGGTTATCTTTAAAGTGCTCCATGGCTTGGGACCCAGGTACTTACGGGACTGCCTGCTGCCACCATCGGCCTCCTGCCGGCAAGTGCGCTCTCACAGGTTGGCCTCCTTGGGGTGCCGCCAGCTGGACGATGCCGGCTGGCGGCCCCGAGGGTGCGGGCCTTCTCTGTGGGAGTACCCTCCCTTTGGAATGAGTTACCCCCGGAGATGCAGACTATCCTTGACCTGCGAACCTTCCGGCACACATTGAAGACCTATCTTTTCCAACAAGCCGGTCTGGCCTAGTTTTTATTGGAAGGTTTTAATTCTGTAATTTTTACCCTGCTTTTAGTAATTGATTATAGTTTTAAATTCAGCCACATATTTAATTCATTTTTAATCTATTTTTAAATTTTATATTTGTCATTGTATTGTTTTTAGTTGGGCTGTGCACCGCCCTGAGTCCCAATTTGGGAGAGGGGGCGGTATATAAATTAAATAAAATAATAAATAAATAAATAATTTATTAAATAAATTTATTTATTTATTTGTCAAGCAAGTATTAGATAACAGGTATAAGTATAAACAGGGAAGGTAGGCACGTTGGTGTGCTTATGCATACCCCCTACTGAGCTCTTAGGAAAGGGGTGAGGTCAATAACAGACAGTCTAAGGTTAAAGATAAACTCATGGATGATGGTCCTGTTGATAGGACAGGAATACTTAGGCAGGATTCCCAGCAGTGATGCAGAACTTCTTCAGGAATCATCCAATCATTTCTGTACTGATGTAGCCATAAAAAGTAGTTTTAATACCCCCTCCCCAATAGCTGAGTAATGCTAGAAGGTGCTATAAATCATTAGTGGAAGAAGATCTGACCTTAGCTGCAGCACATAGTTAGCTATTAAGTGGACTAATACAGGTAGACCTCAACATATAACAGCTCATTTAGTGACCATTCAAAGTTACAATGGCCCTGGAAAAAGTGACTTATGACAGTTTTTCAGAGCATTTTCATGTAATCAAAATTCAGATGGTTGGCAACTGACTCATATTTGTATCCCTGGGTCATGTGATCTCTTTTGTAACCTTCTGACAAACAAAGTAATGGAGAAGCCAGATTCATTTTAACAACCCAGTTACTAACTTAACAACTGCAGTGATTCACTTAACAGCTGTGGCAAGAGAGGTCACAAAAGGGGGCAAAACTCGCTTAATAACTATTGCACTTAGCAACAGAAATTTTGGGGTCAATTGTGATCCTCAGTCGAGAACTACCTGTAATAAGGTACTGATCTCTTCGTATCTTACCTTCAGAAGTAATTAATTGTCAATGCAACAGGACTTCATGGTTACTGTAGCACATAGTTATACTGGCCCCAGAGTCGCTTGATTGCAAGATGGTGGCCATATAATTATATTAAACAAAAATTGTTCTTAATAATTCTATAAATTTAGTTTTGGTATCCAAATAATTTTAATGTATAATTTCATAATTTAAAATATTTCAATATTTCTTAGACAGCATAACTGCATATGTCCAGGATAATGTGATTTAGATCCTTCATTGCTCTAAGTGTTTGCACACAGCTTAATGCTGCCATTCCACTATATATTTTGTAAAAGAACCAACTGTATCAAGCAAGTTTCTCTGTGTAAATTTTTTTTTGCAAAATCTATTCTCATTTTCATTTGTACATATGAATGTCAGCACATTGGACAATAGGTACAATCTTGATTTTCTTCCTTTAGCTTTTGCAGTCAGAGAATATAATGAAAGGTTTCTTGGAATATATCTTTTTAAAGCCGCCCAAAACCTTGACACTTGAACCCAGGGAAACCAGTCTGACATTTGGTCACTGAGGGCTGTGCCATCTTTTATCAGTGGGTTCTGTCTTGTGTTAGTTTGTCCGGCAGCATCACTCATAGTGAAAGAAATGAATATATTGTCTATGCTTTCTTATGTATTTTTTTTCAGGAAGCAATTGAATCTGAGCTCCAGGTGCTATTAAAGAACATTTAAGTGTATTGACCTTAGCAAATCCAGCATCTTTGATGCCAGGAAAGCAATTTCTATGAGATGAAGAATTTTCAGCTCTTGATAAGAGGTGAGGAGGGGCAACTTCTTGGTACATGAATCATTTCTCACAAAAAAGTGAAAGCTAGTCATCCATTTTAGGGAGATGAATTCTATTTAAGTCTAAATAAAAGAGGTTTTTTTTCCAAAGGGATGAAAAGGAGCAAGGGCACACGCAGGGCCAAGAACCTCTCAAGTTTAAAGGTAGTGAAACAGTCACACAACACAGAAGTACACAATGGAGTAACATTGTAGGTTTTTTCCTTTATCTTTTTAGTGGTTTTCTTTTAATTGAAGTTATCAATATTAATATCAAGTTAGGTGGTGAGAAAAGGGGAGTGTACCAACAGATGATACTATTTATTGTAAATAACAATTATTCAGAAAATTTTATGAGGACAGTTATTAAAAACTTGACATCGTAATTTAAGAGGATGTTTGTGTCTATAGGGCCATGAACTATACCTATAATGGCAAATTTAGTTTTGAGATTCTATTAAGAAACTTGGATACCTTTTCCTCACATCCTGTATTGATATTTGTGTGTTGCCAATTTCTTTTTCTTCTATTTTTCACACATGAAACACCTGGAAAAGAGATGCTAGAATTATGTACCTGTATTCTCAGTTTGGTTCCAGCCTGTCCTTAGTAAGCTAGTACCATTTTGACTTCTTTGATTACAATTTATTTCAGCCCTGCCAGGGTAATAGGTTGTTGGCATGCCTGGGGATGATGGAAGTTGCAGTCCAAGAGATCTAAAAAGTGTTACCAGGTTGGACAAAGCTGCTTCAGCTCTTGTAAGGGGATAGGATTGGTTCCTTTCCATCATTGATCTTCCCAAGGAGGAATGAAGGAGATAATGACAATAAAGATAGCAATATCTAATCTACTTTCTCCCATCTTTTTCATTCCACCATAATACTTTATTTAAAAAATGGCCATTTGGATAATAAGCCTTAGGAACAGTGCTGCTTTACCGATTCCCCATGTAGCATTTTCCACTAATAAGCAATGTATCAGCAATGTTTATTATATTTATATTTGCAGTTGTGAACTTTCTCCCTCAGTTTTCAAGTTTGGCATTCTACTGTAGTCAAGTTCAACCTTAATAAGGCATGTTTGTTTTTTCTCAGCACAATATGTGGGTAGGAACGAAATGAAATGCCACTGATGATGAACAGGGTGATTTTACAGACTAAGGACTGAACTATACATGTGGGGAGGATCTTTAATTTATTTTTTCACCATTGTTTCCAAATAGAAATGAACCCACCTTTTCTATTTAAAGGGAAGAACGCTCCTAGGAAGGTGGTGTTTTAGACCACTGAGTCTGAAGGGCCAATGTGTTTGGGAAAAAAAAATCTAGATTTCATGGCTGATTTATGCTAGACATACATTAGGATTGATCAAATGTCATTCGGGATTGTATAAATATGTGCTCCTGATGCAATAGTCTGATACAATTTTATGAGCAAATCTATATATTTTTTCAATTGCAACTTGTATTTTTTTTTTTTTTAATTACATTTATATGCCGCCCTTCTCCGGAGACTCAGGGCGGCTTACAGTCTATGGAGCACCATGCTAGGTGCTCAGCAATAGCCTTCATTCCATTGTATATGCCTGCTTATTACTAGGGCTTTTTGGGCCCCCTCAAGCGGCATTTTTACAAAGTCAGCTTATTGCCCCCAACAATCTTGGGTCCTCAATTTACCTACCCCGAGAGGATGGAAGGCTGAGTCAACCTTGAGCCTGGTGGGATTCGAACCTGCACTAATTGCAGGCAGCTTGCACTAAGTGCTAGATGATTAACAGCCTGCACCACCAAGGCCAAGTTTTAACGATGTCGTAAGACTATTTGGTAACAAAGTCACAAGAAGACACCATGGAATATGCTCTTAGTTCTGTTCTTTTATTTGTTTCAGAGTTGTTTACCTCTTTTATTTTTTGAAAATGATATCCTGGATTATAAATGAGAATGCTACTCTGATCATAACAAAATGATGCTTTTGCATTGTTTGCGGGAAGGGTAAGGGAATGTATCTTTTTTGCATTTAAAAGATATGGGGCTGCCTGGTGTTAAGAGAAGTCAAAACTAGAAAAAAAATTGCTACTGAAAATTAAAAGTGAAAAACCATTCAGCGCATTGAATAGCATTCCCTGAAACAGCGCGGAGAAGAAATAACAGAAGATGAGCTATTATAGATGTTATGCCAAAGGAATAGGCAGGCAGCCTTCATAAAGTGGCTATAATTCTCAAAGGAAATGAAAGTGCATAGCTCCAAGTGTCTAGTAATTTGGAGGCTAATTCTCCTTCAGACTTCAGGTCAGCGTTCCCAAAGTTTCCCCGTGTATGAATCTAGCTTTCAGAGAGCCAGATAATGATAGATCTGTGCAAAGGAGGTAGGAAATGGTAACAGTTTCTCCCCTGCTCTCTAAAGAATAAGCTGAGAATGACTGCAGCTTTCATCTGAGTTAAGTGGTATTGCTACTTCTGTGAGAAAAAAGGCAGTCACTGCAACAACAGGCAAACACCCCAAAATTAGGAGGTGACCATGAGTTCAGTTTTCTGGGTAGCTCTTGTGATTTTTTTTTTGATCAACTTGGTTCAGTTTGGATTCTGACTTATCAGGAACAACTAAGCCAAATTAATGAATCAAAAACGAACTTGGATAAGATTCTGGCTTTTTAATAGAAAAACACATGTCAGATGCAGATTTATTGGCTTATTTAGTGACTCCCTTTGTCAGAGGAGGTGTTTTGGAGCATTTAAGCCTTTTGTATGAACAGGTTGGTTCCAATGTCATGTTGACCCTTGGTAAAGCTCAGTTTACAATGCTCTTGCTTTTTAAAATGAAGAATGTTTCTATTGTTATTTGATTCAACCTAAAATTGAGTCTGAGAGGTAGATTTTTTACTTTGCCCTTTTGAAAGGCAGTGAATTCATGTTGCAAAACCATTGACAGATGGTCAAAAGAATGCCAAACCTTTACTATCTTAGTTGAAAAAAACAGTTCTTGGGTTCTAATTATAATTTGGCAAGAGGGGAGTAGACCATAGTAATGGACTGATTGTATGTAATAATTGGAAGTTTGGATGCTGTCTCACTTAATAAAAGCCTCAAGCTTTCTATGCATATTGTTAAGGAGAAGAGTTTTCATACTCTCTTGTAATAGCATTGTGAAGTGGAGATTAATATGTGAATTATGTATTTATTCAGACCTGTCATGCCCTTGTTAGAATCTGATTCTGAGGGGGAGATTGAGCAGCTGACAGGGAGTGGGAGTGTGGCTCTAGTGGCTGTGGAAGAAATGGGGGAAGGGCACAGTCTGGCTGGGCATTCAGAGGAAGACCCAGGGCCACCCGCTCTTCATCCTAGGGTACACAGGGAGGAACGGAGAAGGGAGCAACTTGGCTTACGGGAGAGAAAAAGGCCTGATCCTTTTCATTAGTTGCAGCTGGAAGAACAGGATATAAGTAAGGCATTTGCATACAGCACCTTGCTGGAAGCAAAGCGTGCATTATCTTTGTCGAGGCTTATCTGGGTTTTGGCGTCCTTCCAACTATGTGTACTTCGTTATTTTTTGGAAGTCTGCAATTTATTATTCTGTCATTTTAATTACTTCAGTGTGGTTTGTGTTGGCTTTTTTATTTCTACTTTATCTGTACTTGGGGTTCGGACTTCATTTCTTTCCTTTGTAGACTGTTTTTGGAAGAGTTTGATCTCCAGACAAAGATAACTGGACACTGGGGGCATTAAAGGGACTTTACCTGTTTTTGTGACTTTGTTGCTTTTGTGCCGGGTCATCATAAGTCCGAAAATGCTTTAGTAGAAATACTGGGTAACAGGGTGGTACCGATATTAAAGATCCTTTTGCCTATTTTTCCATAAATTGATGTGGATATCATCATCATCATTGTTCAATTGATATGGATATCATTATCATCACAAGTTCAAAATTGTTATTTTACTTCTTTCATTTCTGGAGTTGTTTTTGGATATGCTTTCAGCAGTAACTCCTCCCATGTGTGTGAATGAATGATTGTGACTAGTTAATTTGAGGCATTTCGGTTTGTCATGGACATTATCACCCATTTATGCACCGTCCAGGAAACGTATGGCTACAGACATGGATAACTATTGCTCCCCTTTGAGTTTAGTGCAAACATGAGACATATTTTTAGGTGACCAATGAGTTGTTTCATTTCAGCAGGTCTGGGTCTACCATCAGCAAGGTTGAAGCAGTAACCTGAAAAAGAAAATCTTGAGTGAGATAGGAACGATAGTTTCCGGGCAATTATCTTCTAAAGTAGAGGATGGTGTACCACACCACTTGTTCCGCCACTTCTATACTAATTTGCTATTAGCTAAAGGGGCAACCCCCTTATTAGTGGTAAAGTAAAGTGCAGCTGCCCCTCTAGGTGAGTCTTCCATGTGGAATGGAGGTGGGAAGGAGCTATTGTATGTGTCCACTGAGAAGGCAAAATATGTTGGATCAGCCTTGCATATCAGTGGGACTGAGGCAGAAAAGGGTGTACTGTAGGTCAACTTTTTAAAAGCTTACAGCATGGATAATTTGGGGCCTAATATTAGAGCTGTAGTCTAAGTCACCCAGCTCTGCTTCTGGTGTTTTGCTCCCATAGACAATTCTCACCTGATTTGGAGCAAAGTTGATCAGATCCGTGTAGATCTGCAGCCCCTCAAGCAGCTGCTTCAGCTGAAAAAGATCCTCAATGTCTCCATCAGTGAAATAGGAAAATAGGAGGCAAAGCCACTAAATATTTTATCTAACATGAAATGATGAAAATATTTTTCAACAGGATTATTTCACTTAAATGGGTTCTTCTTTTCTTCCTTTTTAATGCCTTTACTACTCTTGCCTGGATCCTCCTCTCATACAGATAACAGATAATCAAGAGTTGGAATGGACCTTGTAAGTCATCTAGTCCAACCCCCTGCCCAAGCAGGAGACCCTACACCATGTCTGACAAATGGAAGTCCAATCTCTTTTTGAAAGTCTCAAGTGATGGTGCTCCAACAACTTCTGAGGTAAAGCTGTTCCATTGGTTGATTGTTCTCACTGTCAGAAAGTTTCTCCTTATTTCCAGGTTAAATCTCTCCTTGTTCAGTTTCCATCCATTATTCCTTGTCTGGCCTAAGGTGCTTTAGAAAATAGCTTGACCCCTTCTTCCCTGTGGCTGCCCCTCAAATATTGGAAGACCACTATCATGTCTCCCCTGGTCCTTCTCTTTACTAGACTAGCCAAGCCCAGTTCCTGCAACAGTTCGTTGTATGTTTTAGCCTCCAGTCCCCTAATCACCCTGGTTGCTTTTCTCTACTTTTTCTAGAGTCTCAATATCTTTTTTATAATGTGGTGACCAAAACTGGATGCAGTACTCTAGGTGTGGTCTTACTAAGGTTTTATAGAGTGGTATTAGTACTTCCCTTGATCTTGATTGTATACCTCGGTTAATACAACTTAGGATTACATTAGCATTTTTGGCTCATATTTAGCTGGTTGTCCACTAAGACTCCAAGATCCCTCTCACAGTTACTGCTATTGAGCCTGGTTTCACACAATCTATATGTGTATTTTTGGTTTTTCTTGCCTAAGTGTAGGACTTTACTTTTCTCTACATTGAATTTCATTTTGTTAGATATAGCCCAGTGTTCTAGTCTATCAAGATCAATTTGGATCTTGAGCCTATTTTCTTGAGTGTTAGCTATTCCTGCCAGCATAGTATCATCTGCAAATTTGATAAGCTCACCTTCTATTCCCTCATCTAAGTTGTTAATGAAGATATTGAAGAGTCCTGGGCCTAAGACGGAACCTTGTGGCACCCCAGTGCTTACTTCCCTCCATGTAGACTTAGACACATTAAGGACTACTCGTTGAGTATGGTTTGCCAGCCAGTTGCGAGTCCATCTAGTGGTGGTGCTATCTATTCCACTTTTTTTTAGCTTACTAAGAAGTAGGTTGTGGTCTACTTTGTCGAATGCCTTGCTGAAATCTAAATATATTATGTCCACAGTATTTTGCTGGTCTACTAATTTAGTCAGTGTGTTGAAGAATGAAATAAGATTGATTTGGCATGATCTGTTTTTAACAAACCCAGTGCTGATTGCTAGTTATTACTTTACTTGTTTCTAGATGTTGGCAGATCTGTTTTTTTATTATCTTTTCCAGTATCTTCCCGGGAAATTGATGTTAGGCTGACTGGTCTATAGTTTCCTGGGTCTGTTTTTTCCCCTTTTTTGAAGATGGGAACCACATCAGCTCTTTTCCAGTCCTCTGGTAGTTCCCCGGTGCTCCAGGATTTTTGAAAGATACGGTGCAGTGGTTCTGAGATGACCTCTGCCAGCTCCTTTAATCCATCAGGCCCTGGTGATTTGTTTTCAACAAGATCAGACAGGTGTTCGCTTACTATTTTTTTTTGCTTATTTTAACTTTTATTTCTAGTCTGTCTTTTACAGTTATGTTTTTGGTGGGTTGAGCTATAGTTTATTTTTGCGTGAAGACTGATGCAAAAAATGAATTAAGCAGTTCTGCTTTCTCTCTGTTGCCTGTTACTTCCTTGCCTTCTAGCATTCATATTCTCTCTCTCTCTCTCCCTCTCCCTCTCCCTGGCTGTCCCTCCCTCTCTCTCTTTACCTCCCTCCCTCCCCCCTTCTCTCACACACACATCTCTCATCTATCTCTTTCTTAATCTATCCATGTCTCTATCTTTCTATCAACTCATTCTCTCTCTCACATCAGTAAGTAAGGTCTGTATAATAAGCATGCATGCTGTGGAGAAACGGTATATATATAGTGCTAGATTGGGCAGTCACTTTTTATATATGCATATGTATGTATATGTATGTATATATGTATGTATATGTGTATGTATATGTGTGTGTGCGCGCTCGCGTGCGCACACACACACACACACACACACACTTCCCAATCTAGCAAGCAGTTTACAAAAATGTAGATCAATGTCCCCTTACTTCACATTTTCCAGATGATTGGGGGGACTGGAATTTGTAGCCCCACTACATCTGAAAGGCATCATGTTGAGGAAAGGTGAATATAAATTGTAACATGGTGGTTCTTTCCAGTCCTCTTCATCATTCCTCTCCTGGAACTTAGCCCCCAGCTTGAAAGCACTCACAAAGTATAGGGAAATTCTGATTAAAAAAAGGTCTGACACTTATGCACCACTGCTTTGTCAATGCAGATCATGTTCCAGCTGATCAAACGGCCCCTTTGGGCAGGAGCAAGTGGAGGGCTTTCCTCTTTTGCCTGCTGTTCCAACACTTGAGCAGAATCAGAGAATTTTCTTCAGCCTGAAACAAGACCGCTGAAGATTTGCAAATTAATTAACTTTATTTTCATACATGTAACACCTGATCTTTCATCATTACAACTCCCACTTTAGGAGAAGATAGCAGCAAGCTTGAAGGCAAGGATGTCTTTCCCTGATGCCTGACTCAGCATAGCCATGCAATTTGCCAGCTGTTGAACAGATGTACAATCAGAGTAGAACAAACAATTGGTAATTCTTTTAGGGATAAAGTGTGACTTTTGCATCCCGAGGCATCCATTTTGATTCAGTTCACAGTTATTCCCTTCCTCTGTATGATTCTGAATGAAGATATATCTATTTTTATCAGTTACCCAGACAGAAGAAATAGAAGACAAAAGAGCCACCCAATTTTCCTTTCCTTCCAAAGAAAGAAGGTTTGTGCAGTTAAAGCCTTAAACATACGTATTTATTTTGTTTGTATAGCAACCCTTTGTTCTTCTTCTCACTGATTAAACTTATTCAGGATCCATACTTTTTTTGCCACAATGGGCCACTCTCTATTTCTTGAGTGCAGGACAGATGACAGCATCATGGATCTATTTCCATTGCAAATGTGCCTTATGCCTGGATTTCCCAGCTTTGATACAAAACAGCTGTTTTCTGAGTTGATTCTTTTTAAGCGGATCGTCTTCAGTGCTTTGGAGACGATCCACTTAATTTGGACTGTTCTAGTAGCATGACTGACTGCAATGCCAGTTCACTTCTTGTGGCTGCCCTGGGCAATCATTTCACTCTGGGCTTCTGGGTTCACCATATATTTTGTTATCTTGCAATTGATCCAACAGTGGAGTGTTAAGTTCATAAGCTTTTCTTAACTCTTAGGAGCTCATACTGCATTCAGCCTTACATCTTGCAATGACATCAGTTCAGTTTCTGCCTGGCTGGGTGAAGCATGCTCCTTTTGTGTTTCCCATTAACTTTCTTTCCTTTCTTTTTTATTCCCCCCCCTCCCCCCCCCAAATATATCTAAAGTGCAGTATGGGAGCAGCTTGGTCCCGTGAAGTGGAACTATCAGTTCTTCCTGGTTAAAAGGTTTCTGTTCGCCTACAGAGGAATAACAATAACAACAAAGCAAAGCAAAGCAAACCCAACCCCACAACTTCTTTGCCTGTTGCTTTGATTCCTAAAGCTTCAGAACACAAGGCTATAATAAGAGAAACAAAGGAAAATAAAGGGCTGGATTTAGTATCAAAGACGATAAACATGATATGAAGACCTCCATATGTGCAGACAGTTGGGAAAGCAGAGAAGGGAATGGAGATTAGTGAGGAAGTGTTAGGATATTAAATTTAGTTGTATGAACAGTAAAGTGTACAATGGGCCAGAATACACAGTAGTAGTTGATGGTTGGAGCGTGCTGGATCCTGCATGAGGCAATCTACACTGGGATTGGTTGCTATGGGTATAAAACATGGACAGAGATGATATCTGGTTTGAAAGAGGGGTTAAAGAGGTCATTTATGTCAAAACTGAACAGCCATCTCAACAGAGGGGGAGGGATACGGCATCATTTATCTCCAATTTACAACACAGTTCTTTCAACAGTTCCAAGAAGGCTCCACACCAATTTGCACCACGTAGGTGACCCCTGATGACAGCGATAAACCTCCAGATGATCTTAACAACCTGCTAAAAGAATGCAAATGTCCAGCTGTCTTCAAGGAGTATAAATCCTTCCATTTCCCACCATCCAGTCAGAGGTGAAGAAGCTTCTTGGATGAGAAGTAAAATGTCTTCAAAGAAAAACCAGAAAGTCCAGTTGCCTCTTGAAAAAAGCACCTTTGGAACAAGCATGACCTGGATGACTGAGAATCTCCATAGATGTGTAAAGGAGGAGTTCCCTTCTCCACCTTTTTATTCTGTGTAGCTCTGTATACTTCTCATGATGTCCCTGTGTTCCTGATTATCTTCCTGTTGTAAGTATTGATGTAAAATATATTTATTTATATAAAACTACAAGTTCGTGTCAGTGTCTCTGACTTCATTTGGACATCTGCTGCGCAATTCCCTGACAGAAAGGAACAATCCTTAGAAGGCAAAAGCAGACATGGTAGACTGGTCTGCACAGAAGCCAGAGAGTGAGTGTGGTCAAGATAGGAAGGGCAAGAAACAAGGGAATGGCCAATCAAGTGGCCACAATTCAGACTGAGCACCAGCTGGTCCTGTTGTCAACCCATTGCAATCTGTCTTGGGATCCTAAGCTGTTTTGTGTGTGTGTGTGTGTGTGTGTATGTGTGTGTGTGTGTTACTGACACCATTTTGGAAAACAGTTCTGATTTTATCTAACTGGGTCTTGATAGATGTGCATGGACTGCTTATTCCCTTCTTAACATCTAACCTGGTCCCCAGGCCTGAACTTCACCGCTCCTTGTACAGAACCAATACACACAACTTTACATCAGTATGATTCCTCTCATAAGGGTTCTAATTGCATTATTGATATTTTACCAAAAAACATGATACACATCCCAGAATCAAAGCTGGCAAAAGGCTTCTGAAGAATTGTGAATCAACACATAACAATTAACCCTAATTCTATTTCACTCTCACACATACTCTTCTTCACTGACAGGATTGATGAAACTGTTGGAAGATGCATTTTCAAGAAATGCCAGATGGACCCCGGTTTTACATTTGTTTTAAAAGTTATTATTAATGACTTTGATAAATGGATGAATGGCTCTATGTGTGACTGTAGAAGCAGCTTTTAAGAAATAGGGTTACATTTTTTAAAAAAGTATAAGGGAACATTTTCAACCAGACTGATGCCTAGCTATTTCAGGAGCCTTTCTTTAGTTTGTCTTTATGGCTCTAGACAAAATCTCCACTGGCAGGAAATAAAATGGGGAATTAATCATTAGTTCAACAGTGAAAGGAAGTGACTATGATGCAGCAAGTAAGAACAGCCTTGAGTATCAGGGATGGGAAACAGCTTTGTATTTGTAGTGCAAATGTAACGTTTTTCATATTTTTTCATATTGAAATCCATTTATCTTTAGATGTATCTCCTAAGAGTAAATGTAACAGCTAGTTGGTGTTCAAGATCACTTCTAGATTACTGATTGTAGTACACACAGAATAGTGAGACCAAACTTAGCGTAAAACTGGAATTAGATGCAAACACTGTTTTAGGACTAGTAATGTTAGGAGGGAAAACTGTTAACCTTGATTACATCTTATTTATTTTACTAAAAGGTATTATGAGAGTTGGTCAGTTGACCAAAGCCATGGTTGCCACTGGAGATTTATTTACCAGATTTAGAAATTGCCCATTTCCTTCCCAGAGGGACTCCGACAGTATATAAATGTTAAAAACATAAAATCAGAATATAAAACTTTGAAATAGATGCAAGGGATAATTAAAATTTGTGGTTAAAAGTTAGTGGAAAGGAATTGGGAAGGCTTCAGGGTGCTAGCCAGCCCCACAACTGCATTAACCTTTGTGACTCCCAAGTGGCATGGCAGATCAGTATCTGTGGACTTATCTGATCAACTGTGGCATTTTTGAAGCTTATTATTTGGAATGCAAAGTTAATAATAAAAAAGAAATGAAAGAAAAAAGAGCTGCCTTACATATCCCTAAAAGTAAGAAAAGTAAGGGAAAGGATGTACTAAGTATGAATAAACTGATCTTGTGTTGTGGAGTTAATAAATATATTCAACGAAGTGAAGCAGGTTTGATGATAAAAGGAAGGGCTTGCATGAATGCTGGAATATGAATTGGTGCCATCTAGGTTATTATTATTGCACCAGTAGAAGTCCATCAGTTGGTGAAAGTTGCTTGCTATATTCTGGTGAATGGTGGTAACAGTTCCAGTGAAGGGTGAACAAAAGATGAGGTGAGATGAAACAAGTTTTTTTTTCAGAAGAGATTGGACAACCATTTGTTTGACCCAAAATAGGCATTCTTAGTCAGCTACCCTCCGCCGGCCATTGGTCTGCTAGTGCTCTTCCCCCACCCCTTCATCCAGGGCATTTCATGGAGGGATACTTTTCCACAGCCATTTAGCTGTTTGGGAAATTTAAACGCAAATCTGGGCAGCCAATCCACATGTTGAGGTGGGTGGGTGGCCCTGGGGAAGAGGAGGTGGGGGACGTTGCTTTGAGGTGCATACAAGGAGAGGAGAAAAAAAGAGGCCTGTGGGGTCTATGTGTAAGGGGCAAGGGCTTTCCCTTCCCAGGCTTTTAGGAGGCTGCCCCCCCCCCCCAACCTCCCCAGTATAATGACAAGGTTAATAACAAGCTGATCTGTCTTTGCTGCATGGTTGAAAAATACTGCAAGGCCAATATTTAGCTCCAAATGTTAATGAGAAACAGCAATGCTGAAACATGGCAGAGCTTTAAAGGGAGAATCTTGCAGTCACAGGATGACAAGAGAGGGGGTGAAAAAGACTGGATAATTTTGAGTGAAGCATTAGACCCTAACCCCCCTTCATACAGGTGATTTACATACACACACACACACAACACACACACACACACATACACACACAGAAACTATAAAAACCCTAAAACCTTCAGCAGTGGGGGAGATATGATAGGTGAAGAAAAGCTGTTGTGGTCCGACGGTGGCCTGCGGAGCTGGTAGCAGAGTTGGACAATGGGGAGGAACATGGGCCAGTCCTGGAGTCTGGGGAGGGCTCAAATGAGGGATTGGCATCTGACACAGGGATGGGGCCGGGGCCATCTGAGAATTATATGCTGCCTCCAGAATCTGACATCAGTGAGGCAGAGGAACAGAAGGATCCTGTTCCCAGTGCACGCTTGTGCAGAGCTATCAAAAGGCAAGAACAGATAAGACAAAAGGGATGACTCAGGAGTAAGGCTTTGAGATGATTGGCCCCTCCCATAAGACATAAAGGAGGAGCAAAGGGATATGAGCCTTTGCAGGAAGCAACTTTGTTCATCCTGGTCAGTTTAAATTCTGAAGTTCCATGTTGACTTTGTGTTCTGTTTGGCCTTGCACAGCTAATTGGCAATTTAGTCGTTGGCAGCATTTCAAGGAAGATAAAGATGGGTGCTTATCAGTCTTATCCCAAAAGACTGTGGCATGACTATTCATAAACTGTTTGGGACTCATTACGGGCTGTGGATGCATATAATTCACAGCCACTGAAATAAAAACAAGGCTTTTGGGAACAGCGTCAGAACAAAAGGGAGTATTTTACCTCATGGCCAAGAAGTGAGAAATTTAAATCTGGTCCTGCCCAGTAAGAATGCCCCTGTTGGGTCAACAGTGGTGGAAAGTCCAAGAAGAAGTGGATGTGTTAGGGCAGTTGTGTTCAATTATCCTAGACATTTCTCCCAATACCTTCCCTTTCTTCTAGAGAGAAAAATTGTTTGTCCATTGGAGTCAAAGGCAGGAGGTCATACCCAGGGCTGAGAGAACAGGGCTCTTTCTAAGTCCCCAACAGCCATAGATTTAACAGACTGGAGTTCTAGAAAAGCTCAAGAAAAAAATTGAGAAGACATTTCAATAAAAATGTCCATCTTTAAAAGATAAATACAAATGTTTAGTTGGATAGATTGGATAATATTAACTTTTATTTTATCTGTGGCTTTAAAATCTTAATGTTTTCCTTTGATGTTTATTTTCAGCCCATAAGTTGTGTAATTATAGGATTCTGTGACACTTGGAATTTCTTTACAGTAAAGTTCTTCTAGGTAGGATTCATACCATCCTCTCATCTGCCCAGCACCTTAAAATTGCCTTTTATGTTTTGGTTGGAAGCTTTTTTTCAGTTATCATTTCCTCTCTCAAACAAAACTACCATAATCTTTAACACATTGATTTTCAAATCATGTTGCATTATACAGTCTACCTTTTATTGCATATCCTTAGGAGTTCCATCTCAGTCAGCAGCATGACATCATCTACCCCACAAACGCATCTCAAATGTTGCTATAATGTTCCTTATATATTTATTCATACAGGTAGTTCTTGACATATGATTGGTCCACTTTATGACAAGGGGCTCAGAATGAGTGCTTTATGGCCTGTAAAGCACTTCAAGTCACTGTAAAATGTCGTGTCACAACTCTCTGGGGTCACACAATCACATTTCGGGCTTTTGATAATTGGATCACCTTTATGACTGGTGGTAGCATCCCATAGTCACATATCATGATTTGCTATGTTTTTTTTTTTTTTTTGCCAATGTCCATTCAGAAAAATACCCTTGGATTTATGACAATTGTGTTCCATTAAGAGTGCTGCAAAAAATGACATAAAATTGGGTCCAGTCATGTGGGTGCCTTAACTTATGACTTTAACAACTTATGACCAGAAACCCAGTTCCAATTGCAGTCATATGTCAAGGACTACCTGTAAATAAATTAAATGTCAAGATGATATTTAATTGTCTTATCCCTCATTCGATACTGGGACCGTTCACTAAACATTCCTTTTATTCTTACTTCCATCATTCAGCAAACAAGCTTCAACTTTATATTCATGCAAAATGTTTCCTAATTGAAGCCTGTTATTTTATCCCACCCTGTTATCATCATCATCTTAAAAGAATATGGAAATGGATCAAACTAAGTCATAACCAGAAAAATGTGAGGAATTAAGAGGCACCAACATGGAATGCTTTACCCATCCCTACCCTGTGCAGCTACGGAATAAAAGTAACCTGCTAATTCTCTTCTAAGACTGCTAAACTTTTGGGGAATTTTCACAGGCCAACCTTTGCATGAATTTTCCTCTTGTTTGAGGTTAAAAAGGACATGAAAAACCAAAAACTTTCCACACCAAACAAATTACCAAGGGCGATGTAATAAGCATGACCTCGAAATGAGAATATGAGTCTGTGAAAATTGTGCTGAAAAAGAAGCAATCACAAGCCAGTTTATTTTAAGGCAATAAGATGAGACAGAAACCAGAAGGGCAGTAGAGGATGGAACAATTTGCCATCAGTGGAATTTATCTCTGATAAAAGATGCACGTTTGTAAGAATGATCACAGGGAGTAAATTTTAGCAGATTTCCAATATTGAACAAATATTACAATTGACCTTTTCCCATTAAGTATTTTGCTGATGAATCAGTTTTATGTTGATGTTTTCCACGCATTTTCTCTCTCTCTCTCTCTCTCTCTCTCTCACACACACACACACACACACATTGCTGCAAAGCAATGTGAAGCAGTATATAAGTCTAAGTACTGTTGCTAAGTGCTATATCAGCAATTAATGCAATTCATGAATAATCTGCTTTTTATTCAGACTAGGAGGACCCTTAAGATAGGATCTTAAAGACAAGGAACGAGATCCTGAAGCTTGAGAAGAAACTCATAGAATTTGTCTATGAAATAGAATATTTGTGTCATTCTTAATTACATTAATAAGGTATTATGGAATTGAAGAATCAATGTTGCTTACAGAAACTATTATGGTTAGTAGTTTATTTACAAATATCTTCTAAACTACTAGACAACTATTGCAAGTCCACATCTTAAAAAATGTAAGTCAGATTTTTCTTTCTTACTTTTTTCTTTTTCTTAATTCAATTTATATACCGCCCTTCTCCTCAGGGCGGTGCACAGCCTACTAAAACAACATATATACAAAAGTTAAAATAGAATTAAATAAGGGCTGCTACTGAATCTAAAATCCCAACCTTAAAATCATAAAATCCTAATTAAACCCCATTAAAAATCAATTTAAGAATTTTACTGTGAATTCAAAATTAAAATTGAACAGTTTGAGGAAAAATTGGGATAATAATGGGGGCAAATTTTCCACAAACTCCTTTATAAAAAGCATAAAAAGAATGACATCTGCTACCATACAAAGTAGTTGTACAGGAAGTTGACATTGTTGCTTCGATCTATTTTGAGAGCTGTTCAGTAGAAAAATAGATGAAAATGTTTTAAATAAATTTATATTTAAAGGAAATTGTTAACCAAAAATCATTCGCAATTGTAAACATTACATTTATATTAAAAGCAAAGTCTCCTTTTGCAAAATGAGCCTTTCAGTAACTATATACTAGAAACCAAGATGTGTGAGAAAGATTTCAATAGCGTGTTAAAATGAATTCTCAGTTCCATTTCCTACCCAGATCCAATACTCATCTGCTGATCCCTCCTGCATTAATTTCAGTGCAAACTGGTTTTGCTGGTCAGCAGCCCAGAGATTTTTCCTGAATTTAGAGATATTCAACTAGGTGAAGCTACATGGATGCTAATTCCAGATATATGAGCACCATTAGCCATGCTAAAGGCCTAAATCAGAATTGGCGATCTGCAATAGTAACTGCTAGAATGGAGTGAGATAGTTTAGTTGATGAAATTGCATTATTTGAAGTATATTTCTTGCTGCAACAACATTGTGCACATGTCATGAAAGCTCAGAAGTTGTTTCAAGAATGAAACTCCCTTCTTGGCTTAAAGGACTGTGTTTTCCCATGCAAATGTAGTGCTGCCCAGAAATTAGCGATGCCTGCTAATTTTACACACTTGAAGAGCTTGGCTGCTTCTAATAGGCAGTCAAATGGTCTTGTTACATTGTAATGGTGCCAAGCTAATTGAAGTGATTACTGTTGCTTATGAGCAGCCCCCTTTGAAGTAGAAGTCTTTGAAATTATCCATAGACGTTAAATGTCAGACAGTATTGTGTAATTAGACTTTGTAAATGCTGAATGTCATAAGGCATCACAGGTAATTGAGGTTTACAGAGAAGAGCTTTATCTAAACCTAATTGGGCATCAATTCTTTGTCACTCTTTCTAAACCTAATTGGGCATCTTTTTTTTCTAATCAAGGGACATTCCCAAGTTTTACAACAGCCCTCTCTGACATTGTTATCAACTGAGAACAACACATAAGTCGAAGCACTGTTCTTTGAGCCTCAGAAATATTTTCAGGTCACTTCTAACTTACTGCTATTAGCAGCTATGGATCCAACATTGGAAAACTTGATTTTTTTCCCCCCAGTGAAAGAATGATTATGAAATATCTACAAGAGACTGTGATCTCAGAATGATTGTCTTTCTGGAATAGCAGAAAGATTGAAGGTGATTAGCATGGTTATAGAATTCTAGATGACAATATCTGAAAAATTATTTGAATGATACACATTTTTAAACAGTATTTTTTATAGACATTTGTTTAACAGAACTGCTCTAAAATGTGTTTTGAAGAGGAATTAGACTTACTAAGTTGTTGCTTTCTGCATATTTGAACAGGGAACTATAAACTGAAACCCAATCATGGATAGGAGAAATAGTGAAATTTTGCTAAAGCACTGAAATACGGGCTTATGTTATTGCGATTGAAAATACACCATCATTGATTGTCATGAGACTTAGGAAGGGATCAGAAACTCAGCACATAAAAATCTTCCTATGATTCCCCCCCCCCTTTTTTATTTGTATCTATGCAAGATTAGCTGTTTTTCTTCAAACAATCAATTTTTGTTAAGTATCAATTAGGACATTTCAATAATTTTCGTCTTCCTGTATTTTTTGTGTTAAGCAGGCAGTGAAATGGTGATTTATGTGAGGTTATTCAATTGCTTTGAAGTTAATTAGTCCTCTGCTGGCAACACAAAGCATCTGCTCCTGGTAAAGCTTATCCTGTTATATGGGTAATTATTTCTAGAAAAAAAACCCCATCCTTAGAGTTAAGTAAGGGCATTAATTACACTTGGCTGGCCATATCTCAGAGCTGTAGCACTTGATCTTCTTCAATTTCTCAGCCTCCCCCAGGTCAGCTGCTTTATGAAGGCCTCACTGCATTTTACCTCCATTTTGTATTTGGGTAATTGTGGGATGCTTCGGTAGTCTTTTCCTAGACTGCCCTGGAGCACTTCCATGACCTTTGGTCGACTCTGGATCTAACATGCCTTTCATAATGCCAGATCTGTCAAGTCCAACATGATTCATCAGCCATCTCCTCTCATTTCAAAACTTTTCTCCTCAGACTTCCAAGTGTTAACTAACTCATTGTGCCAGATCTGAGAAATTGCTGGTCTGAGTGGTCACATGACTGAATTGCTGCTGATGCTCAACTGAAGCATTCTGTCATACTGATATTGATCAAATCTGCCCAGATTATCAATCAGATTGGTTATGACAATCTGGGATTGTCATTGTGTTGGCTGAAGCAAGAAAAGATCTAGCTTTCTCCAAGCCTTTGGAATACGTGAATGTGCTTCCAATAATATATTCAAGCTAGTTCTGCTCTGCCAACAGCATGCAACAGCCTTGTTAATGAATTAATGCATTATTGGATGAACAATTCCTTCTTCCCCCAACACAATTTTGGTTGCGGACACAATCTTGACCTCCTTAATATGCTTACAGGAACTGGGTATTGCCCAGCTTCCACCGGTCAGTTTAGGCTGCTGTGAGCATGTTCCCTTGAGTCTCTGGATATTGCCTTCCTTGACCATTCTTTTCTTGGGCTGCAGTAAAAGTGACCATGCCATTTATTTGCCTGAGATAAAACCAGGGCTTGGTAGTCAGGGCAGCTATTTAATTTATTTGTTTAATTGCCATATTTCTTAGCCACCTTTCTCCCTCTCATTATGCCAGCATACTTTTTGCCAATTTAAAAAGTGGAGGAAAGCTTGCTCATGCAGCTGGATGAAGGAGACCTTAGCATGTACTAACAGGAAAAGCTGTAGGAGAAATAATTGGGTAAGAAAAGCCCAGTTTCGGATATCTTGAGGACATTTTGTATTGTTTGTAGTAAATGTAACTCTGAAATATAAAACACAAGAGTTTGTGTAAATTAAGATTCCTTTTGGATGAAACAGTTCACTTGAATCTGATTTGATTTGAGAGTCTATTATACACACTCATATCTGAGGTGTACTAAATAAGATTCCCCTTAAGGCACCATCCCATAATTAATCCTGTAGTTCTACATTTACTTCTGTCCCATTCTTATTAAAATGAATTATATACTCTATGTCTTTCATTTATTAAATGTATATTGCACTTTTCCACAACAGATAATACTTAAGCAATTCAGAGAAGAAAAACAAAAGTACATTAATGAATATAAAAGGCATTTGATTAAAACACATTAGGAGAAATTGGAGAAATGCTTGTCTGAACTAGCCTAATTGGATGACAGGTAGTCCTTAACTTATGGACACAATTGAGACCAAATTTCTGCACTAAATAAGAAAGTTATTCAGCTTTGCTCCATTTTATAATCTTTCTTGCCACAGTTAAATGAATCACTGCAGTTCTTAAGTTAGTAACACAGTTAGTAAGTGGTTTTGGCTTCCCCATTAACTTTGCTTGTCAGAAGATTGCAAAAAGTGATCGCGTGAACTCAGGACATGGCAACTGTCATAAATACATGCCAGTTGCCAAGTATCCAATTTTTGATCATGTGACCTTGGGGATGCTGCAATGGACATACACTGGGGTGGGATCCTACCGGCATAACAACTGATTTGGTGAGTGTGAGCTTTGCACGCGCATGCATACTACTTGCAAAACAACTTCTCCTGCAAGCAATCACCATCTCCTGCTGATGCATGGCACTTAACTGTGCTGTGCAAAGCAACTAAGGTAAGAATAAAGGACAGCCTTGAGCCCGGGCAGGCAGGTGGGCCCAACTGAAGAAAAGACGATCTTCAGAGAGAACTGGTTTGGCGTCAGCTGCTCTTCAGAGCTACCGGTTCTATAGAACCTGGCCAAATCAGTAGAATCCCACCCCTGGACATACATGTGGAAAATACATACATGTGGACATACATATGGAAAAAGGTCATAAGTCTCTTTTTCAGTGCCATAATAACTTCAAATGGACACTAAACAACACAAGGACTAACTGTATTTGGCACACCGGATTTCTACTGAAGACATAGACATGGATGCTGTAAATATACTTTTGTGTTGAGCACTCCATAATATGAAGGATGTACAGTATTTCCTGGGCTTTGCTAACTTAATTCCTAATTTAGTAGATCGCATAAGGCCACTATATGAACTTCTAAAGAAAGGATATAAATCTCAAGAGCAATCAGCATTTGAAGAGTTGAAAGGTCTTTGCTCTTCACAGTCTGTTCTCAGACACCCAGAACCCATCCTCTACTTGTGAGACAAACTGAAGCAATTTTCCTCCAGACAGAGGACAGAGGATGGATTTCCCTCCATTTCTTCCAGAATGCTTCTGCCAGCTGAACAGAGCTATGATGTTTTCAACAAAGAGTTGCTTGAGGTAAAGATAGTATTCAAGTAATGATTTTTAGGCACTAATTGACATATATATCAATATATTCAGTACTTTTTGGTTCTAATCTAGACAAAGTGACATCCAATGGAGTGTTATGTTCAACTAACGATATTTCCAGGGAGGAGAAAAGGGAAAACTTTGTGCTGGCGGATCAAATAGCATCTGAAGCACCTGAAGATATATGTTGCTTCCAATTTACACAAAAAGGAGGAAATCAGAGAGTGGAAACTGAGATTAAGTAAATTCAGTGTGTTTAGTGTTTGTCTTCTTCCCAGTTTTTCTTCTTTTTGGTGACGGTATTGACATCATCCCTTGAGATATCACTTGCTGCATCCTTAAAATGAGGGGATTTCATGTGGTTTCATGTGAGTTGTTATAAGATAATATTATGGCCATTGCAGCCACAATGCCTTATTCTGGGGACAGATTTTTCAGAGAATGATACTGGGCTTCCTGGCTAATTTTCTCCAAAGCAATCATCTAATGCCTAATTCTGAAAATTCAGAATGATGGGCTTCTTTATTTTAGATAGTGATGGAATCCACTCAGCCCTTCAGGCTGTGGAATGAGAAGTGGTAGAACCACCATTTTGCTCATTTCACTGCCTGAGGTGAGGGTTTTACCCTCCCTTGGGGAAGAGCTAACTGTCGTCTTTTTCTCATCTACATTATGGACTTTTTCATGTGTGTGTATAATTTTTTTTAAAAAAATACAAAGTTAAAAAACAAACAGAAAAAGTTTTTGAATAAAAAAGCTCAGAAAAGACAAGGAATACAAGTGTGGAGAAAAGAAAAAAAAAGTAAGAAAAGTAGAAAAAGAATGACTTCTGATTTTCTTTGGGATAGATACAGATAAAAAGGATGCATCAAACTTTTACTTTAAGATGAACATTTGTCTACATTATTTCCATAGGCTCATCAAATCCCCATTAATAAATTCCCAAATCAGTTTCTTGCAAAAAGTTAAAAAGTGGTATGTCCAAGTAGAAACAAAATTTGTCAGTCTTTTCTTTCATCAAGGCTGTCAATTCTGCCATCTCCATCAGCTTCACCATTCATTATTCCATCGTAGGTATTTCCAAGTCCTTCCACCTTTGATCATATAAAAGTGCTGCCATTATCGTATATAAAAACAATATTCCATAAGATGTCCATTAAACCCAAAAGAAAATTCTCTGATTTCAACAGTACGTTTACTTTTAAAATCTTTTCCTATTTTATGCATTTCAACCGAATAATTATCCTGTCAAATCATCTGTGAATGTGGCAGCTAAAATGTAATGCTCCACTACACAGAACAATATTATTGTGATGCCACAATGTTCTTTAGATTGGCTGGGCTGGATCTAGGCAGATGAATTTGTTAGATTAACAACTATGGGAATTATATGTACAATATTGTACATATTTATCCAATTCAGACTTTCTAAATGTTTATGTGTCTTCATCACTGAACATTATTAGAGTTTCATGTGGGTCCAGCTAATAAAAAGGACTGAAGTCAATCAATTACACTAAAGTTTAGGTGCATTTTTTCTTTTATTTCATTCAAATTCATGGGAACTTTTGATAATTACAATATTGTTTTTAAGGTGCTTGCTGATGGATCTGTACTATTCACTCTAGAATTTTGTATTTTAGATTATTTTAATTTACTACTTTAGTATTGATGTCAGACTGACTAGTTTGTAGTTTGCTCCATTTTCCTTTTCTCTCTTTTGGAAGATAAGACCACATTTGTTGTTCTACAATTGTCATGCACTTTACCAGATATTCAGGATTTCCCAAAGTTCAGCTGGGCTATTAGCCCAGTGCATTAGGATAAAGTCATCTAAAGAATCAAAGAAAAGTGTCATTTTTTGTCTATGTTGCCATAAATCTCAAGCTTCACTCTTGACCGCTGCTCCCTCATCCTATTCCTCACAAGTTCCTGGTCTGATCCAATCTAGGAAACTTTTCTTTCTTTGTATTTTAATTTATTCACTGAACAGTTGGAGAATCTGTTGTTTTCTTCTTTTATTTTGAACATATATAAAGAAAAGATGCCTTTTTATTATTCTCGATAATCTTAACTCATCTGAACTTTCACTTTTAACTTTAAAGGTTTGGAGTTATTGGTCAGTAATCTTTCTTTGTGACCTGGCCTTCTTTCCATTTCTTGTATAAGCCTCATTTCATTTTCAGTTCTATTTTTTGTGTGGCCACATTGGCTTCTTTTGGTTCACACTGTTTTCTTTACTGAAATTGTGATGCTATTTTTAATATCACTTTTGAAATATCTCCCACCCACCTTGGGCTTCTTGAGTTTCCTAATACTGCTCTTATTTTATTGAAATCTGCTCTTTTGAAGTCCAAGGCTTGTCTTTGACTACGCTCAGAGTGATGGAATATAGTTCAGATTCCCTGGAGAGAGGGAGTAAATTCTAGAGGAGCAAGAGACAACTCAGTTCAGATAATTTGTGTGAGAGAAAGAAGGTGAAGACAGACTCTCTAATAGTTGCCAGTGTATATGCTTTGTGTGGCTAGTAGTTTGCTTTAGTTTGTCAAGATTCAGTCTAAAGGTAAGGAATAATAAAGAAATCTGCTTGGAAGACTCACAAAGTATCTTTCTTGGAGCCTGACATATAGGTTCCCTTAAGTCAAGATCTCCAATACTGTACAATCTCTCCCCCCCAGCACTCCTGCTATTTCTGCTTCCTCAGTTTTCCCTAATAATTAGCATCAAGTGCTTTCCTCTCCCTCTTGAAGTAGAAAGTTGTCATCAGGAAAAGCTAAAATAACCATGCTTGACACAGTTTGTCTCCTAAAAGATTGTGAGCTGTTTTCTAGTGTTGGGCTAAGTTCTGTGATATTCTAAAGTTAGAATAATTCAGTGAAGGAGTTGTCATGTTTTCTTGTTTACATACAAAAATAATGAAATGGTATCACAATGAAATGAAGCTGTCTGGGTGATTTGGGGCCAGTTGCTCTCTCTGAGCCTAACCTACCTCACAAGCTTGCTGTTGTGGGGAAAATAGGAAGAAGGACTATTAGGTATATCTGTCACCTAGACTTACTTATAAAAAAATAACAAAGGCAGGATATAAATGAATTAATGAACAAATAAATTCAATCTAGTTTCTCTGACAAGCCGAGATACTGCCTTCCTATCCCAACATGGAGAAGAGAATCTCCTCCCATTGATCTCCACATTTATCAAATCATATAATTTCCCAAGCCTGGTGAGATGAAAAGATGGAACCATCTCTTCCCACCTCACAATTAATGTATTGTACATAGCTCATGCTGTTTTTCAGCCTTCTGGCTTCTCCTCCCCCCTTTTTTAGACTGGGGTGGGTGGGTGATTGCCACCGCAAGAGTTCTTATGTTTGTGAAGATCAAGCACGTGCAAAATCAATAATGTAAGAAGGAAAGAAAAAAGTGGGTGAGGTGGGAAGAGAAAAAGGAAGAAATACAGATCTCAGACCAATTATTTTGCTACAAAACACTTTCAGTGACAACAGGGGCAGGTCCCAAAGGGCAGCATATAACAACGGAAGCTAATTAGAATGAGTTCAGTGTAATAATTAACTAGTATCTAACACCTACAAGTGTATTTCTGTTTAAACTAAAACATGACCTGCATGGTAGAGAGGACTTGTAAACTGTCTATGAAATAAAAATGTGACAGTAAAGGTCAGAGCAGCACTCATTTGAATTTCAAGCAGGAGGCGAGTTCTACACTCTGTGTGAACAGCACAAGTTTGGTGCCTTATTATTTTATTTTATTTTGACCTCCCCTTACCAATAGGCACTGTTGGGAGAAATCCTGCAGGACTAATTATTAAGGCAGCAAAATAAGCTTTATTTTTTCTCCTCCTCACCCTGTCTCCTTTGGATTGATAAAAACACTTGCATCATAATTGCTATGCATTATTTTTTTTTTTAAAAAAGGTAGCAGTGGGACTAAAGGCATCAGTGAGCTCCAATGACAAGTTCCATGTGATCTCCCTTATCACCTTTCCATGTCAGTAACAGTTAGAAAACAGGTAGGCTAATAAAACCTCCTCTATAAAAGCAGCCATTGAGAAAGGTAGAAGCAACATTGGTAGGTTCTTGGTTCAATTCAAGAAAAGGGAAATGGAAATTTATGTTGGTATGTCTGTGTGTGGAGAAAGGGAAGATGAACACTTTAATAAAATAGCAATAGCAATAGCACTTAGACTTATATGCTACTTTACAGCCCGCTCTAAGCAGTTTACAGAATCAGTATACTGCCCGCAACAATCTTTTGATTTTCTTTAAAGCATGTCTGGCTGGGGAATTAAAGTTGCCAAGATTGACCCCTCTGGTTTAAAGCATAGTAGAAAGCTTGTGTTTTCTACAACAATGTGACTGCATAAGTGTTCACACCTTCTTATAAGAAGACCTATGCCTGTGCTCAGAATTAACAATAACATTCAAACTGATAGTAAATAACAGTCAGTTCATCAATTAAAGTGAGTCTGATCAAGCCCATATAAAGTTCAGTTATTGGAGTAGCATTTTTCTGACATTTACTCAGTTGCCTCTTATAGCAAGAGCCTCAAAGGGATCTCATTGTTGGAAAGCGTCAATCAAGAGAAGGGTACAAACAATTTTACAAGCATTACCAAAAGTACACCAGACCCACAGTGAAGCATGATGGTGACAGAATTATGCTTTGGAGATATTTTTCTTCAGCTAGAACTGGGGGTTTAGTCAAAGTGGAGGGAATTATGAACACTTCCAGATAGCAATCAATTTTGGCACACAATCATCAGGCCTCTGCTAAAATGCTGAAGATAAAGAGGATTTTCACCTTTTAGCATGAGAACAACCCAAACAAAGCACATCTTCAAATCAACAAAAGAATGGGCTTAGGAAAAAAAAAATCAAAGTTTTGGAATGTCCCAGCCAGAATCTGTACCTGAATCCCATTGAAAATCCACAGGGTGTCTTGCTCTGGACAGGAGATGTCTTCACAATCTAACAGATATCGAGCACTTTTGCAAGCAGATGTGGACAAAGATTCCCAAAGCAAAATGTTCCATGCTGACAGATTCCTAGCCCAAAAGACTGACTGCCATTGTAAAATGAAAGGTGCTTCAACAAACAACATGTATTAGTTTAAGGGAGTGCACACTTACACAACTATGTCATTGTATGTTGTTATTTCTCCCCCACTAAAATATTTCAGTTTGTTTTTCAATTGAACGTATGGCTTATACGTTCTCTAAAGGAAAAAAATTCTGATGTGATTTATCTTTGTCTGATTTTTTTACAACTCAAAAACCTGGCATTTTAACAGGGGTGCGTAGACTTTCTATATCCACTGTAATTTAGGTGAGAAGGGTAGTTTTGTCATAGCTATTTTATGTCTTGAATGTCTTTGCAGCTCTAATAACAAATTACCGGTGGGTCCCAATCTACTTTCTGCCTATTCGTATTTCAAAAGACTCCTTAAACCTTCAAGAGGTGTTCCCAGGAAGCTGTTCTCTCTTCTTCAGTTACATGTTACACTGAATTGGTGGATGTGGGTGATAGAGCATCTTACTGGAGATGTCCAAATTCTGAAAACCTGACTTCCAAAAAAAATATTGGATTTTTTTTTTCTCAAAAATGGCTGTATTACTTAGGGCAGATGTTCTAATTATAATTTGTGTTTTGATTTTTATTTATCTCTCCAATGAATTTGAATTTGGTCTGAAATCTGAAAATATATTCCATTTGGAAATAAATATTAGTTTGGTTTGGCTGGCTGTGTTTGAAAATATATTTGTCTGTGACTATTGTTTTCTTCCACTATATGTTCCTTATTACAATACATGATACTCATTTCTATATCTAAAGCTTTGGTTTCATTGCTTAGTAAAAAGCCATTAAGATCTTCTCCTTGTGCAAGACTGCTCTTACAGGAATACTCTTGGTATTTGAAGAATGACAAAAGATTTGTTAAGTTCTATATTTTTAAGTCTTGAGTGTAAAGATCCAAACATCCTTCCTTACTATTTTTCCTATGGCTCAGCTAAAGTACAAAGGCTCATTTGTATAGATAACCCTTCCTCCATATGAACACTGATGCAAAATAAAATTAAAAACAAATACATCATTTTTTTTAAAAGAAGCAATGTTGAGATTTTGAGTAATATGCAAAACACATTCAATTCACTTAATTCACTACTTGGTTAAATGGCAGATGCTTAATCAATTAAACAATCTTCAGTAAGTTGAGAACCTTACTTAATATCTGTGTTAGTAAACATGGAAAGCCTCCTTAACAAAGTGTGAGTTGGGAGGGGAAAAAAATTCTCCCAGAAAACAGATGCTTCAATCACCACTGAAATTATGTGCCATTAGGTTTTCCTGTTTGTACACACTGTTTCTGCTGCTTGCAACAGCCTTTTGAATCCACAGCATTTGAACCAGAAAATGTAAGTATTTATGTATGTCACAACTTTTAAGATCCACTGTCTCTCCCGATCATACAAAAATATATACATAAATACATACTGTACACATATGAACATAGCCTATTCCTGTGATTTAAAGTGTGGTTGGCCTTGTACACAAAAAATGTGATTGCCATTCTAACTGTAAATGGCCTTTGTCATTTAAAAAAGGCCTTTCCCAAATGGTGATGTAGAAGGAATTTTGAAGAAATTTAGGTTCCAAGCAAATGATCCAAGTTCCATATATGAAAGGGAGACTAGATGTGTGAGCTATAGAATCTCCCACATTGTTTCATGATGACATTGATATGAGATTGGAAAATTTCTGTCATTTTCCTAACATAAGATTCCTTTTTGGTTGTAGGGTAAGAAAGGAATTTTTTCCATATTCCCTATCTGAGCTACAAACAAGCGTAACCATTAGATGATAGAAAAAAAAGTTAGAATGTTCCAGATTTTTATTTACTACCATCTGATATTGGGGCTTTTTGCAACCCATGTTAGATGATCTTATGCCTTCTGTTTGATTCTCTCCCTCTTCCTTTTCCGTTCCAACCTATTTATTGTACAAATCCTGGCAAGGATGACATATCCTTCTCAAAGAAATTAAAGCAAGGCAGTCATTGAGTCATGTGGGTAAAGTTCAACCATTGTAATCAGGAAGCTTTGTAATGTTTGCCTCGTGTAAAACATTCATTTCGAACATGGAACATGAGCACGTTTGGGGTTAATGATAAATGGGCAGTAATCCAACTCAATGGGATTTCTATTTACAAGATTATAACTTGGAGCCTGGATGCAGTCCATTGGATATTGGATATATTGTGGTTTCTCATCATTACAATATTATTGCGAGAACAATATAATGATTGCCGCTGCTTCTCATAAGTTTAGATACAGGCTTCCTTCTGATAAATAATACAAAGTGGTTTACTCATTTTTATAGTCTCTACTTGGTTCTTCAAGCCAGTGATTTTTAAAAAATATTTTTTAAGAATAATAAACCAATGGAATATTTTCCAGAGGTCACATTATGTTGAAATGGCTTTTTTTCCCCTCTGGGTCCCTAAAGTAGTTCTTAAAGTTAGGTCTTATTTGCCAATGAAATTTCTACTGGAAATAAACTGGTGTCTTCAGATATGAGATGGACATCCCAGCAAGAATTGTGTCACTACTTGAAATCTGGCTTGTTTTTTTGCCTAGTTTTCAGCTTCCCCATGTCATTTATATCCACCTCTGGTGTGAATTGTGCTAGGGACACATTTGGGAGAAGACTATAGTAAAAAAATTCTCATGCAGATTTTCTTATTTACCATCAGACACTACTCTTGAAATAAGAATTCCAACTCTCTTTAACATAAAAATAGGTCAGTTACCTAGCTGACATACTATGATTGATATGAAGATAATTGTTTAACTTAATTGCTGAATTAATTAATTATATGAGTGCAGTCATGGATAGCCTAAACATAGGAAAGCTTTACTGTGTATGAATATTGGTAGTTCAATAACAATTCTAAATTTGGGGTATTTTCCCAATTTCTTAAAATTGTTTCTTCATCTAAGTCTATGACACTGAAATTATTTATTTTTTATTTATTAATCAAACTATCCATTTGCTCAAACTGTAAATATCAATTTCCCTCAAGAGGATTATAGAAAGAAATATTAAAAGTATAAAAAAGTATATAGTATATATATATATATATATATATATATATATAAAGAAAATATTAAAAAGCATAGTCATCGAGAGTTGGATAGTATATAAGTTAAATGTATTATTATTGCAAAGATTATAGTTGCTATCTCTGCAGCAAGGACTTAAATGACATAACAATCATCATTATTATTAAGTTATTATTTGCATCAAAGTGCAAACACAGAATGAGTAGACCAACACTTTTCAATAAAACTTTTCTGAGCTTTGCCTTGTTTTAACAGATTCTTGCTTTAAAGGAGATTGATTTTTTTTTTGCTCCATAGCAGGTCATTATAGCAAATGTTTTAAATCATTTGGTCCTCCTATTTGTGATATATAGACTTCACTTTAATCTTTGCATTCCCAGTAGTAAAAGAAAGGCCCATAATTTTTTGAAAAATGATTTTTTTCTTCAATAAATTTTCTTTACTGGCAACTCTGATTCCCTGAATTTTTTCTTTTGCTAGTGCTCTTCTGAATCTTAAATACAACTGGTATCTTCAGGAACCTGTCAAGTAAGTTTATATTTACCTTTTTGTACTTTGCAAATAAAAGAACAAATGAGAGAGGCTAGTGTTTGGAGGATTAGGGGTGGGGGGGAATGATATCCAAAACAGAGGGTATAAAAACATAACTCTTTTGATACAAAGTTAAAGCATTGTCCAGTTTCCTGGGATCTTCAAGCATGATTGGACATAATTCAAATGTCATTCATTTAAATGACACTCTGGATGGTTAATGGTTGTGGTAGGCATGGGTCAAGACTCACAGACTGACTATTTTTTTCCTAATTTTTCATCTTACGCCATCTATAAATCTCACAAGTATTGCCTCCACTTTTCATCCAAATCATTAATATAAATGTTGAAGAAGGTAAGATGAGCCTTATGATAGTCTTCTTGATTTTTCACTAGCTTGATCAATCAATCATCAATAGGTAATCTTTTAATATGATTTTCAAGAAAACTATGATTCAATAATTTGTCTAATCTGTATAGATTTCTGGTAGCCATGTTGTTTTTATGGTACTTTCAGACTGATATTTTTCTGATCTGCCCACAATATTAATGAGATATCTCTGGCTATAGTTACTGGCTCCTAACATTTTACAGTGTTTGAAGACAGGAACATTTACCTTCTTCCATCATCTGGCAAGTCATTGTGTCTAAAAGATAATATATTTTGGCCATCAATAACTTCCTTTAGGATCCTAACATGCAATTACTTAAGCTGCAGATCCTAAAACTAGTACAATTATTACTATCCTGGCTCTAAAATAATAATTCCTCCAATGTAAATAAATACTTTCTGACCATGTTTCTATCAATCTCAAGTTGCAGCCTTTCCTCTTTGTCTAATTTTTCACAACTTTGTATAGAATACATATTCTAATTAAGAGAAGACTAAGGCATAATAGGATATGAATAAGTTTGCTTTTCTTTGTAACCCCTTAATATTTCCCCTTCTTTATGGAACAGCTATTAGTGCTTATTTTCATCTCTCCCTTTAATTTTGACCTTTTCATTTTCTATCCCAATCTCAACACACTCTGTGAAACATGCTTGGACCCTTCCTCAATCACCCACTTTTATTTCAACTTTCCATGGGTTTTCAGCTCTTCATTTTCAGATCTTCAGTAATGTAACCACATTGGCTTCTGCTGTTTTTTATTTTCTTTCCTTATTGGAATTGTTTACAATGGTGCTTTGAGCATGGGTATTTTGGGGAAGACAAGTGGTGGTAAATGACAAAGCAAGCATTGCAACTGAAATTGACCCTCTTTTATATGTATACTGTGATATTACCTGCGTGTGTGTGTGTGTGTGTATACACACAAAACGCACACACACACACACATACATACATATGGAAGCATATATTGAAAGTATTTTCCATATTCCTTCTGATTTCCTTCCATTGGTAGAAGTGAATACTAACAATGGTCAATTCAGGTAATATAATTAATTTTTGTATGTTTGCAGAACAATTTATTTATTGTACTCACTAATGTTAAGCTGAAGTTTGGGAAAAAAACTGTTCTTGTGTCTAGTTGTTTTGTTGTGCAGTGCTCTATAGCGTTGTTTTGAGGGTAGGAGTTAAAACAGTTTATGTCCGGGATATGAGGGGTCTGTAAATATTTTCACAGCCCACTTTTTGACTCGTGCAGTATACAGGTCCTCAGTGGAAGGCAGATTGGTAGTAATTGTTTTTTCTGCAGTCCTAATTATCTTCTGAAGTCTGTGTCTGACTTGTCTGTCTTATATAATATCACCAGTGCTAGAAGCAAGTGGGGTTGTCCTCTGTTCATATACAAGGGGCTTGGCCTGCCAATGCTTGTGGGAGTGTTCTTGGTGGTTCCTTGATTAGACTGTTGTTGGATTGCTTGTTTGAGTTAATAGTTTCTTGACTGGGATATTGTTTACTGCTTGAATTCAAAGAACCCCCAAGAACACTACTACCTCTACATACAGTATAAAACTACCAGATCAAAAATTTGGGTGACTACTAATTGGCATTATGGGTTTGCATTTTTCTGTGTTTCTTGGGGCCATCTAATGTAGTATGGATTTTTGAAAACCAGATCTGTTAAGATTTATGTGGCAGTTGCCAGATCCAAATGAGGCAAGCAACAACTGTCAATATTGAAGGCAAGAGGGGGGGTGGGGAGAAAAATCCATTGCTTGAGAAATGATTTGCAATTACATTCTATTCATATTTCTCCTCATTAATTAGAATTGTTTCTCACACTGAGTGCTTGTTACTTAACCTTCATGCGTTCTCATTGTCATGCCTCATAGTTCTGCATTCAATCCCTGACTGATAAAATGCTTTTGCTGAACCACATTAATGAACTTCAGCTTGTTTTCTGTTGAGACATACCAGTATATCTTTTAAGCAATAGGGTATGATGAGCTGACAACTAACTTCAAATTGAGATGGTCTGCTGAAAACTGCAGGCAGTAGCAGAACAAGAAAAGGCACGATAACAAACTGTAGAGTGACGGTGGAAGAAGCATCTTGCTGAAGGCAATCTATGAACCAGGGATAGATTCACCCCTGAGAGATTCATCTCAGAGAGAGGGAGAAAAATGCATAAAGTATCCTGATTTTGATTCATACCACAATATAGGTTACCTTAATGACTTTTGTGTCAACCAAGCCATTCTCATTCATTCAGAGTGAGGTTTAATTCAGATGTGTCAGGGTGAAAATTCAAGTAGATGAAGGTAGGTTGACAGATCTACTTTCAGATTTCAGAAATATGAAACTTTTTATTGTTGCTGTTTAGTCCCTAAGTCATTTCCAACTCTTTGGAACTCTATGGGCCATAGCATGCCAGGTCCCCTGCACTCCACTGTCTCCTGGAATGTATCCAAATTCATGTTCAATGTACCGATGACACTATCTAAGCATCTTGCCGTCTAATGTCACCTTTTCCTTTTGCCTTCAATAAAAATGAAAGTAGTTCCTGCCACATAATTTTTCTAGAAAAAAAAATAGTTTTCATCAATTGATTGTGAGAAGAAGCTGCATAGAGCTATCCTTCCTTCCTTCCTTCCTTCCTTCCTTCCTTCCTTCCTTCCTTCCTTCCTTCCTTCCATCTATCCTAAAAATGGCAGTTAGTTTTTACTTTTATTTTAATGGCACATTTAACTAATCTGAATTACTGGGGGACTCTCAGGAAAGTAGAGCTCAGAGACATATTAATAGTGAGTGAAATCTTTGTGTTTGCTGTTATTACAGTGAATAATAGCAAATGAATTAATATAATTATGGGGAAAATAAAACTGCTGTAAAATAATTTATACAAGTCATTCTTCAGCGGAAGAGTTCTAATTTGTTTTCTGTTATGCAGTTGTCCTTTCTTATTAAAATGGAATTAGTTATTTCATTGCTTCAGCAGCAATAACCGGTATTACAATTTTCCCTTGCATTTTTTTTTGTTCAGTAGTAAAAAAAAAAACTTAAAATTCATGCAAAATCAAGGCCCATTACAGATGTATTGTATGTGGATAGCCAGGCTGTTGATCTATTGGCTAGAATGAGCCTCTGTAATCTTTGTACTGTAATATATAAAAAGTAAGAAATGGTACTTGCAAAACTGATATATTTCAAGCAAGAGTGGGCCAGCTTGAGTTGGAAATTTCAGTCACTGTATGCTTGGTAGCTTTTTTCTTCAATCTGGGTGAAATGGTCCAAGCAGCTTTGGATGTAGCATCCATTTAACCATCCCAAAATGCCCCAAGGTAAGGCCAGTTCAGGGCTCCTGTGCTGGAGCTGTGCACAAATGGACTTTTCAAATTCTCTACCAAATTTTTGGGCAGAGATCTTGGGTGAGTTCTAGTCTTGTCTTAGCTATGAAAGCTAGCTGGGTGACTTTTACTAAGTTTATCTTAGTCCAACCCATTTCACAGAGTTGTTGTTGTGGGGAAAATAGGAAGAGAAAGTTGTGTTGGCTATATTCACCAGCTAATATTTGTAAAAATAATAAAGGTAATAAATGACTAGTGTCATAGTTTTGCTTCATTTTCACCCGTCACTCTTTAAAATGGATGCCTAGGAAAGCATTATGAATACCAATTTTCATCAACCATGTAACAAGCTCAAATTACTTTAAGACCATAATAAGCTGAGAAATAAAAGATTCTGACTGATTTTTTTTTCTCCTTTCAAACATCTTTGAAACCTGCCCTGAGGATCTACAATTGCAAGGAGGGTCTTTTTTTTTTTTTAATGCTAAAGCAAATGTGCATAGAAGTATACTTTATAACTTTCTTCCCTGATTGGTTAGTTCTCCAGTTAATGAATACAGCAGGAGTATGCTACCTTGGCAACTTTAAGATTTGTGGACTTCAATTCTCCATGTCTGGCTGGGGAATTCTGAAAGTTGAAGGCCACAAGTCTTAAAGTAGCCAAGTTTGAACCCCTCTGAATAGAGTGTAACTACTTTATGTTGATTGCTCTCCAATGTTGTCTGGCAAGTATCCAAAGGGATAGTTAAATTGTTTCTTTTCTTTATATTTATATTTTTTAAAGAGCTATACCAAGGAAACATTTAATTGAACTGACATTTTTTTCGGCAAATGTAGACTTTGTGGAGTAATTTAGCCATTTCTGTATCCTCTAAATACCCATTGATTGATTATTTTTGCTTCTCTGTTTCATTTCCTGACAATATTGTGTGATAAATAAGCTAAATAGCTTTGGAAGTCCTTTACCAATTAGTCCTTCCTAATTTGTACCCATGTTATAATCCATATACTGCAACACAAATTCCCTTTTGTAGATGTGTCATTACATTATACACACAGAGAAAAGCAATGGAGCTTGTATTCTGCCAAAGTGACACTGTTTTCTTCATTTTGATGGAAACCTTCAATCTTGCTAATGCCTCAAGTTTTGGCTTGATGCCAGACTAGATGATATCCCATCATCCTTTCAAACACTGTTGACCCAGGTAGGGTGCTCTGTATGTGGTTAAGGCTCATTTATTCATGGAAACATTTCCATAATAAATAATGAATAGGAAAACCAGAAACACTTGTTGGTCTGGTGTGGTCTCCAAAGGAGATTTGAAAACAGAATAATAGGTGTTGGAAGGGACTTTGAAGATTTTCTAGTCCAACCTCCTGCCTATGGCAGGAGATCTGACATCATTCTGGATAAATGACTATCCTGTCTCTTCTTGAAAACCTCCAGTGATGGAGTACCCACATCTTCTGGAGATAAGCTGTTCCACTGATTAATTGTTTTCACTGTCAGGAAATTTTTTCTTAGTTCTAAGTTGGATCTCTCTTTAATGATCTTCCACTCATTATTTCTTGACCCGCAGGTGCTTTGCAGGTTCTCTATGAGAGATTGTGGAATGCCAACACATGCCAAGAACATCTTCTCTTAGAGAGAGTAAGGCAAAACGCTCAAAGACCTAATTTTCACTTAATTATCATATTTAGTTATTGTATTTAATACCCTTGTAGTTTTACAGGGACGAAGGGAAAGGACATTGGTGGGAACTTTCGTTGCCAAAATCCAATTGGCTGGCCCGGTATTCTAAACCTCTTAAGTTTTGATGCGTGAACATAGTTATTACTAGCTGCTCATATCAGGTAGCCAAAAGATTCCTTCAAGTTGATTTTGACTTTTGTCCTAAACTTTGACTTTTAACTTGGGAGGGAAAGCGCCACTTTCTTGGCAAAGAAAGAAATTGTTTGCCACTGTCATCTTCTGAGATTTTTTTTTTAAAAAAATTTCTAGTATACCTATAGCCTTGAGAATTCCTGTGATCCTTTCAAGCCCTGAGCAGATCTGATCTGCTTTCCTAGGTGAGCCAAGGTCAGCTAAGGGCTGTCCTGTCATAGAATAGGTTTCCCCCCTGCCCAAATCAAATCAAGGTGTTTATTCTGATCTGTCTTTTTATCATCCTCTTCTTGCCTAAAGAAGAAAAGCAGAACATAAAAAATTGATAAGGCTGTGATGAAAAGGCTTTGGGGAAATGCTTATTGCCTGTGCTTTTAAGCTGCACAGGTAATTGGTGTTTGGCAGCTATTCCAGATCTCATTCTTTGGCTTGGCTGTGTGTTAATTACCTAAATTCACTCATTTAGATTCGTCTCTGTATGTGATTTGGCAGGGACTTACTTTTACCCCCTGCTCCTAAATAGGCATTTCCCCCCTCCCTACTTATGTTGGAAGCTTCGTTTATGGCACTGCATCTCAAAATGTTATTGTTTTTAGTTGGTGGGGGAAAACAAATATTATGAAAATAAAAGAAAGAACAAATGGTGGCAACAGCCGAGCACTAAATATAAAATTAATTAACAGAAGCAGTTGGTTGATCCAGATGTCTCTTGCAATGTTGAGGAAATGACAGGGGCTCAGAAGATATTCAAGGAGAATTTAGGATGGAGTAAAAATTTCAGACACTCTAATACCTGGAATAGAGATCCGAGGGTCATCTTTTTTTGCTGACAGCTGTATGTCTTCAAAGAAATATCAACAAAAGAATGACTAAAGCAGCATTTCCTTTGTCCCTGCATTGAACATATGGATGAATCCTAATACTTCCTAGAGTTTTGAGGGATTTGAAGGAGACAATCATAAGATGTGAAAATAATTACATACATGATGCTCGCCTATAATTTATTTAATTTTTCACATGAAGCAGCACGGCCCTAAATGTCAGTTCGGGAGGAATGATAAGATGTTAGTAGAATAAATAGTAAGGGGCTTCACCCTCATATCTTGCTTGGGAACACAGTGACTAGAGAGGAAAAGCAGGAGGGACTGCGTAGGCCAGCATTTCCCAAAGTTGGCAACTTGCAGATATGACCAGAATTCTCTAACTAGAATTCCTGAGCTCCATACATCTGGCAGTTGACACAATTAATAAATGTTGGCCTAGACTCTTTTTCCTTATCTTTTATAAGCTATTATTTCCATTTTTGATGCAACCCAGCTACTGTCTTAGGATGATAATAGAAACATAGGATGTGAAATTTGCAAGATTTCTGTGTTGGATGCTATCATTTACATACTTCAAATATATTCCCTTAGGAATATACACAGGGCTCTAATGGATCTAATATTCAGATCTAATTATTTTGGAACCATTATCCTTCTTTCTTGCTGGCCTTACTTTTAACTAGTAATGGTTTGAACAAGGTTTTGGTCTGTTCACATTTTTGTTTGGAAAAGCAAACACATAACCAAAGGACACTTTTGTTGTTTTCTTCTGGAAACCTATCAAGGGCAAGTAGGCTTCAGAGCCCCAAATTGGACAAGCAATCTGTTGAAAAACAGATCAAGCAGAAATTATGACTCATTTACGCTGCTGGCTTGTAACTATTCAAAGGCTCATCCTCATGTGCCCCTAATTGCAGTAGGGAATTTGTCCTGGTAAGCTTTTTATAATGCCATATCCTCATGACATTGCCTTTGTCTCATTCTAAGCCAGAGCTGAGGCAGCTTAAAGTAATCTTTAGATATTCAGCTTTAAAATCTTCCTCGGAAACCATTTTTTTTTTTTTTGCCATGGATATAATTTAGCACACTTTTTTGGCAATAGGATTGAATATGCAGTGACGGGTTGGGATTGGTCCAACTTCTCCAAGATACTTAATTTAGTTGTAAACATGCCCTCTCCTCTGGTTGCCAGAGTTTATGGCCATTTTGAGACCAAATACGAAGCTTCCACAAAAGCATCCGATTGAGGTTTTTCAAAGCACCTGTCAAATCTTACACAAATTCATTATACATGTGGGTTGAGTGCTCTTTTGAAAGAGTTGCTAGTCCTTGTGAGGGAACATTAGTCCTGGGCTGCATGTAGTATGGTTTTAGATTAGGAGAGAGAACTGGGTTCAGCTGCCAGCAGTCTGTTGGTTCTTTTATTAATGAATGCATTATATATATATATATATATATATATATATATATATATATATATATATATATATATATATATATATATATATATATATATAGTGGTCAATGTCTGGAATACTCTACCTGAATACTCTACCTGTGGTTTCTTCCCCCAAACCCCAAAACTTTAACCTTAGACTGTCTACTATTGACCTCACCCCTTTCCTAAGAGGCCTGTAGGGGGTGTGCATAAGCGTACCAATTGTGCCTACCGTCCCTGTCTTATTTTTCTTTTTCTTTTTTATATGTATCCATTTCATGTATTCATAACCATGCTTATACCTGTTATCTTATAATCACTTGACAAAATAAAATAAATAAATAAAATAAATCAATAAATGCCATCCATTTCTATTCCAAGGAAGTGGTAAGTGGCAAGTGGCCTGTACAGGTCATGGGCTAATCAAAAAGTATGACTTTGCCCTTGGATTATTTGTTGTTAAATATCTGGCTAATTCTTTAGAATCTGATAGACTCTCCTAGAGTCATTTCATTTATCTGCCAATGGAAACAACTAAAAGAAAAAAGGTCCAGTCTTTGAATCATTCATTGTGTTTTTCTCTAGGATGTTATCTGCAGGGAGGGAAATTTCTATCTCATGTATTTCTATCTCATGTATTCAAAACTATATTTATTCTTATACCTGTATCTTGTAAGCAATTGACAAATCAAATAAATACTAAACTACTAAATACTAAATTATTTTTGCCATTTCTCCCAAGAAAGGGGTTTTACATGATCATGCTTCACTGTTTTTTGTTTGGAGAAGGTAGAGGTAGTTCCATTTTGACTATAGGTAGACCTCAATTTAATGACTGTCATGGAATTTCTGTTGTAAGTCATGACTGTCGTAAGCTGAGGCTCCCACATGATTGGAACTGATTTTATGACTTTTTTTTGTTATGGTTGTTAACTGAATGCCATAATCATTAAATGAATCAATATAATCTTATAGACTACAGTCCTTTTTTCTGGAAGTTGACTAAAAAAGTAGAAAGTAGCAAAAAAATATTGTAAATCAGTCATGTGACTATGGACCAGTGATGGGATTCAAAATTTTTTACTACCGGTTCTATGGGCGTGGCTTGATGGGTGTGGCATGGCTTGGTGGGCGTGACAGGGAAAGGATACTGCAAAATCTCCATTCCCATTCCACTCCAAGGGAAGGATATTGTAAAATCTCCATTCCCTCCCCATTTCTGGGGGAAGGTTATTGCAAAATCCCATTCCCTCCCCACCCCACTAACCTACTTTCCAGTTCCGTTCTCCTGTGCAGGGCAACAAAAGAAGACCCAGCCGATCAGCTGGGACTCAGGAGGCAGAGAATAGATGGGGGTGGGACCAGTCAGAGGTGGCATTTGCCGGTTCTCCAAACTACTCAAAATTTCTGCTACCGGTTCTCCAGAACTGGTCAGAACCTGCTGAATACCACCTCTGCCTTGAACTGCTGTAGCTGGTCATACAGGTGAGCCAGTTGTAAGCACACAAAATGTGGTCTCCTATGAATTTGGAAGGATGTGCACCTTTTGGAACTCCGAAACTGGATCGTAAGTAGCTTTTGGAGGGTTTGTCATAACTTTGAATAGTTAGTAATGAATAATCATTAAGCAAGGGCAACCTCTATTCCACAGGCTATTTCTGTCTATTGCTGGCCATGATACTTATTGCTAACACTGCTGCTCCCTTGGAGCACTAGATAAGCATGGAGTTTGTTCATTCAGTTTTTTCACCCCATGCCCTTCTTCTGTACCTGTGACTAAAGAGCATTTATTTTATTTTACATACATCATTACCATCCTTAGCTTTCTCTAGACCAACATATAATAAACACTTTGAAAAGAGTAAAAAAAAAGATAGAGTAATATATTTAGGATCCACATGGTATCTCCCCTCAATCTATGTAATTAATAGTTTTTCATTCCCTATCTGCCTATATGTACTTATCCATTTCAACACACTTTAAGGACGTCTGTTTTCTACTGGCAGATGATATTCTGTAGAAGACAAATGAAACTAGAGGAATTTATCCAACCTCATTAAAAGAGCAAGGACAGTTTAGTTTACTTTACTTTATTGTCATTGCACCTCGTACAATGAAACAAAATATCATCCTCAGTGCACATCACGACCACGAAAATAAACACAAACACACATCCTTCACACCCCATACATTGAACTGAAAACCCCTGATATTGCATCAATATTGCACTATACAGTAGAGTATAGGATATATAGTAGGACTTCTGAGGAAGCAACAATGAACTGAAAGTAGCTCCACAGAGAGTGGGGCTAATGGCTGTGGTGGCAAAGAGGAGTCGGTGAACAGATAATCTCCTTGGAATTCCTCTCTGGAGCAGGAATCACCCAGAAATGCTCTGAATAGAGGTGAGGATACTATAAGACAGCTGGGTTTTAGACTTCAGGAGCTGAGGGAGGGGAGTCATTTCACCTAAGTCATGGTTTGGCATTCGGTTTGCATATTTCCTCTTTTAATTACCATAGACATTGCTTGTTAATGGCTTTTTGGATGCTAAGAAATTTCAGAAGGGCAAGTTTCATTACATCTTTGATGAAAGAAGTTTCATGCAAGTTTATGGACTTGGGGTTCCTTGGTGCTCTCTGAGCCTGCTTATTTTCTTGCAGATGTTTCATTATTCCAACTAGGTAATATCATCAGTGCTAGTGATATTATGGACTTAAAAGAGTTTATGCATTTAGAGGTTATGGACTTAAAATACATACTTTTAAATAAACAGCAAAAGGATGACTAGAAAATTGATTTTGGAAAATTATAAATGAATTAAGGGGCCAGATGGACTTGAAAGTATGTTCCCTGTGGGTTGTTTAAAATTTTACAAAGATATATATGAATTTTGCAACTAACTGTAAGAAATCCTCCTGTGGGAAACTGTTGTTGACTAAAAAAAACAACAACCCACAAAAGAGGGTTCTTTGAAGGTTGACTGGAGAGAACCAGAAAGAACTAAAGTGTACAATTAAAGGAGAAGAAATCCATTAATGAAATGGAGCAATATTATTTCACTTAGAAGAATTCAAAGATATTTGGAAATAATACATAAATTACTACTACTATAGAAAGAATCCCAAAGGTATTTTTTTTTTCTGGAGGCAACTGGACTTTTTGTTTTTCTTTGAAGACATTTCGCTTCTCATCCAGAAGCTTCTTCAGTCCTGACAAGATAGTGGGGAATGGAAGGATTTTTATTCCTTGCAGACAGCTGGTCATTTGCATCCTTTTAGAGTGTTGTTAAAGCACTTGGAGGTTTATCTGTGTCCTGAGGATCACCTGAGTGGTGCTCCTTGTTCCTGTAGTCTGCGATATTTTTCTGGAAATCCACTTCTACTCCCACATCATTCAGAGAGTGTTCATCCCACCCCTCTTTCTCCCGAAGTGGTACGAACTGGCTGAATCCCACTGCTGAATCATGAGAAAATTGTTTAGTAATTTCCCACTTTCATGAGATCCAGAATCTCAAACCATTAAGTATTGTTTTTCCATTATGGCAGCCATCTTGTGGAATAGTCTCCCTTGAAACTTCACATGGAAGCAAGTTAAGTTGAAGCTTTTTTGGAGAGCCTTCAGTGATTGATAATGATAATATATGGTTGTTGATAATGTTCCAGTTTTAAGGAAGGCTTCAGGTTTTATTACTACATTATTGCAGATGCATAAATTTAACTAATAAACTTTAAGTTTTAGTTTACTGTGAATGTTTTATTGTATTGGTATTGTATTTGTAGTGTTATTTTCTTGGAATAATTTTTGAAACAAGGAAGGATGTGAGACTGAGAAAGAAACAAATACACTATCCTATATTTTGAAAACATGAATGCAAACAGCAATACTTGTACTCTTATCTTAAATAAACATTGTTAAAAATAATTAATAGACTTATTTTTATATACTTTACATTGCTCTAATTCTTTTGCATATGACTGTCCTATATATTTTTCACCATTACTGTCTGCAGTGTAACATTTTGGGGTATGCTTTTATGTAACAGTTCTTAAAAAAATTTTTTTTAAAGAACTGCATCACAAAATTTGGAAATGTAGATTTCGGTGTAAAGTGTTACTTTAGTTTGAAAATATTTTTGGGAAGTGTACATTTATTTTTAGTTACAAAATATCTTCTCATATTGTGCAACAGACTTTATTTCCTGTACGGTTTCCAAAATAATTTTCTGGGCCTAGTACAAAAATATAGCACTTGGTACAAAACTCTACCATTTATCCTCCAAGTATTTTCCAGACTGCCACATAAGATGCCCTAAAACTGCTGTTAAAACTCATTTAGAGATATCAGAAAATGACCAGATAAACTTGCTATGAGTTCTGCACTTCTGCTGAATTGCTCCTTCAGTATAAAAGAAAATGCCTTTCTGTTAAAATAATTACTGAATTCCAAATATTTTATGGTCATATTCCATAGACCATCTATACTACATGTAGCACACAGCTGTTGAAAGTTGAAATGTGCTTTATTTAGCTGTATTAATCCTTGAATCTCATCTCTAACATGATTATCCCAAATCTTTCTGAACATTCAAAGATCTCACAATTTTGCTGTTTGCAAAATGTTCAGAGGCCTTTAGGTCATCTTGTGTTCTTGAATTGCCTCCATCTTTCGAGCCTGTTATATTCCCAGTGCACCTTTGATTTATTCATGTGCTACTTGTGCCAGAAAAAATACATTCCTGTGATGACCTGCTCTTCTTGATCACTTCTGAGCTCTCTGAAATTTTGCAGTTGCTTCTAAAATGTTCACAAGAAGCCCTCAGGCCTCCTCTGTAGAAAATTGTGGTTCCATTTAGTTAATGAATCAGCCGAGATCCTGGATGTGAACAAAATTACCTGGAGGGATTTGCGTCTGATTTCCCAGAAAACAAAATATATTCTTCTATTTAATACCTGATTTGTAGTATAAAGCTAAGCCTGGGAAACAAAGCACAAGAAAATATTTTCAAATTAACTAGCCGTAATATGACAGGTTTTCATTATCCCTAAGACAAGCCACTTTTTGATCCTAAAAAAATAAAAATGCAGACAAAGTATCTGGTTGTTTTAACAATGTTGATTCTGCTGTGCAATAGAATTCTTAGATTTTCAAATATTTAGTCTGAGTATCTCCTTGTAGTTTTGCTGCTACACATTTACAGTTGAAGAAGACCCATTAGTGTTTTTTTTTCCTTTGCTGTCAGGTTGCCAACCTTCTCCCCTTCTGCTTAACCTTTCAGAGAACTCTGCATATAGTTGTTTTCAATGAGGTATGTCTAAGGTTGTGCCCATGAGGTATGGTTTAAAAAGTCAAAATGGTTAACCATAAAAGTGCTATTAAAACTCTGTCTGTTTTCTATATGTCCATCTTATATGCAATCCATTATAAAAAACCAGGCAGGACTTTTATTGTGCTATTGTGGTTTCCATCTTAACATTTTTGACCATATACTGCAGGGCTGTCAAATTTGCGGGCTGCAGGTCGGATGTGTCACATGCTGGCCATGCCCACATCCGTTTTAGCAAAGGGGAAAAAGTCACGATATGTCACGTGATGCTGCCATGATGACGCGAATTTGACATCCCTGATATACTACATATGATCATTTTCATAATTTGGTTATATATTGTAAGTATAATCCAGTTGCTTTATTGTGGATCCTTAGACATGGAAGCTATCCACCACCCAGAGATGTATGGAGAAGATTTACAACAGATTGGAATAATAATGTTTTACAACTATTATATGTAGTCCATAACTCTAGAAATCAGTCCCAATATGACCAGATTTAAGACATAGCTTATTGTTTACATTTCTCTGTTTCTCTCTCTATCTACTAGTATCAGTTGGGCCTTTCCCATTTGCATTAAACCAGATGCTGTGGGCTGGGCAAAAGCTTGTTTTAGTAAGAAGAGCCATAAGCCTTTCCAGATCACTAACAATCCTAGGTGCCAAGAGACCTCTTGGATAAAGGGATCTATGCATGGTTGAACTTTTAATAGTTACAGCAAGAGCACTTAGTACTTGTCTCAGTCTGAATTTTGAGAAAGTAAGCTCATCATGTTAAAAGTGTGTCCTGCTTGTGAGCATGTCAAAAGATGTAATTAGGGTGGGTGTCAACTAAAAAGATACTCGTTTGGTCTTTTTAGCTGCCAGAAAAAGGGAGTTGGGGAAAACAAGGCATTCTTGAAATACCTAGATAATCACCTCGGTAGCCTAAAGTTGTTGGAGCATAAGAAGATTATTGGAGAGCATGATGGATGACTCTTGGAGACGGATGTGTCCCATTGGAGAAGTCACACCCAGTGGGTGGGGGAAAGATCAGGATCAAAGGGGGAAATGTATGATGTGGTTTAATATCCTGCACCCAGCCACGCACCAACATGGCAATTTCTAATAAACCAATTTACTTTTTCTGAGATGCGGTTAGAGACTTTTGATTTGAATGAGGGTGGATTTGTTGGAGCCCTGACAGTGGGAACATCAACTGTACATAGAACATTCTATCTCTTGATTCCTTGACTATAGGAACTCTCAATCATCTAGGTCATGATTGTCCCTTTTTTTTTCTTTCTCAAAAGGCAAGTGGACTTTCTTGGTGCTTTCCTTTGAAAACATTTTGCTTCTCATCCAAGAAGCTTCTTCAATCCTAACTGAAGTTCTCACTTGATTCCTTGTCTTCCATCCTGTATGAAATTGTCTGGCTCTTTGTGTCAAGTAAAAGAAAGCAGCAGCTATCTCGATCTGGTTATATCTTTATTTAGCCCAGGAAGAATATTCTACATACATGTCACAAATCTATCCTGGCAACATTTTAAACTGGTATTAATTCTCTTAATTCTGCCCCCCCACTCCCAATCCAAGGATAACTGCAAAGGGACAGTTGTTGGGCTTTGTCACCTAACAGGAACAGAAGCTACAAAGCAGGAGGGGCCTCAACACATCTTATACTCAACTTTTCTGCTCATATAAGGATGGCAGTTCAGCTGGGAAGGTGCTTTTATATAGTTGCTTGGCCACAGAAGGATAATCCTTTACGTATTACAGGAGTAATCCCTTTTGAATAAATCAGGACTTATTTTTAAGGAAATATTCATGAGAAATGATGCATAGCATCAATAAGAAAACTGAAATGTTCCTCATTTACTGAGGGCACCTTCACCCAAGAGCTTTGTGCCATAGGAGCAGATTAGGCTGCTTTCTATCTCTGTGGTTGGTTCATTTGAAACTGGGCCAAAACTGGTCATGTCCTTTGCAATGCTGGAGCTTGTGGGTGGTTCATCCGTTGCTGGCATAAATCCTGGTTTCACCTTGTCTTCTAGGCTCTAGTGAGCCATTCTGTTTCAAGGCAGTTGCAGGGGGAAAAAAAGTCAGCAACACAATACTTTGTAGGGTGGCTGGATGCCTTTTAGAGAGAAGGGAAAACTGGCATAACTTTGGTAAATTTCAACTTGGCTGAAGCTGAATTTCAACTGCTCAAATTCAGTTTCCAATTTTATTTTCAAAGTAAAACCCACCATTTAAAATCCCAGATTTTGCTACACTGCAACTGGGAAAAGCTGTAAGGATCTGAACAAAGTCAAAACTATATAGATCAGGGCTGTCAAACTCACAGTCTGTGGACTGGATGTATCACACACTAACCATGCCCTTGCCCAGTTTAGCAAAGGGGAAAAAAGTCCCGACATGTCCCATGATGACTTCTGACTACGCGAGTTTGACAACCCTGATCTAGATCAACTCTAGCACAACTTAAAAGTGGAATTTTGAAATGCTTGTGTTTCCTAAGGCTTGTGTCAGTTCCTCGTTCCATTCCAACCACTCACTATGGCAGCTTACAATCGTTTGGAGTGATCAGAGACATGTGCAGGAGGCAAATGATGAAAAATACGTAGCAATGTCATTATGTAAATGATGCAACTTCTATATTTCAGTAAGATGGCAGAATGAAAGTTTGTTAGAGTGCTATTTTGTGTGATGATGCATGTCTTTGTGATTCGTTGATGTTGAGGTTTATGAAATATATTTGTTTGATTCATATTTTTACACTGTCACTGTAGTGTAGTTGACCATTGCCTTGTCTATGAAGCTCCTCAACTCATCGATTATAGACAAAATATGAGATAAAGTTTCTATTAACCTTTGTCATGCCCCTGGTGAAGATTGACTCTGAGGGAGAGGAGGAACAGCCAACAGAGAGTGGAAGTGTGGCTCCGGAGGTTGTGGAGGAGACTGGGGAAGGGCAGAGGCTGGCTGAGCAGTCAGAGGAGCACCCCTACATCCTAGGGCAAGCAGGGAGGAGACGATAAGGGAGAGATGTGGTCTACTCAGGAGGAGAGGGCCTTGATCCTCTTCATGGACTGCAGGTGTGACAACGGCATAAGAATTTGGACCTGCAAACTGGCAAATGCTGGAAGCGAAGTGTGTTTTATTTTGGTCTGAAGTTATCTTGGTTGGCATCCTTCCAACAGACTGTACCTTGTTATCTCCTTGAATTTGGTAAATACTTCTCCTGTTCCTTTGTGGAAATTTCATCATTGTAGTTTGTTTGGTTTTTTATTTCACCTCTATCTGCTCATTAAGTTCAGATTATATTGCTTTCTTTTGAAGACTATTTTTGAGTACGTTTTATTTCCAACTGAGTATTATTGAACAGTGGGGCCAAACTGGAGGCATTAAAGAACATTTATTTACGTTTTGGATTTTGTTACATTTGTGTTACACTCTGAGTCATCACAACCTTGGTTGCTATTGAAAATCCTGCCTCCCCCGTTATGTTATGATTTCATCTAAGTAATCATGTTTATTTGTTTGTTTATCAAATTTAGAAACTGGCCATCTCAAAGAGTGACTCTGAGTCAATTAAAATTATAGCTACAATTAAATAAAATTACAATTTCAATTAAAAGTGTTCTATATCAGATGCTTCCAAATCTTTATTTTTAAAAGTTTTATTGTAATGGCTGTTGTTTTTCCCTCTCCCAAGGAGAAAATATGGCAACAACAACAACAGTAATAATAATAATACCACCTAGCTCTTTTTTAATGAAATTTTTTTGTGCAAAAGTTCATCAGTTCATTCCTGAGCATAGTGCTCTGTGACTAAGTCTCTAATGTAAGTAAACAGAAGGCACCTCAGTTTCTTATTTCACCCTCCTTTGTGTTTATCCAATACATTAAAATGAGCGACTATTGAAGAAAAAAAAATCCAAGTTAGCAAAACTTTAAATCCATTTCTTTTATTAGATATAATTTAGAGAAGTGGGTCACTGACTCTGTCATTTTTATGATTTCAGAAAAAATGGGCCGAAGGCAATGGGAGTTAATTTAAAATTGTATAAGGCAATAGGAATGAATGATAAAAACAACATAATTTCATATTCTGGAAGCTTCACACTGGCACTTGGAAATACTAATCCGTGCTTTTCTGTGCTAGAGAACAGATATAAAGAACAAGGACTTTGCAGTTGCCATTGGAGTAGTCCATAGAAATGTCTAGATGGAGTAGTCCATAGAAATGTCTAGATGGGTAGCTTTAAAACCATATGATATTAAAAGAAATTTGCATATTGAAGAAATTTACTGATATATGGAGAAACCATTATTATCTTTGGGAATAAATGAAGTGCCAGTTATAGTTGCTAGAACAGGACAAATGTTTATAACTTCAAAAAGCGGGACAAGCAGGCTGTAACTGCAGACCAATTAACCTGATGTCCATACCTAAGAAAATTGTAGAGCATATAATTTATTTATTATTTATTTATTTATTATATTTATATATCGCCCTTCTCCCAAAGGACTCAGGGCGGTGTACAGCCAACCATAAAACTTTGTTACAATTATAAAAGTTAAAATGGAATTAAATATCTTAGGCTGTCTAAAATTATGCCCTCCCCCAATAAATTATTAAAACCCAAATTTTAAAATCCCAATTTAAAACTCAAACACTAAATTACATTAAAAATCCCATTTCAGCCTAGGCCAGCCTGCTCGAAGAGCCAGGTTTCTAATGCACGTCTGAAAGCTCTCAGGTCCATGTTATTGTGTAACTCCGGAGGCAGACCATTCCAGAGGGCAGGGGCCCCCACAGAGAAGGCCCTACCTCTAGGAGTCGCCAGGTGGCACATAGAAGCCAACGGCACGCGAAGAAGGCCCTCTCTGTGGGAACGCACAGGTTGGTAGGAGACTACCGGCAGAACGCGGTCCTGCAGATAACCTGGTCCAATGCCATGGATCGCTTTAAAGGTCAGAACCAGAGCCTTAAAGTGAACCCGGAAAACCACCGGCAACCAATGCAGCTCGCGCAGGAGAGGCGTCACATGGGAGCTTCGTGACGCCCCCATAACCACCCGCGTGGCCGCATTTTGTACTAGTTGGAGTATCCAGGTGCTCCCCGCAGGGAGCCCCATATAGAGAGTGTTACAGTAGTCCAGGCGAGAGGTGACAAGGGCACGAGTGACCGTACGTAAGGCGTCCCGATCCAGAAAGGGCCGCAACTGGTGAATCAGGCGAACCTGATAAAAAGCCCCCCTGGAGACAGCCATAATATGTTCTTCTAAAGACAGCCGTGCATCCAGGAGGACTCCCAAATTGCAAGCCCTCTCTGTGGGGGGTAAGATCTCTCCCCCAATAGCCAGCGACGGAGTTAGCTGACTATATCGGGGCACCGGAAACCACAGCCACTCAGTCTTGGAAGGGTTGAGCCGGAGCCTGTTCCCGCCCATCCAAATCCACATGGCCTCCAGGCACCGGGACATAGTCTCCACAGCATCATTGGGGTGGCTTGGGGTGGAGATGTAAAGCTGAGTATCATCCGCATACAGATGACACTGCACCCCAAAACCATGGATGATCTCCCCCAACGGCTTCACATAAATGTTGAACAAAAGAGGGGAGAGGACCGACCCCTGAGGCACCTCGCAAATGAGGGGCCTAGAGGTGGACCTCCCCCTCCATCAACACAAATTGCGAGCGGTTGGAGAGGAAGGAGGAGAACCATCGCAGGACAGTTCCTCCAACCCCCAACCCCTCCAATCGCCGCAATAAGATACTATGTTCAATAGTATCAAAAGCCACCGAGAAATCTAACAGGACCAGGACAGAGGAATACCCCCTGTCACGGGCCCTCCAGAGATCATCAACCAACGCGACCAATGCTGTTTTGATACTATGCCCGGGCCTGAAGCCCGATTGGAAAGGATCGAGGTAAGTCGCTTCCTCCAGGTACTGAGGAAGCTGACGCACCACCACACTCTCAAAAACCTTCGCTAGAAAAGGAAGGTTGGAGACTGGACGATAGTTATTTAAAACAGCCGGTTCCAGGGCAGGCTTCTTGAGGAGGGGCCGCACCACCGCCATTTTCAGGGCAGTAGGGAGCGACTTCTCTCTCAATGAAGCATTGATAATCCCCTGGAGCCAGCCTCGTGTCACCTTCCTGGCGGTCGAAACCAACCAGGAGGGACACAGGTCCAACAAACATGTGGTGGTATTCAGCCCCCCCAGCAACCTGTCCACACCCTCAGCGGTCACAGGGTCAAACTCCTCCCAGATAATAGTCTCAAGACTTGCCCCGGACACCTCCCCCGGGACCACCCAATTGGAGTCCAGCCTGCCCCGAATCTGAGCGATTTTGTCATGCAGAAATCGGGAAAACTCCTCTGCCCTGTCCTGCAAGAGGTCTTCCCGCACTCTCGGCTCAAGCAGGGGGTGGGTCACTCTAAACAGATCGGCAGGCCGATTTTCTGCCGACGCAATAAGGGCAGAGAAATGCAAATGCTTCACCGCCTCTATCGCCACAAGGTAGGTCCTAATATAAGAACTCATCTGTGTCCAGTCGGACTCGGCACGACTAGCCCTCCAAACACTCTCCAGACGTCTTTTCCGGCACTTCATCTCCCTCAGCTCCTCCATAAACCATGGAGCTGGATGGGATCTGTGCCGGGTCAGAAGTTGCAAAGGCACAACTTGGTCCAGAGTCTCGGCAGCCAACCTATCCCAGGTGGCTACCAAGTCTCCAGGCGAGTTATGAGCCAGAGTCTCGGGAAATGGCCCAAGCTCCCTCTGGAACTGCTCAGGGTCCATCAGGTGCCTGGGGTGGAACCATCTACACGGCTCCGCCTCCCTGTGGTGGTGGGTGGCACTACAGAAGTCAAGCCTAAGAAGAGAAGGATCTGACCATGACAAGGGTTTGATAACTAAGTCCCCGAAGCTACAGTCATTCAACCACTGACCAGAGACAAAAATCAGGTCCAGCGTGTGTCCCCCTATATGAGTGGGGCCAGAAACTAATTGGGTCAGGTCCATGGCCATCATGGAAGCCATGAACTCCCGAGCTACCCCAGAGGTTTCCCCGAGCGAAGGCATACTGCATATACTAAAAGGCATGCACATATAAACACTTTGAAAACAATACTGTGATTCCCAGAAGTTGGAATAGCTTTGTCACAAACAAGTTCGTCAGACTAAATTTACCTTCATTTTGGATCACATAATTTCCTTTGTAGATTTTGAGAAACTATAGAGACCAGATATTTGAATTTTAGCCAGTATTAAAAAAAAAAAAATCAGGAGAGGGGCTTCATCAATGGAAGTACAGTTTCAAAACCATTAGTTCCTCTTATATCCTACATTAGTTAGATTTACTTTTTTGTATTATGTCCAGTTCTGGAACACCAGTTGAAGAAGCATTCAAAGAAACTAGAACAGATTCAGACAATGGGAACAACAAGCACGATCAGGGCACAGAAACAAAATCCCAAGGAAAAGAGATTGAAGGAATTGCTAATCTTTAGCCTGGAGAAAAGTGAGGGGGATATGATTGCACTTTTCAAAGAATAGCTGTCGTGTAGAAGAAGGTCAAGATCTCTTTTCCAGTGCCCCAGAGTGCAAGACATAGAATAATGGATTCAACTTGCAGGAAGACAGATTCTGACAGTGTTAGGGGGAAAAATACCCCCCCACACACACACACTTACTAGCAATAAGAACATTTTGATAGTAGAAAGAATTACCTAGAGAAATGATAAGCTCAAATGCAGGGTAGTATTCATTTGTTGGGGATAATGAGCCAGAGCTGCCCTTGATAATGTAAATATTTTATGGTCCCTTGGTTATTCTTTGGTTCTAGATCTCTATGCAAATATCAGTCCCTGCTAGTTGGGTAATTAAGAAAATGAAATTGGCATCTTTGGGAGCTTAAGCGGGGAGGGGGAATTAGGTCTGAAATGCCAGTAATGAAAACTTTATTAATTAGGCTCAAATTATTCATACTGTCAAGAATAACAGTCACAATTTTATAAAACCAGTCAGCTATTAATAAATGTGAATTGTTTAAGGACATTATTCATTGCTGCTCGTTATACAAGCCAAATAGCCAAACTCATATAGAACTCATTTGTGTGACTCATTTTAATTTTAAGAATCTAAAAATGACTTTTGGTCTCATGAAATATTGGCATGATATTAATCATATTGAAAAAAAAAAGAATAAGAGTTAATGATAAGATACTTGGGCAATCATGGGCTCTATTCTCAAAAATTGTATGCATCTTATGTATGAAGGTGTTTTTTTATTTAGCAAAATAAATCCTTTAAATGTCTAAAAACATGGATTTTTTTAACCTAAATTGAATAATTAAAATATAAAAACAGTATTTTTGTATATGTTTTCATCAACTTCTGTGCATTCTTAAAGGAAAATATATTTGTTCTGCTGATTAGCAATATTACTAGTGAAAAATTGATCTAAGGAATGGAAGAGAAAGAAATGGGGAATGTAATATAAAGTGGAAAGCTTATAACAAATGAATTTAAGGCTATAATGGAAGAATGGAAGGAAGGAAGGAGGTAAAATAAAAGGATGGCAAGAGGATGTACAGATCAATGAAGGAGTTATAATATGTCAGAAAGTATGAATTAGAATCATTAAGAGTGTTATTCACTCATATGAAAGTAAGAATCCATACATTAGTGACAGTTGCTTATTACATTCCAATAATTGGCAATAATTAAAAGAACAAGCAAGAATTTCAGGGGGAAAATATCAGGGGTGGGATTCAAATTTTTAACAACCGGTTCTGTGGGCGTGGCTAAATTGGTGGACGTGGCTTGGTGGTCATGTTATTGGCTGGGTGTGGCCAACTCAATATCACTCACATCAAGGCACATATCTCCTCACCTGGTCTCTCATGACTGTGGGGATGCTGCAACAGTCGTAAGTATGAAAAACGGTCATAAGTCACTTTTTTCAGTGCCATTGTAACTTGAATGGTCACTCCACACAAGCAAAGTGCCAGCAAAGGAAGGAACAAAAACTCTAGAGAAGTTCCTGAGACAGGAAGTCTAGTCCTGCCAAGAATGTAATAAGGGTTAACAGAGAGGCAGTTTCTGTAAGCAACACCAGAATGTTTCCTTCCTGCCTTCCTTACAGGATTAGGCCAGTAATTTCTTCTAACAACCGGTTCTCCAAACTGCTTAGAATGTTAACCGGTTCTAGCGAATAGGTGCAACCTGGTAGAATCCCATCCCTGGAAAATATGTATAATATTCAAAATGGTTTTTTCACCTTGAGGGGAAAAAAAATCCAATTAGGTGACAGGAATGGAGATTTGGGTATGGGATCAGAGAGTACAGAAAAGGTGATTGGGCCTTTCAGTGTCCAAGTAATGAATGATAATGGTGCTTTTTGAGCATCTCCATAGAAAAACTCTGTTTAATAAGTATGTGGTTCAAGCTTAAAACTGTTCATGGCAAAAGACTTGATATAAATCCATTTTTAAAGTAATTTTATTAAAGTTTATAATTACAATAAAAAAAACAATACAAACTTAAAAAATAAAAAATAGAAAGAGTAGAAGGCGCAGAAAAGAAAAAAAGGAAAACTAAACGGAAGATAGAAAAGAAAAAATAATACAGTAAAAAAAAAGTAAGATTTCCTACCTCCATTACAACAAGAGTAAACACTTTTAGCAACTAATCACCTTCTCTTAAAATACATTCTATACAAATTCAAATGGAATGTTTTTCATTAGAAGGGACATGAATGTACATGCACTGTGTATGAAGATAATGTTACATCGCTGCTGAGCACTCATGTAGCTTGCAACAAATGTTAGAACCAGGGGTGTCAAACTTGTGGCCTGCAAGCCAGATGCGTCACATGCTGGCCACACCCACCCCCATTTTAGCAAAGGGGAAAAAAGTTGCAACACATTACGTGACAGCAACGGGACCCACGAATTTGACATCCCTGTGCTAGACAGACAATACAATGCACAAAGTTCATGAATCTGAAAATTTATTTATTAAATTTTGTATTGAAACAACTCTGGGCATTAATGTATCAAAGATTAATGTTTAGCAGGGAAATGGAGGAAAGGATATCAAGAAAAAAGGAGTCATTGACAACTATAATAAATATCCATGTTTTTATTTATTTATAGATCCAGCAATGCTTCTAGCAGATCTTTTTTTACTGTTTCAAAAAGAGTTAAACTAGCCCAGTGTAAAGAGAGTAGGAACATTTGCTCTACTTAAAGATCCTTATTTGCAGAAACTTGACACGTTTTGTAATGACATTAATAAAATAACTGCCTCCAGCATTAACTGAACTGAGGACAATAGTTGAATGGAGTCAATGTGGAATGTATTTAGGGAACATTAACCAACATAATGTTAAATATTCCTCTACTTTAGAACAAAAAAAATCATAGCATTTGACAGATATGGAGATAAGATCTTTTTCTTCAATATCATAAACATGAAATAGCATCCAGCAATTTATTTTTTGTTAGCTGATGTAAAATTAGTTGACATAATAGTTCATCCTTAGCAAGCAAAGCTACAATAGAAAGACTAACTCATTTAACTGGTCAATCATTTGTTATCTGATGATTATGCTCTTGCATTTCTTACAAGATACTGATGATTAGCTAATTATTGTAAGCCTCAAATTGATTTTTAGATCCAGTGGGGTAAATAATAGTTTTTCCCCTCTATTTTGTATATGCAGCAGTGGACCTCAACTAAAAGTTCTCAGTCTGGGAGATTCACCTTTTGATGGATGCCAAAGTTTGGAAGAAAACAATCTGCTCTGCATGATCTTTCTCCTTTCTCTTCTGATCTACTAAGATCACCTTAGGAATCCTAGCAGCACAGCAGTATCAGGAAGTTAATTATCTAGAACTCTATTAATGAAAGAGATATGGGATCTTCGGTGTTCTTTTAGCTTGGTTATTGTTGTTGTTTCTCCACACATTTCATTACCAAACTAGGTAACCTCATCAGTGTGCTGATGATGCAGTGATGATGTTACTTAGTTGGGCAATGAAATGCCTGCAAGAAAATAACTAAGCTCAGGGAGCACCAAGGATCTCAAAGTTCAACTCTAAGCTACAAATATTTTCTTCTATGAGGAAGTGATTCATAACATATTCTATGCCAGGGGCCTGAAGAAAAACGAGTCAACATATAAAGCAGAAACACTTTATTGAAACCTGCTCCACTCTGGTGTCTAAAAAGTGGACTAAAGAGACCACCCAGCCGATGGGGAACCACAGCACTACAACCGGTCCCCAAACCATCCCTCCCACGAAGCCCAAAATGTATGTCAAATGTATGCCGGGAAATGCAAAAAATGCAAAGAATAGTCAAAAACCTAGCAAGAGGGTTCATCGAGCCAGCCAAGCTATGGCTCACAGCCCCAAAAACAGGGGTTCAGGGGACTTTCCAAGCTCTAATAGATTAAGGCTGCACTAGGTGCCTGATCAACCTAACCACGGTCCTGAATTCTATTATATTTAGAATTATAGTTATAATGATTCGATTATATTTAAAGAAATTCAGAAGTACACGGTGAGACTTTCCAGGTTAGGACAAGTGTTTTTTGAAAAGATTACCCCACGCAAGAAAATTATAATCTTTAAAATAGCCCTTGGAAATCCTTGCATTATTCATTGCCTCTTCCACCCTGCTTTCAACAGCAAATCTGCTTAAATCAAGATTCTATATGCTGTGTCTTTTATTAGTATTTTGAGAGAAGGTGGGGTGGAAACAGAATAGCTGTAAGTGCTCCTGCATTTTATCTTCCTGCAATGACTTGTGATTTATTATTCACAACAAGCCGTTCTTTTCAAGGGACAGAAAGCATCAATACCCATTAAAAACAGTGAAGCTTTGCTGTAACTGAATGGAGGCTAAGAATTGGTTTGAAACACGGAACAGGGAAGAAAAGTGAGGAAGAATGTGAAGTGGGGGGTGAGGGAAACAACTTTAAAAAAAAAATCCCAAACACATATGGCTATGCTCTCCTGGACCTAATGCTGCCTTCATTATACAACATTCTTTTCCAACACTTTTGGTGATATATGGCTCATTGGGGGTTTCAAAAATACATTAAAGCCATTATCTTAAAATAACTTTTCTTAGTGAGAAAATGCTTCAATGCCACATGTTATCCTTCAGGGCTGTCAAAATAAGGACAGCTTGTCCAAAGCGCCTGCTTCAGCAGGGTGGTCATGCTGATAAATACATTATGTTAAATTTTCACACGTTCCAAACTTTTTCTTTTAGCCTGCCTTTATTACTATTATTTTATAAATAACTGCAGGTGGTGAACATAACCCATAACTCTTTCCTCCTCCTGTTTTTCCCCACAGGAAGAACCTTGTGAGGTAAGGTGAGTGGAGAAAGAGTGGCTGGTCCAAAATCATGTCCTGGAAAGCCAAACATTTGCAAATCAGGATCACAAAACCCTTCACAATTCCAGAGTCTGTTACTAAGAATAGGAAAAGTGAAATAAATGTTATTATAAACTGAAAGGGGATTGGTATCTAATAGCCCCGCATAGATAAATTTCTATTTGATGGGCAATTTGTTGGGCAATTATCATGCTGGATGTTGATATCCTTATTCCTAAAAAAATATAACTTAGATAATATGGAGGTAATAAACCAATGCAATTAGAAATCAAATATCAATTATTATTAACCATTCTGAAATACAGCTATTTCTTTCTCCCAGATCCATCAATACCTTTACTCTACCACAAGATGTCACTGAACAATTCATTTTCATCTCTCCTTTTTTAACTGTACAGGTTGAATGATATCTTTACCTAGACATTTACAATTAAAAAAAATAAATGATTCTACAAATTACTTCAAAAAGGAATCCCAAGTTTTAAATAAAAAGTATGAAAAGTGATAGGACATGCGGGCAAACCATTCTATTTAATAAAATAAAATCAAAAATTGGATTTTATTTCCTTTTTCTGTGCTACAAATTCACATTAAAATATTTTTCTATTCTTGCTTTTTTTTAAAAAAAAAAATCCTGCTATGTATTTCTTTTTTCTGCTCAGGTAATCATGTAATAATTTTGTGACATTTTTTGAACATTGATTTCAATATAACTAATATTTGGCTCACTGATAGCTTACTGAATTATTTCATTATAGACAATAACATTAAGGAACATTAAGTCACTGTTTTTATGTGTTAATATTTTACTCTCTATTAATCTTTTCTCTAAAACTGTTTTTTTTTTGCTTTTCTATTGTGCATGCATTATATACAAATTATAAAGTTGCTTGTTATCTGTATATATTCTTCATCTACCTTCATTATGAAAGATAGTGTTATACTTATTTATATATTTACAATATAAATTTATATGTTCACAATCAAATTATATGTGTAGATAACTAACCAGAGTTTAAAGCATCCAAAATGACAAATATAAATTAAGTAACAAATAACAACCATTAACACAGTAGAAAGTACATGGTCTTAAGAGCTTTATATTATAGGTCCATGATGGCGAACCTATGGCACGTGTGCTGTAAGTGGCACGCAGAGCCACTTCTGCCGGCACGTGAGAGGTTGCCTGGAAGAGTCCCACTGTGCATGCGCGTGTTCCCCCCACCAGCCAGCTGATTGTTGGGTATCTGCTGCGCATGTGTGTGGGTAGACAAGCACGTGGGAGATGCGCATGCATGCACAGAAGGATGCAGTATGTGTGTGTGTGGGTTGTGTGCACATGCATAGAGGAATGCGGTGAGGGGGGTCATGCACGCATGCGCAGGGGAGTGGGGGGAGGTGTGCGTGTATGCACGTGTGCGCATACTTTTGGCACGCACCATGGAAAAGGTTAGCCATCACTGTTATAAGTTTTTATTAGAACACAATGTCTTACAAACACATCTTCTTGGATTCTGTGTAAATATAATACTATTCTTGTAAGATTTGGGCAGCTAAAAATATACATTCAAGTAAAGTTGAGTACTAATGAATATTTCACCTCTTAGCCAGGAAAAAATAGTTTGCTAAACATATACTGTGGACATGTTATAGGATAAGTACTTTCAGGTCATTGCCACCAAGAGCTTTTGTGACCAAGATGGATCAAATTTTATAAATTTCCCATATTTATGTTGGTTACTATTCTCCAAATTCCATAACTATATTGTTTTAGATTTTTTGAATCCCACTTGAATTATCTGTCCAATGGTTGCATATTTCTTCTGTACGCAGAAATCCTAGTGGGAAGTGTATTTATTAGTGCTTGGTATAGTAAGCAGAGAATATTGTCCTTTCTTCCATCTACGTTTGGATCGAACTGAAAGTGTTTGGAAAATAAGATGCACACCAGCTAGTGTAAAATTATTATGCAATTACAATTTGCTTTGTGTTTAAAACTGGCTAAGCGGCTGGGTAGAACTGGCAAATCAGCATTATAACAGTATCCACACATACAGTAATTCAGGAAGAAGTCTTCTTTATTATAATGGTGGTGAGATCAAGTCACTGTCTGCTTGATGGTGCAGAAAGATTGTCTCCATTAGGAGTCAAGAAATCAGTGAAGAGACAATGGTGTACATTTCAGTCTGCAGATGTAAGTGCCCAATGAGAATTTCAGGCGTAAAAGTCACAGAATTTTGGGATATGGCAGCTTCTGAGGACCAAATTATACGCAGCTGAGGTACTTAACACCATCAGAGATGAAGGGTATAGATTGCTATTAAAATATGGATAGAAAAACTTAATACCATTTGACTGTCAAGGTAATTCCTTTTTATACCTTTATGACAGGATACAGAAATGTATGGCAGCTGTAGATGATATTTATTTTTACCATATAAGGGAAAATATTCGTAGCTCAGGGTTGAAATGAGGGGTCCTTGGTGCTCTCTGAGCTTGCTTGTTTTCTTGCAAACATTTCAATACCCTAACTAGGTAACATTATCAGAGCTGGTAAGGAGTGCTGTTTGCTGTCAGTTTATATTCTGGTGTCTTGCCTGTCTGACACCAGGCAAATAATACTCTTTACTAGCACTGTTGATATTACCTAGTTAGGGTAATGAAATGTTTGCAAAAAAAACAAGCAAGCTCGGAGAGCACCAAGGACTCCTCATATTTATTTTTAAAATTCAAAAATCAAGGACCCCTGGAAGGAGAATGATGGTACAAATAACATCACTGAAGGAGGAAAGGATTAGAAGTTACTATCATGATTCATGACATAGTCAGCCAGATGTTCAGACTGGATTGGTCATTTTTGTTTACCTATCAAATCTTTCTCAAGGATCTGGGATAGGCAGATGTGAATGTTTGATAGTGTTAAAGGTACCGTCACAGTATGTAAGCTGTTTTGATTGCCTTTTGCAATTGATTGATGGTGAATCTGTCAATACCAATAGTGTTCAAGTGATATCGAGTTATTTTGGGATTGCTATTACTATGGATACCACCTTTGCTTTCTTTTGTCACAGTCATTCTTATATTTGCAGGTCTTAATATTTTGTTACCTTTTCCAGTTTTTTCTCTTGTCTTCTCTTCTGTTTATTATTATTATTTTGCCAACTCAAAGCATGAATCTACATACCCCTACCTCCTCCTATTTTCCCCACATCAACAACCCTGTCCTGTTTTGCTCCTTTGGGGGATCAAGCAATCCACTATTTAATGGTTTATCACCAGAGGTGGTATTCAACAGATTCTGATCAGTTCTGGAGAACCGGTAGCAGAAATTTTGAGTAGTTCGGAGAACCGGCAAATACCACCTCTGACTGGAGATTTTACAGTATTCTTCCCTTGCCATGCCCACCAAGCCACGCTCACAGAACCACTAGTAAAAAAATTAAATCCCACCACTGTTTATCACTAAATAACAATGATGTGGAAAGAAGAAATTGTGAGCCACAGTCAAGAAACTTTGGAGCCAGATATGGCTTGTGAAGTATTGCTTGTTCCATGTTCTCTTAAGAGAAATATGTTCTGTATTGTTCAAATCACAGGTGAATAAAATACATTCTTTTGTATATTTAGATGAACTTTGATCCGACATGCAGGCTTTATATGCAATCTAAATGAATGCACAGTGACAGGAGGACTCTCAACAGCCTTATTCTTCTTTCCACATTTTCCCTATGTAGCCTGCTGATTGCCATGAACAGAGTTGAATATGTTTTCAAATCCAGAGTTTCTGAACCTCAGCATCTTTAAAATATATGGATTTCAACATCCAGAATTCCCAAGCCAGCATGTGGACTGGGGAATTCTGAGCATTGAAGTCTGCACATCATGATGTTGCTGAGGTCCAGAAAGACTATTCTAATCTGTGGCTTTGCATTCATCAGAGGAATGAACCAAACAGGTTGAGTGGTGGATTAGATGTTTAATGTGTCTAATAATACCAAGAAGCAATGCCTACCATATGAATTTCAGGGGAAACAATGGGCTAAAGTGTATGCATATTGATGATTTGCAATGATATAAACATCCTAAAAAGACACCTATTCATTGTACAGTATATTAAAGAATTATGCATCTGGTTCCTTTTCTAGTTCTACGTCAAGAAACGTTAGCAAATCTAGTGTTTCTTGACTTAGTGGTTTCCTAGTGAAACGGAGGCCTAGCCAAAAAGGTAAGATCGATTAACTATGGCAGAAAATTCTTAAAGTGAAATAAATTAGAAACAAGTTGTCTTTGGAGATAATGGAGCTCAAGTCAGCTTGATTTAAAAAAAACAAAACACCTTGATTTCTAAAAAAAACGATTAGAAGAAATTGAGTAATTTGTATGAGCTAATACCAGGAATCTCCTACTTATCAGATGTTGTAGAGCGGTGGCAATCACTCAGGCAGACACCGAGGCAAAGGTTCAGCTCTAACTTTATTTAAAAAAATAAAGGGTTACCGCTACTGCCGCTCTAACATGGCAGCCAGCTGGAGTGGCAACAGCTGATGCCGTTTGACAGCTGCCTTTTATAGCCGGCTGTCAAACGGCATCAACCAATGGGAGAGGTCCGTGCTTTCCTGCACAAAGCACGGACCTGAGTGGAAACTTTAGTCAATACACAACATCAGAGTTCTTCGAAGTATAGCAACAAACAAAGTAACTTGTGATATTGGAATTTCTACCAGACTTGCCTATTTTCCAATTTTGGGGAATTTTTACTTTCTACAGCTTCCCACTGCCTGAACTCAGAGTTTTCTAGCAGATTTCACATCCCTGAAACCATCTTATTGTCTGTCTGTCTGTCTGTCTGTCTCTCATAAAAAGGTCTTGAATGTCCCTGCTTATATAAGCACAATGCACTGAAATCTAGCTTCACGAAGAGGCATTGCCTTACAAGGTACACCCACAGTTGTCATTAGAAGGCAAAAACACCTGCTTGGAAAACTACAGTATGATTCTATCATCAGAACTTTCATTGTGAACCTTTATACTGAAAAAAATTATAGTCTGAAAAAATTGATGGTTTGAACCATTTTTGGGAATATGGGTAGACATGTATACATCAAGTACTAGAGGGTGGATGCATCATTTACATAAAGGGACATGGGGAAGCTAACCATTTATTTTCTCTCAGCTGAGCTGAAAGGAGTTCTGTTGTTTCAGGAGAAACATTGTTTTTGGAACAAGGAAATGTCAAATTTTTGTTCCCATTCTGGTCAGCTGGAGAGAGCATTGATTGGCTTATGGTGTAACCTTCATTTGCTGAGATTCCAAGACTGAAGATGATCTCACTAACTTCAAAACAGTGAATGGATTGGGAACAGGAAGTGGTGCTGTGTGAAAAGGCCTGTAAAGACAGCAAAAGCTGTGATATAAATTAGGCAGATAGTGAGATGAGAAAATTTTTCCTCTTTTTACCCCCTTAACTGATTGCTGGGAAACAGCATTCCAGGATCTGGGGAGTTCTAGGAAACCATTTTTATTTTCAATAGGAAATGGAATTGTTCCAAAATAGGTCAGCCTTTATCCGATAAGGCAATGGAAATTATCATTTCCAAGCAATATGCCATTCAAGTTGTAGGGATCTGTTTTGGAAGACAGCACAGGAGAAAAAAATAATCCTCAATAAGGGTGATCTTACTCTCTTCTGAATTTGAACAAAAATAAGAACATCAATCCAATCCTTTTAATTTCAAATAATAATCATTCTTTGGAAGCGTTGTAGAAAATCTTGACTAGCTCAGACTCCAAATCAATGCTTGCATTTCTGTTTCCTAACATTGCAACCTAAATGGCTTTTGTGATCCCAAAAGGAGAAGAGAAAAGGGGGTGGGGGGAGAAGGGGAGAGAAATTGAATGAAGATGTTGAAAAATATAATTTCTCAATAATGCCCATTAACCACAGGGGTCATTGTGGCAAAAAGAACAGGGTAAGAAATCCACTAAAAGCTCCAGTCTATTGGATGTTGTGACTGACAGCCTTTTCACCGAACAGCTACAAATGGAACTAATGGTTTAAACTTGTTAGCTATTGTCAGAGGCTCCAATTCTCAAGTCAGCTATGGATGCTATGGCAGAAATCAATAAGGCATCACTTACAGGTTGAACTGCCAGACCATACAGCTTGCCTGAAGAGAAATGCTCCTTATATTCTGATCCTCTTGATGAAAGAAGTCTGTTGAATTTATAGGAAGTCCGGCTGTACACTCTTGCTAAAACAATTAACTCTTTTAGCACATTAAGCAATGCTAGACAAGAATTGTGTCTAGGTGTGTGTGTGTGTGTTGGTGTTGGTATATGTATTTACCTGCATATTAGGGTGGAGGAAAAAAAGTTTGTGTGAAATAAACTGAGATATACAGTTTCACTTGGTAGAATTCTTTCTTCATGCGCCTCTCATGTTATATATTCCAGATAACACAGGTGCTAATATTGGATTGCTGTCTCCCTGCTTTTGGTATATGTTATTTTTTGTTACATTTTCTTTGGAATAAAGTTTTGAAATGTAAAGACATTGTCCCTGTTCCTAACAGCTCAAAGTAATTCATAAATCATTAGTGTGACTGAATCCCATAATTATAAAACTCAAGAGAATAAATATATCCAATGGAGGTTTCCTTTTTTTCCCCTACTGGTTCTATGAGAGTGCGTGCTTTGCGTGTGTGCACAGGGCTCAAAGACTGTTGTCTGTGACAATGCTGGTGAGATGAGTTGCTTTTTAGCTCAGCTGAGACACAACAATCTGCTCTGCCGCACAAATCAGCTGAGCTAAAAAAACAAGGGAATATAGGAGAGGTAACAGTGGGGTGGGATGGCGGGGCCAGCCAGAGGTGGTATTTGCGGTTCTCCAAACTACTCAAAATTTCCTTTACTGGTATGCCAGAACTGGTCCAAACTGCTGAATACCATTTCTGACTATATCCTTCCTTCCTTCCTTCCTTCCTTCCTTCCTTCCTTCCTTCCTTCCTTCCTTCCTTCCTTCCTTCCTTCCTTCCTTCCTTCCTTCCTTCCTCCCTCCCTCCCTCCCTCCCTCCCTCTCTCCCTCCCTCTCTTTCTAAAACTAAAAATAAAAATTGTGGCTCTAATTGTATGATTAAAAGTCTGCCTGGTTTGACATGCACAACGATTGCAATACACATCAAAAGTAGGCAGGGCATTAATTGTGTCATCATTTTCACATTTTAAATATCCCACCCCTCCCTTTCAAAGATTTGCTGTCATCCTTTCATTCCCCATATTGCCTAGAGATGGACCAATTAGCTTAAAAACACTCTATATCACCATGGCATGTTCTGCAATTCTCTTCCACCTACACATTTCTTTTAAAGACAAATATCCTCAATGTATATATTTTTGCATATAACTTTAAACACATTTAAAAAAAAAATGTTGCAGACTCCTGTGACCATATTTTTGAGTAGAGAATTATGGAAGTTTGTGAGAAGCTTTCATTACTGCCAGCCGATGCTTTTACCACAAAAGCTATTTTGGGAAATCACACTACTCAGTAGTAACTGTTCCCCCTGAAATCTGAACTGGTATCCCATACCTCTCTCATGTCTCTTTTTCACTTTTATAAAATAATGGAGGAGATTTGACTTATTGTCTGCTGTCATCTAAGACTCTTTTTGAGAAAACCCTGATTTTAACTTGATACAACAAACTACCAGGCAGAAGAATGACAGGAGAATGGACATCAGAAGTGAACAATTGTTATACAGACCCAGGTCCATTTTTTGTATGATAGTTAGATAAAAGAAGAGGAGTATGAATAGAAAGAAGCACTAAGAATAACCTTTTAGTTGTGAAGGAGAGGTTGGTCTTTTATTTTTTTAACCGATAAGCATCAAGAAGGGCTAGTTAAAGAAAACAACTAGGCAAAAATAGCTTTCAAAGGAAAAAAATCCTTCAGGCAATCAACATGTTAAAAAAACTTGCCTAAATAAATATCAGAATCATTCCTAGCCTGCAAGGATAAAACTAGTCCAAAAGGAGAGATTTCATCTTGTTTCTCAGAGACTTGTATTGTAGTTTGGGGAATAAAAAGATGGGATAAGAAACAAGAAAAAACCATGCTCATATCCTAAGAAGGTCAGATACAATGAAATGTTTTATATTCCACATCAATTGCTAAAGTAAGGAAATTCACAGTGATTTTAAAGATCAGGAATTGTTTATGACAGTCCTTTCATCTTTTCCCTTCCCATATACTTCCTATGGTAAGTCACTTCATTCTGTTGCATTGGACAAGCAGGTTTGAGAGCATACCAAATAGAATTCATCTACCTACTTTATTTATTTTTGGAACATATTTTTCTCTGAGAGTGTGGTGCAAAAAGCGGTGTGCATCTCTTGTCATTTTATAATTATTTAATACTAATAGCCCGTTGAGATTGGTTAAAAATAATCATAATAATTAGTAAAAGGATGTGGCAGTACCTGAACAGAAGAGAAAGAACAGAAGAGAAAGAACTGGAGAAAGGCACAAAATATAAAGATCTGCAAAGAAAAAAATACAATTGCGGCAAAAGAAAGCAAAGGTAGCACCAAGAGTAATAGTTGTCTTGGGTACAATCCCCAAACAACTGGAGCACTACTTGAGCCTCATTGGCATTGACTCATTCACCATCAGTCAATTGCAAAAGGCAGCTTTACTCAGAATAGATTGCATCTTGCGATGAAACCTTTAACACCATCAAGCAGCAACATCTGTCCATCCCAGCTCCTTCGGAAGGACTCAATAGGTGGATAAAAATGTCAAATCTGGTCTGAACATCTGGCTAGCCATAATGTATTAAACTTATATGCTTCTCAGCTCCCAATGATTCTGGGTGGCTAATTACCCACTGAGGAGCTGAAGTAGAAATTTCCATTCCACTAACATTCAGCATCTACATTACAACTGGCTCTTATTGAGTCTCTCAAGTGCGTGAACAGTAAAAATGAAAGAGATTAATAATGGGATTAATGCCATCCTATTGGGATGGAAAAACAAATAGGTATCTTTATTTGAAGAGAAGAAAAAGAAACACAGCATTGAACGTTCTCAGTCAATGTTGCAGTGCTAGTGAAACGCTCTACTTCCTAGCTTCAGCAGACAACATAGCAAGTTATCTTACCTGTAGGCAGAGTTCTGCTCCATGAAGCTCTTTATTAACTATGTGCAAATGAGGCAACCCATGGTTAGTAGTCTATATATATGGTTCTCAAAGGACCCAAAGATCGTATCACCCAAATTTGCCTGCAATCTTCCAAATCATATCAATGCCCTGTTTACCATACATATTTGCAAATAAGTAAAGAATTGTGGAAGCCAAAATACACTTCTAAAAATTGGGTTGAGCTTACTCTAGGCTTATCCGTGAGTATATATGGTAATACTTTACAAAAGTATCTGTATGTGCCATATATCTTCTTGTATAAGCCCATCCATAGATAAGCTGGTTCTTGAGTTTTTAATCAAAATGCCATGAAAATAGATAACCTGTGGATTACCCACGGGTAAGTGAATTGTGAAAATTAAAACGTACAAAAATATTGAGGGTCAGTTTATCCATGGATGGCACATTTGGTTAAAAATTCAAGGCTCAGCATATCTGCAGATGGGCCTATACGTGAACATATGTAGCAAATTAAAAACAGCTTTAATTCAAGAAAAACAATTATGCTCCTGCCATCTCTGATTCTACTGCATTATTGTCTTTTCCCTCTAACCCCTGGGTGCCTAAGAAATGACAGATGTGAGCATCACACACAAAATATTTGCATATCCTTGATCTACTTCAGTGAATAGCAATCTTAAGAAGCATGGACTTCAGCTTCCAGAATTCAAAATGAGTAGTTCACCCAATGTGATGTTTGGGGAATTCTGGGAATTGAAGTCCACACATCTTAAGGTTGGCAAGGTTGAGAATGCCTGGTCTATATGCTGATTAGCAACTATTCCCAAGGAATTCAGAGAGACATTTTTGCAAACTTCAGAGAAAATGACAAATATTCTTAACAGTACTTATATGAAATATTGTCTATCATTTAGTTTCAAGTTCTCTATGAAAGCACAATTAAACTAAGCAGAAAACTTAGTAATTTGGTGCTGTTCTTTACACAAGCTTTTCAGGTGTGACATATGTACTAAACAGCTTTGCGTTAGAGGTAGGTAAGAGGTTGCCTTGTTTATATAAAATTGCCCTCTGCATTTGCAAGGTTTTTCTTCCCATTGAATTATTTTTCATTTCTATATGGAGAATTGTTTTTCTTAAAATAAAAGTTGGCATGCGGCAAAGCAACACACAAGCTTCTAATATTATGTTTATTTTTAAGAATGTCCCTTAGTCTGAACTGTAACACACAAACTTTTTTAGAAAATAAAAATGATCAATTGCTGAAGCTCAGTGCTAAATAAACAGCATTCTAACTGGGGAAAAAAAGAATAAACCTAAAGGAAAATGGGTGTATTATGAACTATCTCTAACGTAGAGAGGGCCTGCCACATCCTGGTAAATCAGTAATTTGTAACTGGTTTTTTCCCCCATGACAGCCATTCTCTGAATAGGCAAGGTATCCTAGTATTCCTTTTGCCAGACCTCCCAAAATTTATTCTCAAAATGCCAACCAGGTCCAAAAGTTTAGATAATAAAATTAGGGAATTCTAAAAGTGCTCTAATCTCATACCGTTAAGCAATAATAGGAACGATTTCAAATATCTAGAAGAGACAATGTTATCCATCATAGGAACAATTGTGGTTTATCATCACTATGCTTATTAAATAAATTTTGAAGGAACATTATCCATACCAAAACCTAATCCAAGACTGAATTTTAAATATCTAATTGCCTGTCCACCTGATGTTACTCTTAGAAAAATCTTTTCCCCCCACGTTCTGTATTACAGCAAGCTCTCCTGTTACTAACAGCAGAGTGTATAAAACAGTTCAAGAATAAATTTTCTTCATGTTAGGTTTCGACTCCTTTTAAGGGATGGGTGTGATCTGCCACATATCTTCATTTTTTTTAAAAAAAGTCAATGTCCCCATTATTTAATAAATTTTCTCCACAGGTTTACACAAACAGCAGCTTCCCGATGAGGAAGAAGAGCTTTGATTAAATTTAATTACTTTCCCTTGAGGTTTATAGAACAGTGATATCACCACAAAATGACGGCAGCTACAAATCAAGGTAAACAAATATTGGAAATTGATTCCATGCAGATTTTTGGCTGAACAGTATCTCTATAGATTTCTTCCAAGTTGAAAAATATGAAGAATGAGATGGTTTCCTTATTTTTATTCTGTTTCATTTATTCTAAGGGCTAAATACATGCTAAAACAACAACAGGGTTAATTTGTTAAGAAAGGAACTTTTCCTGTTTTTTTAATAAGATGCTGTCATTGGAACATCCAGTAACTTTTCCAATATTATCCAAATCTCTTCAGCAAGCATTGAAATTCAACAAGCATTGATAAAAATTGCAATTAGGTGCAACACTTTGGTTTTTACACACTTCTTTGTTCATTTAGGACTCTTGCTTAATTGTGGCTTTATTGAAGGAGTATCAAACTGGCGGCCCGTGGACTAGATATGTCATGCACAGGCCATGCCCACCCAGGTCTGTAAAGGCAAAAAACATCATACTACATCATGATATGTCACAAGAGGCAATCAAATTTGGCACCTGTGCTTTATTGCTTGTTTGCTAGCGATGCAAAGGAAAAATAGCAATCATCATTATGATGGTAGCAAGAGAAGCAGAAATGTCAATTATAATTTGAGGAAAAACGGGGTGGTAAAAGTGACGAATTCTAGCATATTTTGTTTATATAAGATGAAAGAGTTCTTTGCATATACATTCTCATGAAGTGTCCAACCATCAATCTGACTTTTTCTCAATAAAGAAGTATATTTGCAGCTAAGGGTTCAACTGTGGGATGCTTGATGCTCTCTGAGCTTGGTTGTTTTGTTGCAGATGTTTCATTACCAGACTAAGTAACATCATCAGTGCTAAGCACTCAGAGAACATCAAGGACCTCTGATTCCGTGTTAAAAATTAACCAATTATGGTCAATACATGTCCAGTTGCAGAATTTGCAAGTAAAAATGCACCAAAAACAAACCAAACCATTGTAATAAAATTTAAAATAACCCAGGACCAATATTTTTTCTCATTCTTATGCTGCTTGGACAGGATAACATATGATAATCTAATTCCTCACACTTAAAAAATAAGTTAGTTGGACATAAAGAAAATTGGGGAAATTGCACACCAGTGGTCAATAAAGCTGTGTGGGTTACCATAGCAATTTAACCACTAATTCTCAGGTTTTAATCTGAGAATTAATCACTGTGGCATCAGGATAATATATATCTCAGAGCACCTTCATAGCTTTAAATTTCTGGTCAAACAGCAGAAACCTCAGTGTTTAAAGATTTCAGTCCTGTCAAAAGCATTGGCCAATGAGGAGGCTTCCGTCATTCACAACATCCAAGTTTTCTTGTGTTCCTTACCTTCCTGCTGACAGCTTCAAACATCCCAGGGGATCAGGGGATTCATTCATTCTCATTCTCTCTTTCTCTTTCTCCCTCCCTCCCTCTCTCTCTCCAAAGTATTTTGAGTATTGGGAGAAGCTGGGAGGGGAACAGGAAAATGAAAGGGCTTTATGTGCATGGTTCTGCTCTTCTTTCCTTCCAAAAAAATACTGGCAATTTGTTCAGCTTTTTCCTGTCTTGATAGTATTTAAAAGCATTCAATTAAGATTTTATAATGTGTCCAGTGAGTTAAACCCTCCTATGGTATGAGAAAAAATATTACATATATAAATAAAATACATCAAAGCATTAAAAAGCTATTACACACTCTGAACATAAAATGGCAGAATAATGATGGATCCTGCCATGCAGCAAACATATTCAAAAATATTATCTTCCTGGTAATGAAATGCCATCCGTTTCATTTTAAGCTAAATACATTAGACATATCAGTGGAGTCTGTGCTGACACAGCAGCGAGTTGAAATTGAAAATCTGAAATTATATATATGATTGGACACAGTGTTAAAGTAATTTATAGGAAAAACCACAAATATGCTGGGTCTGCACCTTCTGGTGAACTCATTTTATAGAATCAGATAGAAGAAAACACTACCATTTCTAATATGCAGTTGGAAATGGCAATCCCCAGTGTCCCAATATATATTCTGAAGGGAGAAGATGGGCAGAAGGGTGGGGGTAGAAGAAGAAGAGGAAGAAAACGATGGAGACAGTGGAAGAAATAAAATCCCAGAGAGACTTGATTCAAATTACCACAATTCTGCATAAGCCATCAGGAAAATGGCATTCGTTTTCATCACTCTGACCTAATATGATACAGCAGCTGTAGGAACTGTATTAGGTATCGAGGCAAGTGGGAGATAACAGGGAAACTTTTAGAGCGGGAGATAGAGGCTAATTTTGGTATGACTGCAGAGGCATTATGTCTATTGCTGCTGAGCTTGCAGTGGCAGCAGGGATCATTACGATGATCACCTGATACAGAGGCTGGATCAGAAGGCAGGCTGGGAAGACTGGATGGTCCCACACCTTTATTTTAAAGCTTTCACGGTCTCTTTCCTATTGAGCCTGGGCAGGCCACCCTTATAATGGCATAATCTTTCCAAGAAAAGCCATGATGTTACCAAGGTATGAATCTATGCAGATTTTGTATAAATGTATACAACTGGATTGAGAGAACAGAAGAGTCAGGATTTGAGAAAGCCAGACTAGGCCTAGTTAACTGTTCAAAGACAGAGGTGAGTCTCCTGCAGGATCCTCAGAGCTAGATCCAATTTTGTGATGCATCAGGATTTGGGATGGATTCTACTGAAAGCCAAAATGAAGCATAGATAATATTAAACATCCCATAAACTTTCTCCCTTTCATCAATGCCTGTTGAAACAGTCATTTCATACTCCGATTTCTCCTTAGCCTGAAATTTCACCAATATTCCACCAAATATTTTATTTGTTAAACATTATTAATCTCCCAACCCTTCACAATTTCCTAACCTTTCCCAAATAACATTATTCTTTTTATCTTCCTAAAGTGGAAAGAGCAAACAAAAACAGCCAACACTTCCCAGGTTCTTCTTCAAAGAGATTTCATAAATGATGGCCCAATTCACTTCCTCCATGTCTGTTGCTGTAATTACAGGGTGCAGGGAAATGTTTTTCATCCCTCCCTCCCTCCCTCTCAGTCCTTGAGCTTTCTTTGTTTTACACATCCTGGATTATAAATCAAGTTTATCCAAGATTATGACAGAAAACTTCTCAATTTTCAGCAATCATGATCAAAAGGAGCACAGTAAGATGCAAAATATGGTTGTCATACTCACAAAACCTTCATCTCCTGCTCTGCAGAATCATACAATATATATATATATATATATATATATATATATATATATATATATATATATATATATACTTTGTATTACAACACCCTGTTAAGCCCCAATTAAGGGAGAAAGCATACTGCTTTCTTTTCTGTCTTTCGGCTCATCACCAGAGACCATACCGACAGAAAGCTATTTGTTTCGTTGTCTTTTCTTTTACAGCTCAAAAACCTTACACACACACACACACACATATATATATATATATATATATATATATATATATATATATACTAGTCTCCCTTATTTATTATTTAAAATTATCAGCTTAAAAACCTTACACACACACACACACACACACACACACACACACACACACACACACACATATATATATATATATATATATATATATATATATATATATATGTTTTCTGAGGTTTCTGAAGAACCAAAGATACACACACACAAATATATATATATATACACACACATACACACATACAGTAATTATATATAATGGAATAATCAGTTAAGGACAAACAGTCTTATATAGATTGGCTGGCTTTTTCTTAAGAACATGTGTGGCTGAGGTATTGGCTGTGTGTGTATCTGCCTCCTGTGTTGTAATGACTTGGGTAATGGGCTGTGTGATGACCTTCTGAGTTTTAATCTTCTGACCTCCTGGGTCTTGTGCTATAATCTCCTGGGTCGTAATGACCTGGGTAATGGGCTGTGTGATGACCTGGGTAATGGGCTGTGTGATGACCTCCTAATCTTCTGACCTCCTGGGTCTTGTATTGTAATCTCCTGGGTCATTGGCTGTGTTGCAACATCCTGAGGTTTTGTGTGTAGCCTCCTGAGTTGGTTTGGCTCCGAGTTTGAGGCCTGGCTCTATGTTCATGGCGTGTGTCAGTTTGCTTGGTTTGGGTGTCGGGGTGTGTGGCAGCTGGTGATGCAGCCGTGGTCTGGTTTCTGGATGGTCATCACACAGCCCATTACCCAGGTCATTATGACCCAGGAGATTATAGCACAAGACCCAGGAGGTCACAAGATTAGAACTCAGAAGGTCATCACACAGCCCATTACCCAAGTTGTTACAACACAGGAGGCAGATACACGCACAGCCAATACCTCAGCCACAAATGTTCTTAAGAAAAAGCCAGCCAATCTGCAAACATCAACTCCATCAACCAATCAAGAAATGACAATACAGCCAACCTCCCACCAGTATATATAGGGAAACAGCAGCTCAGATCACGCTTTGTTCGCATAAGCACAAAGCCGAAAGCACCAGCCTGAAGATGGTGAGTGGGATCTCGTCAGAAACGTTGCCCAGATAGTCTCAATCTTACACGGGAAAGACCCAAATACACCAAAACCTGCATACCTGTACCCGTGAAAATCTCCGAAAACAAATATATATGTTTTCAGAGATTTTCGCAGGTATTTGTATGTGGATGTTTGGTTCTTCGGGTTTTCTCCCGCGTAGAATTGGAAATATCTAGGCGACGTTTCATCATCTTCAGGCTTGTGTCTTCGGCCTTGTGCTTCTCAGACAATACATCTCAGACAATATATCATTCTGAGAAGCACAAGGCCGAAGACACAAGCCTGAAGATGATGAATGAGACTTCATCGAAGTCACCTAGATATTTCCAATTCTAATATCATCGAATATCACCTAGATATTTCCAATTCTACGCGGGAGAAAACCCAAAAAACCAAAGATCCACATACAAATACCCGCGAAAACCTCCAAAAACAAATATATACTTTGTGTTACAACACCCTGTTAAGTTTGTGTTACAACACCCTGTTAAGTTTCAACCGAAATAGATCTATCCTAGTCTCCCTTATTTAATTATTTATCAGCTCAAAACCTTACACACACACACACACACACACACACACACACACACACACACACACATAGTATACTTGGAGGATTTTTCCTTCAGTAACATCAGGAGAGTGCGCCATCTAATGAGCTGCCACTCTATGAACAAAAAGCATCATTTGTGAGTTCCCAAAGTCTTGAAAGTATCTGGCAAAACAACTGAAAACTGGCAGAAATTCAAGCAAAATGTCATTCTCTACACAGTGAGAGCTCAGCTGCAGAAAAAGAATATTCATAGAAGCAAGTCTTTTACAGGGAACAGGGTTTCTTATCAGGTACAATAGTTTGCAGCTCTCAAAACATAACAAGTATTCAGTGGTGTAGTGATGAGAGAACTTGAAAAACTCCACATTCCAGAAAGAAAAGAGACTTTTGCAGAGGTGTAAGTTTCCTAAGAAAAAGCAGCGAGACCACATACAAAAGGATTTTCAACTGATTTCAAACTCCTCTAAAGGAGTTTGTGAAGAGTGGTGACTAGTTAGGCAGGGGAATGAGAGAAAGAGTTGTATTCAGCAACATCCTGATCTACAATGAAATTTCCCTCCCTGCAGATAACATCCTAGAGAAAAACACAATGAATGATTCAAAGACTGGACCATTTTCTTTTAGTTGTTTCCATTGGCAGATAAATGAAATGACTCTAGGAGAGTCTATCAGATTCTAAAGAATTAGCCAGGTATTTAACAACAAATAATCCAAGGGCAAAGTCATACTTTCTGATTAGCCCATGACCTGTACAGGCCACTTACCACTTCCTTGGTATAGAAATGGATGGCATTTATTGATTTATTTTATTGATTTATTTTATTTTGTCAAGTGATTATAAGATAACAGGTATAAGCATGGTTATGAATACATGAAATGGATACATATAAAAAGAAAGAAAAAAAAAAGAAAAATAGGACAGGGACGGTAGGCACATTGGTGCGCTTATGCATGCCCCCTACAGACCTCTTAGGAAAGGGGTGAGGTCAATAGTAGACAGTTTAAGGTTAAAGCTTTTGGGGTTTGGGGAAGAAACCACAGAGTCAGGTAGAGTATTCCAGACATTGACCACTCTGTTGCTGAAGTTGTATTTCCTGCAATCAAGTTTGGTGCGGTTTACCTTGAGTTTGTATCTACTGTATGCTCTTGTATTGTTATGGTTGAAGCTGAGCTTTCATTGACAGGTAGGACATTGCAATATATAATTTTATGTACTATACTTAGATCAGACCGAAGGTGGAGTAGTTTTAGGTTGTCTAGGTCTAGAACTTCAAGTCTGGTGGCATAAGGTATTCTGCAACGAGTAGAGGAGTGGAGAACTCTTCTTGTGAAATATTTCTGGACTTTCTCAACTGTATTAATATCAGATACGTAATGCGGATTCCAGACTGATGAACTGTATTCAAGTATTGGTCTAGCAGAGGAGTCTCCAACCTTGGCCCCTTTAAGATTTGTGGACTTCAACTCCCAGAATTCTGGGAGTTGAAGTCCACAGGACTTAAAGGGGCCAAGATTGGAGACCTCTGGTCTAGCAAATGTTTTGTATGCTGTAGTTAGTAGTGTGATATTACCAGAGAAAAAGCTAAGCAGGATTAGGTTAACAACTCTTAATGCCTTTTTGGCTATGTAGTTACAGTGGGCTCTAGCACTTAGATCATTAGAGATGAGTACTCCAAGGTCCTTGACAGAGTTTGGATCATCAACAAGGTTTTGACTATTTAGCTTGTATTTTATTTTCTGATTTTTTTTGCCAATATGTAAGACAGAACATTTATTTGTTGAGATTTGAAGTTGCCATTTGTTTGACCATTCTGATGCATAGTCGAGGTCTTTTTGAAGGGTAGCAGTATTGTCAGTAGTGTTGAATAGCTTTACATCATCAGCGAAAAGAATGCAGTTTTAATTTTTCCTAAAATGGCACAATTTAATGCCAGTGGACATACTATAACTCCTCGCTTCTTTATTATACTTCAAGCATCATACTTAAAGGTAACACATATATTATAGTGAAATACTTTAAAAATCCATCATACATGGTCCAATAAATTGAATTCTTCTTCAGAATTAAATGATTGGCCAGCATGAAAGTTTAATAAAGAAGTGCGACAATCATTCATAATTAAAACAATAGTAACGTTATTCAGAAAGGCATCTCAATCTCTTTAGCCTGAATAATATGGCTAATGCAGGTTTTGTTTGAATTTAGGATAGTATTCTAGCGGATAAAATAGTAACTCTAAGATGCCAGGGTTTAAAATAAAATAAATATGAAAAGGAATGACATACATGCAGATAAACAGGTAAAATCTTTCAGGATATAAGACATGTTTTATTTATAGGAAAAAAGCATATAAAATTGCACAATAGGAATAGTTAACAATGCTGGCTCAAGAAACTCTGCTGCCTGAGGCAGACAGGATAACATTCTTTCTTCATTCCTAAAGAAACCAGATAAAATTAATTCAAGACTTTAGGCAAACATTTGATTTGGGAGGATCCAAAATATTTCTTCTTTCAACAGAGAGTAAAGTTCAGGGAGAAGCAGGCAAAATTAACAGTTCAGTATCATCAATATGCTGATGATACTGAAACAATTATACATCTCCACCCCTAGCCAGACAAGGGTCTTGCTGGATGAGTGTCTGAATGGGAAGAAACTAAACCTTGATAAAACAGAGGGTTATGGATTTTGCCTCCCCTACCCGCCCAGAGGATACTTCATCTTTGACTCTGGATGGAATGGCACTTCTCTGGACTGAGCTGATGCATAATCTGGATTTGTGACTCTTGCTTGAGGAACAGTGGCGGTCATGACCTGGGTGGGCTTTGCACAGATTTGTCTAATGTGCCAATTGAACTTTTTCCTGGACAAGGTGGCTTTGCTCATGTCGTTCATGCTTTGGTCATTTCCTGTTTGGATTACTGCAATGCACATTACATGGGTTGCCCTTGAAGGCCAACCGGAAACTTCAACTGGCCCATAATGCAGCAACATCCAATGTAATGTCCCCCCACCTGGTTTTTCCGTGAAACACCTCTATTGTTTGAACTACACTGGTTTTCAGTTTCTTTCAAGGTGCTAACCATCACTTTTAAAGCTTTGTATGGCACAGATCTGTAGGATCACCTTTCTCTGAGGACATCTACTTGCCTACCAAATCAGATAGATTGGATATGCTCCTAGCCCCACGTCCTAAATATTGCCATCTGATGGGTACTAGGTAGTGTACCTTTTCTGTGGCAGCCTCTTCCCTATAGGATACTTTGCCCCCTGAAGTTTCAGCACTCCTTCACCCTCCAAACCTTCTGTAAAGCTTTAAAATGATGACTCCCCCATCCCCCACTCCCACAGCCAAATTGTTGGGATCAGATTAGATTACTGCATATTAGGAGTTTGGCTTGGCAGCAGGTTTTTGCTTTTAATGTTTTCATGTGTTTAGTTTTGTAGTTTTAATATGGTTTTCTACATTGTTTTAACTGTTGATTAGGAGCCACCCAGAGTTAGAGCAGCCATATAATGTTTTAAATAAACAAATAAACAAATAAACACTCAAATGATAAATAGCCTTATCAGTCCACAGATTTCCTATCTTATTTCTAACATGCCTGAAGAGTTCCAGATTGGGGAAGAGTGGATTAGAAGAAAAATAACTAAAAAAATACTAACAAATATGAAAAGTTTCCTTAGAAGGGAATGTGAGAATCACGTACAAAGTTTTCCACCCCTATTTTATGCATTTCTCTTTTGAGATCAGTGAAACTTTAACTATATTGACCAGGAAGGATTAATCAAATACACTATCACACTAATTTCTATTTTTAGATCTAGCATGATTCATAATCCCATAAAATGCAGGGATCATGGATAATTCTACCCTTTTGCATAAATATCAAGTTATATTATATTTTAAAATAGTTTTAAATAGAGAGTGAGATATTAACTATAAATCAACACTCTAGGAGCAGAGAAAAAATGAACCAAACTAAGAAGAGATTTTAGCAAAATCCTAAACTATAGTTCTATCTAGATGTTTCAAAATTTATAATTTGCTTTATTGCCACAAGAGCTCATTTTAGAGCACTTTTACTTTTTCAATTGAGAAAAAAATTACCATTGGACAACAGCTATATTCTTTCACATATTTAATCTTTTTTGTTATGGTCACTGACCAATATTTTATACAATTGTTCTTAAAAGATACACGATTCAAATTAAAAAGTATAAACATTTCTAACATCAGTAGAATGAAAGAAAATAGTTCACCACAAAGCTATAAAGGCAAATCACAGAATACTAATTAAAAAAACTATTAGTAAAATTAAATTAAAAATTAATAGCAGGATTACATAACTACTTTATGAGTAAGGTACTACATAAGTTGATTATTAAATGCTTAGCTGCTAGGAAGTATATTTATGCATGAATGTATATACATAAAATATATTTGAGTCAGTGATTGGTGAGGAGTACATTGAATTACCACATATACTGGAGCAATACTAAGTATTCAACTATCTGGAGAACCAATTTGGTCTTGTGGTTAAGAGATCAGGTTAGAACAGTGGTGGGATTCAAATTTTTTTTACTACCATTTCTGTGGGCATGGCTTGGTGGGCATGGCAGGGGAAGGATACTGTAAAATCTCCAGTCAGAGGTGGTATTTGCCGGTTCTCATAACTACTTAAAATTTCTGCCACCGGTTCTCCAGAACTGGTCAGAACCTGTTGAATACTACCTCTGGGTTAGAAAGCAGGAAATTGTGAGTTCAAGTCCTGCCTTAGCCATGAAAGCCAGGCAGGTGACTTTGGGTCAGTCATTCTCTCACACCACATTAAGGATCTTGTTGTGAAGAAAATAGGAGGAGGAAGATATATTGGATATGATCACTACGTTGAGTTATCTGTGAAAATAATAAAAGCGAGGTATAAACAAATAGGTTTCCTGCATAGAGTAATGGCATCTGAAAAAAATGGCACCTTCATGGAAATATTAGAGTTCTAGTCTAACAGTAGGAAGCTAATTAAGTCATTCTCAGAACAAGTGAAATTTCTATGAGCAAGTAAAATTTGGAACCAAAGTCTCATTGACTTCTCTTTACATCAAGAAGGGACAAAGGTACTGGTATAAAACTCAATAAAACTAAACCAGTTTGTCAGATGTTATATGGTTTCCATGTAGGCAGAAAGGATAAATGCCTTAAGATACCTTTTTCCAGATTCCTAAGAGGACCACTCTGAGTATCTTGCTTCATTTAGAAATTAGGAGGGTTCCTCTGTATAATGGGCTCCACATACAGTGTGCCAATTTTATTTCTGGCTTAAGGTCTGCTTTTCTGCTGATTCAGGGATGCTATGATCCTTTTAGAAAATGTTTCTGCTTCCTGGAAAAACAAATCAGAGAGATTTGCACCAGTGTGACTTCTCAAGAAAAGCTTTCTGGGTCATGAAATTGCTTGAAATTAGAACCATAGTTTATCCATAATCTCCATGTAGAGCAGAGTGATCAGGTATCTGATATTTATGTTATAAAAATGGGAAATATTTCCTGTTTAATATCACCTGCCCAATGCATTGTAAAGCAATTTTCTTTAGTTTCTCTGAATTTGCAGAACACACTTGTCCCTTTGCCTTGGAAGACCATGAAACTCTAGCCCATATATTTTCTTAGTATATTTATTTTATTGTATCTATTATTTTGTTTTATCTATTATTTTATATTTTATCATTTCATTTATTATTTCCCCCTATAAATTTAGTGACCAATAGATTATACTGACTAATAGATTTCTAATTCTGTGCAGGAAGGAATGGACTTTAATTGGACATAATTTACTAATTAATCAGCAAACACAACCCCAATATGGACTCAAAAGGAAATTATGCCTATTTATTCAGTATGGCTCTTAAAGTTCTCTTTTAGTCACTCTGCATAATGTTGTAGCTTAGAAGAAAACTTACTTTTTCTTACATTTTTGGTCATTGGGAAAATACTTTACAGGTAAACATATCTATTTTACTAGACCTGGAAAAAGTACTTACACTATGAAGAAACTCTGTCTTCTCCATTGAACTGCTCCGAGCATCCATAGGTTGGGAAGTGCTTAGTCTCCTTCACGATAGGTTGAGCTTGATTAATAGGACGCTGGCTCCTCCCCTGTCTGCTTGCCAGAGTTCCCAGTTTTTTGCTCAGCCTCGTGATGGTAGGCAGCTTCCTTGATCGGAGCAGGACAACCCAGGTGAATTGTACACTTGTTAGAGGGGTTTTTTCTCCCAAATTGGCCATAAATTAACATCCTGAGCCTAGCCAGCTGCGATCTTCAGATTGCAGCCGGAGCGATCGTGGGGTGTTTCCGACGCCTTTTAAAAGACCGCGCTGATAAAGCAGCTCTCCTAGGCTTAACTCTCGCATTACTTACAGCCGCATTACTTTTTCCCCTGACTGTTAATGCTCCCTTTGACTAGCCATTTCACAGAACTGGACAGTGATTTCCTTTGATTCCTCCCCAGAGTCTAGGGGTGGGAATGTTGAAGCCATCCACCCCCCCATTAGGCATCGCAGAAGCGCGCCTTCTGCAGCCGTTAAATTTGGAGCCAATTGGCTCTGCGCCAAACAACGTTGGGGACAGTCCGCCATTGTTGGCGCGCGTTTCCCCTGCTACTGGCCTCCCTGACTATCATGAGAGGCTTCTCCACTTAATCCTGCAGACCTTAATTCAAAGTGGTCTGCAGCCTTCTTCTCTCGCTCCGGCTGAGGGAAGGAATTGATCTCTTTGCATTGTGCTCAGGCACCCTTTTCAAGGCTGCCTTTTGTAAAGTGGATTGCCACGGCTCAGGCCTGTGGGATTCCCAAGTTCAACACAACCCTTGACAAGGGGAGTTGTTTTGCCAGTTTGGCTGTATATAGTTTTCATAAATTTATTTAAAAAAAAAATCATTAAAAAAAAATTAAAATAAAAACTATAATACAGGGGAGAGGTCATTATTCAGGTCACCTGTCACCGTGCGGCTGCAGGGACCTGACTGTGCCTTCTGACAACACAATCCTCATATCTATATCTATATCTATATCTATATCTATATCTATATCTATATCTATATCTATATCTATATCTATATCTATATCTATATCTATATCTATATCTATATCTATATCTATATCTATATCTATATCTATATCTATATCTATCTATCTATCTATCTATCTATCTATCTATCTATCTATCTATCTATCTATCTATCTATCTATCTATCTATCTATCTATCTATCTATCTATCTATCTATCTATCTATCTATCTATCTATCTATCTATCTATCTATCTTCTCTGCTCAGTTCCCCAAACAAATTTTTGCTGAAATGGCAGGCAAAGGGGGAGCCAATCTTAGGACCAAAGATAGGTCCCAAAATCTCAGCAAACCTTCCAGGGCCACCGACAAAGACGCCTCCAGGCACCAAAAAGCAATAGAGAGGCAGATTGCCATACACATTAGAGAAAGAGAGGAAGCTTCTCTACCACACAATTTATCCCCTCGAGCTCAGACCCAGGATACTCAAGCACCTCTAGATTTGTCTTTACCATCTTGCCCATCTAGCTTCACCAGACCAGGTACCTCTAACCAGCCCAGGAGTGCCCCAGAAGCTACTTTCACGCCCACAGCAGCTGGCTTGAGACAACAAGAGGTTCTCCCAGAGGAAGTACCTCAAGTGCTGAGATCCTGGATGGAACTGACGATTAGTAGGGGCATTGCAGCTGGCCTTCATCAATCCGACAAGACCAGACAGGTAACGCTGGCCGACGGTGACAACCAATCACTCCGCTCCTTAGATAGGTCGGAATATCACTACCCGCAGGTTCTTTCTCCAACGGGGCCTTCCTTAGTATCTCAGGTTCCTCCGCTTGCTGAGGGTTGTGACGACTTCAATGTGGACCTCTCAATGTGGACCCTCTGGATTCAATTTCCATGCAAGGCAGTAACCTTCCACTGGACACTGAGAACCCAGAAGGGGGTATGTCAGATGATGAAGAGATTCGCCCCGACCAGCCTGTCTTCACGGGACTCTTCCACCCCCAACTCTTTAAATCCCTGCTTTACAAGGCAAGAGCCACAGCCCGCCTTGACAAGCCTCCTCCTACCCAGCTCCAGGAACCTCAAGAGCAGGTTGACGACCTCATCTTCTCGCAACCTTCCACCGCGGTTGAGGTTATCCCTGTCCCCAAAATGTTTTCCAACTTACTCCAAAAACAATGGTCCTCTGCCTCAACTCATCCCCCACCTACAAATTTTGACAAAAAATTTTTTAATCTAGACCCAGAATTTTCCGACCATCTCACCACTCCAGCGGTGGATGACCCTATCATTTCCTTGGCTTCCCCTTTCTCTGTTCCCACGGAATCAGAGGATGCCCTCAGAGCTGAGGACAAAAAAATTGAACTCACACTCAGGAGGGCGCATCTCTCCGATGCCTGGGTGATAAGGGTGGCTACCGCTGCTTCCTTTTTCACCAGAACTTCCCTCAGGTGGCTTCGCCACCTGAAGGACACTATTCCCAGCTCCAATCTCAGAGCCCATCAGGACATTGCCAAGTTGATGGCGGCCGCAGAGTTCTCCGCTGACTCCACCTTCAACTCGGTAAAATTCTCGGCTCGCGCCATGGCCTCGCAAACGGCAGCCTGCCGGTTGTTATGGCTCAAGAATTGGCAGGCGGATTCCAAAAATAAGTAGAAGCTTGCTTCTTACCCAATTTCTGGAAATAAACTGTTTGGCGCTGCTTTGGATCCCTTGTTAATCAAAACAAGGAATAAGAAGAAGATTCTCCCCTCCCTTTTCCGCCGCCCTGACCCAAGACCCTTTCAGCCCTTTCGGAGGAGTTCCTTTCGTCCCGTCTACAGGGGATTGTACACCAATAGGTTTCAAAGGGCTTCAGGCTTCAGAGAGATCCGACAGCCAGAGGGCCCCGACTTCGGGGATAGATCCTGCCGCGGAGTACAGGGGAGGAGATCCTACAGGGGGCCTGGAGGAAAAGGGTTCAGGCGTCCAAGATAGCTGTGGTCAATCCCTTCCCATTGGCGGTCAATTGAGAGGGTTTGCAGACAGCTGGGACTCCATTACTTCGGATGCCTGGGTCCGTGATACGGTTAGAATTGGCCTGGCACTGGAATTCTCTTCTACCCCCCCCCAAATTTTTTTATGAGATGCCCTATCTCCAGAGATCCCATTAAAAGGAACCTTATGGAGACGGTGATTACTCATCTTCTTGAAATCAAAGCCATCCAACCTGTCCCTCCAGATCATCAAGGCCAGGTTTTTACTCCCTTCTTTTTGTCGTTCCCAAGAGTTCGGGGAGATGGAGGGCCATATTAGACCTAAAGCGCTTGAACCGTTCCTTGGTTTATCGCAAATTTAAAATGAACACATTGCAGTCCATTCTTCTTGGAGTAAGGGAAGGAGATTTTTTATCATCCATAGACTTGACAGAAGCATACCTACACATTCCAATTCGGCCTTCTCATTTCAAATTTCTCAGGTTTTGTTACAATAACAGGCTTTTTGAGTACGTAGTCTTACCTTTTGGTTTATCATCCGCCCCGAGGACTTTTACAAAGGTCTTGGCTGTTGTGGCCGCTCACTTACGAAGTCTCTCCGTCCGGCTACATTGTTATTTGGATGATATTTTACTGTTATCCTCTTCCGTTGATCAGGCGGAATTGGATTTGCAACTAACTCTCCAGGTTCTCCAGCGTCAAGGTTTTTCAATCAATTGGGCGAAGAGCAATTTGGTTCCTTCTACACGATTGCCCCACTTGGGAGCCATAATTGACACAGTTCAGGGATGAGTTTTCCTCTCTCCTGAGAGACTGGAAAGCATCCGCTCCTTAGCCCACAATGTCAGAACTCAGAAACGAGTTCCCCTTGCTGATTTGTCCAAACTCTTAGGGAAAATGATCTCCTCCATCTCTATCATTCCTTGGGCTCGGTTCCATACCGGATCACTACAATGGTTTTTACTTCCTTACCAAAGATCAGGGCGAAGCAATTCCAGGCTCAAGGTGCTGGTCCCGACAAGTGTTCTTCTCTCCCTTTATTGGTGGACCGTTCTGACTATCAACAAAGGCTTCCTTCTGAAAGACCCCCACAGACTCACCATCACTACAGATGCCAATCTGTCCGGCTGGGGCACCCACTTCCAGAACGTATCGACCCAAAGACTGTGGTCAGTATCCGACCAACTACACAACATCAACTGGTTGGAGCTCAGAGCGGTTCATTTGGCGCTTCGCAACCTCCTCCCCCACGTGCGCATGGCTCATATTCTCATTCTCACAGACAATGTCACAACCAAGGCCCACATCAACAGGCAAGGGGGCACATGTTCCAGACTGCTAATGCAAGAATCAGAGAGGTTGTTCCGTTGGGCGGAAAGGAATTTGAGCTCCATCGTAGCAGAACACATTTCCGGGATGGCAAACACGACAGCCGACTGGCTGAGCAGGGCCACGGTCAACCAGTCGGAGTGGCGCCTGCATCCAGATCTTTTCCAGGAGATAGTTTGCAGGTTCGGTCTCCTGCTGGTGGATCTGTTTGCCTCTCCCCAAAATACACAGCTCGCCAGGTTCATTTCGAGGTATTCAACTCAGGGGGCGGAGAACTTCGACACCCTCCGTTGCCGATGGCCCCAGGGCCTTCTTTACGCATTTCCACCATTTCCTCTGATACCCAAAGTAATCCGCAAGCTGTTAGAGGAGAGATCGGAGTTGATCTTGCTAGCTCCACACTGGCCCAGGAGAACGTGGTTTGCGGACCTCAAGAAATTGTCCATAGTCGATCCTTGGAGAATCCCACCTCGCAAGGTTCACCTTACACAGGGACCGGTCTAGCACCCCGAACCTCAATGGTTACAACTAACTGCCTGGAGGTTGAGCGGCGACATCTAACCCAAGAAGATTTTTCTGACCGAGTGATTGCCACCATTCAAGCGGCCAGACGTCCGTCCACGAATTGCATATACAATGCTACATGGACCATTTTCCACAAATGGTGCACCAAACTCAGGATAGATCCGTGCTCGGCATCCCCAGCACAGGTTTTGGAATTTCTGCAGGATGGACTAGATAGGGGGCTGTCCGCAAACACCATAAAGAGATAAGTGGCGGCCATTGCTTCAGTAGTAAGGTGGGCCGGTCTTTCCTCTATCTCTCATTACCCAAGGATAAAGAGTTTCCTGAAAGGAGCAATAAATCTCCGCCCTCCCACGATCCACCGCTATCCCACCTGGGATCTCAATAAGGTACTCTCCGCTCTCACTGGCAGCCCATTTGAACCCCTCAGAATGACGAGCCTCTGTTATCTCACCTACAAGGTGGTATTTTTAGTAGCAGTTACATCAGCCCGACGCATCTCAGAAATAGCAGCATTGTCGGTCCGCAAGGACCTCTGTATTTTCCATGCGGACAGAGTGGTGCTTCGACCCGATCCAACGTTCACTCCTAAAGTAAACTCGACCTTTCATAGAGCACAGGAGCTAATTCTCCCGAATTTCTGTCCAAACCCTTCTCGGGGCCTGGAGCACCAATGGCATCGCCTGGACGTCCACAGGGCCATCCGCATCTACATTCACAGAACGGCTTCCTTCCGAAAGACAGAGGCCTGGTTCGTATCCTTTCAACCCTCCACTCAAGGCCAAAAGGTCTCACCATCAACTATTGGCAGATGGTTGAGAGCCACAATCGCCAAGGCGTATGAATCCAGCTCATTACAGGTGCCATTCCACTAGGAGTTCGGCAACTTCGGCAGCGTGGACCACACAGGCTCCTATTACTGAAATTTGTAGGGCAGCTACATGGGCTTCTCCCTCGCCCTTTATTCGGCATTACAAAATTGATACATTTGCCTCCGCTGGGGCCTCCTTTGGCAGGAGGGTGTTGCAACAAGTCCATTCTGACAGAGAGGGAGTTCCAAATCAGATGGACTCCCTCCCGTAGGACAGCCAAGCTTTGGTATGTCCCAACCTACGGATGCTCGGAGCAGCTCAATGGAGAAAGGGCGTTGGTACTTACTTGATACGCCCGTTTTCGGTGAGCTGCGACGAGCATCCATCCCCTCCCAATGTCCGTCTGTTTGTTCCTGCTCCGACCAACGATATAGTTGTGGTTGAATTATCATTTAAAGTAAACTTACATCCTGTGGGAGGGTTCACCTCCTCGGCTTCGTCAAAAAACTGGGGACTCTGGCAAGCAGACAGGGGAGGAGCCAGCGTCCTATTCATCAAGCTCAGCCTATCGTGAAGGAGACTAAGCACTTCCCAACCTACGGATGCTCATCGCAGCTCACCGAGAACGGGCGTATCAGGTAAGTACCAATGCCCTTTCTCCCTATAAATCTTGATCCAGAAGAATGTCTTTCCCATTTATTGCCAACCTGTCAAAAGTTGAAATATCAAACTTGTAAGCAGCTTTAAAGAAAAAATACAGTAGAATTATACATTGTATAGCTATAACGGTATTGTATATAACTATACAATACAGTGTGTGTGTGTGTGTGTGTGTGTGTGTGTGTGTGTGTGTGTGTGTAATTAAAAATTGTATTGTTTTTCATGGATAAGGAAGATATATAGCACTCCCTCATTTAAAAAAAAATCAGCAAAAATAACCTAGATTACCTTTTCCCTATTTGAGGCTGTACAGATTTGTGGAATCACAGGTTCCATTTTCCTCCAATTATGTCTATTGTATCTATACAGCCAGAAATAGACACACAGTGGGTTATTTTTAGCCTGCCATAGGCTGGCTATTCTAATCAGAGCCCTTACATAATTCCATTGACAAAACAGACACAACATAAAAATGGAAGAAGGAAACAAAAAGGCCAAAACACATTCCCTCCAGCAGCTGACATGCAGATAAGCAAGGACTAACCATGACAAATATTCATGCAGAAAACAATACCCCAATTAAAGAATGACAAGAGAGAAAGTTACACGTCTACCAACAATGGAAGACCAAGCTACTGTACTGTACAAACCCAACACTCACTCATACTGATTATGTTATCTAGCAAGCAAACAACCAAGCTCAGAGAAGATTAATGTATTTTTCAGACTGTTTAGCTGGAGCTAGAATTTATAATTCCTTTCCTGGAAATACAAACAAAATGAAAAACAAAACAGGTTTGTCAAAATATTGTGTGAGCTCTACCACACAGTGATTCCATGAAGTCTCTGCAATTGTACATATATTTGCCCATTCCATAATACTAGTTATTGTTGCGAGACCCAGAATGCTCAGCTTCTTGGCAACCTTCCACACTCAATTTCTTTGCTTTAGGGAGCAACCTATTTGCATTTTCTCTCAATTGCCTGACACTGCCCTCCATTTTAAGTTTTTTTCCCCATTCATTCACTCCATTTTTGAATAGAAACCATGAAATAGGAATAAAATAGAATTTTGGATCTGAGTTAACATGTTTCACAAAGACTAATGATGTGATACAGGAAGGATCTTGAGACATCTCTGCATTTGGTAATAATTTTAAAACTCAAACTTCCCTTGTGACTAGTTCATTATCAGTAAGAATGCTGTTATAAAATTGAAAAATAACACACACACACACACACACACACACACACACATATGGAGAGAGAGAGAGAAAGAGAGAGAGAGAGACAGAGACAGAGATTAGACAATCCATGACTTGTTGGATCATCATTTTGGAAATATATCCTTATTAGATGCCTCAATGTCTTCAACATTGACAGAGCTTCCATTGTACTGCCTTCACTAGAAAAAGTTTTAAACATTTGGGAGATAATCTGGGATGTATCTGCCTTGAAAATAGTCTGAGTTGCTGATAAAAATATATGATGCATTTATGTTCTTATAGTTATACCTCATCTGTTCTAATCTTGGTATAAGTCAGAAATTAAGAACAAGGAGCTGCTGATCAGAAATTTCTATCTTTCACCTACTGGAAAGATAAAAAACCAGTAGATTGTGGAAGTTAGTTCTCAAACTAACTGAAGTGAAGAAGGAAACTGGAGAAAATCTGTTGGTTATTCAAAACAAAGGAGAAATGGAATCAGAAAGAGAGAACCAAATTGTGCGTTTCATAGGGAAGAAGAAAAAAAGAAACATGTGAAGGGTTGAACATAACGTATATATAACCAGTTATATATTTAATTAGAATGCTGAAATTCTTGAGATTCCTAACATTCTTCAATAAATATCATACATTCTTGGATTTTTTGTGACTTTACCTAAGTAATTCAGGTCTTTTCCATTTAGAGAAGACTGATAGAGCTATAAGAAAAATGTGAAAAGAAATTTAAACACTGTGAATCAAGATTATCAAGTGTGTGGTTTAATTGAAATACACGAGAACCAGGAAGAATAAAGAAAACTCTTATTGGGCTTAAAATACGACTGAACAAATCAGTCAATTTTATTTCCTTTGACATTCTTGTTTTGTTAAATTCAAGTTCATTGTCCTCTTTGTTAAGAAATGTTTGTGTATGCAAGGAGTTTGGTGTTAGCATTTCCAAATGAAATGAAAAATATTTTGCCCCTTTTCACTGGCCAAATTCAATCAATGCAGCATGGAAAGGCCATATTGCAGCTGCTTGCCATGAAGCTATTAAGGACGACAATTTTGCAGAGGAAATAAAAAATAATTCAGTGATACATACCAAGATTAAATCTTGTAGATCTCTGTCTGGATAGATGATTCAGTTTGGTTTTCCTAAAAATCTGAGTATGAAAAAATGCCTTACATTTCACGTCTGTGGAGATATTTGTACATTTTGGTAAATTCTTTGTGAAAAAGACGCTGACAACATTTGAACCCACTGAGTTCAAAGATGGGCAGAAGCTCTGAAATGGTGCTATGAAATGTGATGATATATAATAATGTGGGATATGTCTAAAATGCTACAAAATACCATCAAATAATACTGTCATTGCCTTCCTCCCCACCATACATATTTATATTTTTCTCTTAGTTTCTCTTGGGAATTTGATTTATGGATTTATTTTATAGTTTTTCTTTTTTCTTTTTCTTTTGTAATCTATCAAAATTGTAGAGAGCTGGGCAATATACCTATTGAATTTTTAAAAAGGAAAATTATTCAATGAACTAATTTATTTTTCTTTTCAATAGTCTCATGTATTCATATGTTGGCTTTGCTAAATTTATTTATATATTTATCAGTAGATACACATTGTAATGGTATGAGAATCAGGGCAAAGAGCTACAGTCAGGAGAATGGTTGGCTAAGTAGCAGCTTAGCCCCCAGAAAGAATGTGGATATGGCAAACTCAGGAGGGACCATTCCTAGTGACTTGGGCTGTAAAGGCAAGGTTGGGAGAGAGATGTACTTTGAGAAAATTCTGTTAAAGCAGTAAATTCCCAACCCACAGACTGGTTGCATCATGTGCTAACTATGCCCACATCCATTTTAGTGAAGGGGAAATAAGTCCCAATACATCACTGTGATGACGTGAGTTAGACACCCCTGTGTTAAAGTTACAACTCATATTTCAGAGAGTGCTTGCTTCAGAATATGGTGTCTGCCATCTTGCAACATTATTGGGCATTAGCTGTGTGTTTTTTCTTTTCTTCAAAAAAAGTTGGCATTTCATTAAGCCAGCTTTCTGTAATCTGCTGCCTTCCAGGTGGGTAGGATTTTAATTCTCACTGCTGTATCTAGTGAATATGGATCAGAGGGACTGTGTGAGTTGAAGGCTGGGGAACACTGGGGAACTCCAGTTTAAGGACAGCACTCATGGCCTGACTGCCATTTTATATTCATTACAATGTACCATTCTGTACCATCCCTCAGTAGGGAAGCTATCAAACATGGTAAAGCCTATCTAAATTATCATTTTTCTGTGTGGTGTTCTACCTAAACATGCACTAAAAAAATAACAGTGATTTTGCTTCTTTTCTGATTTAGATGTTCTGTCATTGAGATAAGCTAAAACTGTTACAGGCCATTGGATAAACTTTCAGAAAATAATGCAAATTGATACCAATGAAGAATGGACAAAACAATATCAATATGCTCCACGTTACGTTCACTGCAAAAATGTCATTCTTGTAATTACAGATGCAATGCAGTGGCATGGGCACCGTTAACACCAAAACATTTCTCATGGCATCAAGTTTTGTGTAGAGCAGATAATTTCAGTAGATTATCAACATGCTATTTTAAATTACGATTCATTCACATATTGGTGGAATGAGTGGATAGAGATTTAAAACAGCTAAGTCAAAAGAAAGAGAAATGTGAAAAGAACAGGCTGTGATAATTACTTATTAACAAAGGCCATGTACAAACAGTTATTAAGTGATAACATTGCCGTTCTTACACTAGTAAGCTGCTTAACACTTGATGAATGATTTAACAATTAAAAAATCTCTGAGACTGTTTAACTCACAAATATTATTCCTGAACTGTTGATGAATTGTATCTGAGCCTTTTCACCTTCACCCCAACCCCTTTTCATGTAATGAAAAAGAGCCAAATGTTATAGCAACTCCATCCGCATGAAAAGGCTCTTAGAATGCTTTTAAGTCAGTCTCCAACTCTTGGTGACTAGTGGACTAACTTTACTTACTTTGGGAATGTTTTTCATTTTCTAGAGCAGCCTAATGTGCTCTAAGTATGGAAGGTCAGGAAACAGACACTATTGTTATTATTGTTATTGTTGTAGGGCAGGGATGGGAAATGATGGCCCTTTCATGGCTTGTAGATTTTAACTCCCAGAATTCCTGAACCAGTCATGCTGGCTCAGGAATTCTGGGAGTTGAAGTCCACAAGTCATGAAGGGGCCATCATTCTCTACCTCTGATGTAAGGTATAATAACACCTCTGATGTAAGGTATATTCTCTACCTCTGATGTAAGGTATAATAACAGAAGGTTGAAAGCTTGGCTGAGTTTTTGCCTGTCCCTATTATACCAAGTAGAATCAAGAGATATGTTGAGTCCCTTTCTCATGCCCCCTGCTCTCCTTGAACTGAGTTGTCATTTCTTTCATCTTAATGGCTCTCTTAATTGTTCTTACATTTCTTGGTCAAGGCTGGTCTTGAGCTGCACTGCTCTACAGCTAATCCTCAATTTACAATTGATTGCTTAATGACTATTTGAAATTATAACTGATCAAAAAAGGGGGACTTATGACCCAGTTTTGAATTTCTGATAGTCAGGCCCTCTCCACAGCCATGTGACTGAACTTCAGGTGCTTGGCAACGTGGCCACAATTGCAGCATTTGCAGTGTTCCACAGTCACATGACCATGTTTTACATGTTTTACGGAAAACTGGCATTTACTTACATGATTTTCAGGCAAGGTCCCACCTGAAGCAAACCATTGATTTATCTAATGACCATGGTGTTGCATAAGACCATTGCAAAAAGGTAGTAAAATCAATCTTTTTACAACTATTACAACATATGACTGTATTGGACAGGCTCAATTATGATTGTATATTGAAAACTGTCTGTATATATTCCTTTGATGAAGAATTCCAAACTCTAGGGATAGTTAATGACTACAGTTTAATTTTTTTTACTTCTTTTATTTCACTCCTTTGAGGTGCAGGAATGGGGATTAAGTGGCTGAGAACACTAGGAAAATATTACCATGAATATAAAACAATTGCAAAAGTATTAATAAGAATATGGCATACATCTAAAAATCAGGAATTTAGCCTCTTAAATATTTGTGGAAATAACAGTGCCTTTGTATTCATCTTTTGGGAAATGGATTTCACTTGGTCTAAGCTAATCCTAATAAAATGAGTTTATATGCCACTAAAGATAGATTTACTTTAAAGCTAAGAAATCAGGGAGATAAGGAACAGAAAATGAACATGGTGTCTTTTGTGTCCATCTTTTAGATGTGACAGACTTTAGAGAGCAAACTAACTCAAAGACCCATATTTTCCATTGCATTAAGACTGTATCCCCACTCTTCATCTTGAGCTGGACTTCCATAATCGAACCCTCCCCCAAAAGTATTTGTACAATGTAATCCGGTGTATATCTAATAAAAAAAATGAGACCCTTTAATACTAATCGGATTTACTTTTGGAAAAGGTTGTACGGGATTTTAGTGTTAAAGCATTTTGATTTTCAACTTCTTTTTCAGCCTATTTAATAGTGAAAAAGAAAATTCACTACAATGGCCTCGAATAGTAAACTCAGGTGATGCATGCCAACAGGATTGGTGCATAAAAAGTATTACTGAGAAATGAAGATTAACACAGTGATGCAAACTCTGAAACTTCTTGAAGTTAAAAACAACAATTGCAACCTTTTGATGGAAAAGTGAAGGTTGGATGTGTGGTGGCTGATTGGCTGAAACTAAACAGATTGTCCTGTATCTCAGCTGCCTTCCATAATTCCTCTAATTTGTACAACTAAGGGCTACTTCTTGAAAGCCATTCTTGTTAACTCTTGTAAGCTCTTGTATGGTTTCTGCTTTCTTGTTCAAGATTATAGGGACTGCAAAGAAAAGCAAATATATCATTGATTATTTTTGAGTCTGTGATATCTGTAGGATCTGTAGGATAGAAAGGTCAGCTGTTGCTAGGAGTCCAGAAGGGATGGAATGCAATACAACAGTGGTTTTCAACCTTTTCTTCACCATGTATACCTTTAAATACCTTTTGTGGCCATGGACCATGGCCATAGACCACCAAGATTTAAGTCAATATTTAAATCATAATATTGCAGTCCACCAGACCACAGGTGAGGAACCATTGCAATATAACATACAATTACAATATTGATGTATTTGATGTATTTCATGGAACCAAATATAAATATCTGGAAATAAGAAACTGGACCAATTTACAGGGAATGTTCAGAAATGTTCTATTACAAATATATCTTCTTACTCAAGATGATAAATCAATTAATCATTTTAATTGAACACTTGAATCAGGTGCAAACCTTTGAACTATGTAGCATCTCAAATTCAGAGGCAAAGAAATAACTTCAGAGCCCAGCTATGATTCTCTATATTGGAGGCGTTTATCCCAGCACTGTGCTACAGCTATGGAAGACCAGTTGCATGATGCCAGGAAAAAAGACTTTAAACAGTGTCACTTCTCTCTGAAGCATTTTTGCCTTCAGATATGAAGCATATGGATTCCTGTTAAGAAACAATAGGAAATACAGCATGCAAAATAATTGCAGTGGTAATAAAATGACATGTTCCTCTTATGTTCCTATTTCTAGTCATCTAAAGCTTTATATACATAGTAACTGAACATAGGAACAATAATGAACAATTTCTCCAATTTGTGAAGATGCACTATAATACCATTTAACAACCAGTCATTTATGTTTGTAGCTTGAAAATTCATCTGTGTACAAGAAGAATCCTTATTACAGACCATAGGGATATGGAGATATGTAATTCATTGACATCTCCAGCATCACCTGGTAGAAGATGAAAAACTCACAACTCTTCATAAGTAAAAATCTATACACAAGTGCAGTATATTGCTTAAGGCATAAATTTGAAGGCTATCCCACAACTCAGTATGGAAGTCTTAAAATAACTATTAATAGATCAAACAGAAAAATACACCTCAAACTCTATCTCAAACATCAATGGGTTTTCTAAATATTAATTACTGATGATAGAATTACTTATGTCAATTTATAACACTGAATGGCCTCAAAAATGTATGAAATTTTTCTTCATTATTTAGAAAAGGCATCATTGATATGTTAGGCAGATGCTGGAAGAAAAATAGCTGAAACCCCAGCTCAATATATATTTATTAATTAAAAGAAGGAAATGATGTAAGAAAATAACTAACTGTTATAAGAGACAACATATATGTTTTGAAAAACATTTTCAAAGAATAATATTTCAAATACATCTATTATATTTATCAAAATGTATTACACGAGAAGTAAAATGTGTATTGTAGAGTTTACCCAAGTTCTTGACTTATTTTAAAAGTTGAAAAAAAGGACTATGTCAGTTTTGGAATGGATATCATGCACACTTACAGTTATGTTCATTATTACATATTCTGCTGTTTTTAAAAGGGCTGAGTATATTTTTTATGAAATCATAGGTTACTCAAGTACTAATGGAGGTAACTCAAGTTTACAAATAAATGCTCATGTTTATATTTTGTACTAATATGCTTGCATCAAAAACTTTTCATACCAGAGCCATAAAAATTTGAACTTCATTTACTGCACAGTGGCACTAATTACACCCAAATGGTATATAATTTCAAGACAAATTGCTATGGTATAATTTGAAGGTACTGTAATCAATTGATGTTTCCTGGAAGGTTGGACATTGTTGTTTTCTGAAACACTATGTATGACTATTTGGGTTTTTATTAGGTCATACATACTTCAAGCCAACATGAAAATCAATGGTATACTTATTATGTTTAGGTTCAAAGGGCTTAGCTGTGAGTTCAGATAACAGCCTTACCCTTTTTCTTGTTGATATATGTACGGCATGAGTGAGTGTCTTTTTCTTTTTCTTATTATCTTAAATTGCTTCAAAGCTGTTCTAGAATAAAGTTTGATTTTAGAATGTAGAGGTTCATGGTCTCTCTACTCCCTTTTGGAATAGAAATGGCAAGCAATTATGCCAGAAGATCTCAACTAATGGTTAATTTCTCCTTGGAGCCTTCAAATGTATTAAAGCCAGACTGCAGACTAATTACTTTCCCTGCACATGCATCACCTAGCAACTGGATGAATCTAATAAACTTTGTACTGGACACACAAACACATTTTCTGTCCCTCTTTCTGTCTGTGAGTATGTTCACATGAACAAAGGTATGTGGGGAAAAGCTATAATGTTCCAAAATCTGGGCAAAACATAGATATGGTTCATTGTGGCCTTGATTAGTTATATTTATTTCAGTTGGGTTTCAGATCATTTTTGGAATGAAAATTTCTTTGGTTACTCTGTGGGATAATCATCACAGGAAAAAAGACAAAGAAATGTACCTTTTACTGACCTTTCATAGACTTTGAATACATACCATAACCAGAGGTGGGCTGCTGCTGGTTTGGATTGGTTCGTTCGAACTGGTTGTTCCGATTCTGCGCAGTTCGGAGAACCAGCAAATTGGACCACTGGCTGGCTCTGCCCCATCTATTCTTTGGGCCATTTTCAGACTTTTTCAGGTGAAAAATGGCCTGAAAAATGGCCAAAAAAAGAAAAAAGGCCAGTTTTGGGGCTGTTTTCAGGCTGTTTTCTGGACTGTTTTCAGGCCGTTTTTCAGTCCAAAAATGGCTTGAAAACAGACTGAAAAAAAGCCTGATAACGGCCCCAAAAAGCTGGCTGCAAGAGCAAGAGAAGCCTAGTGAGCCAGACCCAGATGTATCCCAGGTCCCCTTATCCCAGAAGCAGCAACCTTGCACTCTTCCCATTCTTTCCATGGGATCGCCCAGCAACAGAGACAGAGAGGGAGAAGGGAGTGGCATTTCTGTGTGCTTCCATTTCTGTGTGGCACTTTCCCCTGAATGCTAGCAGCCACCACTGACCCCTTTTCCCTCTCCACCTCTGCTGCTGAGCGACCCCGTGTGAAGAAGGGGGATAACAGAGAGGAGAGAGTGTGAGGTTCTGGGATGAGAAGACCCGGGAAGCATCTGGGAAGCACCCAGTTTCTCTTCATCTCACAGCCAGCCTGTTCAGTCTAGCTTGATGGAGGCTTACTTCCCAGGCCCCCACCCATTTTTCCCTGGCCAGACAAGTTAGGCAAAAAGCCAGCCCACACTGGTGCCCAGTGCCACCGACAGCAGGCTTTGAAAGGGCAGTGTGAGCTGCGTTGCCACCTGCATCAAGCTAGACTGGGGAGGGAGAACGTGAACCAGGCAAAGGGGCAAGTGTGGGGTGTCCGCAGCATGCCAGGCCTGAAGCAGTGTGAGTGTGTGTGTGTGTGTGTGTGTGTGTGTGTGTGTGTGTGTGTGAGAGAGAGAGAGATTCAATCCAATCTTGGAGAGTTATATCAGGGCTGGTGGCAGTATACATACACACTCTGTGTGTGTGTGTGTGTGACGCATGTGCACGCACGCATACACACACACACACACACACAGAGGTTGGATCTTTCTTTCCTCCTGCCCCTCCCACTGGAGACCCCTGGATTCCTTCCCCAACCCTGTCTGTCCCATACAGACACCACCCACAAGTGACCTGCCCCCCAGCCACGCCCCCCCCAGTCAGGCATTAGGACAGGGTTATTAAAAAAATTTACTGCCCACCACTGACCATAACAGAACAGATAACAGAACAGATAACAGAACAGATAATCAGAGTTGGAAGGGACCTTGTACGTCATCTAGTCCAACACCCCGCCCAAGCAGGAGACCCTACACCATTTCTGACAAATGGCAGTCCAATCTCTTTTTGAAAGTTTCAAAAAATTGTGGTGCACCCACAACTTCCGAGGGCAAGCTATTCCATTGGTTGATTGTTCTCACTGCCAGAAAGTTTCTCCTTATTTCCAGGTTAAATATCTCCTTGTTCAGTTTCCATCCATTATTCCTTTTCTGGCCTACAGGTGCTTTAGAAAATAGCTTGACCCCTTCCTCCCTATGGCAGCCCCTCAAATATTGGAAGACCACTATCATGTTTCCCCTGGTCCTTCTCTTTACTAGACTAGCCAAGCCCAGTTCCTCCAACTGTTCATTGTATGTTTTAGCCTCCAGTCCCCTAATCATCCTGGTTGCTCTTCTCTGTACTTTTTCTAGAGTCTCAACATCTTTTTATGCTGTGGTGACCAAAACTGGATGCAGTACTCTAGGTGTGGTCTTACTAAGGTTTATAGAGTGATATTAGTACTTCCCTTGATCTTGATTGTATCCCTCTGTTAATAAAACTTAGGATTGCATTAGCCTTTTTGGCTACTGCTGCACACTGCTGGCTCATATTTAGCTGGTTGTCCACTAAGACTCCAAGATCCCTCTCACAGTTACTGCTATTGAGCCTGGTTTCACCCAGTCTATATGTGCACTTTTGGTTTTTCTTGCCGAAGTGTAGGACTTTACTTTTCTCTATATTGAATTTCATTTTGTTAGATATGGCCCAGTGTTCTAGTCTGTCAAGATCCATCTGGATCTTGAGCCTATCTTCTTGGGTATTAGCTATTCCTACCAGCTTAGTATCACCTGCAAATTTAGTAAGCTCCCCTTCTGTTCCCTCATCTAAGTCGTTAATGAAGATATTGAAGAGTACTGGGCCCAAGACGGAACCTTGTGGCACCGTACTGCTTACTTCCCTCCATGTAGACTTAGACCCATTAAGGACTACTCGTTGAGTATGGTTTGCCAGCCAGTTGTGAGTCCATCTAGTGGTGGTGCTATCTATTCCATTTTTTTCTAGCTTACTAAGAAATAGGTTGTGGTCTATTTTGTCGAATGCCTTGCTGAAATCTAAATATATTATGTCCACAGCATTTTGCTGGTCTACTAATTTAGTCACTGTGTTGAAGAATGAAATAAGATTGGTTTGGCATGATCTGTTTTTAACAAACCTATGCTGACTGCTAGTTATTACTTTACTTGTTTCCAGATGTTGGCAGATCTGTTTTTTATTATCTTTTCCAGTATTTTCCTGGGTATTGATGTTAGGCTGATTGGTCTATAGTTTCCTGGGTCTGTTTTGCCCCTTTTTTGAAGATGGGAACCACATCAGCTCTTTTCCAGTCCTCTGGTAGTTCCCAGGATTTTTGAACGATATGGTGCAGTGGTTCTGAGATGACCTCTACCAGCTCCTTTAAAACTCTGGGATGTAATCCATCAGGCCCCGGTGATTTGTTTTCATCAAGATCAGACAGGTGTTCTCTTACTATTTTTTTTTCTTATTTTAACTTTTATTTCTGGTTTGTCTTTTACAGTTATGTTTTTGGTGGGTTGAGCTATAGTTTCTTTGGGCAAGCTTCTCTTAGATCTGGATCTCCTTAGCCTGCTAGAAGGCCAATTCTAAATAATTCAATTTTGATCTTTTTTTTTTTACGAGATGGGGGAACTAGAGACAGAATAGTAGCAAGAATGATACCACAGACCTCTCTGTTTTATAACCTTACACAGGATTGGGTGTGAGAATGGAATCTAGGGAATGAAAAAATGGCCAGTTAAAAGAATAACTGAGTTGGAAGGGACTTTAGTCCCTGCTCAAGCAAGAAATCCTATACCATTTCAGACAAATGGTCGTCCAATTTCTTCTTAAAAACTTCTAGTTTTGGAGCACCCACAATTTCTGGAGAGGCAAATTGTTCCACTCATGTTCTGTCAGGAAATTTCTCCTTTGTTCTAGGTTGGTTTTCTCCTTGATTAGTTTCCATCCATTGTTTTCTGTCCTGCTTTCAGGTGCTTTGGAAAATAGGTTGACCCCCCCCCCTCTTCTTTATGATAGCCCCTGAGATATTGGAACACTGTTATCATGTCACTCCTAATCCTTCTTTTCATTAGACTAGACCTACCCAATTCCAGCAACTGTTCTTTATATGTTTTGGCCTCCTGACCCTTAATCATCATTTTTGCTCTTCTCTGTAACCTTTCTATAGTTGCAACATCTTTTTACATCATGGCAACTAAAACTGGATGCTGTATTCCAGTGTGATCTTGATTCTATCCCTCTGTTAATGAAGCCTAGGGCTGCATTGGCTTTTTTGCCTGCTGCAGCATACTGTTGGCTCATAGTTAAATGATTGTCCACTAGCATTCCAAGACCCCTCTCATGGTTACCATTATTGAGCCAGGTGCTATCTATTCTATACCTGTGCTTTTGAATTTTTTTTTTTTTTGCCTAGATGTAGAAGCTTACTTTTTTCTCCATTGAATTTCATTTTGTTCGTTACTAAATTAGGCCATTGGGAGTACAGGAGATTCAGAAACAGGGTGCCTGGGGCCTACATGGGGTCTGTAGAGTAGGAGTGCTCAGCTGTAAACTATATTTCCGTGCTGGGCACGGAAATAATTGCTAGACTCCAATTGCCTCTGAAATGAATGGCTATTTCTAAAAAATAAGCTGTGTAACTGTTTAATCTCCTGACAGACCTGATTCAGAGTGTTGTCAAATTCTCTTTCTCCCACACTGTTTAATATCTACATGAAATCAGTGAGAGAGGTAAAATGGAAATAACACCTGCTTCACTTTTTTTTCTCTCCCATCAAATGGAAATGAGATTGTGCTTGAGTATGGTTAAATACCGTATAAAAGCAAATTAAATGAAATTCATAAAAAACCTAAAATATCATAGACTCATCTGGTTAAATGATGTCCCAGCTCTTCTAGATGGGGTCACAAGTGCTATAAAAGGTTATGTTTACATGCTGGAAATGCTTATTGATCCAGCATTGTCATGGATAATATTTCAGTCACAATCCTAACTACGAAGGATAGTTTGGCCACAAATATTCTCCCATTAGCATTCTTCCAATGCAATCTTATACATAATATCTCCATTTGGTCCGAAAGTGCTGCAACTTTTCATCAGGAGAATTTTTGTAGACATTATTTATTTTTATTTGTCAACTAGGTGGACTTCCTGGGCATTTCTGGGAACTAATCCTGTTTTTACTTTTTAAAACCCTAAATATTTATGGGAAAGTTATACTTGCTTCATTGACTAATTGATTGATTGATTCATCATCCAATTCCAGACTGATTTGGGCAGCTCACAAAAGAAGGCGATACAAAAATAACAATCTAATAAAACAGGAAGTGGTTGTTCTCACACTGGTGCTGTACAAATCTTAACTCTTTTCTAGATCTAAGTACTTTCTCCAAATAACATTTGTTGAATGATGATTCAGGAGAGTTCCCCAGAAGACTATCCAGCATTTTAAAATGTATCTGAATAAGTCGTAGTGGAGGGCTACCCAATCCTTTTAAAAGATCCATTTCTTTTGTGAGTCACCCAGAGAACTTTGATTGTGGATCCACTATTCAAACCCAGTCAATAATGTGTAAGCAACATGTAACTCTTAATCACACAAAAATGTAAACTTCTTTATTCTCTTACTTGTGTTCCTATTAAGAAAAAATTTACAGAGAAATGCTTTCTCTTAATTATTTTCTATATTTAGTATTTTATTAATTTCAGACTATCTTACCATGTTTCAGCGTAGGCTAGTTTTAAACTGAAAGGTGCTTTCAGGTCTGTTTCTTGCATTCTGCTAACCTTTTCTTATTTCTCCACGCTACACCACAAGAAGCATGTGACTGTCTTCTCTGCTTTCAGTATCTTGTTTCCAGCATGGACAGACAGGTAATAACCATTCAGCTGTGCCATTACCTCTTCTAAAAACTATTATCAGAATAGTCATTATACATAATGGAGATTATTATAGGCAGCTTGAGAGATTTTTTTTAGATACATCAGCACAGAAATAGGTGGCCCTTTTTAGCCTTAGATATTGATAGAAATAATACCAGGGCACAATATATAAGGCAAGTGTTTTACCTGAATGTTGTCAGCAACGAATGCACTCAGTACTAGTTTACACAGTTAAATTATATTTATTCAACAGATATATTTATCATTAGTTTGAAGGGGGGGGGGGAATCAGAATCCTAGTGCTAATTGTTCCAGTACAGAAATAATGTAACAATTGAACCTGTAGCTTTTTGTTCAATTATATGGGCTACTAGTAATAGTATGAAGCATTGCTTTTTATAACCAGAAGCATTAACCTTTCCAAGAATATCCATCTTATGCCACCATTATCTTGTTTGTCTTGTTAAAGTTCTACATTGGTTTTCCATAAAATATAAGGCACCTACACCTTATTTTTAATATTCTTCACTTTCAGATTACTTTCCTTATGAGCTCAGCTCTCCCTCTAGAAAGATATCAGCTCTCACTCATTCTCTGTTTCAATCAACTAGTTTTTCTCTATTTACTAGATTGATTTTTCCCTTTTCTTTCAGGCTTCTGACCCAACTCAGACTTTGTTAGAATAACTGCTTCCCTGCCCTTGCCTCTCCCCTTCATCACACTATTGCTACATATTGGAAACTGCTAATCCTTTGTGAATTGTATGTGATGCTTATCACCCATTGGTACTAGATAAATATTTAGTAGCCGGATTCATTCTGTTGGCATCTCTGCTTTTTGTCACAAATTAATTTACAAAGCAATCATTTTCACTTCATAAATTTTCTACCGGGCCTGTGGACTTGCTGTTCTACATCCAGTCTTCCTCTATTTCCCCTCCCTGAACAACTGTATCTACGCCCTCTTCTTCAAGAGACCTAGTGCCAGCAGAAAATCTAGATACAGATCTATTGCTGGTGAAGCTGAGCTTATTTACCTCACCTTTTTATTTTATTGAAATAGGTAAGACCAAGTGTAACACTCTTTAACCCCCATAGAACAGGACTCTCCAACTTTGGCAACTTTAAGACTTGTGGACTTTAACTCTCAGCAAAGATGGCTGAGGAATTCTGAGAATTGAAGTCCACAAGTCTTAAAGTTGGCAAGGTTGGAGACTCCAGCCCCAGAAAACACTGCCATATAAGGCTTGCTGAGAAGAATCTTCACCTAGGATCCTTCCAACCTGCAGCCAACTCAGCTTTTGTAACTGTTTTGTCTTTTACAAAAGAGCTTCATCTTTTTAAGGAGACACGTGCAGAGGCGTCATTCTGGTGATCCCTCATTGTATCCTTGGTTCAGGTGCTGATATGAGGATTAACTGCTTATCATTTGACATCTCCTTCATCAAGCCAACATGTTTGGAGATGGTTCTGGAGAGTGTTTAGTAGAAATGAAACAAATAAAATCACTCAAGCTTTTCACAAACCCTGATAGCTGGCTGACACTTTACTGCTTCCTCCAATTTTGTATTGGCTTTTTTCTGTACGGGTCCCAGCCATAAAGAGAAACTCTTGTCCTTAATTGTGATGACCAACTGAATTTACCAAAAGTTACTAGACTAAAAGTTACTAGCTTTGTCTGCAAAGGAAATAATAGGCGTCAGAAATCAAACCATTGTCTTTTATTAGAATTCGTTATATAGCACTGGCTGAAAGTTGCACAGTACAATTTATCCTTTAATTTAAACAATAACAACAACAATAGACACACATGGACAGTGTTGTTCACTAAATTAAATAATTGGTTTTGCTTTCACTGCCAGAGCAAATTGCTTTTAAAACATGCCATTTTTGTCTGCAGGGATTAATTTAGATTTTAATTTAAGGCTTAGGACAGTCCATCTTTCTTGAGTCCTACTAGCCAATTGAGTTGATTTTCCTATGCAATAGCACCCTTTGGCTTTTAAAAGAAGATGAAAAGAAGTTGCTATTTGTGAAATAAATGTTCCATTAAAAAAAAAAAAACCCACGGTAGCAAGTGTAATTTTTGTCACATGCATCTGTTGCTATCACCTCTCACTTTGTGCTGAAGTATTCGCCAGAGCATTTACATAAGTGATTCTTCCTCCCAGCCCTGACATCTGCCACCGAGAATCCTACATTATTCATCAGCGTGCTAATGGCAGGTGATGAGATCTTTTCACGCTACATCCCTCTCAGTAGGTGTTTATTACTCTGTTCCCCAGCAGCCTGTGATTACTGCGGGCCAGAAGAACGCTACATCCTTGCTTGACAGGTAATGGGAAATGTGCTCTGCTCACTTGCTTCACAAGTGCAGATGAAGGTTAGGATGAGGGCAGCTGCAGTCTTGTGGCTTCTAAGACGATGGTCACTTTAAACGCACAGCTACGTTTTGGAGATCCAGACAAATCACATCAGCAGTGTGGTAATCTATCTCCTTTAACTTCTGCCATTTCAAAGAATCATCATGCTGCAAAAATTTCCTTCCTGTCACCTGATTCCCTCAGAATAAAGGGAGTGGAAGCTAAGAGTGGAAGAATCAGCAGAAAGGAAGATTGGAGTTTGGTTAGCATCTGACAATGTTGCTGGCAAAATTGTGTGATTGTTAAGCAGGATGCTGATGTATGTGCATGTGACATGTATCTGCATCTCTCTCTCTCTCCTCTCTGCTAGCAGTGAATAGCCTTGTCGAAAATTGTTAGAGCTTGGTGACAAGAAACTGTTTCTAATGATTGGGGGAAGAGTCTTGTGACTAAAATTATAGGGCAGAGCAGATCATCGCATGGAAATAAATTTTAATTTCTTTCTTTTCAATCAAATTAAGAGTTCATTTATTGAAATGTTTCATTACAATCAATTGCTCAGGATTTTTGTTGTTGTTGCAGACAAGACACTGGTAGGAAAATTTAAAAAAAGGAAGATGATTGCTGCAATTTAATAAATTTAAGAAACTATCATATGATTCTTTTAACCAACAATTCTTAGAAAGCTGATAGATACACTTCCATATTATTTTTTCAGGTATTTCTGATCATATTTTTGTACTTTTATCTACTTCCCGTTTGAGCATCTGTAAGTATCCTCTATTTTCCTACCATTTCTTTTCTCTTTGCTTTCCTATTTAAAATAATTCTGTTGAAAAGGAAGAATAGCTAGAATAGAACAGCTTTTAATGTCACTTTCTTTTTCCTGCATAGAAATATTCCACACTATTTGTGAAACTGTCATATTTATTTTATTCAGGGAACACACTTTCCCCTATGAAAGATTTTATTTCCAGCAAAGTGGTGAAGTTTTGCTATGAATTTCATTAACATAGGATGGACAAGTCATTGCTGCCCCTAGCAACATCTATTCTATTGCTGCTCAATCCCCCAGATTTTCTTCTAAAAGGAACTCTTCCTGCACTTACCCATAGGTAGTATTACAACAGTCTCCTGTGCGACAATGATTTTGTGTTGAGGAAAGTACACCAAAAGTACACAGATGGGATCCACAACATGCTCAGGCTGTGAAAAACCAGGAGAAGAAAACACAAAGCAAGTCCATTTTCTGAACAATGTACATTTAATGTACCTACTTCTGCTGCTTATGAAACACTGTAAACTTTTACTATGAGGCCTTGTGTTTGGAACATCTTCATAGATGGAGGGAAGGATTTGTATTGTTCCCTTATTATCCCATCCTGTCCCAACATCCAGCCTAAAAAAAAAACAAACCTCAACAGACACAGAAAACATATTATCTCAGTGAATTTCAGTGCTTTCACTGTAGAACAAATAAATTGTCCTGAGGGCAGGATAAGAAGCAATGGATGGAAGCTTATCAAAGTGAGATCCAACGTAAGATTAAGGAGAAATTTCCAGTCAGTGAGAACAATTAATCAGTGGACCAGCTTGCCTTCAGTTGTTGTGGGTGCTCCATTACTGAAAATTTTAAAGAAGAGATTGGATAGTTATTTCTCCGGAATGGTATAGGGTCTCCTGTTTGGGCAGGGGGTTGGATTAGAAGACGTCCAAGGTCTCTTCCAGCTATATTATTCTGTATTCTAAATACCTGGATTTTGTAGAAACATCTTTCTAAAGAAAGAATGCTTATTGTCCTAAGTCCTATTCTTGACCATATACTTGTAGAGTGGAAATAAGTAAGTACAAATTTTACAAGATGATTTACAGTTCCATTCCATTGGCAAGCAATATTTAATATCAACAGTCTTTGATTTTTGTTATAACTGCCTAAAATAATCAGCACAACAATATAGTGCTATAAAATACCAGTAAAAACTATGAGCACCGTAGCACCAAGAGCAGCCTTACTGCCTGCCTTACTGTTTTAGTGTTAATATGCATCAAACCTGATAATACTCTGAAATGAAACTTGCATGGAAAATCCACTATCATGATGGAGCAATGGGGGGAGAGGGTCAACTAGTGGTGAGAGATCTCAGAGGCACGTATTCTGAAACATGCTAAACTGTGCAAAGAGAAGCTGAAAGGAAATCGTCATATATTTGTCTATGTTGCACCAAAGCTACAGCAAACTTATTCTTTTACTAGGAATGGTAGAAGCTAGAACCTGTTGATAGAATTTGTAAATGGTAAACAAATGGAATTGTTTTGTCTAAGCAATGGAGGAAACATCCTAACAAAACATGATGAAACAATGAAAAAAAATACTATTGATTGGTATATTCTCATTCAGGGCATGTTGAATAGCAATTATTCAAGGATAGCATAAGTTCAACTCTGCATATGGATCGTGCATTAAGTAGGAAATTAGCTTAACAAGCTTATAACCACGTTGGCTCAGTGGTTAAAGACACTGAGCTTATCATTTGGAAAGCTGACTGCTTGGGTTTGAGACTTGAGTGCCATATGACAGGGTGAGCCCATGTCACCTGCACCAGCTCCTGCCTACCTAGCAGTTCAAAAACATGCAAATGCAAATAGGTACCACTTTGATGGGAAGGTACCAGCTTTCCATCTGCCTTGGCATAAAGTCATACTGGCCACATGATCACAGAAAGGTCTTTGGACAACACTAGCTCCCTCAGTTAAGAAACAGAAATGAGTACTTCCTCCTAGAGTCAGACATGATTGGACAGGGGGAACCTTTACCTAATGTCTTTTTCAACCTTAGTAGTAGTACTGTGATGGTGTCATGAAAGACAGAACAAATGATCTTTAAAGACAAAACCAAGAGGTTTTTGAGAAGAAAATATGAATCCATATTGTTCTATGATGTAGTGTATTCATACAGAGTCTCAGAAGTAAATTCTTCCAAAGTAGTGCCCTGCTGATAGGAAATTCTAAGCTTGGTATTGGTATCTTGGGAAAATTTGCCCTACAAGTACAATCTACTAGGTCATTTATTTTGTAAAAGCTCTATTGAAATGAATGGATGTTTTTTATGAGAAGGATTTGTAATTTTCCATTCATTTCAATGCAGCTCAGTGTGGTGGTGTCAAAATATATTGTCTCTTTTTTTGTCATGTCCTTGTTATCAACACTTTGGAAACAAAAAGGCCATATTTCATTGCTGTCAACAGTTTCCCAGCAGAAGTTCAATCAACTGCAGTTGTTGAAAGAAAAAGGAAGGAGTAGAAGACCTTTACTGGAAATACCATAAAAATATTCAGAGATAAAAATAAATGGATTTATTTTAGTCTTGCAGAAATGAACACTCTTGGTTTTTTTGAAAGTGCAACATTCTTTCTTTTAATAATATTTTAAATTATCAAACTAGAGACAAGCTGAAGAGACATTTTTTTAGCCTTGTAAGATACCCACGAAATAGAAGGGTACAATTAAATGCAACAGATAGTAAAAGGGTGGGGTAGACAGATGACATGCTTCTTGACCTTAATAAATGAATATTAATAGATGTGTATATTCAGCAGAAGGTCCTTCCTGAGAGTTTATAGAGCATGAAAATTAACTTTCATATAATCAGAGATATTTGTGAAGCTTGAAGCTTTCCACATCAAGGAGGTCACATCAAGGAGCTCACCAGATGCCCCAAGAATGTGGAATCTTTGGACTGGGCTGTAAGAACAGAGTCCTAGCAGGACATAGACACTTCATTCATTTTCTGTGATGGAACTTGCTTATAGCCCTTTATGGTTTTAATTAATTCTCCTGCCATAGATTCTAAAGGAATCAATTTCTTTTGTATAGCAACAATTAGCAGCTGGCATACTTCTTCCTTTCATGTGCTAATAAATCAAGTATGGGTGCAGATCCTGACTACATCTATGAAAATGTTGGTGAAACAACAATTGGAGGAGGGGAAAGGTAGTGAAGACTCCAACATAGAGGATGTGAACACTATAGGAATACTGTGTGATTGTCTACAAACATTCAAGCAATACCAACGCCAGGGTAACTGGAGTCCATAAGCCACATTTATTAATGGTTCCACTTCCCACTTATGCAAAGATTTTTACTTTTAGAATGATTTAAAAGTATTGGTTCCCTTCCTATTTGTGTTGGAGACATCATTTAAGGCATTTTTAGGTTGAAAGGATTAACTGGTGACATCACCATTGCCCAGGGGATATTGGGGGGTTGGTGGGTGGGTCCTTTTATGTCCCTGTCTAGGACTGGAGCTAATGATGGAAGTTCACCCCACCACACAGCAACACTTGGATCTTAAATGTAGGTTTTCTACTCTCCAGTGTCCTAACCAGTATACTACTGGCAGCATTGCTGCCACCTAAAGTTTAGTACTATGGACAATGCCTACTTGGACTTAATCTAAAGCCAGTCCTGAATTCAAAATTACCCCAAATGGCAAGTCAGAGGGCTATACAAAGCCTTGCTTTACAGAGGAAAGGGAAGAAGAGTCCATCAGCAACAACCATTCATTCTCTATCAATTAATCTTCTTAGAGAAATGGAATTATCCCTACCATAACTGTGATTGCATATAATGCTTTGTTTTAGTCTTTCCTTTTCCTTTTATTATGAATTAGCAATCAATAATGGTTATACCGATAATGTTAAAACTCAAACTTGGCCTCTAAGAATCTCCTTCTCTATAAAACCCAGAGAAAATACTTAGAGGAAGGATGCCAAATTTGCTAGGAATCATTGAAAAGGGCTATTCATTGCATGCCTATCAAATCTATTTTCTTTAAATACTCACAGCTGTTTTGTTTTGTGACAGACTTTAGCGAAGATTACATAAAATACATTATTAGTATTATCTGTGACAAATTTCAAGCATTTTTTTTGGCAAAACAGAGGTTCTGGCAAAGAATAATGTTTCTTTATGAATGGATTGGAGCTGACTGCTCAGCAGAGAGGACAGAATGAAGTACTTAACTGACTCATCTTTTCTCCAAAAATCAACACAGTTCTTTAACTGTTCTTTAAGCATACAGGCAGATAAGGCTCCACAACAACTCTATTGTTACAGCCTCAAACCGTCACAGCTTCACTCTCAAACTGTCTACTGTGGACTTCACCTCCTTTCTAAGAGGGGGCGTGCATAAGCGCACCAGCGTGCCTACCGTCCCTGTCTCAGTGTCCCCCTTTATCTGTATTTACTTCCTTTGTTCATGTTTATGTTCATACCTATACATATTATCTTGTACATGTTTGATAAACAAATAAAATAAAAGTAGAATAAAAAATAAATAAAAAAATATTTTCATAAGTTCAAACTTGAGAGGTGGGAAACACTAAGGGGACAAAAGGATCGAAACTACTCAGATTTTTGCAACAGGTATAATTAAACATAACATGTCAGTCACATATTCCTGATTTATCTTTCTCTTGCTCAACATATCCAAAGGTTTATAAAATACTAGGAATCTCCAAACATTAATAAAGCAATATTAAGGTGCAAGTATATATCTATATGAGCCACCAAATTGTTATTGACTATTAGCAACCACATAGACTTTCTCCATGATGATCTGTTTCTAAACTGGTCTCTCAGTTCTTGCAATAGTGCACTCTTCACCACTGTAAGTCCATCTGCTGGCCATCTTCTTTGTTGTGTTCCTGGCTGTCTGCTAGTCTGCTGGTTATGATCTTTCTGTTGGTCATCTTCTTCATCTCTTTTCTTTCACTGTTCCCAACACTGCAGCATCTCCAGAGAGTTAGGTCTTCACACAATGTGTCTGAAGTATATTTGTGTGGGTCTGTGTGTGTGGGTCTACAAACATCATTATTTTGTAGGATGGAGGCCACTTCATCCACATGTTTTCAACCACTACAGACTTGAGCTTCTTTTTTTGCCAATTGGCCCCACAATATTTGCTGATGACATCGATCTGTCTTGTTTTAAGGTCTATTTCATGGACCCATTTTATTAAGTGGGATCCATTCTATAACTGCTCTGGTTCACCTGCCATCAGTTCTTCTCATTATGTGACCAGCCCATTTCCATTCGTTTATTCTCTTGATGATATTGTATACTTTTGTTTGTTCTCTAATCCATATGCAGGTCTTTCTATATTGTCTTGTATCTTTCCATGGCTTTTTGTGCCCCTTGTAGCTTTTGTATCGATCGTGAGTTTACTTTCACTGGCATATGTTAGGACAGATAGCACCTACTGATTGAAAACTTTTCTCTTCAGGCTTAGTTCTTAAAAAATTAGGCTTACATTGCTGAATGTCTACACAAGTTGTGGCCCGCCAGTGGCTAGTGGAGCTGGCAGCAGAGTCAGACAGTGAGGAGGTTGGGGAAGAACATGGGCAGTCCTGGAGGCTGAGGAAGGCTTGGATGAGGACTCTGTATCAGAGGCAGAGATGGAGCCAGGGCAGTCTGGAAGTTAACAGCTGCCTTTGGAGATGGACAGCAGTGAGGTGGGTGAACAGCTGGAGTCAGTTCCCAGCCTGTGTTTGCGCAGTGCTGCCAAAAGAAAAGAACAGTTACAAACTGATGGTCAGTGTGGGAGTAAAGCCACAGGTGGATGGTGAATGGCCCCTCCCTTAGGGATTAAAAAGGAGCAAAAGAGGAGGGGGCTTTTGCAGGAAGCCATTCATTCATTGCAGCAGTGTGAAATCTGTCTGTGCATTTCAGAGACTCTGTGCCGAGTCCTTCCTTGTCAGCACTGCATTTGAAAATATCTACTTGGCAGCTCTCCAAGCTAGATAAGGTCTGTGCTCCTAATTACACCCTTGAAAGACTGTTTGCCAGACCTTTGGCTGAATGCTAATGTAAGAAATTCACCTTCATTTAATAAAGAGGTTTTTGCTGTGGCAAAGAGTCTGCTTAGTGCTTTTGGGAAAGCCTAGATCAGAACAACACATGTACATATACGTAGACCTATTGGAGGAGAGATGGTAGTACTTCCTTGCCATCCAGTTACTAACACACATAATAACTTATTGGTGTCTGTAAATCTTTACAGTGGGGACAAAGCTAATTAGAACATATCTTCAGCCTTCCATAGTTCAATCAATTCCCCAGTGCCACAATCCCCTCTGGATTTGGGGTTTATATTAAATTGATTTCCAGTCCTAAACGGTAGATTCAGAATCAGCACTGAAGGAACAAACACCTCCTGAGGGATCAGACTATATGCACTCTCTGGTTGTCTGATGTAGCCTCCCCCCCCACACACACCTTCACTGAAAGTGCTGCTTTTAATAATTTGCTAGAGAAATGAGATAATCTGTGAGGATTAGAAGGGATGAGTCAGGAGCCTTGTTTGATGTATATAGGCAGTTCTTCATTCTTCAATTGCTTCCTTTCCTCCAGAGGGCAGAGTTACATTGGTTTTGAGAGTGGCAGCCAGACAGTCCCCAGGAGATGACAATCAATGCCAATTCCTCTTAAATGAAAGAAAGCTAAATATTTGTTGACTGTTTACAGTAGAGAAAGCAGATTGATTTCTCAAAAGGAAAAAAAAAAGCCAAGCCAAGCTAGGTGTGTAACATCTGGTCCATCCCTCACACAAATGACTAGTGTTTTATTTTGATCTGATCTTGATAGAAATCCATTGGTCCGCAAACATCTAGTTCACTCAGCCTAACAGATTTAATTCCAGGAAGCAGCAGCAACATATTTCTATACAGAATACATTGGCAAGCTTTAAAGCCAGATTATGTTCATATTCGAAACACAGTTTTCGCCCATTGTTTCTCAATGGCTTGAAACTTTGAAATGAGGCTCTCTATGCAATTCTTGCCAGCTATGAACTTCTGTACTGTAGTTTTCTGTTAAAGAGAATACAGTATAAATGTCTTCTCTCACAAGAATTTTTCATTTGGGATGATTATGACATTTTTGTTTTATTTTTTATTGCTGATTCATCACAATCAATACAAACTAGCCGATATTATTCTTTTAAAAATTACTAGACTAAAAAAAAAGTCCAGATTTGCCCAAGATTACTAGCTTTACTAAAATAATGATGTCCCATGTTAGATCAAACCATTCAAGCATGGTTGGAAAAGTCTTTTCTTTTCATTACAGTCCTAGCAACAAAAGGTCTGCAGGTGAAAACCAGCGAATAGTATACAGATATAGGAAATAAAATCCATGTATTTGATTTATATGAAGGAAAAATGGATTCTCCTTTAGTTAATTAAATGTTAATATAATAGTGTCAGGGCTCCGGCAGTTACCTCCATTTAAATCATGAGTCTATAGCAGTACTTCCAAAACGTAAAGAAGATTTATTAGGAGTAAATATGCCAGTTCTGCTTGAGTGTAGCCGACTCTGAGACACATCATTCATTGTCACCCTTGACTCTGGTTTTCCCCCACCCTCTGGGTGTATCATAATTCATATTCTCCAATGGGACACATCCATAGCCAAGAGTCATCAATTATGTTCTCTAGTTAGAATTTTGCGTGGCAGAAACTTTGGTCACCTAGAAATTATCTTTGAAAACATTTATGGACTGCAAGCTGTTCACTGATCCCCCCTCCCTTTCTGTTGGCAACTTTAAAAAGACCATAAAAATATTTTATGAATTGACAGGTAGCAGAGTCCTAAATTCATGAAAAAAATGATGAGATATAAGTTAAGTTGTTTCTATCTGATCCTTTAAGGAGAGGGCTATCTTAAATTAAGGAATCTATTTCAGATAAATATGCTAAAAGGTATAAGCATGAAGAACAGGATGTCTGTCTTTGTCAATACATAAATCCTTAGAATGTAAGGATCCATTCTATGTAGAAGTATAGAGGTGAAAATACATGGCAAAACTACACTGCCTGCATTTCTTATAATTACTTTTATTAATGAATACAAGGAGTAGTAATTCCGAAAGATCTAGAAATGGATTCTCCAAAGGGTCAATGAGGCAGTGTTGTTATTATTGTTATTGTTCATAGTACCAACAAAGTAATATTTATTGAATTATTTTCATGTAATAAATGTTGGGGAGCAAATGAACAACCTGAAAGTTCATGAAGGGATTGATGAGCTGAAGAGTTTGGGGAATCTTGGTCTGCAGGGTCACAGATTCATCCCACTGGCTTAGTATGGCAAACATTTTGTTTGGTGTGTTTATTTTTGATTTTCAATCATGTTGAAAAAGGGAGATATTCTCAAAATGTTAAGGATTTAAGTATTAAACAAACACATCCGTTGCCTTATCCAGTCATTTTTATACTACTCTTTACCACAAACAATGCAATTAAAGTGTAGTATTGCATTTTAGAAATATGTGGTCTGCAGATTATATATATTTTGATTCAGCTTGACAAAGATACCTATATTATCTCCTTGCTGCTGCTATATTTCATCTAACTGCACAATGAAAATCAGCCTATGCATTGATGAAGGATTAGGAAACAAGGATATGCACTAAAAATTATGTTTGACAAAATAGAATGCTTTCTGAATGCGTCTTTCTTTTTTTTTCCTTCACAGATATGTAGACTGAAAGGGGCTGTTGAACCACCTTCTGGCCAAAAATAAAAGATGCTGATAGATAAAACCCCTCAAGCATGAAACATTTACAACCAAATCATCCAATATAAAAAAAAGACAAAATCACCTCCCGTAATAAATGCTGGGTTTTCATGCATATCTGTGTCAGAGCTGTTCCAATGGCAAAATAACTTTCAGAATATTTTATAGCATGCCATTGCTATAAAACAGCTACACCTGTCATTTTGGTAGACAAAAATCAGAATTGTACTAATATTCAGAAGGATGATAGCAGTATATAATCTTGTCAAGCTGAGCAGATCTGACTTTGTAGCTTGATATTGCAAGCTAAAGAGAAAACTCCAGAGAAAGCTCACTCAGTTATTTCAATGACAATAAACTAGTTTTGTCCAATGACCCTATATCTAGTGTAATGATAAGAACCAAAGTATAAATATTTATTTATGACAAAAAAATTACCTAGATTTTTTGAGGGAATAGAAATATTTTGCTATACAGAGTACAAATTGCAATGCATAGCGAAATGTCCCCTAACAAATCTCTGTGGTGTCAGGAAGAAGGCAATTCAAATCAACTTCCTTTATCAGTTTATATTCGAAAAATCCCACAGTCCACTTTGTAATCCAGTGATAAAAATCAATAGATTTTTAAAAGGCATAGTTCATGGGTCTGTGTATATATTTAAGCTCTTAAAGCTGTTCACTAACTCAATTCTTTAAGAGAATTTACCCTAACATACTGCCTTAACAAGAAAAATAAAACAACTGAAGTAAGTTTATTTCTCACTTACTTACTAAGATCTTCATGCTTTCAGTTTGCAGAATAAAACTTAGAATTTAAGCATTTTTATTAAATCCAGATGTCGAAGTCTGTACTTATTAATATTTATGGTATTTATATCCCATCTTTATTATTTTTATAAATAACTCAGTGCAATGAACATACACAATACTCCATTTTCCTTTTGTTTTTTCCACAACATTCCTGTGAGGTGAGTTGGACTGAGAGAGAATGACTTTCCAAAAGTCACCCAGTAGGCTTTCATGGCTAAAGTGGGACTAGAACTCACAATATCCTGGCTTCTAGCCTGGAGCTTAACCACAAGACCAAGCTGGTATATTGTTAATGCAAATCCTGTGCACTCATGCATAACTGTTCAAATTATATTGTGTATGTGTTCAGTCTGAACAAAAAGTGAAATACAATTCAAAGAAACAATAGAAATTATTTTTATGCACCCAAAAAATGTGAAATCACAACTGCCAGTTTTTAAAGTACCATTGACCTTCATACTAATCATATTCTTCCCAAGGACCTGGGATGTTGCAATGTATCAGTGTGGTATATGTATGGATCCAAGCTGTGTAGTCTTTTGTAATTGACAGATGGAAACATTTTAGACTGAAGCTCTAATACAAGGGGTAAATGACCTGATTTAATAGTAGCGAAGTCCATTCATAAGTAGGAACATGTAGATCACTTGAGTTTTGATTAATTGTTAGAAGTTTCCTACATTTATCGGACTAATTTCTGTTCTAAAGAGGAAAGAGGTGACAAAGATAAGAATGAAGCATCTCTGGGAATGTACTGCACTATCAAATGGCACTTAGATATTGTGTAGATTTTGTAGCTTTATTTTATCAAATAATGTGCTAGAAATCTTCAACCAGAACAAGCTTTGGGATTCCCTTACTAATACATAAAACACACAGAAATGCCTTTGTGTATCGTGTTCAAATACAATCAACAGCAAGTGGGTGACGGTGGAAGTAAGGTATAATAAAAAAAAATCACATTAAAGTCAGGAACACCATGATAAAGCATAAGGAATAGACTATGTTTCACAGAACAAAACACCACACCAACTGAATTATGAATGTGATGCTGAGTTTTCCAGCAAGGGCCCTACTATGGTTTGTCATATTGCCCCTTACCTAGGTTTATATTGCTTTTAGGACCAATAAGCATTTGCATACATTTAGACTTATTCCCTTGTTTCAGATTACAAACCACCTTTTTCACCTTTCTGCCCTTCTTGTAGCAAAGCATGTTCAAGCACTCCCTGGGGAAGCAACCACAACACCAATACACCTACAGCACTGCATGCAATTGAAATGGAAAATAGGAGAAGGCATATAAACCTTGCCTGTTGGGTTGAGAAAAATCTCAGCCTTGGAAAAAAAAAATCCAAGGGAAGTATTTAAAATGTGCATAGTGCATAAAATTGCCTCACATTATGGGGAATACATGCCTTGTAGCAATTATGTCACTTATCTTTACACTAATTAAGTGTTGATGTGTGAGTACTAAGTTGCAATGATGTTGTTAACTAATGTACATAAATACTCCCTTTAAACTGTAATTGCACTTTACTATAAGTTAAAAGGAAGCACATTCAATTTGGAAGTGTTATAGATCAGCACTAGGAAATAGATAATGCTTTTCAGATGCCATTGCATCAAACACCACCCTGACTTTTAAGGAGCAGAAGGTGCCTCTAAATCAGATGTCTTCATCCTTGGCAACTTTTAAGCCTGGTGGACTTCAATTCTGGGAGTTGAAGTCCACCAGGCTTAAAGTTGCCAAGATTGGAAACCCCTGCTCTAGTTTACAATCCTGGAGAACATTTCCATATGCATAACGGCAGACCTGATAGGCAAGAAGTAAATAATTCTACCTAGAGGGGGCAAATAAACCAGTCCAAGGGGCTTATAATGTGACCTGATCTTTACCCATATATAGTGGCACACAGATCCACTGTGTTGTAGTTGTGTCAAAAGGACAGAGATGATCTATAGAAAATGTGTAATGTTCTAATCCATTTGCTCAGCTCAAGATTTATGATTGTTCTAAGTTAACCCAATTTTATTTTACCTTTTTTATTGGAATGAATGTCCCTGGTTGCTACATTTGCTGTGCTATGAAAAAGGGAGAATATGAGATATTAGCACAACAGCCCAAGTTATTATAATACACCTTCTATTGTGGTTTTGAGTGTTTCATGAAAAGTATGTTGTAAACAGCAACATTTTTAGACTTGCTTCGGCTGTTGATCAAAAGGCTGTTCAATAATACAGAAATGGGACATTTTTACAGCCAAGATGGAATATTAATTAACACTTAGATGAGAAATCTTTTTTGTTCTAGGTCTAATGTACTTTTTGGAATTGATTATATTAGCTTACAATAGAGTAGCAGGTCAACAGCTAAGTGATGGGAGGCAGATGGAGAATGGGTGGGCCTATCATTTTTAAGGATGCTTTACTCACCATTTCTTACCCCAAAGCGAAAACTATCAGGCTGCTAAAATTCAGCTATTTTGTCACTGAACTGCAGCAGATTAAACCATACCTACTCTGGATCCTAATTCAGAAATCTGCTTTTTGGGCTCTTCCTCTCATCCCCTAATTCAGGAGTGTCCAGTCTTGGTAACTTTAAGACCATTCTGGCTGGAGAATTTTGGAAGATTAAGTCCACAAATCTTAAAGTTGGATACCCATGCCACAAATCTTTTAATTTTCATTGTTTCTCTCTATCCATTAGAGTTGTTCAAATTAAAGTTGAACTTTCATTTGTCTACACCTCTTCCAGTTTGAAAGTAGAAAAATTTCCTCCTCCTCTTCCTCCTCCTTTGCAATTGAAATGATTTAGTAGCGGGAGCTCTGAATACTGGTTGCACTTTATTTAAGTGGTCATTTACTCCTCAAGCCTCTTGCCCCAGTGACTGTGACCCCAGATAACTGCCCAAAGGGGGATGCACCAAAAGTCAGTTCCCACATACAGTATTTCTTCAAGAAAATGCTCTCATCACTATTTGCATCAAAGCCATGTCATTCTCTGGCACCATGTCCCATGACAATAAAACCTGTAATTTACCTCTGTTGGAACCTGTTGGCAATACTTACAATATTCATTTTGCCTCTCTGTTTTCAGTCCTCTGTTCGATGTGTCTCATTTCTCTTCCAAGCTAGGGTGTATAATAATGTTTTGCTTTCAGCCTGTCACGTTAGATTAAAACAAAATGACAGTGACAACACTTTTGCCTCAGATGGTTAAAGCTGCTCCCTGTATTGTGTCTGCTGACTTTGTAGAGATTTTGTTTTATTCTCCCTCTTTCCTTCTTATTATCACTTCCCTTAGAAAATACTGTATGATATACCTCTAAATATTCCAGAACATTTAGAATATCTTGCAAGTATTCTTCATGAATAAAGTCCTATACAATGATTTCCAACCAGTTAATCAAAAGTTTCAGTAAACAATTATGTAGTCATTACTTGATAAAGATATTGGTCTATAATTTCATGTTAAAGTCAAATTTTGGTCTTCTTTAGATATTAATGCTAGATTAATCTCTTTCCAGCTATCAAGAATCTTTCCGTCCTGTAAAATATTACTTGTTGTAAAGATTGTAAAAGCTGTCCTCAAAATATTTATAATAAGAAGACCAGGGGTGGGATTCAAATTTCTTAACAACTGGTTCTGTGGGTGTGGCTTAATTTATGGTTGTGGCTTGGTGGTCATGTGACTGTGTGGGCCTGACCAACTCAATGACACTCACATCAAGGGGTGCGTCACCTAGCCCCTTCCCTCCCAGCCATTCCTTGTCACACCCTGCCTCAACTTATCTATAGTTCTGTAAAAATGTTGTTCACCTTTTTTTGACTTTATTATCTACATGCTATAGATGTACTTTCATGGACCACTGAAAGGAGGAAATAGCTCACACGCTTTGCTCAAGACTGTGATAGGCAACAGGCTTTTAAGGGGCAGCAAGAAAGAGGGGGAGGCAATGTATTTTCCAAAGCACCAGACAAGAAGCAATGGATGGAAACTGTACAAAGAGAGAAGCAAACTAAGACAAAGGAGAAACTTCCTGACAGTGAGAACAATTAACCAGTGGAACTGCTTGCCATCAGAACTTCTGGGTGCTCCAACACTGGAGGTTTTTAAGAAAAGACTGGATAGCCATTTCTCTGAAATAGTATAGGGTTTCCCCAAGGTCCCTTCTAAGTGTTATTCTGCTCCCAAGACCTCTACTCAGAGTTTGGCATCCTTAGTTTTCCTGCCTGACTAGAAGACCTCCAAAGTCTCTTTCAATTCTGTTAAACACATGTGTATTTATGCTCTAAATAGACATTGAATGCGTGTATTGTAAACCCTGAAAAATACCTGGGCAAAAGAAAGGCAGTAAAATCACTCTAGGTGTAGAGAATAGTGTAAAATATTAATATATGATAAATAATGGAACAATTAAAAATAATAGCACAGTTCTCTCTCTCCCCCCCTTCCTTCCTTCCTTCCTTCCTTCCCTCCTTCCTTCCTTCCTTCCTTCTTTCCTTCCTTCCTTCCTTCCTTCCTTCCTTCCTTCCTTCCTTTCTTTCTTTTTTCTTTCTTTCTTTCTCTCTCCCTTCCTTTCTTTCTCTCTCCCTTCCTTTCTTTCTTCTGTTTTTTCTTTTTCTCTTTCTTCCTTTCTTTCTTTTTCCTTCTCTTTCTCTTCTTTCTTTTCTCTTCTTTCTCTTCTTTCTTCTTTTCTTTCTTCTCTTTCTTTCTTTCTTGCTTCTTTCTCTTTCTTTCTTTCTTTCTTTCTTTCTTTCTTCTTTCTTTCTTCTTTCTTCTTTTCTTTCTTTCTTCCTTTTCTTTCTTTCTTTCTTCTCTTCTCTCGTCTCTGTCTCTGTCTCTGTCTCTGTCTCTGTCTCTGTCTCTTTCTCTTTCTCTCCCTCCCTCCCTCTCTTCCTCCTTCCCTCTCTCTCTCTCACACACACACATGAACACTCTCTCTCTCTCTCTCTCTCACACACACACACACCCACCTGGTCTAGGACAAAATGAATGATCTGGCGTGCTCCAGTCAGCAGCAGATGGTGGGAAAAGGAAGAAAGTAAGCGGTGGCAGCTGCAGTGGCATTTTGAGCACACTCACGGCCCACACAAACCACCTGCGTGGGTGGCAGAGGTGGTGGCTCTGGTCTGGCGGCCTCCCATAAGCAGTGGCTTCCCATAAGCAGCAGCAGCGGCACTTTGATCACCCTCCTGGCCCTCCCAAAACACCTCCGCGGGTGGCAGAGGTGGCCAGACCTGGCTCTGGCTGCCTCCCAGCAGCCCTGTCGCTGCAGTGCCGCAATTGCCTCCACCTGCTTCCTTTCATTTTGCTCCCGGGAGAAGTGGAGAGAGGTGGCAGAGGTGATGGAGGTGCTATGGTGATGGTCCTGCTTACGGGACGCAGACAAGTCCGCTGCCCTACCAGTCGGAGCACCACCGCCGCAGCTCGCTGTGCCACAGCTGCCATGTGGTAGGGAGAGCTGGGAGAGTGCCATGTGGTGGCTTAGCAAGCCAGATGAATCCAGGGATGATGGGGTTGTGCCAGTGGGGAAGGCAGTCAGCTGAGCCCAGAGATGACAGGTAGCCCCGGAGATGGCTGGGTGAGGCTCAGGGAACCCCAGAGATGGCTGGTCAAAGCCAGGGGAGTCCGGATATGGCTGGGCAAGGTTCGGGGAGGCCCGGGGACAGTGGGGAAAGGGCTAGTGCGACTTGCAGGCTTACCTCTGAGCAGGCAGATCAGGGCTGCTCAGTTGGGGTTAGTCTAACTTAGCTGGAAGGAACAGTGGAGAAGCTCGTGTCAGTTCCGGGCTACTTCTCTTCCCTGCTCTTGCTGAAAGAGCCTCTCCTGGAAGAGCAAAAAGCTTGCAAGTCCCCCTCCCTTTTGGAAACGACTCCTGGGCAGCAGAGAGAAACAGGATTCAACCAGGCTGCTTCTCTTCTGCCCAGGAGCTGTTTCCCAAAGGGAGGGGGACTTGCAAGCTTTTTTCTCTGCCGCAGCGAAAGGCAGGCAGCAATGGCTAGCCTGACAGGCAGGCAAATGTTGCAATTTATGATAGGGACTGATTGGGCAGGGAATGGAGAAGTGGGCAGAGAGGGCCAGGGCCAGCCAGAGGTCCGATTTACTGGTTCTCTGAACTATCGGGAACTGTAACAACTGGTTCTATTGAACCAGTGTGAACTGGTAGAATTTCACCCCTGAAGAAGATGATAACCTATTTGGACCTGATGATTTTCCTGCTTTAACATTTTTAATAGTTTCACACACTTCCCTTATTCTACTGGTCCATTCAAAATTTGTCTCTGATTCTCTGTGATCTTCAGTAAACTTTGTTTATGTAAATATTCATCAACTTTTTTCCAGGGAATTCCCTGACCTTTATATAAAATAAAGTAATATGGATAAAATATTTTTCATATATTTGGATTATGTGTTATTAAAATAGTTCCTTCTTGTAACTTTCATATCATTTATTTCTTCTCATAATGTATAAGCCAAACATTTCCCCAGTTTACTTGCAAATTCAAACATTTATTTGTTTTGCATAATTCATATTTATTTCCAACTTTCTCACCATTAACGTTGATAGAAGCTAATGATTGTCCACCCTGGAGATTTCTGAAAATTCTTCCATTTTTTTAATCTTAGGCGAAACCATTTGAGTTTGCTCTTGCCTTTTTTTTTAAAAAAGTTCATTTACATTGTGTAAAATATCCTTTTACAGAAGCATTACTTGTATCCCAAGCCATTCTTACTTCTGTACCTTTATTAAGATTATTTTTAAAGAAAAATATTTTTGCTTCTTTTTGCAATTCTCTGGTACATTTTCCTTCTGTACCAACATCTCATTAAATTTCCAACTAAAAGAACCATTTTGTATAATTGCAAAAATTGTGTGACTGACAGCTGTCTATCATAATTCTAATAGACAAGCAACAGCAAACCATGAAAATTAATGCTTACAGTACAGGATGGATGTAAAGGGCTGACTTCCAATTTCCAATTTTAAAGAGGGCCTAGCTGATATGTTATATGAAGAGCTGATTTGATAAGGCACTCCCAGTATCTTGGAAGGATAAATCCTGTAGTTTGTGGCTTTCAATGCATCACTTTCTGTCTTTCCCATCTTCCCTCTTAATTTACCTATCCAATGCAGTCAGGAGCCAATAGGTTTGTACTGTCAGGTGCAAAGGAGCCTTGTTGATGCACACAGCATCTTTGTTAATATCCGTGGGACTTCATGCATTTTACCTGCCAAACTTTCCAATTCTGAGGGAAAGCTGCTCTAAGTGCTACACATAGGAGTCACTGACATTTTCTCCACAGCTGTTCCATTAATTTTTGCAATACACTTACATTGAAGATCTGCATCTTGAAGTTACCTGTGCAACTTCTAGTGCTTATCAAGAGAAAATCAACATAAATATAACACGTGAATCACTCTGGGAAGAAAATGATTGTTGTGGTCCACCGGTGGCCTGCGGAGCTGGCAGTAGAATTGGACAGTGGGGGGGAACATGGGCCAGTCCTGGAGTCTGGGGAGGGCTTGAACAAGGGATCTGTGTCCAACACAGAGATGGGGCCAGGGCCATCTGAGAGTTATGTACTGACTCCACAGCCTCCAGAATCTGACATCAGCAAGGCAGAGGAACAGGGGGAGCCTGTTCCCAGTGCGCGCTTGCACAGAGCTGCCAGAAGGCAACAGCAGTTAAGACAAAAGGGGCGACACGGAGGAGTAAGGCTTGGAGATGATTGGCCCCTCCCATAAAACATAAAGGAGGAGCAAAGGGACATGAGCCTTTGCAGGACAACTTTGTTCATTCTGGTCATTTAAAATCTGAAGCTCTGTGTTGACTTTGTGCTCCATTTGGCCTTGTAAAGCTAATTGGCAATTTAGTCATTAGCAGCTTTTCAAGGGAGGTAAAGGTGGGTGCTTACCAGCCTTATACCGAAAGACTGTGGCAGACTTCTGTTGGACTATTCATAAACTGTTTGAGGCTCATTACGGGCTGTGAATGCATATAATTCACAGCTGTTGAATTAAAAAAAGGGGTTTTGGGAACAGCGTGTGATTGTTACTGTCTCAGGAAGCCTTGGTCAGAACAATGATTGGGAACACAAATCAAACATGGGAGAGAGTTCAGGAATGTTCAGCAGTCATATGCTGCCAATCAGTTAAGGGAAAAAGGGGAGGGACTAAAAAGGCAAGATACTGGTCATTAATGTGTGATCAAAGTCCACTTCTTATTTGTGTTATGTGTGCACATGAAAAGATGCAGGGCTCCTATTCCGCCTTGTTCATTGCCCATTTTTTGACATGTGAACACACAGACCTACACACTGAATATCCCTGGCTCCATATCTACATTAAGATGTGTCTTTATTTTAACTGATAAAATTTGCATTGAGTCCTTTGGAATTTGCAGTAGATTTGCGAACCACTAATGCAGGACTGTGACTTATTCAAGCAGCTATGATTCCGCATCCCGCAGGATCTTATGGTTACTTGAATGAATTACCAACAGTTGTTGTGTGTTCCTTCCTTTTTGGAAGTGAATCTTAAACATTGCATAAGCTTGTTAGTAAATTACCAGTAGATTCTATGATATTTAATTTTAAAGGGGAAAGGTTATGCTGCCTTGTTTTTTAAAATAAAATATTACATTTGTTTTAATATTTTGGTACTATATTCCTCAGACTGTTAATATTCCAAAAATCACACTGATATGTATTCTTTTAACTTTAACAAGGTTCTGATCACAAAACAAGCAAGGAATGCTTTAATACTTGTGACATAAAAGCTATTTGTAATAGTATTTCTTATTGAAAGAGGGATGACAAGTAGTGAGCTCTAAATTGTTCTAATCATGGAAAAAATTGAATATTAAAAAAGCCATTAGCATAAGTAAATTACTACAGTAACTCAGCACTCTGATTATTTCTAAAAAATGATTCTAAAGGCAATATAAGAAGCTGGACCAAACATTTTGACATCAGGAGTATAAGTTTCAATTTTTAAGGATCAAATGTTGCTACTTTTAAGAAGCACAGTTTGAGACAAGACAATTTGTGTTGGCATCAGGCCTATTCTAATAAGGAATAAGAAATGTATATATGTTTTTATATACATGCTCCGGAGTATGGATACTTTATTTTTTGTAGTGAAAGTCACTAGGGGCGTATGTACACTCTATGCTAGGTCTTTGATAAAAATGCAGTATAGTGATTTGATTAAGTTACTTCCATGGTACAATGTATTAACATGGATTTGCCAGGCAAGAAGTTGTCATGGATCTGCCCCTGGGCCCCTCTCCGGACACGAGTTCAGAAGTGGAGGGAGAATTTGAGTCAGCAATGTTAATCAGGATTGGGGCTCGCAGAGTTTTGGGTTGATCAGACAAGGGACAGACTGAGGCTGAATGAGGTGAGCCACACACTTGTGGTAAGTTAGCCAGGAGACTCCAGGCATGACCGGGAGCAGCTGCCACTTGTTAGCATTAGCAATAGCACTTAGACTTGTACACTGCCTCATGGTGTTTTTACAGTCCTCTCTAAGTGGTTTACAAAGTCAGCATATTGCCCCCAACAATCTGGGTTGTTGTTTTACTGACCTTAGAAGGGCAGAAGGCTGAGTCAACCTTGAACCAGTGAAACCCAAATTGCTGGTGATCAGCAGAAGTAGCCCGCAGTACTGCATTCTAACTACTGCACCACCATGGCTCCACATCTCCTCCTGATCTAAAAACACATAGAGCAGAAAGGAGACAGACACAATCCTGGTCAGCTAGACTATTCATGAGGAGGCAACCTTGCCGTTCATGATGGGCTGCACTGGTATTGCTTACTTAATCCTGCCCTGAGGACTAGAGTATTGCTGGAGCAAAGTGCCCAGTTCTGTATCTTGTGTGCTTTTGCCATGTATCCTGACTCATTTGAATTAATTTCCTGGACTTCATGCCCATTGGACTTGATTATCCAGTGACATGTTGAGTTCTTTACTCTATACTCTTTATGTGCATGACTGTATTCCTACTCATGCTAGTAATACTAAATTACTAAATTTGCAGATGATACACTGAGGGGGATGAGTCTGCCTACCAAGATGAGATGGATCAATTGCTTTCACGGTGTGGAGACAATAACTTGGTCCTCAACACCAATAAGACCAAGGAGCTTATTGTGGACTATAGAAGGAACATATCAGACATCCAGCCCTTGCTTATCAATGGAGACTGAGTGGAACAAGTGGCCAGTTTTAAGTTTCTGGGTGTTACCATAAAAGAGGACCTGACCTGGGGTGCTCACATTGCAGCACTGATCAAAAGGGCCCAGCAGAGATTATACTACCTGAGACTTCTCAGAAAACAACAACTGAATGAAAAACTGCTGGTGATCTTCTACCGCTGCACCATAGAGAGTACCTTAACTTACTGCACCTCTGTATGGTTTGCCAATTGCACAGTAGCAGATAGGCACTCTAGAGGGTTAATGTCATTGCCCAAAAGATCAATGGTTGCCCTCTCCCCTCTTTGGAAGAGCTTTAGAGCTCCTGCTGCCTTAAGAAAGTTCAAAACATTCTCAAAGATCCATCTCATCCTGGGCACCCTTTTTTTGAACTATTACCATCTGGCAGACGGTACAGAATAATAAAAACAAGGACAATAGGCTGAAAAACAGCTTCTATCCCAGAGCAGTAGCTCTTTTAGATTCTACTGTACAGTGCAGTGTTGGTGCTGTACAGTGCAGTGTTCGGTTCAATGTGTGGAGTGTGAAGGATGTGTGTTTGTGTTTATTTTCATGGTCATGATGCACTGAAGATGATGTTTGATTTTGTTGTACAAGGTGCAATGACAATAAACTAAACTAAACTCTTGCCATGCTGAGCTTGGAATCTGAACCTGCACAACAGGGGTGGTTTTCAAAAACCTGTTTGTGGGGTTTGAATAAACACCTGTAGAACTCTTGCTATATGTGCATGAGTGTTTAGGGAGCAGACAGCACAGAAGTAAAACTAGTAACTATAGAGGATGATAGAATAATCACAGATTAGAAAGATCTGCAAAAACATAGATGATTACTATGTTACATCTAAAAGGTACATCTGTTATCTAGTGGTTGTGGGGATTCTTGTAGCCCAGATATTAAGGTTCATAATGGATTTGTTCATATTTCACAAAAAATTGTTCTGTTGAAAGGGAATAAATGGCCTTGGTAGGTACTTCTGACATACCATAGGCATTTCAATATGTTCTGTACCAGATTTGATCTTGTTTCTCAGAGGTGTTAAACTTAGAATATGTGTGTATGTATGTGTGTGTGTGTGTGAGTGGGGGGGGGTTAAAGGTAGCCAGGGTGTGGACTGGAAAGTGGAGGGGGGAATTTAGTACAGTAAAAATCAATTTATCTAAAATGCTTCAGAGACATCCAAGCCTTTTCTGATAAATAGAAAATGAAGAAAGTGAAGATGGAAGATGAGATGAACTGGAAACAAAGTCTGTCTGTGTGAGTCTGAGAGAGGGCAAATGTTTATTTTGACAGCATCCAGAATTTAGAGATTGATATCTGTAGAAGCTTTAATAGAACATCCCCTCCAACCCCCCCCCCCCCCCAATTAAAATGACATTGTCAATGAATGCTTTTAATGTAAGTTGTCATATGTTGTGAAGGAAGGCTTACAGTATGTTATACAAGGAACTATGGGTGAGCAATAAAAAGAAGAAATGGATTTGCTTAAATTGACTTCAAATGAGTAAACTCATGGTCTGGTTTGTGAGTTGTCCTGTGGATCCATGGATGCTGTTCTGTCTGTATCTCTCTTGAGAAGAGATGCATCATCTGAGGCTCCAAGGATATATGTGATTTCTAATATGCCCTTTTAAGAAGATACAAAGGAAATTAGTAAATTCCCGGAAGCCATTTTCCTAGCGATCTGGGCTTAAGTTATTGTAAATGTAATTAAAAATACATCCAGATAGTCCTATTTATCTTTGGCTTTGGCTCTATCCATTCTTTGGTTTAAAATATAATCCCCACGACACTGAAGGCCAAGCACAACTGTTACCCCAAAAGTTATTGCAGCATCTTTAAAATTGCTTAGTTTAGCATTATTCCTCTATATCTCCCTGTCTTTCTTCCATTCTCTCATTCTCCACATCTTAATTTTCTTTGTATATACCTCTTAATTTTGTGTTTTTGACAAAATGTTTTTGGGAACTCAGTTAGCTCCCTCTCACATCCAAGCTGTACTACCATGTTACACATGCTTTGACAAATTCATAAATGCAACATTACAAGATATAATGAGACATAAATAGAAAAGAAGCTGAGTAACTGGGGAAAAGTTAGCCTGTGGCAACTCCAGCGCTGATTAAAAGTTGATCTGTGATCAGAGAAAAATTGAGAAGTAACAGCTAATCCAAAGAGGCTGACCCTATCTCTGTCTCGCAGTCAGTTCTTCCAATAACACATCACAAACTATTTAGACCATTTTGAAGCCAACTTCCAAATAGCCAAGAAATGTTCTTCAGTGAAACCTGCCATTATTAATCATCTAACTGAGAAAGTGACTGTAAAAGACTTCTGTAGAACCCTCATTGTTCTTGAAATATAATGGGAAAATGGTTATGGAGGACATTACACATACGATGGCCCATTTGAAACGGCATACTTTAAAAATGTTGGATCATCCCTCAGAAAGTCTACCGAACTTCTGCACATGCTGAATGACTCAAGGAGACCTCCCTGACCAAGGAGTCTGCTTCTTTATGATTTAGTGAAATTTCGAGCTGTCTAATTAAATTGACCATTTCTCCTTGCGGATAATGATCCGTTTTCCCTGTTCTTCATGTTACGGCACAACATCCCCTCCTGATAACTTTATTCATTTCTGGCAGAGACAGCAGCAGGTGCCAGATGGCAAGTGAGTCCTATAGGCTGCTGTGTCACAGTATGTCTGGTGCTCACCTTGTGTTCCTAGATTGTTTGGGTGATGGGAAAGGATGATTGCCTTGGTCTGCTCTAATAAGCTTTCGAGCAGGCAAAGCGGGAGGGTGTCATAGCTCTGGCAGAGCAGTTTAAAGGAAATGAAAGTCATTACAATGTCTATAAAACAAGCCTGCCTGTTGGATTTGGAAGGGAGCGGGCAGCAATGGGGAGGTCTCTGCTTTATAGCATCTTCCCGCCTCAGCAACAATATTAAGTGTTCTTTGGGTTTTACTACAATTTACCTAAGGAACTGTGGTCTCAAGGTTAATTATAGCCGGGGCTTTTTAAAATCCAGAGAGCAACCTCTGTGCAAGTTGCCGCTTGCTTCCAGTAGACTGCCGATCTTGTCAGCATTATGATGAATTAGTAATGGCCACTGGAAGGTGCACTTTCTATTTATCTTTTTATTCCCCTCCATTCGGTCAGCAGAATTAGGAGGGTGCTGGTGGAAAGAGAATGATCAGTTTTCTTACTGAAATGGTAAATTGCACACAAAAGGCGACATGAAAACCAAATATACAAAGCCTGTGGGTTGTTTTTTTTTAATGCTGGGGAGACCCATTAGGAGGGAGCGCTGTGTTTCCATGGTATCACAAAGACATAAACAGAAAAGCGAGGCTAATGTATTCTGTTAGATAGAAATTTTTTTAAAGTCTAATGCACCATCTAAATGTGTGTGTGTGTGTGTGTGTATCACATGACCAGCATTTATTTAATAAGCTCTATCAATTGCTTTGCAAGCAGTCAAATGTTCAAGGGTTCTATTCAGCTCGTAATCTTAGCCATTGAAATGCTCAGTGCTTATAGCTGTTCTCCTAGAAGCATATCTTGAATACATTTTATAATCTCCTTCCAAAAGCATGTTGAGCATTTATTATTTTAATTAGCCTACCTGCAGGAGATGACCAGGCTGAGCCAGAAGGAGGGATCAAACAAATTATCAGTTTGGAGTTCCTTCATGCCCACAAAAAATCTAAGTCCAGATCTCCTTGAATTCCATTGAATTCCACTGTCTTGAATTCCTTGAATCCCACAGTCTTATCTACCACCAATTTGCTTTGACAGTTAGTAGTTCAGATTCTTGTTTAAAGGTAGCATGGAATAAACATACTTTTTTGGGACCTAACTCTGGCTCCCAATTTCTTGCACCTAACACTACTCTCCTAAAGGACTCGTTCCATTAGGAGACTTAAATCTCTACAGAAGAAAATAATTCCTTATTTATAACAATAAAATAATACATTACTCAAAGTATCTTCTTTGGTCCATAGGTCACCTGTATCCCACAGTTCTACTTATGCCTGGATAGCACTACCAGTATTCAGCAGCAAAAGAAATGTGGGTCATCAGCCCAATGTTTAACTTTTTATAAAATGCAATTTAAGCAATATAAAATAGATATAAATTTCTTCTGTAACTCTTCCAATCAATAGTAATGTGTTAATTACAAAAGTGATTATAGATTAATGTAAAATGTGTAATGTAAATATTTAGAAAAAATAGTGACATTGACAAGGGTTGAACATTATTTAATGTGATTACTTGCTATACCACAAAGAAATGAACCTAGTGATGGACACTGAAATCCAATATGATAAAAGGAGTTGAAAACAAAATTAACAATATTGGAACATCTTTATAAAAATCTACAATATAAGCACATTTAGAATACTATGAGACAAACTGAATTAGCAATAGCAGTAGCAATAGAACTTAGACTTATATACCACTTCATGGTGTTTTACAGTTCTCTCTAAGAGGTTTACAGAATTAGCATATTGCCCCCAACAATCTGGAAGGATGGAAGGCTGAGTCAACTTTGAGCTGATCAGGATCGAACAGTGGAAATGCAGATTTAGCTTGCAATACTGCATTCTAACTGCTGTGCCAGAGGTGGTATTCAACTGGTTCACACCTACTTGGGCGAACCGGTAGCAGTTATTTGGCGTGGGTCGCCGAACCGGTGGCCATGTCCCCAACCCGGTCACCCGGTCACTCACTTGCGATCGCTCTCCCAGCGTTCCGTTCCCCATGTCCTCTTTATCCCCAGGGGAAAGGAAGAAAGGCATGGACGCTGCAAGTATCGCTTTCCCCATGTGAGTTAAAAGTGCTTGGAATGAGAAAGAGTGTGGTCTGACAGAGGGAGTGGGAGTGAATCGAACCTTGGAGCACTTTTGCAATGTAAAAGAAATGCATTTTGGAAGCAGGTCCTTTAAAAACTTCTCCAAGGATTCCCCATGGACGCTGCAAGTATCGCTTTCCCCATGTGAGTTAAAGTGCCTGGAGTGAGAAGGAGTGCGGGCTGACAGAGGGGTGGGAAAATCCACTCCAGCCTTGGAGAAATTTAAAGGAGCTGCTTCCAAAATGCTTGTCTGTTAAGTGCTGTGTGTGTGTGTGTGTGTGTGTGTATGAGAGAAAGAAAGAAAGAAAGAAAGAAAGAAAGAAAGAAAGAAAGAAAGAAAGAAAGAAAGAAAGAAAGAAAGAAAGAAAGAAAAGAAAGAGGGAGGAAGGGAGAGAAAGAAAGAAAAAAAATAGGATGAGAGAGATAAAACTCTGCTATTATTTTTAATTGTTCCACTATTTATCATGTATTAATATTTTACACTGTCCCTACACCTAGAGTGATTTTTCTGCCTTTCTTTTGCCCAGGGCTACCACATATTTTTCAGGATTTACATGCATTCAATGTCAATAGTCCAGAGCATAAAATACACATGTGTTTAACAAGAGTTGAAAGGGACCTTGGAGGTCTTCTAGTCCAATCCTCAGCTCAGGCAAGAAAACTGAAGATGCCAAACTCTGAGTAGAAATCCTGAGAAAGGTGTCAGAATAATACTTAGAAGGGACCTTGGGGTGAACCCTATACCATTTCAGAGAAATGACTGTCCAGTTTTTTCTTAAAAACTTCCAGTGATTGAGCACCCAGAACTTCTGAAGACAAGCAGTTCCACTGGTTAATTGTTCTCATCGTCAGGAAGTTTGTCCTTAGTTTTAGATTGCTTCTCTCTGTTCAGTTTTCATCCATTGCTTCTTGTTTGCATTCTGCTTCTTTGGAAAATACATTGTCCCCCTTTCTTTGTGGCACCCCTTTAAAAGTCTGTGGCCTATCACACTCTTGGGTAAAGCATGTGAGCCATTTCCTCCTTTCAGTGGCCCATGAAAGTACATTTATAATATGCAGATAATCAAGTCAAAAAAGGTGAACATTTTTACAGAACTATAGATAAGTTGAGGCTGGGTGACAAGGAATGGCTGGGAGAGGCCAGATGAGGCACCCCTTGATGTAAGTGACATTGAGTTGGCCATGCCCACCCAGTCACATGAGCACCAAGCCACGTCCACCCAGTCACATGACCACCAAGCTACACCCACCCAGTCACATGACCAGCAAGCCACGCCCACCAAATAAGCCACACCCACAGAACCGGTAGTAAAAAATTTTGAATTCCATCACCTTGCTGTGCCATCAATTACTGAAAATGGTGTATTTGAAGCTCTTATTTAGAAAAAGAGGGAAGAGTGGATGTACCTATGTGCAATCCAGACTGCCTCAGGGCATATTTCTCTTCCTCCCTCCCTCCCTCCCTCCCTCCCTCTCTCTTTCTCTCTGACAAAAACAATAAGATAAATAAAAATATAATAAGGAAAATAAAATGTCAAATCTGAAACGCTAAGATCAAAATCCGTGAACATATGATAAACACATCTAATATCCATCCTTCTTACCCCAAGGCTTCAGAGAACAGCTTCTTTGCCTAATACTAGAATTATGGATCATCCAAAGAAGCTCAAAGGATCAGGATGGATGTGAGAAAATACTACTTTTCACTGTGTATCATTCACATATGGAATTTGTCATTAGCAAATCAGCCCCAGCTGTTGGCACTTCATCTGCCATTCCTAGTTCTCTGCCTTGTCTCTACCGTAAACCTTGCTCAAAACTACCAATGTGACAACAGTGACTGAGTATAGGATTTAACACACCGAAGGTGTTTAAACCATGTATTCTCCAAATTACAGAGATTGTACCATATGTGTTGTTCAGTTACATAGGCACAGTATAATTCGGAAAACACTGGAAGCTTACTGAAAAGCCAAATCTACTAGGCCTTTTTTTGTTTACTTATGTAATATAACAAAGAATCTGCTTTTCTAGTGTATTCTACAGTACACTACAATCTCCACTAAAGTCATTCCTACAGCTGAATGTTACAAAAACATTGAGCAAGCTTGAATAGATACAATAGATAAGCCCAATGACCTGAATTGTATCTACCTCTTTCATGACCTTATTTATTTGATTTTTATCCCATCTTTATTATTGTTTACAAATAACTCAAGGCAGTGAACATACCTAATACACCTTCCTTCTCCTATTTTCCCCACAACAACCCAGTTACGTAGGTTGGGTTGAGAGAGAGTGACTGGCCCCAAGTCACCCAGCCAGTTTTTCATGCCTAAGGCATATCTAGAACTCACAGTCTCCTGTTTCCATGCTGGCACCTTAGCCACTAGACCAAACTACTTTCATTGAACAACAATAATAACACAAAATATTGTTATCATCCTTTGGAGTAGATAATAGGTGGCAATAGATTGAAATAGAATCAAATGTATCCAAGAAAGGCACTGCTATGTATTTTCTTTCTCAGTAGACAATAAACACCTGTGCTTTTTATATTTTAAGTGCAAGTCCATCACCCCTGGCATTCTTTATATACAGCCTTACTCAAATGGAATGAATCACATGCTGTCTGATGCTTCCTCTCTTTCTCAAGGGTTAGGTGGGAGCTTTTTCCTTGTTTTTTTTTTTTTTTTAAGTTAGGGAAGTTGAAAAAGAGAAAGATGGAAATCAGCCATGAGGTGATTAGAACAGAGCTCTAATACCTCTTTTTGAAGATGAGTTTTGCTCAAATGGAATTGGAATCAGCTCAAATTGGGGCCAAGCTTAAGGACGGATTGGATCTGCCTTTCCCTATTTTCTAAATGATTCCCGAGGCTCATGCGATCATGTTAAGCTTCACAGAAGTTCTAAGTAATCAGTAATTTATTTATTTACTTTTGAGATAACAATTTCACCCCATTACGTTAGTTAGCCCTGATCTCGTAAGATAGAGTATGATTACTCCCGATCAACTGTGTTATTTTAAAAAACAAAACTTACATTCTCATTCTTTAAAATGCAAAAGGAAGGAAGAAATTATGTAATAAATGCAATCAGCTGATGACAGAGCACAGCCCGGCAAAACCACTGATTGGGTTAGCGAGATGGCTAAAAGATCTGTTAGCTGATCATACTGGCATGCTTGCTGTTCTTTTGTATTTTGTCTTCATTTGATGGGATTTGGTGCCAGAAGCCCATAAATAACAGAGTTTAGGGTAGTTTAAGACTTACAGTTTTTGCATCCGATGATATATTGTTTTGCTATGAGCAACAACTAGCTGGATGATTTGTTCAAAAAGTTTTCTGCTTGTTGCTGAAAATCCAAGCTGCCACCCACTGCTCTCAGGATCTCCCCAGTGAGAAATACTTAGGTATATGTATATATCTCTGTGTATGTAATGATAAATTAAATAACAGACAATTTGTCTCCCTTAATGGTTCCGCTGCCTGAGGCAGATGGCAGGCTGACCTTTATTAACTGGCAAGGAGGCTTAAACAGGAATTGCTAAGCATGGCTGTGATATATATACTCTAGTAGGTAAAAAGAAACTACTCATCTGTCCCAATTTATGAGCTCGCTGAACGGCACCTTTTCAGCAGAGATGCTTGGCTGCATAGCTGGCTTCAGATTTAAGATGGTTTTTGGCAAAGTGCCCTCCGGTATCTCTGGGCCTCCTAATATACATTCCTGTTAACAGCCACCGCCGCCGCTCTTTGAGTCACACTAAGTAGAAACTCAGCACTTTGATTTCACTCAGTGCTTCGCATGAAGCGTTGCGCTGAAGCCACAAAATGTCAATGGCAGCTTTGAAATAGTCCCGATGCGTAGGAACAGCACACTGAGGTGGCTATTGTCACTTGGCCCTGCTTTTCCAAAGAAGGATGTTTATGAGGTTTCTTCCCAAGTGACCGCCACTTAACAGTTTTTTAATCAGTGGCTGTATTTGCGAATTGGCTAAGATTTACGCTCTGGCATATATAAAGCCCCTGAGTTCTCCAACTGCTGGTCAGTACTGGTGAAAAGAAGCTGCTGGAGCAACAGTTGCTGCCTCTAATTGCTGAGCTTTCCTTGGGTCCAAAATACAAAAGAAAGAGAAGGCCATTTATCAAGGTCAGATTTATGAAGATCTCCAGCTTGAGCAGTGGGTTGGACTAGAAGACCTTCCAGATCTATTCTGACTGATAGATTGAATACCATGTTTGGAACCACAAATCTGCATGGTTTGATGTCATGGACTAAAATTCATAGTATCCTAAGCTATCTGTTGTCTCCTGATGGATGTGTTTTGCAATGTATAGGTTCGTTAAGCACTCCATTTTTTATTTTTATTTATTTTTTTATTAAAGAAGTTTTTTTTTTACAAAGTTAAAAGATAAACATGGAAAATATAGAAGACAGTAACCAAAAAGGTAAAAATACAGTGCTGAAAACAATAGAAAGTGAAGAAGAAAACAAACTTAAAAAAGCAACTTCTGATCTTTTCTACAGCAATTATAGACATATTTAAAACTGTTTTTTGACCTCCAAATTAGATAACATGGTTCCCTTCTCCCCATATTCAGCTGTTATTAACAGGTCAACCCAGAAACCATTAGTTTATTTCTATGCATTTTTAACAAAAAGCCAACAAAGGTTTTCTAATCTTTTATAACTGGGGTCCCCAAACCCTGGGTCACAAACCGGTACCAGTCCATGGCCCATTGGGAACAGGACCATGCAAGGGGTGGATATGTGTGCAAAACTTGATTTGCGCATGTGTAGGAGCTAGGTTGCATGCACAAAACCATTCTTTCCCCTACTGCCGCCGCCACCATCGCTTCTACCAGTTCATGGAACCTGAAAGATTGAGAACCACTGTTTTATAAAGAACAGTTTTAGTTCCCTCCATAATAAAACAAGTCAATGTAGCCAATCTATTCCTCCATTGTGTTTATTTTTGAATTCTGCCCTCTGTGCTAATAATAATCTGCAGTTATGACAGGTAAAACTAATTGTCCATAAATCTTTTCTAATTGACTGTCCATAAATTCTAATAAGAAAAATTCTGGTTTCGTCTGAATGTTAATTTTTAAAACTCTTCGCATCCTCATATTTTCTTCTAACAAAAGCACCAAGCATGTCTCTTCATGCTTTTCACATTTTCAACAATTAGAAAAATCTTTATACACCTTAAGTAATTTCTCTGGTGACATATACCAACAATACATCATTTGATAAAAATTATCTCTTAAATTATAAGCCAATGTGAATTTTAGTCCTTCCAACTACATTTTCCCCCATTGATCCATCTGTAGCATTCCTATCTCTTTCTAAGTAGGATCATTCTTCAGAATTTCTAAGATTAGCCACTAGCCAGTATCTAGATAATTAGGTTTGTGTTGTATAATAAATGGATAAAAAAAACCCATTTAAATTTAAATGTAGGGATGTGCAAATCGTATTTTAAGATGGAATGCAACATTTTGTGCTTTGTCAAATACTTTCCCCATTTGTTTTGTTTATTTATGTAACTTTATTTATTGAATTGCACTGTATTTACATTTCACTAAATTTTATAGTGAAAATAAAATAATCATTGAATAAAATTCTGTCTCATAATACAGGAGGAAAAAATATCTCTGTTATCATGAAACAAACTTCCAGAGAATGCAAGAAATATACTTAGACTAGCTATCTGCAAGCTGGTGTTTTCCAGATATGTTAGATTACAAATTTCATAACTTCTGACAGAATAATGTGTTGGCAGGAATTGATTGGTGCTCTAGCCCAACATAATTAGATGATAAAATCTGGGAAAAATCATCTAGATCAAGAAAGAGTTAATTATAAAATTTGCTATAATGTGTAAAAACTAGATTCTGTAAACTCACCCCACACAAAGAGTTAATTCTTGTTTCCAGACCTAATGTCATACAGATAGTCTTTCAGAAGAAGAAATAAATAACAAGAATATAAAAAGGAGAGAAAATCTGAATAAGCATAAAGTCCACATTTAGTGTGTGATAGTCTTGAGATCATATGCAATAGCACAATCCGATTGGAATGTGATCATGACATATCTGAAGAGGTGAGGATTAATCATGCAGCATAGCAAAAAGAACCTAGGCTTTCAGATCAGCGAAAGATAGGGCAAACTTTTGAGGGATGGGCCCAACCAAATGAGTGCAGGGAACTAAGGGCCACAGTGCAAAACTGATGAGATAAGGTAGGCTGGGCTATGACACCAATGTTTGCGAGTTTATTCTGTTTTTCTACTGGTTTTAGTGCCGAAGAAGTGTTTATCCCTTATAAAATACTGCATGCTAAACCTAGTTGAGGGCTTATTGCGCAGGGTTTTGTGTTCTCATGTTACTGAGTCAGCAGCTGTGATCTGGGGGTGGGCTAGGAAAGCCATTTGCCCCTTTTTGTGTGAAAGACTGAGGGGGAATGGGAGGCAGGGGTAGTGTCTGGATGGTTTGGATGGGAGACATGAGAGTAAGAATAGGGGTAGTGTGGGGAATGGAAAGATGAGTGTATGGAAGAAAGGATAATCTGATTGGCCAGGTGCTGGTCAGAAGTATCTGAGGGCTAAAGCCAGGTAATTGCCTTACTAGGTTGTTGTATTTTTAGACCCTTTAACTGAGAGTGAAAGTGAGAGAGAGGGTGGAGGTGTTGAGTTCTGCAAAGAGAAGTCAGGTAGAGACATCACCATGATTTTAGGCATATGGAGAAGCAGGTGGTCCTTACGTCAAAAATAGTTGTGGGCGTAAGTCAAGACACCATGTGATCACGCTGAGATTTACAATGATTTTAGCAATGGTTGTTAAATGAGTTACTGGGTTGTTAAATGAAGCATTCTATCATTAAGTGAATGACATGGTCATAAGTGCAAATCCATTTCATCCCATGGGTGTTTTTTGTTGGAAAACATAGCAAAATGTGATCATGTGACAGCAGGACATTACTAATGGTCATAAATGCATGCTGACTGTCAAGCACTCGAAAAGCGATCATGTCTCTGTGAGAATGGTGGGGCTGATTTGCAAGATTCTGTTATAGCCAATATCAAAGTTGTTCTGGAGCCTTTCTGTGAGGCTGAGGATTTGTGAGTCCAGGACAACCTTGAAATTATGTACTAGTTCTGAGTGGGGGAATACAATCCCTGCCAAAGTTGAGAAATCTCTTGGTCAATGTTCAGAGGATTCCAATGTCACACATACTTGGTCTTGCTATAGTTAAGCCAAAGCTTTCTCAGTAATGAGAAAAGGTTTTGATGATCAGAGTTAAACAACTGCCAGGGAAAGAGATATACAACCGAGTTTCATCTGTGTACTAATGATGTTTAATCCTATGCCAATAAATGAACTTACCAAGAAGTTTCATTAAGAAGCAAAAGTGGGGGAAAAGTGAAGCATAAACTCTGCTGAAGATGTTAACCTGGTAATAATATGTTTGGAAACTAACCCACAAGCTTGGAAAAAGAAACTTCACCCTCATCCTATCCTCGAGTTACAGATATTCACCACTATTGCAAAGTGAAGCATCTCAAAAAGGAGGAGAGTCTATGTTAAAACCTTTCTCCTCCCCACCAACACTGACTGGAACGAATCCTGGAGGAAAGAGAAGAACAAATGTAACATCATGCCTCCCAGTCCAACTTTCAATTTGTCCAGAAGGATACCATGATTGATAATATCAAAGGTTACTGAAAGACCAAGGAGGATCAAGATGGATGCATCTATCTCTTTCTCGGCCTGCCATGGATGATCAATAGGTGCATCCAATGCAGATCAGGATGGTAAATATTTATTATAGTGCCGGAATTGCAAACAAAACACATTAAAAAATCAAAAAATAAAAATAAATACAAAACAAAACAAAATATAATATAATATATTAAAAGCTGTCTAATTTTACAAGCAATATAACAAACTGTAGCTACATTCAGGGAGACAGAATCATACTGATCTGATAATAACAATTGTAAATAAAAAAGATCAGAATTTCCTGGGTATTTTACCAAATAGGAAGTTATAAGGCAGGTCCTTGAATCCTTATAAAGACTGCAGTATAGCAGGTCATGAGCTGTAGTTTCAATGTCCTCTTATCCACACTGGCACTGTCTCAGCTCATAGGGGATTTTTTTTCTATCAGCTCTCCAAAACTACTAGGGGGAGAGCATTGAAGAGTGCTAAAGTTAGTACTGTTTGGGACTTTGAAGCAGTTATGTGATGAAAGTACCTTGCTGGTTTGTCAAAAGGAGCCTGACTGCTGAGAAAAATGTTCTTAGGTAAACCTGATTGTTCCTCTTGGGCTTCCAGGCCTTTGTTTAAATGCATTAATGACATGTTCATAACCCTTCATTAAAAATACCGCCTTGGAAAAGCCAAGATATTGAAGCTTTTATGAGATTATCTTGAACCATCTTGAATTGTAATTGTCATTAGGACATAGTACTAAGATGGAAGAGTGCATCTACTGCCATCTTCATACTATGTCCTAGTTTGAGTAAATGAGATCTAAGGCCTCCACAGCTTTTGGGAGCTGCTAGCCAACCACTTAATATTTTTTACTCAAAAAGAAATGTTTGGGAACAAAATTTGTTAAGCTTAATCAAATAATAGTTTTTTTTTTTTTTAAAAGTAAGGCCTCCTTAAGAGCCAACAGGGTCACCTCTTTTCTCACAGATGTCCTTATGAAGGCATGGATCTATATATATGACATCATTCTGGAGGTCTTAACCAACAAGGAGGAATATCTTTCTAAAACACAGGCGGCCACATTAACAACTCTAAGAACCTGTCCCTATCCCAGGATTACAGTCTTATCCATCCCAGATAATAGGGAAAGTCTTTCTCTCACTCAACTCCATAAGATGTGCATAGTTAAAATCCAACTTAGAAATGCTAAGAACGTCCTAGTGACCTTGCAGATGCTCCCCTACCCACTCCTTACCCAGAAGGAACTCGTTTGCCTTAACTAGCAGAAGACACAATAAGAACAGAAGAACAATTATGTTATGCTGATTAGTATGCATTTAAAATGACAATAAAGTTATTCTAAGTTGTAAGTAATCCTTAAAATAGGCTATCAGACATACTTGATTGGACTTCCTTTCTCTTTGTCCAATAGTACTATAGCTGTCACTTCTGCTGCATCACTAAAATTCTCCTGAACATTAGAGGAACTACTGGAATCCATGAGCAGAAAGTTCTCACACGCGTAATTGATTCTAAAGTGGTTGTTAAAGACACAGCCAAGACTTAAGCTGAGTCAGATCCATCAAGCTCTTGGGGTAGACTGAGTGAATACCTGTGATTGAATACTTGTGATGGGAAATAGCTACAAAATAGTCCAAAATGAACAGGGAATGTTATGTCCATGACAAAGTACAGATGATAATATCCTCCAACTCCAGATCACATTGTCACTGCCTATTTGCCATGTTATATCTAACATGTGATTTCCCATTGTGTGTTGAATTCGCAATAATGTGGATCAACCCATGGCTGCCATATGTCAGGAGTGAAAAAACCAGGTCCAGACATGAAGGTTCAGTTAAACTGATTTATTGCTAAACAGCCTATGTGCAGCACCTGGTTAGAGTTAGATAAGCACAGTGACACTCAAGGCGGGGTTGGAGGTACTTTATTTTTGGTTCCTAATGATTCTAGACCAGGGGTGTCAAACTGACGACCCATAGGCTGGATGGGTCATGCGCAGGCCACATCCACCCTGGCTCCACAAAGGCAAAAAATGTCACAATATGCCACATGACACGATCAAGTTTGACACCTGTGTTCTAGACTGATTTTCCTTTTCACTCCATCCCAGGTTCTGCCATTCTTTCTCCTACACATGGTAGCCATAAACTCTGGTGCCACTTTTGAGTCCTGGACCAAGTATGGCAGGTTAAAAACCCCAAGATCGAAGACTAGAGAACTCCAATGCCAAGCCAGCCATGACACCAAGCAGCAGAGGAAGAGAGGCTGCTATGCAGGATGAAAGCTGATGCAGTAGCATAGACCTATCTGATTCCTAGTACCCAACAACAGATCTAGGGCTGACATAGAAATACTGGCCCAAGGTCACCCACTGGGTTTATGCCACAGGAAGGACTAGAACCCATAGTATTCTTGTGTCTATCCCAGGGGTCCCAAAACTTGGCAATTTTAAGACTTGTGGACTTCAACACCCTGGGAGTTGAAGTCCACAAGTCTTAAAGTTGCCAAGTTTGGAGACCACTGCTCTAGCCTAATGCCTTAACTACTACAACAAATTGGCTCTCTCTCAGATAACTAGAGCCATGCATAGTTTGAACATTTGTTCTCTTTTTCTTCCCACTGAAGCTACAGTACTTTCATGTTGGCTGTGTATCTCTTTAAAGAGTAATTCAAATGGTCCATCACTTAGCTTGTGTTTCATTTCTTAGGTTGGTTCCTATCGGACATCTAACAGCTCATGTGTCTTCTGAGCTGTAGTAATGATACCGCTGTCTGCACATCCAGTTCCTGGGGGGCTTTCAGATCATACTGGTGTTTTCTTTTCTTGAGGAGAAATGATCTGACCTTGTGAACTGACTGTGTCTAAATAGACAAATGCTTTCGCTTACTACAGGTTTGCCAAGTTTACAGGGAGATCAGGTGCATGCAGAAAAATGACCCTGACACCATCAAGGAAAAATTACTTTAGCTGCAATAAACCATGTAGCTATTATTAACCTGTTTTTCCAAATGAGATCTCCTAGATGCTGTTAGCCTATGATGTCTGAAGCTAAGCCAGCTCCTGTAATATTGCTAGTTCTTTATTTTCCTCTTTTTATCCTTGAAGAGAGATTGTTCACCACAATTGCTTTCCTTTATTGTCCAGAAACATCAGCTATGATTAATATTTTGTCTGAGACACTACATCATATTTTCCCTTTGGGGCTCTATGAATTGTGTCCTTTCATGCACTTTCCTGTCCCAACAAATAGGTTTCACCTATATTGTGTTTAGAGAAGGACATATTTTCCATTGCCTATTGGCTGCGCATATTATAGCACTGGGCTGTGGCGCCTGGCACTTGAAATAAATCCTGTTCAATCAAGAGTGGCACATTTGTGGAAAGCCAAGATTTGAGGAAGAGTAATGAACCCCAGTCTAGGGGAAAAAAATAGAAGAAAAGTTATGAGAATGAAATAAAAAAAAAAGTCAAGGTTTGAATCCAGCAAGCTAGGAAGGTCCTGCAGACTATCACTAGAGAAAGAATAAAGAAGTATTTTTGTTTTTCATTTTATTTGTGGATGCCTATTCATTCAGTGTGTCTTCTTATTGATAACACAACTGTGCAAATACTTGTGGTTGGAAGGGAAGAATTGGGCAAGTATGTTTCCACATATTTTGTTTCCTAATTCTTTTACGATAATAATATAACTATGGAACAAGGCAGTGAATTAGCTTCAAGAAGTTACTTCTGAGATGAACATATCCAGGAGCCTTAATAGGAGTGAGTCCCTTAACCAATTCTTTGTACAGGTAGTCCTTCACTTCATGTGGTAACCGTTCAAAGTCACAATGGCACTGAAAGAAGTGACTTATGACCAGGGGTGGGATTCAATTTTTTAAACAACCGGTTCTGTGGGCGTGGCTTAGTTGGTGGGTATGGCTTGGTGGTAATGTGACTGGCTAGGTGTGGCCAACTCAACAACACTCACATCGAGGCATGCATCTCCTCACCTGGCCTCTCATGACTGTGGGGATGATGCAACAGTCATAAGTGTAAAAAGTGGTTATAAGTCACTTTTTTCAGTGCCATTGTAACTTTGAATGGTCACTCCACACTAGCAAAGTACCAGCAAAGGAGGGGAAAAAACCCTAGAGAAGTTCCAGAGACAGGAAGTCTAGTCCTGCCAAGAATGTAATAAGGGTTAACGGAGAGGCAGTTTCTGTAAGCAACACCAGAATGTTTCCTTCCTGCCTTCCTTACAGGATTAGGCCAGTAATTTCTTCTAACAATCGGTTATCCAAACTGCTTAGAATGTTAACAACTGGTTCTAATGAATAGATGCGAATCTGTAGAATCCCACCCCTACTTATGACCATTTGTCACACTTAATGATCATTGCAGCATCCACATGGTCATGTGATCAAAATTCAGACATTTGGTAACTGATTCATATTTATGACTGTAGCAGTGTCCACGATGCCCATGGTCATCTGATCCCTGTTGCAACATTATGACAAACATAGCCAAATGGGGAAACCAGATTCACTTAATAATTAACAACTGCAATGATTGACTTTAACAGCTATGGCAAGAAAGGTTGTAAAATGGGACAAAATTCGCTTAACAAATGTGTCACTTAGCAGCAGAAATTTTGTGTTCATATATTGAGATCTACATGTAAGTAACCTAAATGAATGAAAATCAGGGTCAGAATGAGAGAAAGCTGTGCCTCTTAGGTTGGTTAACTTGCAGTTACATTGTGAAGGTTTATGGAGGAAGGCAGAAGGGAGGATAGCATTTCATCCATCTTTATCTTTCTCCATTCATTACTTTGGCTGAAAAAGAAGGAGGCTTATTACCGCTGCAAGGGAGCTATGTGACATTACTGGAAGATGCTAAATGCATGGTGGAATATCTGCATTACATATGAAATCATGGATTTAGGGAAGATGTGGCACTACTGAGTTATAAGACATACTGCGATTGTCAGCGGGCTATGTTTGGTGGGGAGAAATTAATTGTTTCCCTGGGTTTACACATGTCCACTGGCCAAGGAGTTAATGACACATTTTTTTTGTATATAGATACTTGTCTCTTTGTCTTTTTATAATTGTTTTTATCAGTTGGAAACTAAGTTACATCAAAGACATTCTATCAATCTCCTTGAACCCTGGCTTTTGAACTAAACGTTGACAGTAACCATATTGTAATTAGCTATGTTCTTCCATTAGGACTCAAAGGAGAGTGGAAAAGTATGGAGGGTGGCAGAAATTGGAGAAAAAACTGCCTATTGTCCTTAAAATCATAGGGCTGGAAAGGGTTTTGGAGGTCTTCAATCCAATGGTCACCAACCAGTGGGCCAGGGACCACTGGTGGTCCACGAGAAAATTTTGGTGGCCCACAGAGAAATGTCCCTCCCAAAGCAATTAATCCAGGCTGTGAGGAAACACAAGGCTGCGCCACCCACATGGTCCGCCCACCTACTGGTCTCCACCCTTTGGCCAAGCACAAACCTTACCTTGAGTAGAGCCACGCGAGCTGGAACTAGAAGGTAAGACCAACAGCGGGGGAGGGAAATCCACCCCAGGGTAGTTTGCTGACATTGGTGGGAAAGTCGGTCCTATGTTCCAGAGCTGCAGTATTCACAGGACTGGCCCTTTGGTCATCTCAGAGCATCTCCTCCAGTCCATGGCAGGCTGGTGCACCCGATTGGAGGAGCAGCTGCTCCGGGATAACCAAAGGGCCAGTCCTGTGACTAAGCAGCTCTGGAATATGGGATCAACTTTTCCACCAATGTCAGCAAGCCACCGTCAATCACAATTCATATTAGTGGTCCGCAGGATTTAAAATTATGAGTTTGGTGGCCCCTGAAGTCCAAAAGGTTGGCAACCCCCATTCTAGTCCAACCACCTGCTCAAAGCAGGAAACTATACCATCCTGGACAAATGGTTGTCCAGTCTATTCTTGAAAAGCTCCAGCATTAACCCAAAGGGGGGAAATGTGAAGGCTCTGACAGTGGTTATTCATTTAAAATTCAATATATGAATACTGGTCTATGTATGCAAATTATATGTCAGAATATCTATGGCCATGATCATTATGGAACACTGCTTTTATTACAGTTGACAATCCAATAAAACATGATATTATCAGAGTAGGAAGGACTAATAAGAAAATCTCTTTGGAAGAATCTTGGAATCTCTTTCTAGCAGCATTGGCTTTTCAAGTACTACATAGCTCTGCTTATACAGAAAGACTGTGGGTCTTTTCTAGAAAGACTTCTTGCTTGGAATCAGCCTTGCCTTCCTGGCACTGGCCAATTTATTTGTAGATTCAGATCTTCTGACACAGCTCTTCGATAGCTGCTTGCAATTGAAAAAAAAATATAACTAAAGGAAAGACACCGTTGGACAGAGCGTGTCAGGATTTAACACACTTCCCCTGCCCTCCCTTTCAGTGTCATCAGCTTCCAATTATGTAAGCACAAAGCATGTAGTAGCATGATGGGATCCATAGGATGAAAGCAGTGCTGGGATTCAAAAATTTTTTACAACTGGTTCAGTAGGCGTGGCTTGGTGGGCGTGTTTGCGCATGTGTGCACACACTTTGCATGTGCGTGTGTGCCAAATGTGCACTTTGCGCAGGTGTAGAGGTGTTCCAACTCACCCCCTGCAAGCCTGCACCCTCCCGGTTGCTTCAGCAGCTGCCGCCAGCACTCTGCTGTGCTGCACAAAGCAGCTGCGCTTGAAAAGCAGAGGATAAAGGTGAGTATGGGAGCCCTGGTGGGTAGGCGGGCCCAACAGCAGAGTGGCAGAGAGAACCAGTTTAGTTTCTGCTGCTCATCGCTGCTATCAGCTCTGCAGAACTGGGCCGAACCGGTAGAATATCATCACTGGATGAAAGGCTGAAATGTCAAAGTTTGTATAATAAGAAGCTCCCTGGGTCAATATACCCTGGCCCACTTGCTGCTCCTTGAGATAGATCATGTTGCCCTCTCCTATCTTCTGTAGGCATCACACCAGGGATGGGATTCAAATTTTTTTACTACCGGTTCTGTGGGCGTGGCTTGGTGGGCATGGTGTATCTTGGTGGGTGTGTCTTGGTGGGCATGGCAGGGGAAGGATACTGCAAAATCCTCATTCCCTCCCCACCCCACTAACCTGCTTTCCAGCTCCATTCTCCTGTGCAGGGCAACAAAAGAAAACCCAGCTGATCATCTGGGACTCGGGAGACAGAGAATAGATGGGGGCAGGGACAGTCAGAGATGGTATTTGCCAGTTCTCCGAACTACTCAAAATTTCCTCTACCGATTCTCCAGAACTGGTCAGAACCTGCTGAATACCACCTCTGCATCACACCAAATATCCTATCCATAATCCTGTGCATAAAATAAACAAGACTCTTACCATCTCTATTGCTTTTCGGTGAAGCAAGTGTGAAGATTAAAAAAGAAAAAATATTTCTAGAATGCAATTTCCTGCCCGTGTAGTATAAGAATATGATTTGTGAATTCAGCCCTTTCAACTCATTTTTGGAAATAAATCAACCTCATTACAGGTAAAAAAAATATATCAATCTTTACTTTTTAAAGTTCAAAAGATATTTCAAGTTTGATTTGCAAAAATGCGTGCAATATTTTTTGGGGGGAGAGGCCTAGAGTTGTCTGAAAGACATACGGTGATATAAATGCTTTAAATAAATACAGTAAATAAAAAGGGCATTGAATCTGCAATGATCAGTGAATTTGGAGAGAAATTGCTTTGAAATTATATATTATCTCCCAAGAAATTAATAAAGATATAGTGAATTTGGAACTCAGTCTGAAATTACAGAGTATGCCCTGCTTGCAGAAAGACCTAAGAACTAAAGAAAATATGACTTCTAATATGATAGACCAAAGAAATTGAAATGCACTAATTGATAGTTATCTAGTCCTTAGAAGTAACTGAAATCCCAAAGCAAAGCCAGCTACTTCATTTTTGCAGAGCTTCCACTATTTTCTTGAAGTAATATCAGCTGATATATAGAAAGCACAATTCTGGGAAGCAATGGAAAACTGTGCATGCTCTGAAAATAGTAGCTTTGAACTTTAGAGAAGAGAATGGGTGAATTAGGGAAGAGCAAAATCCTTGGACTGGAAAGAAAAGGAAGAAGAGAAACCTACATTGAAGCTGAACAAGAAGACAGGATAATCTATAGAAGAGAATATTTGTAGCTCAGGGTTGAACTTGGTGCTTTCTGATTTTGGTTGTTTTCTTGCAGGCGTTTTATTACCAAACTAGGTAACATCATCCGTAGTAAGGAAGTAAAGTTTGCTACTGATGATGTTACTTAGTTTGGTAATAAAATGTCTGCAAGAAAATAACCCAGCTCAGAGAGAGCACCAAAGACTCCACAGACAGACTAATGAAGGAGCCAAATTGATTGGGCTGAGAGAAAAATAAAAAGAAAGTTAATGACACTAAAACTTGGGTGACTTAAACAGATTGTAGGGGGTTTTTTGACTAAAGATTTCTAGCTCGTACGCTGGAATCAGGTGGCCCACTACTATTGCTATGAAGATCCTGTGCCACCTACTTGGCCTTAAGTATGAGGCAGCTTCATAAAATCAGGGAAATGCTTCCCATTCTCATTTTTTGAAGGAAGGGAGAATAGTTCTGTTCTATTTTGCAGTTCTCTCCATTTACTGCTGATATGGGAATGGGGAGGCTTCATAGTGGTAAAAGTTTATGTGAAATACGCTGCTCCCTTTCAGCAATGCACTACTAAATTCCACTTTACGTTTAATAACGCTTCAGCAACCTTTTTTCACTCCACCATTTCTTATAGCCATTTTGTTTTACTTTCTAGAAACAAGCCAGATCATAAAAAATGCATGGAATTCATCCCCATGTGTTCAGTTCAAAGAACCCCAAACTGCAGTTGTTTTACTTTTGCTTCAACACTGTTTGCCCAGTTGCTATTGAGAGCATGGATTGTTTTTTTTTTTAATACCTGAATTATAAACTGCTGAAGAATCAAGATTTTAATGCAAAATGCTGACTTGACTTACTGTCTTCGGTAACATTGCTTATCAATACTGCTCAAATACAACTCATAACCTCTTTAATGCTTGCAAATTGTATGTAATGCTGTTTCTTGCAGTATTACAAACAGAGTGCTTCTGGGTTAAATGATTACATGTATATCCTTTAATTCTTTTAAAGTGATTGAGCTACTTTCTTGCGATTTGGCAAAAGTCAAATTTAAAATAAATATTTTAAATAAAGCAATTTTAACAAGAATTTCAAGGAAAGGGTCCTTTTCTTGTTTAGCTTGAATGATTATCTGCACAGCCAATATTTCAATACTCAGTTGCTAGTGATATAGAACCAATGTTTCAATGTCATTGAAATAATTTGCATTAACATCTGGCTTCTTTCAAATCCTGCTGCAGGGAAGCAAAGAAGATTCCCCCAACTCCATCTGCTGCTAATCAGATACAAAATTCCACTCCCTTTCCCATTTTTATAGGCCTAGAGCAGGGGTGTCAAACTCTATTTCATTGAGAGCCGGATCAGCATTGTAGTTGTCCTCTAGGGACTGGGGAGGAGGGACATGGCTGTGGTGGTTGATTGGGTGTGACCCAGGGACATGGCCAGCTTGATGTCACTCACATAGGTGGTGTCTGTGGTGCCTGGGGGGATTGGGGAAGGAATCCAGGGGTCTCCAGTGAGTGGGATGGGAAGTGGAAGAATTGTCCCGTGGGATGAGGTGAAGTGAGGCAGAGGGTTGGGCAGCTACAGACGGAAACCAGCAGCCACTTATGCTTGCCACCAGGGGTGGGATTCAAATTTTTTAACAGCTGGTTCTGTGGGTGTGGCTTAGGTAGTGGTGCAGCTTGGTGGTCATGTGACTGGATGGACATGGCTTGGTGGTCATGTTTTTGGCTGGGTATGGCCAACTCAATATCACTCACATCGAGGCACGCATTTCCTCGTTTGGCCTCCCATGACTGTCGGGAAGCTGCAACAGTTGTAAGTGTGAAAAATGGCCATAAGTCACTTTTTTCAGTGCCATTGTAACTTTGAATGGTCACTCCACACTAGCAAAGTACCAGCAAAGGAGTGGAAAAAAACTCCAGAGAAATTCCTGAAACAGGGAGTCTAGTCCTGCCAAGAATGTAATAAGGGTTAACGGAGAGACAATTTCTGTAAGCAACACCAGAATGTTTCCTTCCTGTCTTCCTTACAGGATTAGGCCAGTAATTTTTTCTAACAACCGGTTCTCCAAACTGCTTAGAATGTCAACAACTGGTTCTAGAGAATAGGTGCGAACTGGTAGAATCCCACCCCTGCTTGCTGCCCTTTGTGTGCAGGGGGTATGGTTTCCAGCTGTAGCTGCAGCCTGCCGGCCCCTTAACACACCTGCCGGGATAGTGTGGGCTGGGTCTGTGTGCACATGTGCCTACCTCCTCCTATGCACATGCACGCCCTCCGGGTTGGGATGAGCCAAGCTGAAGCGATGCGGGCTGGCCCTTAACCATTTCCAGGATGGCCGTGCAGGCTGGATCTGACCACATCACGGGCCAGATCTGGCCTGTGAGCCTTAAGTTTGACACTCCTGGCTTAGAGAAAACTGGTGTGACCTGGGGATATGGAATAGCTAGAAACAACTTGGTAGATCTGAAAAAGGAATTCTGTGGGTTATAGATCATGTTTTTTTTTTAAAAGGAAAAATGCCTTTGAGAAGAATCATTTGTATCCCTGTCGCCATATGACTGCATTTTGGGGTACATGTAAACTGACTCATATTTATAACAGGTTGCAGCATCACATGACTGCAATTTGCAATGTTTTTTGCTATTGTCTAGTAGAAAATGACACACAAAAATATCCATTAAATGTGGTAGATTTGGTTAATGACCATCTGATTTGCTTAATAACCATGGTAACTTGCTTTACAACCATTGCAAAACACATGATTATAACATTGAGTCCGGTTATGTGCTGCCTCAACTTACAATGACTTACCACCAAAATTCTGGGCCCAATTGTGGTCTTATATTGAGGACCAACTGTAATATATATAACAAAGCACACTGTACAAACACAAAGGCCATTTCTGGTGTCATGAAAACCTCATACAATATTTGATCCTGGTGCATAATGAAGTTGCTTACTTATTTTTATTACAACTTGGTGTTATTTAGGACATGTGAATTTGGATAATTGGTATTAATCAAGGGATAGATCAGGGCTGTCAAACTCGCGGCTGTTGTGGTTAGCCGGCAGCAGGTACGAATGGCTGAGGACAGCCAGGACTCAGATGAGGGGCCAGGACCATCAGGGAGTGGACTGCTGCCTTCAGAGATTGTGAGGGCTGGCAGCAGCGATGAGGAGGTTCCCGAGGAGCCTATGCAAGTGTGTGTGTGCGCAAGGTTGCTCGTAGGAAAGAGCAGCTGCAGCAGCACTGGCGATTTGGGAGTAAGGCTGCAAGGGAATGGCCCCTCCTTCAAGAAGATAAAAGCCAGCTGTGAATCAGATGTTCTTTGTAGGAAGCAAAAATGTTTTGAAACTCCAGCCTCATGGACATTGCAGTATCTTAAGTTGGTATTTGAAGACTCTTGTGTTGTAAAATATTTCTTATCTGTTATTCTTGGCAGCCTTGCATAGTTTTGGCGAGGCTTGTGCTTATCAAAGTTAATTAATTTGCAGCAGCCTTTTAACCGGGGATTCGTAAGAATCATTAAAAGGTTTCTGTTCCCTTTGGTTCGTGTTTGTTTTATTGGAAAAGGGTTTGGGTCAGAACAGTGGCCCACGGGCCGGATACATTACATGCTGACCATGCCCACACCTGGTTTAGCGAAGGGGAAAAAAGTCACGATACATCACATGATGCTGCCGTGACTATGTGAGTTTGACACCCCTAGGATAGATAGTTAGCTAAGGAAAACAAAAAAACAACCTAGGGTACTTGTCAGAGGTGGTATTCAGCAGATTCTGACCAGTTCTGGAGAACCAGTAGTGGAAATTTTGAGTAGTTTGGAGAATCAGCAAATACCACCTCTGACTGGAGATTTTACAGTATCCTTCCCCTGCCACACCCACCAAACCATGCCCACAGAACCGGTAGTAAAAAAAATGAATCCCACCACTGGTACTTGTAGTAGGAGAGATGGAGCAAAGCACCATTATCTGGAACTAAATCAAAATTCTGCGTCTCCAAGAATAAACTTTTAAATGAATAACTTTGCATTTTTCCTTTTTACCAATATTATCAGGCACAAGAGTACATATGATAACAGAGTACAAAATCAATACTGAACTGATCAAGTGAAGAAAAGGATACTTATTTTAATAAAGGCAATAATATAAAGATTTTTTTAGGGGTGGGGAAGTTTAACTGTCACAAATTGCATGAGTCTGAGATCTAAGTACAACTGGTCCTTATTTAATGACTGCCTCATTTAACAATCATTCAGAGTTACAACAGTGATGAAAAAGTAACTCGATCACCAACTTCTGCATTTATGACTTTGCAAGTCAGTATAGGAAAATAAAGTACAGCTGACAATTGACTAAGTGGTTTCACTTAGCAATTTAGTTTCACTTAGCAACCAGTTTGCTTAATGATCAAGTTTCTGGTCCCAATTGTGGTCACAATAGGAGGACTACCTTTGAAGAGCCTGAACAAACAAAAGTGAAATAAGATTTGGATTGCTGATATAAAACTACTTAAAAGTTAGCATGCCAATTCATAAAAGAAATAAAATATCCCTTAAAATATGATGGGTAACTTAATCATTCCTTGTGAACAATTGGTCCTAGTTCTCCCAGACATTTCTAAGTTTTTGACCTGGATCCTTAAGCCCAGTTGCGTGAAATTTATTTTCTTAAAGTGCTTATTTCCTTCAAGGTTCCAAGCCATCATAAATGGAGAACCAAGGAGCTCTTAGTTTTTTCTACCCATGTCTCCTTCCCACCTCTTCCTTAATTTGAAAGGATAGTGGCTCTGGTTGAAGGATACTTCAAAACTCTCCAGCTAGACAGCATCAGTTCAAAATTAAGAGTCCCCTTAATCCACTACAGATCCCTTACAAGCACTGAACACATTTATTATGGCATAAGTTTTTGTGGACTGCATGAAGTGTTATACTGCATTTCAAGATGCATCAATCAGTTTGAGTTTCTTCTGGTATCTCTTTTTTTAAAAAAAGTTTATTTCTCCATTTCTTCATTTCCACATAACAAAATGTATACATAGGAAGAAAAAAAAAGCCTCTTATGGTCAGTAATATGTGTCTTTTTGCAAACTATGCCCCATTATTAAATTCATTTTTCAGTTTCATTTTAATTAAATGTAATTGAAGAATGGCATCACAAATTTGGAAAAATCCGAATTTCCAAAGTAAATCTACTTCTATGCCTTTCAAAATAGCAAAATAACATAAGCATGAATGTGAAACAGTATTTTCTCCTCCTCCTCAGTTAGCATTTAAATACAAATTAGCAGAACACGTAGTGTGTGATCTTTTACCTGTTCCCTGAAAATACATCCATTTGCAATCATCTTGCTGGTTTTCTTCTTCAAAATTGACATATTTCTTTTCTTTTTTTGTATTCCGAAAAATTTAAAATAAACATAGTTGTACTGGCTTTTAGTGCATTTCATCCTTTCCACTTGTCCTTGTGGTTTGCATTTCATTATGATACTTGTAAAGTGCTTAGCTCCTAAAAAAGCTTTATCAGATCATTTTTCTTCCCTAACAGCCAAATCAGCAGCAAAAACACTTCATTATGGAGTGACAAAAGCTTGACAAAAGAAACAGATCCTGTCTGATACAGGTAGGCCTTGACTTATGATCACAATTGGGACCAGAGTTTCTGTTGATAACAAATTGGTTATTAAATGAGCTATGCCTAATTTTAACACTTTTTTACTCCAGGTGTTAAGCGAATCACTGCAGTTGTTAAATGAACCGTGCATTCATTAAGCGAATCTGGTTTTTCCGATTGATTTTGCTTGTTACAAGCTAGCTGGGAAGGTTGGAAATGACCCTGAGATGTTGCATCCATCATAAATATTGTACATGCTATGTGCCAAGCATCTGAATTTTGATGATGTGATCACGGAGATTCTGTGATGGTCATAACTGTGAGGACTAGTCATAGGTCATTGTTTTCAGCGAAGGGTCTCTAAAGAAATGGTTGTAAGTTGAGGACTACCTGAATTTGCCATCCCTCTCAGACACAGGCCTTTCCTTTGGGAGACTGTAACACAAAAGACTGCTGAAAATTGATATGGTCAGATGAACCCATTGCTGTGGTAAAAAGTTTCAGTAACATTTACACAATAGTGTAGCTCAGTGCTGGATTAAAGAACAAAACAGGATTATTTTCCAGAAATGAAAGGATTTCCCCTCTTGGCATAAGATTGTTGGAAATGTAGGGCTATGAATGAGAAGGCCAGTATTTTTTTTTTTTTTTGCAAATCTTTGCAATTGCCAAGATTTTCCTGTGCTGAAGCAATCTGAAAGGGAGCAGGAGCCATTATTTGAGTTCATAAAACTAACAACAAATGTACTTTCCTTGCAGCAATATGGTACAATCCTAACATTTCTGATGCCAATATACATGTTATTTATTAGAAATGCTTATATATTGCTTGCGTACCTGCAGGCTTTTCCACCACCTAAATGATAATTTAAGCTCCAGTATGGGTGCTATTCTGCCTTGCTTTGGAACATATAATCTAATAAAGATAAAGGAGTCCCCTCTGATTTTATACTGCTAGTCATTGCTGATTATAAGGGGTGGTGCCCCACCTCCATTTCAAGGCCATTGAGCCAGCATTGTCTGAAGACATTTCCACAATCATGAGACCAGCATGATGTTATGGAGCACTGTTATCTTCCCACCGAAGTTATACCTATTTATCTGCTCTCATTTGATACTTCCATGCTTTCAAATTGCTAGAATGTCAAAATGTAGGGGGCGTGCATAAGCGCACCAAAACATGCCTAAAGTCCCTGTCCTATTGTTTCTTTTTTTTCTTATTCGTATCCATTTCATGTATTTATAACCATGTTTATACTTATACCTGTTATCTAATAATTGTTTGACAAAATAAATAAAATAAAAATAAAATAAAAAATAGATTGGCAGGAGCTGGGGTTGAGGATGGGAGCTCACCCTATTGTGTGGCACTCAGGTCTTGAACCTGGGCTCCCAGCTTAACCACTGAGCAACAGCACTTCCCATATTCTATTAGGAACTGTACAATATAAAGCATTATCAGTTTCATAATATGAAACATTGAACACTTGTAGCACTACGATCCTCTGTTGGCCTATACAGAAATAATTCAAACCAAATGCAGTAAACATGAAAACATTTGTTTACAAACTAGAATGGCTGAGTTCATACATAGTAAGATTGACTTAATGCATTGTATTAATCTAGTCCCAGGCAGCCTTAGACAACTGTTGTGGGATTTATTATATAATTATGTATTTGATTTGCTAGCTGATCTTATAAGTCAAATGCAGAGTTGCAGCTTTAATTCTTATGCTAGTCAAATTATTTAAAGAAAGGTTTTATTTGTACCTTTATCTGGGAACCAATCTGTTTCGTGCTTAGCAATTTATATTTCATTCAGCCTGATTAGTACTGGCCCTTTCAAGTTAAAGAAATGGAAACAATTCCCTTGCTGTTTGCTGGAATAATCTGCTACAGGATCCCAGCTTCTCATGGTTTACAATGATATGGAATTCCAAGATCTGCATCACCTTGGAAATATATAGATATATCTTATAAAACCAATTCAATGAGAAATATCCATCCAGCTGAAATTAAGTATTAATTTAAGTGAGACGTATTAGGTATGTTGTTAACAGTTATGCTTGCCAGTCAGATCCAAATGTACTTTATTATGACTAAATTGTATTCAAACATAGTGCCTTTTTAACAGCAGAAACTTGATACTGTATGTCTACGGTAAAAAAAAAAACATTTTCTCAAACACCAAAATTTTCTGTACAGTTGAATTCCAAAACAATTTACAGCTAACGCATATTGAAGAAGAATATGTCCCCTTATATTTCATCTAGTTAAGGTTTTCAAAGGTTTTTTTTTTCATTTTAAATCAGAGAAAACCTTGGAGAGCTAGACATGAAAATGAGCATCTTCCTTTCCAGGCTAAAAAATGTGTGAAATTTCATAAAAATCCATTCTCACAGTTTCATTATGCAAAGGATTAATGTTTAACACAGGCAGGCTTCAAGCTCTCACTAATAAGAAATACTACAAAAGCCTATTGTGCAGGAGGAGAACATTTCATCAGATACTCCAAAAACACGTAAAAGGTTTGCAGAGTGTTATTTAGTTCAGAAATCCTTTTCTTGTGTCCAGGCATTTTTCCTAACTATCAGCCATGCAAGAGAACAGTAAGAACTTTGTTCATTTCTAACTATGTTTGCCACGTCAATCTCTCTAGATTTGCAGAACGGATTGTTTTTTAGTGGTTGGATCAAAAGAAACTTTCACATTAATTACGAACCACAAAATGTGTAGTGTCAGTGTTTGAAACTTGTGATTAAGATCCAAGAAGGCAGTATTGTCATAGGCAAATTAAAAAAGTGGAGCTTGTTAAGTGGAGTAGCTGTGGCCCATCATCATGAAAAGCACACAAAAAGGGATGGACCAATAACATTAAAGTAATATGATGAACCCCTCTTAGTTACTGAGGAAGAAATGAAATGGTCATGCATTGCCAGGGTAAGCATTACCTGAGTTACACAAAAACATTATAGTGAACATCTGTCCTTTTTGCACACACATAAAAGCACTTCTGTTAATCTATAGAAATATCCTTGAAAAAAGCATAGTGAAAATGATGAGAAAATGAATGTTTGGCATCGTGCAGTGCAATCGTCATGCCAGAGCATAATAAACAGTAGAGAAATACCATTTAGTTTACAATTCGTCAGGAACTTCTGAAGCAGAATCCTAAAAGAGCCTTCCTTCCTTCCTTCCTTCCTTCCTTCCTTCCTTCCTTCCTTCCTTCCTTCCTTCCTTCCTTCCTTCCTTCCTTCCTTCCTTCCTTCCTTCCTTCCTTCCTTCCTAACTCAATCTCCAATTATTCATTTTCTGTAAGTGCTCATATATGAACTGTTTCAGCAGTAGTTCTTGAACCGAAAGATGGGATATCCATTGCTACCTTCCTCCAATTTAGCCCATTTAAATTATGGAAATGACAAAGGGAGGGGGCAATTAATGCTGTGTTGATTGGTTTCCCCTCATTTTTTTCCAAATATTTTTTTTGAACAGCAATTTAATTTGAGGGGAAAGTTGTTTCAGTTTAGCTTTCAGAGGAGAAACACCCCCCACCCCCACAATTGTCATCAGGACTTTTCAGTAATATACGATAGCTGAGGAGTAGCTCACTCCAGTCTGGATGTTTTATTGTGGTATCATCTTTCTAGCATTCATCAACTTTTCTGGTTTCCAAGATGCCAACTAATCATTAGGGAAGATTTCATGAGAGAAACTTACCTCACAGGGCTTTTTCCAATCAGCCAGCTAGAGAGATGTGAAACTGGGAAAATGAAAATAACAGTCTCTATTACTTCATATCAACCAGCAGTAGCTTCAAAGACATTCTGTGGCACTTTGAATATCAGTTGAAAACCAGACACCCATTTGTAACAGAAAAAAAAATCATTCACAGAGCCTGGAAGAAAGTTTTCAGAATAGGACAGATAAAACTCCTTATCTCCTGTAGGGCTGTGTAAATCATTGTAAAGGGATACTTCAGAAGGTGCAAGACTACATCCAAAGCCCTTCTTTTTGAATCAATAAAGCAGAGGTCACCAACAAGTTTAAGACTTGTGGACTTCAACAGCCTAGTTCAGGAATTCTGGGAATTGAAGTCCACAAGTTTTAAACTTTCTAAGTTTGGAGACTCCTGCATTAAAGTACCAGAGAGCAGCCAAAACCACTAGTTGGGTGTGAAAAAAGAATGGGTTGCATTCACAGTTCAAAAAGATGCTTTGTATATTGTCCCACACATTTAAAGCACTTTTATTTGCAAGTGATTTTTAAAAAAATGCATTAAGTATTGTTACTTGGTCTGCATTTTGGTAACTGGTGTGGAGTGTTTATATTGGGTAAGCATAATATTAATGTAACCAAAGCATTAACAGTAAAGTGATCAATTTTTTACAATGAGAAGGAGGACACAAATAAATTGAAGAAAAAAAACAAAACCACTTGCACGCGGCACACTCTCTCAAAACAATTCTTCTGTGTAGAGCACATGCATCTCATAATTGTGTCTCGCTGCACTGTACCGAGCCGTGACGAATCGTCATGTCAAATACGTCATATCATACACAACGGATTGAATCGGCATCTATCAAATACGGAGATTTACAGATTAATCTTCAAATATCAAAAAGGAGGACATGTAGGAGGACACTTTTTGAGAGAGGACAGAACTTACAAAAGGAAGGCTTTCCTCCCTAAAGGAGGATAGTTGGTCACATTAATTAACAGGCCTTGTGTTTGAAATCAGCCACATTTCTTTGATAGCCAGAAGACAGATTGAGCAGACATGAAGACAGATATGAGCCCAATGTTACTGTTATGGTGAGAATAATTTTATTTCTGTTTAAATTTTTGTTTATAGAAAGAGATTGGTATTTGCAGATTTGCAGTTTTATCTTTATTTTTTTTAATCGTTTTTACAAAGTGAAAGGTACGACCTTACATTAGATCAATGCATACAATTCTTTTTTCAGTTCTAAACAACAGTGAATACATATGTGTATGTAGATGGGAAAAAGAAAGAAGGGGGCATTCAGGATTTAGTAAAAATAATTTTGAAATCTTTCTTTCCCTCCCAATGACCTCCTCTCAGGTTATTTCCTAAGTACTTATTATTCCATAAGAAAAATTTGCATTAACACCATCCCTTATCCTAAATATTCAGCCATTAATTGCAGAGGAAAATAAATATATTTTTGTGGCATACTGGCACAGATCTCTATTACTAAATCTAGGCTAATAAATAATTTTCTTGCTGTTTTTAATCCTTTTTAGTCATAATTAACCAGAGATATTTTAAGTTCTTTCAGTCATTTATATCAAATGTTTTGTAAAATATATGAAAACAGGGATGTAGGGTTTAATATTTTTTTAACCGATTGCCTAACCCCAGAAAAATACTAGTTTCTGACAGTTTAATCTTTCTTTTATGCTACAAGAGTGTGAAGACCTGCATAGCTTAGTGGCTTTGGTAACTTTCCAATAATTATCAGTGATGTAGCAATCCAAGTGCATGGTTCACACAGACTTTAATAGGAACTTAAAGCTGTAGTATTATCTTGACAATAGGCCTTCCCAGTGGGACTTCTCTCTGAATCCATTAAGTGAACACTACAAAAAGTGTTTATAATATCAAGAAGAGACTGACTAGGGCTAAAATGGGAGATGGCGCTTCTAAACCTACAAGCCAGAACTCAATTATAAAATTGTATAAAAATAAGGGGAAAAAAACGCCCCAATAACCCTTTCATTTAAGAACAAAATCCCTAGAGTGAAGTGTAACATATTCTATGGATAAGCTTTACCAGCAGTGACTTCATAAAGACGTGAATGTGGCTAATGATGAGAGGCATTGTCGCTGGGGTTACGGCACAGATAACATGTGTCCTTCATGGAGATAATTTCTGTGAAATAGGTGTTTTCGGTATTATGAGAAATGCAGCAGGAAGAATGCTCTTATTGCCAGGGCACATCCTGTACACATCCATTTGGGGCTTAATGTAATATAATATGGTTCCCTCCCACACATAATTCACTCTTCACCAGGCAAGACCTGGAAAAGATTTTATTTTAATTATTCTAAAACCCATCTTTTGGTAATACCTTAATTAGACGAACTCTCACATTTCCTCAGGAGTGTAACTAGATGCAGGCTCATGGCTTGAAAATAAGCTATACCTGTTTGATCCTTCCTCTTCCCTGGCTTTCCATCTTGTCTGATAAAAATTCATATTTGTAAATGGCCACCCTATTAACTAGGGATGTCAGGGTACAGACCTGTGCAAAATAATGTTCATTATAGCTATTTTTCCTCTAATGAGAAAAAAAAAAACCAAGGCACCCTTACATTTCTTCCACTATAAGTGATCAACAGTGACACATTTTTAAATATCATTCTTATGTTTCTTAAAAGTACAAGTTGCTGTGGGATGGGAAGTAAAAGCTTTAGGATAGGAAGTAAAAGTGTTACCTTAGGGTGGAAACCACCAGAATCTGAGGGGAAAATGGGATAGTTTAGACCCCTACAAGGTGAAATAAAAATGGGGTGTTCTCCACACACCAAACAACCACATTATTTCATTTCTACTTGGCTACTTCATCCCATAGATTACACAAAAGCCTGAAGACTCATTTTGGCAACAACCATATTTACTAGCAATAGCAACTCTCAGATGAATAGTTTCTTGAAACTCAGTGGCAGCTTTATCTGACCAGTGCCCTAAATAAATCAGTTCTTATTATTCCACATTCGTTTAATCCAGGGACATTAGTCAGAGAGACCTTTTTCAGTCCAATAAACAGCAACAGTAGCAGTTTTTCTTTATGAGAGCAGTTGTTCAACCTAAATTAGAAGAAGCATTCAGGGAAGGCAGAAATTTTTGCAGCATGATTTAAAGATATATAATGTCAGGCTATAATAGGGCAAGAAAACTGCACCCATGTGTATAAATATACCAGGGTCATCATTCTGGTAAATGGGGGTTACTTTAGAATGTGTGGTTTATTTTATCTTCTCAAAGCCATCTTTAGGAGCAGCAAGTTATGTTCTTGTTATTATGGAGTTGCTCTTACATGATTGAGTTGGATTTGAACACCACCTTTCTATTTACCTGATGGTCTGTCATCTTACAATCCTGATAAGATTCTGTTTGTCAAATATTCTTCAGCCAAAGGATGTATTTATGATTTGATCTTGGTTTGATTTCTCTATTTCAGGAATTAGTACTAGGTGCTTTTCTTAAAAAGAGAACTCTTGTTTTATAAGCAAGAAACTGGGAGTACCAGTTCCAGCTTTGGCACAAAGTCAGTTGAATGTTAATTGCTCTTTCTCAGCCCTAGGAAGAAGACCATAGAAACACTTCTAAAATTTTGTCAAGAAAATTGCAGAGAGGCAGTCACCAGGAATCAAGATAGCTCCTCCACCCGTCAAGTAATATAGTCTATTTGCTCTCAAAGACTAACATTAACCTCTCTAAGGAGACTTAGAAAGTTGATAATAGAAGCACCTCTTTTAGGATGAAAGTCTTGTGCCCTGCTAATTATTCAAATTCAGCAGCAAAACTAGACTACTTTCTTGTTTGCCTCTTCCTTTTACCTCTCTGAAAAATGAAGAAGGGAAGAGGGATAAAAAAAATGGAGGATATGCGCACACTGGGACAGAGAGAAGAAAAAGGGAATGAGTACAGTATTAGGAAGGGGCAGGGTAGACTAGCCATGTGCCAGACATTCACAGATCCATGTGTGTGGCATTCAGTCATAGGCTTTCTTGTAGTCCAGGCTGTGCCCAGATTGGTTTTGTCAGACCCTGAACCTTGGGCAATTACTGTATCTATGAGCAACCAGTATTTTCAGCCTCTGATGTTATTCTCATGTATTCTCATGTATCTAATATATTAAATATATTATCTTTTTTAAAAAATCATATTAATGGTCCTTGGGATTTAAAAGTATGAATTTGGTGGTCCCTGATGTCCAAAAGATTGGTGACCCCTGATCTAGTCCACCCAATCAAATTTAGGGACATATATTAGCAGCTATGCATTCTGCTGGGTCATAGAAATCTTACCATTTGGTTAATGTTATTTATGGTAACTTCCAAGCCTGCTATATTTTTTTCCTTGGGCCCTTAAACATAAATAACGATAATTTCTTATTGTATTTGGAAAAATTGGTCAAACAGTAATCTGTCTTTCATATAATGCTATTTAATATTTTTAGCATACAGCCAAGTATAATTTCCCTTTGAGAATGTAGATAGAACACATGGCTGTGATTTAAAGTACTAAACGAAAGAGCTGTTCCTAAATATTAAGGAGATTCTCAGGAGCCTAAAATTGTACTAAGACTGGACCTCTTCTATGCACAGTATGAATTGTGAATTCAAAGACCTCCAGTAGTAATGACAAAACTTTTAGTAGTTTTCATGTAGATGGCAGCATATACATATATACACATATATATTTTCTATAATATATTTTAGCCTGTTTTCATTACAAATAAGCCTATATAAACTCAGGGTCTATTTAAAAATACTGATTTAAATACATCCCATTTGCAGATTTTACAGCAACAGATATTTTCTTGAATTTATTTCATGCTATGGCAAAAAGAAATAGGAAGAGGAAATCACAGAATATTTGTAAGCTTGAGATATCTTACAGGTTGGGAATCTTTTCAGTTGCAAATGCTTTTATAAAACTATCATAGAACATGAACAAAAGGTAAAATAAAATATTTTATGAATCCATTTCTTAAGATGTCTGTTTCTTACTGCTTTTAAATGTGTAGGTGAACCTTAATGAAAATTATAGCTTTTGATGGTGCCCACACATTTTTAGGAGTAGATAATTACTGACAGATATCATATAATAAGAAGCTGCTTTAAATTTTTATCTCAAGCTTATGCTGCAATTGTCTACTTATGTTTCTGAAAAAAAGCCCAACTGAATTCAGTAGGAATGACTTCTAAGTAGATCTAAGAACCAGGATCTTCCATGTTTAAACTTATAACATAGGGACTGGGATTCATTGTGCATTTCTTTATAAAAATGTCAGTTAAAAAGAGATTTTGTTTTCTTGTGTGACTAATGACAGTGACAAATTTCTGATGATGATGATGATGATAATAATAACAATAATAACAATAAACACACTGTAATGAAATAATAATAGCAATAACAACAACAACAACAATAATAATAATGATGATAATAATAATCCTCTACTCATTGTAGAATACCTTATGCCACCCGACTTGAAATTCTAGACCTAGAAAACCTTGAATTACGCCGTCTTCGGTCTGATTTAAGTATGGTATATAAAATCATACATTGCAATGACTTACCTGTCAATGAATACTTCAGCTTCAACCATAACAACACAAGAGCACACAATAGATACAAACTCAAGGCTAACTGCACCATACTTGATTGCAGGAAATACGACTTCAACAACAGAATGGTCAATGTCTGGAATACTCTACCTGACTCTGTGGTTTCTTCCCCAAATCCCAAAAACTTTAACCTTAGACTGTCTAAGGTTTCCTAAGACCCCACCACTTTCTTAAGAGGTCTGTAGGGGATGTACATAAGCCCACCAATGTGTCTACTGTCCCTGTCCTATTGTTTCTTTTATTTTTCTTATATGTACCCATTTCATGAATTCATAACTATGTATATACTTATACCTATTATCTTGTAAGCAATTGACAAATCAAATAAATAAATAAATAAATAAAGTAAGAATATTTTTAAAAAGTTCTATGTTCATATTGATACAGTGGGTGAATGACAGGGATCCAATCTAGTTTTTACCACTTGTGTGCTATTATAAACAGGATTATGAAGGAAAGACTTTTTGGAGCAGATAGAATGAAAGGCCTCCCAGCAAGCATGTAATTTGCCAAATGTTTTAGGTAGCAATATTGCATTACAAATGCAATTTGTCACATCTACTGTTTTAATTTCTCCCTTGCACCAAAGGGGAAAAGAAATAGTCTGAAGAAACAACAGTTTGACAGACTCTGTCTATCAGTGGTTGAGAGGCAGTTGAGAACTGCTCAGGTGTCAACTAAATGGAATGAAAAAGCAGGCAGTTAAGAACCCATGAAACATGGCATATCTTAAAAAATGTTCTTCCCTGTCCTGAAGCATCTAAATTTGCACTGCTCCAAAACATTGCACTAAAATTAAAATGTCGTGTGGATTCTCAGTCTTGGCTGATGCCACAACATAAAATGACAGTAGGGCAGCAGGAGGGAAGAAGACTTTATCAGCCAGTCCTTCAGCTGCAAATCAAAGAGTATATATTAGTGCTCTGGTGTGATCCATCAGTCAAGGTTATGAACAGCTTCCTGAGAAGAATTAGATATAGTAACTCTGGTACGTTGGTTTGATGGTCATCCCAAAATAGACATGTTGTGCCATTTGGCACTTTGACTGAAGTTGCATTCTCAGAATAGGATGAGAAAAGCAAATACGAAGTCTGTCCACATAATAATAATTTCAACCTGGCCACATCGAAACAAACAATTATGCAAAAAAAACACCTTTTAATCCTATAAAAAATTCCAAATGAGATATTCTGATTCCATATGTCTACTTTTCTGGTAAGAAAATATAAACTTCATTTGCAGAGTTTCAATATTTAGGACTGTTCTTAAGGCAGCCTGTTGCATACATTTTCCCCCTCCCCACATAAAACAGACCTGTAAAAAGAAAATGTTTAATGGGATAAGAATAATATAATTTAAAATCCCCAGTGCCAGCACGAAGTCAATTCTTGGCAGTTGATTTAGAGGCGGCCCTGCATTAGCCTCTTGTTATCAGATGAGGTTTGTATTAAAGTTCCCTGATGCAATTTTCAAGGAAAGACACTGCAGGTTGTTGCTTTTTGTGATTGGCTCCGACACGTGCCACTGAAAGGGCTTTTAGGCAGAGAATGATTTTTTTTTAAAGTCTGTATTGAGTTCGGGCTGATTTTGATAGCCCGTTTCAGTCAAGAACCATAAAGTTATTGCACATTTAAAACTGTCAGTATGAGCCTCATTCTATCTCTCGGCTTCTTTCTGTCTCTCTCCCTCTCATCATTTCAGAGGACTGCAAGGTTACAGAAAGGTCTAATCAATTGTCAAACTCTCCTTTATCACCGAGAAGGTGGATTTCTTTTTTTTTTTAATAAAAAAATCCTAACTGCCCTGCTATTGGGGGTTCTTCAGACTACACCGCACCCTTTTCACATACAATGCTACCATGATTAATGTCCTCCCACCTCAGACCTTGTTAAAACCTGTTCTTTAAAGCAGCCTGGCGTACCACAGCGAGAGCAAGAGTGAGGTTGCATAAATCAACGTGTTCTCAGAGCCCCCAGGATATCCATTATAGATGCCAGCTGGATGACTGGAAGATAGAGAAAAATGAATATTGTATCCTGTGGCCTTTTGCCTCTAATGACCACTTTTCAACATTTTTGAAGGCATGATTAAATTTTGATAACTGGGGAAGTCACTCTGAACAGGCTGAAATAGAGATAAATTGACTGAGGGTCTGACATCTCAGTGGAGAGCAGGCAACTAATTAGTGTGTGAATCGCACTCTGAAAGAGATGTAAAAAGGAGGCAGGTTTAATCAGAGGCGCTGCGAGGTACAGGAATAGTCGGGGATAATTGCGGCCTAGGTAGAAATCACAGGCTCAACGAGCGGCTTTTTCTGTCCTCTTGATTGGCAGCCGCTGACCTAGTGTCTCAAACCCTTGAACTCCTACAACACTAACAGCCTTGTCAAAGCAATTTGCTTGCAGCTCTCCGTGACTGCTTATTTCAGCAATGGTGGTGCTGGGACACCCAATTGGAAAGAGTACTTTACTCCTTGGCTCCAGTGGGAGCTGGGCGGAACAGCCTCATTATTTCTGATGACTTTCCTTTTGAACCTTTTACCCTTGCCTCCCCTCAACACACTTTACAAACCCCTACCTGGACCCTCGCACTAGGGGCTCTTCTGGACAGAAGAAGTGTCAGATCAATTTAACTGTTGATTACTGAGGGAAAGAAGGAAAGGCGGGGATGGCTATCGATAGAATATCGTATCAAACTTCTTCTAGCAGTCATCGCGGTACTTGCAACATGATACATCCTGGAAGGATACTATATAGATCGTAATGGATTTTTTTATGATAAGTTTAAAAAACAAAGACAAGGTATAGTATTTGATTAATGACTGTCTGGGGCAAAACCATAGTATTGGATGCAACTACAACCTAGCTAAAAGATTCAGAGTAGTAAAACACAGTTTCTCTCTCATATGCACTGATGCCCAAAGGCACATACAAGGGGGAAAGAGAGAGAGGGGAAGAGAGACAAAACCAGAGAGGTGAGGAGGGAGGGAGGGAGAGAGAGAGAGAGAGAGAGAGAAGGAATATTTAGCTTAAGCAAGAATAAAGATCAATGTCAAAAATCTTCCACACCATATTAGCCTCCCTTGGCATGTGTATGGAGATGAATGATGAAGGAACAGTATTCTGTTGATTTTCTTTACCTGAAAATGAAGTAGAGTTCCTCAGCACTAAATTTTATTTTTGCCCAAGGGTCTCTAGTTTCCAAACTGACCAATCCTGTGGTATTGGTGGGTTTGGTGTATATGTGTGTGTGTGTGTATGTGTGTGTATACACTGGAAGCCTTCTGTGACTGGGATTTGATGTAAAATCAAAGTCGAGTCCCTTTGGGAGAGGGAGCGGTATAGAAATACGAAAAATAAATAAATAAAAGTCTTTATCTTCCAGGAGCCTTCAGCAAAGAGTTTTAGTACATATTTCACATGATAAAGGAGCTATTGTTATTAGAGCTACATAATTAAACATTTGGTTAAAGTGGTCGCTTTTGATTAGGTGGGTAATTTAGTCAAGTTTTCTCTTTTTTTCCATTTCTCCCATTTTTAAGGGACTACAAGTAGCTAGCAAGCATTTTTTTAAAATGCAAAACAACAGTTTTAGACTTTTGTGAGTATGAATTGGATCTGTCTACTCAAACTTATGGAGAACTACTATTTTCTGAGTTCTCCATAATATTCACAATTACGCATATAAAATATATGGAAAGCCATTTCCAGGACAAAGAAACATAAAGCCACATTTCCCCCACTTTGTCCTCACCCTTTGAAGATCTGAAGTGTATGTCTATCTGATTATTTGCACTTCTAAGTGTATGGGGAAAAAAACCTATCACTTTTCTTCTGGTCTTGCTTCTTGCTGCTGAACTCATTACCATATGCATTTTGTTAAGCCATCCATGTATTTGGTGCTTCAGATAGTTTATTCTTTATAGATTGGGTTGGGCAAATGAAATATGAGAAAGAAGGAAGGGTTATTTTGCTGTCCAGCCAGTGTATGGGGTATTGGATAGTTAGGTAGCAATTGTGAGTTGTCCCCTTAAGGGACTGCATCATGGTAAATGTAGTTAAGGTATCCGGGGAAATGTAGTCCATGTCACGTGATCACATCTGTAATCCTGATTGGTCACTAAATTGACCCTCGATGGGTTGGGGGAGTTTTCCTCACTCTTGGCTGAATTCACGGACTTGTGGTAACTGTTTTACTTCTATCATTACAAGATGGGAGAAAAAGGATAGAAGATAATCATCTTTTTACCTACAAGACAGATATGCAAAGGATTGGTCATTAAAGAAGAACTTTGTCACAAATGTGACAATGATAGATTTGTCTTCTGTACAGATGCAGATAGATAAACTCCACAAAACATCCATAACAAAGTACATTTATTGGTTCATCAGGTATTCTCATAACTCACATTTGTGATGAAGTTCTTCTTTAATCACCAATCCTTTGCATATCTGTCTTGTAGGTAAAAAGATGGTTTATCTCCTATCCTTTTTCTCCCATCTTGTAACGATAGAAGTAAAACAGTTACCACGAGTCCGTGAGTTCAGCCAAGAGTGAGGAAAACTCCCCCAACCCATCGAGGGTCAATTTAGTGACCAATCAGGATTACAGATGTGATCACGTGACATGAACTACATTTCCCGGGATTCCTTAACTACATTTACCATGATGTATTCCCTTAAGGGGACAGCTCACAATTGCTACCTAACTATCCAATTCCCATACACTGGCTGGACAGCACAGTTATGGCAAACAATCTCTCCAATGGAAATACAAAACCCAGGAAATGTAACCTTGAGAACAAGACCAAATGTCACAACAAATGGGAAGTAGAGTTTCTCATTGTTTACAATTATCTAGACCTGTTTTGAAGCTCAAAAAGTGGGACAACCACAGAAATGCCCCACAACAAATGCAGTTTATAATCCTGGTGTGGCAAGGGTCTATATACCATAAAAAGCTTTTCAGCTGGGCAGTATATCATGGATGATTACATAAATGTCTACCTCAGTGATAATGGGCTTACTGTTATGAGAATTGTCCGGTTATTCAATAGGCTTGTCTCAAAACCTTAAGTAGAAGATATCAATTCACAAAACTGTGTTTTGTAGCCCTCATTTTCAGTTTCCATGCCCTTTTCACAATAAGCAAATTGATGAGACTCCCAAAGACATGTTACAAGTAAATGAGTCAAGAAACTGAGAATCAAACATTGTTAAAAATATCAAATTCAAAAATGAATTCATTTACTGGCACTACAAAGTGCAAGAAAATGCCCATCCCATTGAAAGGGAAATCGTTGATGTTCAAACAATCTCAAAACTAGAAAAGACACTTATGTGAAGAAACAACTTATACTAAAAGAAAAACAACATCATTAGTACAAATAAGCTACTCTGTAACATGAATATATCTACTTCCTTTTTTAGTCCTACCTCCAAGAAGTTCCTCCTTATCATCTGTAGATTCTCTGATTGCTCACTGCAACCTCCAATTTATCAGAATGTCTGAGCATTTATTTTCTATGACTACTTCTTGATGATATTAAAACCCACAGTTACCCATGGGTCTGAAAGATAATGCTTCATTCAGTGTGGAAAGCTGGTGAAATTCATGAATGAAATCCTGTGTCAGCTGATTCAGAAACATTGTAGCTTCCAAATATTTTGGATTTCAACTCATTCCTTTCCTTCCTTATTGGCCATTCTGATTGGAATGGATGGAAATTGTTATTTTAATGTTTTGGCGACCACTAATTTCCATTACTGTTTCTAGATTTGAATTATATGGCATTGAGACAATGCTTTAAAATAAACATGGCCATAAAATTTTGAATTTTCTGTATGGATTCACGGCTCCAGCGCACCTGAAGTTATCCATAAGAAATGGATTGAATACTTGCCACTTACATATGTAGTGGGGGAAAAAATCAATGAATTTCCCATGGTTAGGTAAGGAGTCATTGACACATTTCAGGAACAGCAACTTCTTTCTCTGACTCATATTGCTGTGCCTGTTCAATGAACATGCTGACTCCATGTCTAGTTATTACCAGCAATCAATGATTCTATGCTCTTAAAAGAAAACAAGCAGTGAGGCATTCACAGATGACAAGCTTAAATTGGACAAGACGCTGAATGTGTCACAACATTGCCTGGCAAAATACAAAAGCTTAAAATAGAAGGTCCTAAGGAGCCTATTGACATGGTATAAACTGTCAGCCAACATTGCGGGTAACTATCTCATCTAATCTATTCAGTTTGGGTCAAGAATTTTACACTGAGTGAATAGATGACTACGAAGTCATGGGTTAGGTTCAATTGTGTAGCATTAGAACTAACACTGTCCTATAAATTGAAGCTCACTTCACTTTTATTTTACATGCTTGTGGACAGTATATTGTGAAACAGCTAATACTGTATAGGTAGCATAGGCACCTGGTGCTTCTAACACTCCTAGAATAGAGCAAGAAGATTCTGAGGAGGAATCTGACATCCACTCCAAATGTCTTTTTCAGTTATCTATTTGTAATAAAGAAAAACTAGAAATAAGTATGAGTCTTTTTGAAGCTCTAAAACAGGGTTTACTAGAGCGGTTTCATCAGTCTTGTATACTCACATTATTTTTAATTATAATTCTTTACCTTTGGCCATACTAGGTAGAGATGATTGGCACTCTGAAATTGTCTGGAGAACATTATATTGCATACCAAAAGCACAAAATTAATTCACTAAAGGGTAGGGCAGTCTTAATACTTTAAGTTCAATTTATGACATGCCTCTAAAAAAAAAAAAGCAGATCATTGAATGCTATTGGTTGAGTTAAAACATACTTAAGTTTTCTTAAGTTTCAAATAATCAAACTGAATTAAATTTAATAGTTATTACCCCAAAATATACCTACGCCCATATGCAGAACAATATAAATATCATGAAGAGAATGTGGGGGGGAGGGGGGGGAGGGAGAGGGGAGAGAAAGAAAGAAAAGAGAGAGAAAAAATTTGGGGAAAGATACCGTACCTATAGAGGGCTTAATCATCAATTAGAAATAAAATACTGAAGAATATTAGGTCAATTCTTATCCATGAACAATGAATAACAAATACAAAGTTGAAGTCTGGAGTTTATAATAGGTTATCTTGAGGCCAGCAATACAAGTAAATCCAAGGATTAGCAACAAGTTCCTACTCAGTTACACAGAATAAGGAAGCCAACTACAGTACACAACCATCACATCCATCCATCCATCCATTCCAAGTACTCATTCAACTTGCTTTGTGTCTAAAGTGGGTTTATACCTCATAGTTTCTTGTTTTCTAGTCAGATATCTTAACCATTATACCAAACTTGCTCTCTTTGTACGTGTGTCTTTTCTTTGTCTTCCATATATTGCTTAAAGAAACAAGATTCTGCCTCATATTGCTAACAAAGAGTTAATTATAGATAGTGATGCTGAGGCAATCTTTATGAGTAGATGAGGCTGTAGTAGATTTAGTGCTACCTCCTGTTCAGGTGGAAATCTTATTCAATATACAACTATAGCAATGGTGCTTACATAGGGAAAGCAAATGTTTGAAAGGCACAGCAATTTGCAGCTGGGTTAATAGTGGTAGAACATAATAAAAAAATAAGGGTTTTCAATTAATGACCTTTCTCTTTATTTTCTCTGTACAATTTCCGCTTTCAATGTCAGCTTATGTGACAAAACGGTGCTGCAGGTATTAGCAGCATACAATAAATTTGTATAGGCCAGGCATCAGTGATGACTTAATTGCTATGTTAGTAAAAAGGCTGTAGCCATTATGCTAAATTATTAAAAATATTACCCAATGTAATTTGTCAGAATGTTAGTCATTACTGTATATGTGGAAAAAAGGAAGCATCCATTTTAACATTAGTGTTTGGGAGAAGGAATGTTCATTTATTGAATGCATCCTTTTAACTAAATGAGTTCAGATATGCTAAATACTTCCAGACCTGGATGCCAAAAAATAAGTTTCCATTGATGATTAACCAAGAAAACGGTTTGCAATATGACAAAAGACAAAAATGCTCTGATTTCAGTTTTGTCTGGTTTATACAGTGTTTTGGCTTCCTTTAGAAAAAGAACTGAATAAATTTTCATTCGTTTATCTTGGTTATTCTGAATCCAGATTTGAGAATATGTAAAAGTGTAACACAACTGCATGACATTTCTATAAGCTACAATAGAAAAGGACATCTGAACATGGTACTTTTTAAATTTGTAGTTCTCTTTAACCAGCAACACCTATACAAGAATATAGACTCTGATCACAAACCACAGACTTCAGAATTTAGACAGAATAGCCAACTTTTTAAAGAAGTGCACTTCTCTGGAGGATTCAAAATCTGTTATGGGTAGAATATCACTGCATATTATTTAGGGCTTCACTGGGCTGGATTTTTTTTCAGTTTTTGGCAAAAAGAGTTTGGGATTGATTCTGTAAAAAGTGTGCCAGGAATACATTTTAAAATATATTCTACCTTGTTTCTCCAACAATATGCCCCCCCATAGGAAGAAGAAGCATGTTTTATAGGCATAAAATAAAATTAAGACCCTCCCCCCAAATTTAGGCCTATTTTAAAACATGCAAAATGGGGGAAAAGACGGGGGAACTTGCTGTTAGGAGTGCCTGCAGGCAGCCATGCCTCGCCACCAGCCGCTCCTAACAGGCAATCATGGCGGAGTACAAAGAGCTCCCTACTCCCACCAAGCACCTTTGCTGCAGACCCGAGACTTTCAGCAGCCGCCGCTCTTGCTTTCCTTTCTGCCCATGCCGCCACTGCATTTGAAGCTGCCGCTTCCATGTTTGGAGCACCGCCACCATTTGGAGCACATTTGGAGCACCACCATTGCTCCGCTGCCGTGTTTGGAGCTGCCGCTTCTGCGTTTGGAGTGCTGCTGCCATTTGGAGCACCGCCGCCATGTTTGGAGCTGCTGCTTCTGCGTTTGGAGCACTGCCTCTGCGCTTGGAACTGATGCTTCCGTGTTTGGAGCTCCGCCACCACATTTGGAGCTGCCGCTTCTGCGTTTGGAGCGCTGCCGCCATTTGGAAAATCACCGCCATGTTTGGAGTGTGTTTGGAGCGGTGGCAGTGCTCCAAATGGCAGTGGCGCTCCAAACGTGGAAATGGCAGTGGTGCTCCAAACGTGAAAGTGGCAGCTCCAAACACGGCAGCGGTGCTCCAAATGGCGACAGCGCTCTAACTGTGCTCCAAATGGCGGTGGCGCTCCAAATGTGCTCCAAACGGTGGCGGTGCCCCAAACGCAGAAGTGGCAGCTCCAAACGCTATGGCGGCATGGGCAGAAGGGAAAGCAACAATGGTGGGCGCTGAAGGTCTCGGGTCTGCAGCAAAGGTGCTTGGCGGGAGTAAGGAGCTCTCTGTGCTCCACCACGACCGCCCGTTAGGAGCGGCTGGTGGCGAGGCATGGCTGCCTGCAGGCACTCTAGGTGAGGATGCAAGGGGGGAAATTAAGTCACCCCCAAAATGATAGCCTAGCTGTTTTTTGGGGGCTAAAAAAAAAAAGACCCGGCCTTATTTTGTGAGAAACATGGTATATGTTGCTATGGTTCCCCTCTCCAATTGACAGAAATTCATGCTGCTAGCCTTTAGTCATGCTGGATAAATTTCATTTAGAGGGGACTCTGAATTATGAATCATTTCAGGGCAGTTGAATCAGAGCAGCCCTGATTTAAATATTGGTTTAACTAGGTAAGAGATACTGACATATAGTACATTTAGATCATGGGTGTCAAATTCGATCGCAACATTTATTGCCTTTGCGAAGCTGGGGTAGATGTGGCCTATACATGATGCATCTGACCTGTGGGCCCCAATTTGACACCCCTGATCTACATTCAGGGTACTTCAGTTCATTAACACTCTATGATAATAAAAGGTTGGGGAAGTGTGCTAATCTGAATGCCTATGTCAAGGATCTTCAAACTTGGCAAGTTTAAGACTTGTGGACTTCAACTCCCAGAATTCCTGAGCTAACATGATTGGATGAGGAATTCTGGGAGTTGAAGTCCACAAGTCTTAAAACTGTCAAGTTTGAAGAGCCCTGGCCTGTGTCATGGTGGTGGAAGTGCTTAAAAATTGAATGGTGGAATCTTTACCATCTTCAGTAACCAAATAGAGAGCTGAAGACTTTCGTCACTGGTGCAAGGAGCTGGCAGAATTTTTTTTCACTTAATGGTTGAACAAAACTCTCCTGAGAAACATGCACACTCAACCACTGAATATGTGAGCATAAAATCTTCCACAATCTCATTTGGTTTCTTCTCCAACCACAAACTACATGGATTTTGGATTAAAAAAAAATTCTACTGTCTCCTGGCTACCTCCACCTCACTAGATTGAAGTGGAAACAATAACACTGGTCTACAAGAAGAAAGCCTCAAAAATGAAAGTAGCATAATTTTACCAGAATTGGGTCACTAATAAAGGAAAATTAAGTCCTGCGTGTTAATTGGCTCCAGTTACCAAGACATAGCTTCAGGTCAAAATTGCATCAAATAATTCAAAAAAGGGAGATGTGCGATTATGCTCCATAACTTTTCTGCAAAATGTGATATAGCAATGATAATGGCGCCACACCAATCATTATACATTTATCTTTTTATTGATACCACTAATATAACTTTCCATTCATTTATTGGTTTTTTTAATGTAACATTTTCATGCTTTTTGCTTGAAAAACTGATAAACTCTAACAGATTAAATGATAAGGTTCGGTACTTAAACTGCGCTGTTTGGCTTTTCTCTTGTGAATTCTAGTAGGGTCATCCCTGGGAAGATTCCAGCAATAATTGGCAAGCATGGATGGACTCCATTTCCGTTGCTATTTTTTCTCCATGCCTGCAATATCCTGGTGGAATCTCTCCCCATGCTCATCACTCACTGTCCGACAATTCAAAGGGAAATAGTCTAAATGAGAGTGTAAGAAGTGAAATTTCAGTAAATTTCACTTGTTTGCACCAAGTGCTTTATAGGACCTAAGCAAAATTTCCACGTGTTTTTCATAGTCATCTGCCTTGCTGTTCTCAAAGAGACGGTAAATTTATACACTTCCATGTGGTATCCTTTTCATTGTTTTACCATACTTTGTCCAGCAGTTATGAGGCATCTTGGTCATTAGACACCTCCCTCCCTTGTAGGAAAATATACTCGCCTGTATATAAATCTTTCTTGTGAAATATTTTGAAAACTTTATCCAATCAGCACCTTTATCACTTGTTTTCTAATCCATCTGATCAAAATATGTAAAATTAACATGTTTTATCTCAGAAGTTGATAATTTCCCAAAATTTGTAGTCCAGTGTCATCCTTAGAGCATGAATGGCAGAAAGTAGATATGGTTCTTACTGATGATAGATCTCTATGAGAATGATTTACAGAAAACTTCCAGTATGGTTGAATTCCGATTGCTTAATGATAAAAATTACAAAATGACTTATCTCCCCTACTAACCTCATATTGTTGCTTCAATAATGGATTTCTGCATTCTACATAATCTCCAAGTCCCTTCCAAACTTTCATTCTGTTATTCTATTTTGCTATGGTTTCTGATCCTATCATAAAAAATTTGGGGGAGGAGGAGTATCACATTTTGTTTGGAAGAATATTAAGTGTCATTTAGCTCTAAGTTTCCAAGAAAATTTGGGAGTTTTGAAGATCTTAATTCAAATAGGCTTCAATTGGTGCCTCTTTGAATTTTAGTTCCAATCATACAAAGAAAGAAAGAAGAAAATAGATTATGTAATCTTGTAGTGTTCATTCCCTGACTTAGAAGAACTCTGAAAGGAGAACTGAAAAATGCAACAATTTCAGTGATATGTATGTTGCTGTTATTGTACTATTATTACAAAAAATTAACTTTCAGATAATGCAGGCCTCTATTTTATTACTTTCTATTTTTTCATCCTACTTGGAATCATTTTCAGCTTATGTTTTTTATTACATATAAAAACAATAGAAATTTTCTTCTTCCCATTTCTTTTAGCTATTAACATTTTGCGAGCTATAAATTCCCATGCTTTGAACTCAACACCCTCCACCACTTTTTCTTCCAAATAAATGTTCATTTGTTTATTTATTAGACTTATTTGCTGCCCATCCTTCCTCTGTTTTTAAATATGAAAAAAGTATCCTTTTCCTCCTTTTCCACATCACAAACAAACACTGTTCCACTAATTACAGTCTATATTACTGTCTATAATTTAGCTGAATTAAATTTATTTGGTTGATTGTATTATTGCAAGACAGTTGATACCTGCCAAGGCCCCCTCCAATCAGGAAGGAAATGAACATCTCATCTGATTCAATGGGGATCCGCTTCATTAAATTATAATGATATGGAGCAAGCAATGTCTTGTAATGGGTAGCATCTAGGGCATCTCGATTGTGTCATGGGCTGAATCGTAACCTATTGTTATGTTTTTTGTGTTTGCGGAGCTGGGGTGCATGTGGCTTGTGTGTGACGTATCCAGCCCATAGACCCCCAGTTTGACAGGCCTAATCTAGGGCTAGATGAAAGCAGGCAAGTTAGTTTTTCCACCATCAACCCGATCTTACCAACTTCATCTTAATGCTGAGAAGTCAGATCAGTCAGTGGATTGACTAATCTTAAACATGTCCTGATTTATTGGCCTAAAGGAATCATAAGAATGAAAGACACATCGATAAAGGGATAGCTGTTGGATGTGTATACTGATTGGAAAGCTTTACAAAGTTGCCTCAAAAGTGGTCTCCAGGGTGAACTCTGATTTCTTGCCATGATTGTTCTTTATTAATTATTTAGAACCTGGTTATTCTCAAGCCTGGGGACACAGTGGCAGGTGAATTCTTGTAAGATTTTTATGTTGTTTCATATGGTTTTTTTTCCTCCTCTTTCTGTATTTTATGGTTCCAACTTTTTATTATTTAAAATGCTTAGAGTTGGTTGGAGTGAGGTATATTTTAAATACTGATGGAATGCTTTTCTGCATGATGGCAAGTTTCAAGGAAGTTTATAAGAATATCTTTGTATATGCATTTTTCACAATGAAACGTCTGAGAAGGAGGTGGAGCAAATCCTTTTCACTTCAAAATAGCAGGAATGGACAAACACTTATGCCCTAATTCTCTTCCTCATAAAAAAAAAAAAAAAAAAGCAGACAGACCAGAGAACAAGCAGAAGTAGAAACTTTGTCTTGATTTCATATAGTGCTCTATATGGCAAAGGCTTGTTTTAAAAAGCTACCTCTATGTGAAATACAAAACCTCTTCTTTATTGGCTTGGTAGCCCAGATCCAAGATCACATGGAAATTAAACAGATTTGAAATATTTTGCCTCCCACAGCATTGTCAACTGGAAATTGTTCGAAATGGATTAAAAAAGAATCAAGCTTTTTTTGTTTAGTCGCTTTAGTAAAGCCAGCGTGGAAGCCAATAAGTTCAACATTGTATAGATAATCCTTGATTTTCAACCATTCATTTAGTGAACATTCAAAGTTATGGCACTGAAAAAAGGAACTTATGACTGTTTTTCACTTATATGATTGTTGCAGTATTGCTAGAGTCATGTGATCAAAATTCAGGCACTTGGCAACTGGCATGATTTATGACAATTGCATTGTCCTGGGTCATGTGATCCCCATTTGCAACCTTCCCAGCTGGCTTCTGAGAAGACAGATTTACTTAATAACTACAGTGATTCACTTAATTGTAGCAAAAAAGGTCATAAAATAGAGCAAAACTCACTTAACAACGGGCTTGCTTAGCAATGGAAATTTTGGGCTCAACTAAGGTCATAAGTTGAGGACCACCTATACAAACATTGAATATTTTCCTGGGGACACCATGAAACACATACCATTGTTCCAATCACTGTTCCACAGGGAAAGGAAGTTATCTGGGTATTCTCCCCTTTGAAACCTTGTTGCTTATCACAGGAGAAAATGCACATGGGTTCAACTTAATCTGCTAGCAGAATGAATTACAGTTACCACATTGGTCCAATCTGGCTATCAAACAGAGATAGAAAAAGAGAGAAGAGTACAAAGGGAAAGGAAGACAGCAAAAACAAAAACGAAAAAAAAAGCCTCAGACAATCAAACCAATAAACTGATTAGTCTGCTTAGATCATTGTATGCAGAATGGATGGTTGGGTTCATTTTATAAGTAAACTTTGGGAGGAAGCTGCCTTTTTGAAACTGTATTTGTCTTATCTCTCATTGGTTGAAATTTCTTGAAAGACTGGAATGTTCCAGAAATCTTAGTCTTCCCGCCCAAGGGAAGACTGATTAGCCTGTGAAACACACCACCTTTCATATTGCTCTTCAGACAAAAAAGCATCTCCATGTTTTCTACCCATTAGCAAGCCAAATTTCTGATCCAAATCTGGAAAATGATTCTCAGCATTCAGTGAGAATAAACTGACAGCTGTTCTCCACTCCAGCAGAGAGTGGGGAAAAATATAACAATATAAATACATGATATCCTCTTGATTGCTTAATGCTCTGTACTTTATGTAAAAATGTATAATGGATGCTTGTAGTAGCATTAGAAGTAAGCTTATTGGGAAAATGGTGGAACGAACAATTGCAAGTTACCCATAGAGTAAGTAAATCAATTTGTACTTTTTTGCTAGAAAGTTCAATAAAGATTGGAAAATTAACTGAACAAGTTTTAGAAGGGAAAGTGGATAATATGTGATTTGTCTGGAAGAATGAATCTTTGTTGAAAGAAGTAAAAATGGTTTGATGAGAGCATATTTTTGCCTACTATGTCATGTGGCATTTAAGTGAGTCAGAAGAAACATCAAAATAAGTTGAATAAAATAGGAACTAATTATTTAAAAGTGTATACAATATGGCAAAACAACAAGAAGAAGAAGAGTCAAGAAAATATGGATCTTAAATCACTACAGACTAAGTGTGAAATTGACCAACTACATTGAGGTAGTCTGGACATCCACAGAGAATGAAAAAAGACTGAATTGCAAAACAAATACAATGGTTGCTTGGTGTTCAACTGCTTTGAAACTCATCAAATGTGGTTCTGAACACATTTTAACGTGAAAATTTTGTCCTGATACTCATCATTTATTTGGTACTTGATGCACAAGCTAGAATTTGTCGGTGTTGGCTGCCTTGTGACTCACTACATTATTCCTTATGGGAAAAATTATTTAGTACTCATCATTTTTGGTATTCATCACACCTCCTGGAACCAATTAACAATGAGAACCTTGATATCGCTGTATATGAAGTGTGAATGGATTAGAATAAATGGAATAAAAATCAACAATGTTGAAGTTGAATAGAAGAGGAGAGACATCTCAAGAATTTAAGGCAGTATATGAAGCAATGTATAGATATGATGTAACCAAATACAATTTGTAAGAATAGAAAGATGTGAGAGATTTTGTAAATATTGTTCACATAAACTGGAATGTATTTTTTATAGCATGATGTTAATTTTTTTGGCTGTCAGTTTCTTATTCCCTCTTCCCATTTTGCATATTGTTGCTTACTCTGAGAAGGAATAATATAACGAGTATGTTGTTATTTTTATTAGTATTGTTTTATGGAGTGGGGCTTCAAAAATAATACAATAAAATAGTTGTTACTTACTCTTTTAAATATGTCATGTAGTATTTTCAAGCCAGTGATGAAAGTATGTTTGAGTGCTCTACTCTATAAGCAAGGTTGATAAATAAAGAATATCTCTGCCGCCTGAGTTTTTCCTTTTCAGCTTTTTAGAAATGTGGCAAAGATAATGAAGACAATTGAAATCTCTTGGATTGCATCTTATTATTCTCTGCCAATTTCCACAATACTAGATGAAGATTGTGTAAGACTGCATTTCTTTCAAGATATGTCATTTTTTTTCTCTGTGTTTGCATACAGGTGTCTTTACAGTATACTTTCTATTGTCCAACTAGTAATTCCATTCCATAACACTGTATAAGAAAGAAAACATGTTGCACCAATAAAGTTGATGATCTTTTGTCTAAATCAGACATTTTTTAAAATGGAATGGTCAGCCAATTAATTTAATCTGAATTATTATTAAATTTCCCTTGCCTCCATCTCTTAGTAACCCTTCATTGAAAAGAGCTTGGGTACTTCAGCTCTGTATTGTCAAGAAGCAATTTTTCATGCCATGACTAAATAGTAAGTTGTCTTTTATATAATTTAGGTGAGTATTTGACAATTTGCCTACATGATTGATAGCATAGACTTAAGTCTTTTTCGTTTGTAATTTACAGCACAAAATGACCCTTCCAGTTTTCAGTTTATTTTAAGAGGGTATTCTCTAAGTTGTATGTTGACAAAGAAAACAAACCCTGATGAGCTGAATTTATTGAATAGTCATATCTCCCTCTTGCTTTCTAACAGTTTGTTGTAATAGTTATTAGAACTGAAAAGTAGGAAAACTCACTTAGACAATTTGACTTTCGATATATATTTTTGGGATTCTTCACCCCCACCCCAATATTTATAGATGCAAATTGACACAATAAGTCAATACAAATTGACACAATAAGATATATATATATATGCAGAGTTGAAACCAGCCTGACCAAAACCAACCCTGATGATGCGAACAAAATCAGACTCGAAATTACCAACATCCTCTGCACTAGCAAACCACCCAAAAGCAACTTATCCAAAGAAGAACAAACTGCATACTTAACCTGAAAAAAGTCACCAGCATAATAATCCTACCAGCAGACAAGGGCAACGCAACAGTGGTTATGAACACATCCGACTACCAAACCAAGTTAACCAACCTACTCCAAAAGCCCACATACAAACCCCTAAACACAGACCCCACCACCTACCTAGAAAAAAACACCAGATCCAAAATAAAAGCCTCCCCCATCAGCGAAGAAATCCAGCAAAGAATCATACCCAGAGAGAAATCATCCAGACGCCCTAAGCTTTATGGTCTCCCCAAGATACACAAAGAAGGAACCCCACTAAGACCAATAGTCAGCTCCATAGGCTCACCTCTACCAAACCTAGCCAAATTTCTCGCCAAACAACTACAGCCCTATGCAGAATCCATCAACTCACATGTAAGAAACTCATTCCAGTTCATCGAGATCATAAAGAAACAAAACTTACAACCCGGCGACCTATTAGTGAGCTTCAATGTCATATCCCTCTTCACCCAAGTGCCTATAAAAGAAGCCTTGACAGCCATCCAAAACAAATACAACCCCCCCAAGCACATCCTAGATCTGACCAACCACTGCCTATCCAATACATACTTCACCTACAATGGACAAAAATACAAACAAATAGAAGGAGCACCCATGGGATCACCCCTCTCACCTGTCATCGCAAACCTCTACATGGAACACTTTGAAACACAAGCTCTAGAAAAATATGATCACAAACCCAAACTCTGGCTCAGATATATAGATGGCACCTTCATAATCTGGCCACACGGGAAAGAAAAACTGAACAACTTCCTCACACACCTCAACAGCCTACACTCCAAAATACAATTCACCATGGAAACAGAAGCTAACAATCAACTTCCCTTCCTAGATGTCTTAGTATACAAAAAATCCAATGGCTCCCTAGGACACACCATCTACCAGAAGAAAACACATACAAAACACTATCTACACGCACTCTCACACCACCACCCAGCACAGATCAATTCCGTAGCCGAGACACTCATCTCCAGAACAATATGCTTAGCCAATGAACAACACCTAAAAACCGAACTACACACTCTCACTAACATACTAACAGCCAATGGGTTCCAAAGAAAGAAGATTACTCACCTAATCCAAAAAGAAACCCCAACCAAAATCCAAGACAGAGAACAAGAAAACGGCAAAGCCTTCCTCCCATATATAAAAGGCACTACAGACAAAATCAGCATGATCCTCCAAAAACACAACATTAAAACAGCATTCTGCACAAATGGAAAAATATCCACCATCCTAAGAAACCCTAAAGACAAAATTGAGTTAGAAAACCAAGGAGTATACGAAATCCCATGCACTTCCTTTCCCACCACATACATCGGACAACAAACAGAAGAATAAGTGCACGCATTGAAGAACACAAGAACTCAATCAAAAAAGAAGAACCGACCTCTTCCCTGGTCCAACACCTCAAAGCCACAGGACATAAGATTGACTTTAAAAATACCAGAACTATCGCCAAAACCGAACACTTCAACAACAGAATAATCAGAGAAGCCATAGAGATAGAAAAACACCCACCACAGCATGAATAAATGAGATGACACCTCCTGCCTACCAGCCATTTGGAAACCCGCCCTGATTAACAAACGAGTACCTAACATGAAGATGGATTCCAGACACACACTCATGAGGGCCACACAAGAAGCTACCACCACACTTCCACGTAGAAAGCAGACTCACACTTACACAGATGAGACACGACCATGGACCAGAAGCCATACCACAGCTGCATCACTACTTGCTTCAACCCCCCCCCAACCCATACATGAAGCGAACTGACGCCCACCATGAAGATGTGGCATGACCACGAATGCGAAGCCAAACAACAGGATCACAGCTCACCAGCTCAAATCACCCAGCAACTAAGACTAACCTGAATACAACCAAACCCCCACCGGAACAGAACACCCTCCCCAGCCAATCAGAACACAGCCAAACCCCCAATCAATGAGAACACACCCCCAGCCAATCAGAACACAGCCAAGCCCCCACCCAATCAAGTCACAGCCCCACTAGCAGTTAAAAGGAAGAAGCAGTTGCAAGCTCACATTACTCCGAGAAGCATAAGGCTGAAGACACAAGCCTGAAGATAATGAATGAGACTTCATCGAAACGTCGCCTAGAAACTTCCAATTCTACATGGGAGAAAACCCGAAGAATCAAAGATCCACATATATATGTGTGTGTGTGTTACAACACCCTATTAAGCCCCAATTAAGGGAGGAAGCATACTGCTTTCTTTTCTGTCTTTCGGCTCATCACCAGAGACCATACTGACAGAAAGCTATTTGTTTCGTTGTCTTTTGTTTACATGTCTGTTAGGTTTTTGAGCTGATAAATAATTAAATAAGGGAGACTAGGATAGATCTATTTCGAGCTGGTTAGCTCTCTTCAGCTAGCCGTACCCTTACTGGGATATATATACATTACACATTCAGAGAGCACCAAGGACTCCACAGTATAACCATACTAACAGATTTTTAGGATTTATAAACTTTCATGTATTCATCAATGATACAGCAGATAAGAAAAGAATACAAAATGAAATGACTGAGAAGATTCTGCATGAATATGAAAATACATGGAGTCATTTTAATGTGTGAATTCTACCACAGTGTAATTTAGGCTTAAATACTTGGAGAAATTTGGAAGATTTTCAAATTTCAGAAAATTTCAGAAGCACCTGTACTTTCAAAATTTCTCAAAAAAGTTTCCAAATGTATAGATATTGGCTACATAGTTTTTGAAATTCAACCTACTTTTACAAATGGTGCTAAAAACATGTTCTTCTTACTTACCCTTTTCATAAAGCTCATATAAAAATGAATTTCTTCCAAGTCAAGGTGAATTTGTCAAGTAGTTTTCCATTGTTTCTTTCTGGAATCCTTGTTTTAGTTTCTCAGTATAGCCTTACATCCCTGAGATTTTCTGGATCCCCACCTAAAAAATAACTAGATCCAATTCTGCTTAATTTATTAAAATCAGCAATGGTTCTTTGGTTGCTGCAACATAGCTAGTCAAGGTAGTATATAATATTGTCAAACATGTAATCCTAAGGAATGTAGACAGAATAGCTATTACCTAGCTACTGTAAATGATAGGCAGGCACAGTCCCAATTTTCTATGTAAGATGTTAGTTTCACTATGTTTCATAAGAGGTAATGGTAAGTTGTATCCAACTGTAGAGAATGCTGTTCATTTCCATTTCTTTGCCCAAGGGACCCAGGATGATTCTGTGATCATGTGGACAGTATGACATCACACTCAAGTGCAGAGCATAAGAAAGCTAGCCAAATTTGTCATAAATAGTAAAAGGACCATACAGAAATGAAGACTAACATCGTTCATCTACAATGTATTTGAGAATAATAATGGAGTTAAAGATTTGGGTTGGGAAACAAAACAAACAAGTTGCTGAAAAATTACTAATAAAGTTGTTTGTTGCATAGTCTGATTTTATACTTTAAATCCATGAAACGATATCCCAACCAGTGACAGAAAAGGATGAATATTAAATAATTCCTATATCCACAAACAAGTGACCTTTTGTTGACTGGTCATCTACATCTACATCTACAACATATCATTTAACAAAAGTACAAAACAGAAAGAAAAGACAACCTACGCAACAAGATTGTATTCAGACCCCGGGTTTTATTATTTTTGGCAACATAATTATGAAAATTGGATAACTATGTGAGGCAATCTCAATAATGATTTCTTCCTACAATTGTACATAGCCATCCTTTAATTTTTTTTTTGTTTCAGTAGATTTGTGTTTTGATATAAACAAAGTAAGAGTATGGTCCATTAAACAACCATCACTGCCTTAGATATTTCATAATGTTATTGCATATTTATTAAATGTGCAGTCAGTTCTGTTTACCATGTAGAGCAGTTATTTGATTGTTTCAATTAAATGATCAAATTAGGATATGAACAGCAAAATAATGTGATATTGACAATAATATTTGCCTTTACTTCTAAATATTTCACAAAATAGAGGAAGTTGTCCTCATTTTTAAGCCACCCCATTCTACTTTATAACTCATTGGTTACTTTTGTAACTATAGATTAACTAACTTTGGTTAGCATAAAAATGATAATATCAGTAATTTCAGAATAGGTCTCTTGATGAAAGCATCCAGTTTTACAAATTTTCTGCCAAGGAAGCATGCTAGTCTCTTTATTGACAGCTTTGCTTTTATGTCAATTTTTAAAGTAGTAACTTTCTTCTTTTTTATTTTTTAAATTATGCAGCTTTATATCATAGTGTCATATTCAAAGATTTAATTATGGTCCATAAAAGAATTGATTGACTGAGTGGTAAGAATATATGGATTAATATAACTGCATTACATAAATGGAACAAATAAAATTACACTATACTGATTTAATTTCATCTCTAGGTCTGTTTGATAACAACCTTGTTATTTTTGTGAAATCTATTTAAAAGGGTCAGAGAAAAATTAGAGTAATCGTGAGATGAAGAGTTATTAATTAAATCTACCATGTGAGTCAGCTGAGCTAAGAAACAACAGAATATAGGAGAGGTAAGAGTGGGGGTGGGTGGGTGGGCGGGGCCAATCAAAATTTTCCCTACCAGTTCTCTGAACCAGTCAAAATTTCTCCTATCCAGCCGCAAGAACTGGTCTGAACCGGCTGCATACCATCCCTGTTTGTTAGAGTCTTGCCACTTGGAGGGAAATATGTTCCAAAGTGGAAACTGGATTAAACTGGGTGCTTGGCCAAATGGTATTAGTTGTGGGGGCGGGGAGATAATAGTGCTTCAGCCTAATTATTTTGTGAAAAGTTAGGCTATAGTAAGTAACAAATTCCATGAATATAAAAGCATAGTGTAGTGAAAATGTGGGGAAATTTCATGAGGAAAAAAAATCTGTTTTTAGACTGTACCTTTGAGAAGACACAGATGACTGGGAAAGAACAAGTCATTCTTCTCCTTCTTGAATTTTTGTTCAGGAACCAAACAGCTTCTAAATTATAACCTTACCTCTAAGCAGGAGCAATTGACGTCCAATGACAGTTTGGCAAATCATCTTGTGTTTAACTTTAAAGTTATTCTGGATTTTGAAAGTAGTCCAATGACCACAGGATATAAAATGCCAAAGGCAGACTGGTATAAAATGTTTAGTAAACAGAAGACTCTTTTTCTTGTCTTCAGAATCTAAGTACTTGAGATTAGCATGTCAGTTTGAAATGGCAGCATGGTATATTTATGAGACAAGTGTCTATGGAGAAGAAAGATGAAGATAATGACGTTATCCAGTCAGTCATGTCTGACTCTTGGTGATTCTATGGGCCAGGTCTCTCCATGTCTTCCAATTGTACACTACTTGAAGAGAGATATTAAAACTATTCTCTATATGTTCACTCCTTTGCAAATAAATATCTTGGCTTCTATCAAATGCATATTTATTCTATTCCCATAACACTTTAGATATAACCCAGAGGTGGTATTCCACAGGTTCTAACCAGTTCTGGAGAACCGGTAGTAGAAATTTTGAGTAGTTCAGAGAATCAGCAAATACCACCTCTGATGGAGATTTTACAGCATCCTTCCCCTGCCATGCCCACCAAGCCATGCCCACAGAACCGGTAGTAAAAAAGTTTGAATCTCACCACTGATATAACCAGTTACAGTGTTTGAAATCTGAATAGAATTTACTTGCTAAACACAATCCTCTCAAATCCTGCTCTAGTTGCTCATCGTGGCAAGTTGTGTATGTCCCACAGTAGGGTCAGTGAAGAGCAATGCGATACACTCTCAGAAGGGCATCCAAAATATGAAAGTTATTCCAAGTGCCCAGTTAAAGCAAACAGACAGCAACAATATAGGAAGAGGCTTGATATGAGTGATTTCTTTAGCAACAAGGACAAAAGCAACACTGCATACTGTGTGAGAGAAGGCAATGGTAAGCCACTTCTATATTTTACCAAGAAAAGACAATACAAAGTGATTGACGATATAATGATCGATGATGGGCCTCTCAAATCAGATAACACTCAATGCACTCCTGAGGAAGAGCTAAGGATAACTCAGAGTACAAATGGTGTTTACGATGTAGCTAGATAAAAGCCTTTAGAACACCTAGCTGCTGAAGCTGCCATGCAAGAAAAGAAAATCATAAACTGTAACGATGGAGCTGGAACATGGAATGTAAAAGCATGAACATGGGAAAGTTCAACAAAGTGAAAGATTAAATGTGCAAGTTGACATCTTAGGTACCAGCAAATTGAAAAGGGCTGGAATTGGACACTTCCAATCAGAAGATTACACTTTTTATTGTTCAGGAGACAAGACAAGAAAAGGAAGGGAAGATGTTGCTTTCATAGTCAGGAAGGACATAGCAAAGATAGTACTTGATATAATGCCATCAGTTTCTGAATAATATCAATTAGACTTTGTGAACAAGCCTGTAATATGATAATTAACCAAGTTTGTGGTCCAACTACTTATGCAGAAGAAGAGGGAATTGATGAATTATCCTAAGAATTGAGAGATGCTGAGTATATCTTCTCTCTCCTCTCGTCTTCTTGTTTCATTGCCATTATTTTTATCTAATTTGTTATTTATCTAATTTATTTATTTATTTGTTTCTACAGCAGGCATCTTATATTTGTTAGCTGCCAGTTTGATTGATAAATATCTCATTTTGGCACCCATGAGTGAAATACGATTTAACCTTCAAAGCAGCATAATCAAACCTAAAATTAGATACATTTTTTTTCAAAATATGGTAATAAAATAATAATAGACAAGATAATGATTTTTCTAAAGCCCTATACAACATTAGATTTTAGAAAGGATAATTTGAATTTATGATGACCATATCATACTCTGGAATGATTGGATTAGGCACAATTTGTAGGGAGCTTGGTATTTTAAAGAAGATAAAATTCAGGAATATGACTAGCCCAGGCTCAATAATTTTTTCAGGATCACAGTACCAAGATGCAAAAAACAAACAAAAAAACCGAAAAACAACCCGTAATGCAATTCACTTTATTTGACTGGCAATTTTTTCCATGGAATTTTATGTCAAAGTTTAAATTAATCTAAGAAATTTTATCTAATGTCGATATTTTTTAACAAGAAAAAATTGTCAGGAAGTTTAACAGATAAAGTCTAATATATGGCCATCTTTGCTTGAATTCTTCAAGCATTAGTATGTGCATGACAATATGTTCTCTGAAGATTATATATTGAAACATTTTTAAAAAGTGGTTCTGCAGTAGATTATATACAGGTTGCTGCTGAGCAACTTTAATCAGAGGCTTCTCCAATTCCATCACCATTTCCCTTGATGAGAACATCACAGGCTTAAATTTTGTAAAAGAAGTCAAAATGAATGTATCAAACTTTAACTGTAACAGCCAATTTTCTTTTGACTGAAAAAAACCTATACCATTGCCAATATATTAGATAAACCTCCACTATATAGCTGAGATTGTAATTTCTATTAAAATTCCCATTATTTTTTTGGCAGGGGCAAGTGAAGTACACCCCAATACCATGTGATTAATTATAGAAAAGTATTCTCCCAGTTGACATTGCTTGCATGTTATATAATATCTACATGAAGCTAATGAGGCCACTCAAAAATTATAAAACGAATATCATCAAACTGAACTTAACATTAAATGAAATGTAGTGGCCGCTTTTTACAATGAAATTAGGATAAGCAGAGAATTCATTGAAGTACTAAATCAGAACCTGTTTGCAAGAATGGTCTGAATGAGGGCCAGTAAACTTAAATTCAGTCCAAAGAATATGGATCTACTGTCTATAGGCAATTCATTTCAAGAATGTTTTCATAATGTGCTAGATGGAATTACACTCATCAATTGCTTCTGTGGCACTGCATATATTTTAGCAATTGAAACAACAATTTACTTATATAGGTATATACATGATTGTTATATCCTAAGGAGATAATGATTTATAAAAGATATTATGCTTTATCTTTTTTGTTAGAATTTATGTTTTAGTGGATCCCAGGAATGCTATTGGCATAATATATCTTTGATTTCAATAATAGATTTGGTAGATATTAAACATATGTTTTTTTCAACTGATATTCTGGAGCTATAGGATAGTATAGGTTCCACAACCTAATGTATAGCTTCCAGAAATAAAAACACTGTCTGACTAAAATAGAACAAAGTTGTGATTTTGAAATTATGCTTCTGTTGGTGCAACCTAAAACTGTATTTGCCTATTTCACAGCCATATCTTGATCCACTCCTTAAAATTAGGTGATCGCTGGCTCATATTTTGTTTGCAGTCTATTTTCTCAATTGTTTCCACAAATACTGTAACCAAAACAGGCAGTTGCCATCCTATATTTGTGCACTTAAATTTTATTTCTTAAGTAAATAACTTTGTACCTTTCTCTGTAATTTGATTCTCCTTATCAGTCCAGTTCCCTCACTTACCAATATCATTTTGAATTTCCTTTCCATTTTCTAAGCTATTAATGATCCCATCCAATGTTGTGTCATCTGCAAATCCGATAAGCATTTCCTCCAGTTTTTCACCCAAGTCATTATTAAAAAGTAGAGGGCCAGCACTAAACTTTGTGGCACCCCACTTGTGAGCTCTCTCCACTTTAATTACAAGCTATTAAGGAGCACCGTCTCAATATTATCTTTGAGCCAGGTATAAATTCACCTAAATGTCATGTGGTCCAGCCGGCCACTCTTAGCTAGTTTGCTAGTCAAATTACTGTATTATAGAGTATTCTACCAAAGTTTTGCTTGAATCAAAAGATATTTGTCAAAAGATATTTTTCAAAAGGTATTTGTCAAAAAATATTTGTCAAAATCAGCCATTTTTACTATTGCATTAGCTGTTCCTGAATGTTAGCTTTCCAGGAAAAAAGAACATTAGAGCAGGTGTGCCTTTGTGTATTGTGCACAAATCCTGTGGAGCTCTGATAACAAATAGCTAAGGAGCTGAGTCCTAACCTAGAAACAAAGCCTACAAGGGAGTCTCTTTTTGAAAAACACTTAGGCAGGAACCCTTAAGGAACTGACTTCGTTCATAACTCAAGCCAGGAGTTCCAGGGAATAAAACATTTCAAAACACATTTTTGGGAAGATCCTCTGAAGTATGTTGTGGTAAATATCCTGAAGTTATTTTTCGGGGTTATCTTTCCATGCAGACCTTGCAAGGGTTAGTTAAAATGTACATAAGTATGCACAGGCATTAAAAGAAAAACAGGGTGCGGGGCAAGACAGAATGTATGACACCCCTCTCAACATTCCTGCTTCCAGTCATGCTCAGAAGTAGGTAACACAGTGCCTATATTGGTGTAGAATATTAAGTAATTATAAGTAAATCAGGCTTGTAACATAAAAAATGGAATGTGGCATCAAAATGTGTTAATTGCTATGTTATATATCATTTATTTCTCTTTGCTTTCTTGAAGAACTTATGCTCTCTCTCTCTTTTGAGCCACCTATCTCACAATACAGATTTTAGGTGGTGAACCTAAAGGTAAAACCAAAAAATAGAACACAGTATAAAATATTAATTATATATGCAATATATTGTACTCTTAGGGCTATATCTAACAAATCAATCAGCAAGGCTGGGATGAAAATGATCTTTAATACTTGCAAAAGGACATCAGATTTGAGCATTTGGACCTCCAGAAGATGGATGCTCTTCTATTATTGTTGGGTTTTCAGTAAAAAAGATATAAGTATCCTTTTTGCTCTTAAATGAGCTTTGTCTCACAAATTTTTCAAACAATATTACCTAGCCCATACATGGCAGCAAGTATAAATTAATCCCATTTAGTTGCCATATTAAAGATTTAATACCAAGTCAATTGACTGCTGTAGACCATCCTTATTTGTTTGTTGTGATATTTGATGCAGTCAGTGTAAAGTTCTATCTTTGGATTGTATAGAGGTTGGTCCTGGGTTAAAAAAAAAGTGTTATTTTATGTCCCTGACTCAATTCTAGATCAGGCAAAATTACTTTCTATTGAGAATGTCAAAAAAAAAAAATGCCACACCGTTTCAGTAAAAGTCCAGGACTGATTTCATACACATTCATACAGTGTGTTCCCCACCTCCCTCGGCACAATGTTTCTACTCTCATAAATAACTGGGTTTAAAAAGAAATATGGTTAAATTAAACTGATTGCAATAAGAATATTTGGCAATTTTTTCCCAAGACATTTCCTGCCCATCCCCAATCCCTGATAAGTAAATTACGTTGATTTCCCCTTATTCTTCTTTACATCATACAGAGTATAATTGGAAATTTCATTTGGAGCATTATTTCTTATGACGAGGTAACATTTCTCCTGAGATAGCTTAGGAACTGAAGGATTTTATTTCTGCTCAAAGTCAAAACAGTGCATTTCCTTCTCCCCCTCTACCATGCCAAATAAGAGTAATAAGTTACTTACTGGATGCTGTAAAGCCAGCTTGGTACAATGGTTAAGATGATGAAAATAGAATCCAAGGGACTGTGAGCTCTAATCTTTCCTTGGGCAAGAAAGTCTGACTTTGGGCCAGTTGCTTGCTGTCCCCTCACAGGATTGTTGTGGTGAAAACAGATGGCAGGAGCATTATGTACACCAGGGGTGTCAAATTCAATTTCTTTGAGGGCCACATCAGCATTATGGCTGCCCTCAAGCAGCCAGTAGCATGTAAGACTATGATGACTCACAATGGCCAGGTAGGTGTGGCTGGATGGGCGTGGCTGGGTAGATGCAGCTGGGTTGCCATAACTAGGTGGGCCTGGCCAGCTCAACGCCGCTCACTGAGTGTGGCTGGCTCAGGATAGCAGGGTTGGGATGGAACAAGTCACACTGTATAGTATCTGTATGCCAACCAAGTGCACAATATAAAACTGATAAATAAATAACATTTCCTTTTCCATATTATTCTGCTTCCCTACATTTATTGTGGTACACTATATGACACAGGAATGTCTTAGGACACCAACATTAAATGTTCCAATATTATGGGCAGGGATTTAACTTTATAGTCATTTTGCACCTCCCAATTCTATATCTATTTTCAAAATAGGTCACTTCAACTTTTTTTTTTTGTATTTGTAATTAGAAAGTAATACCTGTGTTGGCTAAGGTAAATGCTTATCATCACAATGGGTCTTTGTTTCTTTCTTCCTTGCATTTACAACCTTCACACATATGGTCATATTGTGTGAGAGAGGCTCAAAGGTGCTTTTACTGCCATATGTGAAAACTCCCTGTGATTCTATGCTTCTAGGTGTAAATGAGGAATAATACATCATTAGTATGCCTTTCTAAACCTTTTTATGCTGTATATTTTATCAGAGCAGTGCTAAATGCCCAGCATAACATGAATATTATGAAAGCAATTGTCTGCCCCTGGAAAAAAAAAGCAATTAAGAAGATGGAAAAACTTTAAAGGAACCAGTTTTGGCTTTATGCTTTATCACAAACAGACAAGCATAGCAAACCCATTCTTGCAGTCCCAGGCTTCAGGCTTGCTGCAAAGAGAAATTTTTATTGAAGCGAAAGAGCCTTATATCACTGAAGTGCACTTCAGAATCTCAAATTCAAAGTATATATCTTTTTCCATTTTACACTAAAGCAAGATGTGTAAACTTGATATTTTCAACTAAATATACCCATGCTTTAGTCTAATATGTGTTTTTCCCTCTCGGAGAAAAACGAAAACATTTTAAAAAACAAAACAGATAGATCTTTGATCCTGATCAGCAATATTTAAAGGAAGAAAAGCACAGCTTCTTAATTTAGTCTGAAAAATAGATGTGTGGAATTTGGATTCTTAAGTAGCATTTCAGTAAAATCTCTGCAGAGTTCTTAGACCAACCGAGTAATTAATAATGGAAGGAATAGAGTTAGGGAGTGTGTGTACACAGAAACAAATTCTGCAAGAGTGTCTCTTAATTGGTTGACTGGTCTACAATGCCAAAGGTAGCAATAGCAATAGCACTTCAACATATATACTACTTCATAGTGCTTTGCAGCCCTTTCTACATGATTTACAGAGTCAGTATATTGCCCCCAACAATCTGGGTCCTCATTTTACCAACCTCAGATGGATGGAAAGCTGAGTCAACTTTGAGCTGGTCAGGATTGAACTGCTGGCAGTGAGCAGTGAGTTAGCTTGCAATACTGTATTCTAAACAATGCACCACCATGGCTCCTGGCGGTAATTAAAGGTACTTAAACCAGTGGTGGGATTCAATTTTTTTTACTACTGGTTCTGTGGGCATGGTTTGGTAAGTATGGGTTGGTGGGCATGGCAGGGGAAGGATACTGTAATATCTCCATTCCCACCCCACTCCTAGGGGAAGGTTACTGCAATGGGTAATATCCCCATTCCTTCCCCACCCCACTAACCTGCTTTCCAGCTTTGTTCTCCTGTGCAGGGGAACAAAAGAAGACCCAGCCAATCAGCTGGGACTCAGGAGGCAGAGAATAGATGAGGGCAGGGCCAGTCAAGAGGTAGTATTTGTCAGTTCTCCGAACTACTCAAAATTTCTGCTACCAGTTCTCCAGAACTCGTCAGAACCTGCTGAATACCATCTCTGACTTAAACTAAACATTTTCTAGTCTAGCAAATGGAATAGCATATTTATTTTTATTTATTTATTTGGTTTGTCAATTGCTTACAAGATAATAGGTATAAGTAAAAACATAGTTATTAATACATGGATACATATAAAAAGAATAAAAGAAACAAAAGGATAGGGATAGTAGGCATGTTGGTGCGCTTATGCATGCCTCCTACAGACCTCTTAGGAAAGGGGTGAGGTCAATAGTAGACAATCTAAGGTTAAAGTTTTTGGGGTTTGCAGAAGAAACCACAGAGTCAGGTAGAGTATTCCAGACATTAACCACTCTGTTGCTGAAGTCGTATTTCCTGCAATCAAGTTTGGTGCGATTAACCTTGAGTTTGTATCTATTGTGTGCTCTTTTATTGTTATGGTTGAAGCTGAAGTTTTCATTGACAGGTAGGACTTTGCAATGTATAATTTTATATACTATACTTAGATCGGACCGAAGGAGGCATAGTTCTAGGTTTTCTAGGTCTAGAATTTCAAGTCTGGTGGCATAAGGTATTCTGCAATGAATAGAAGAGTGGAGAACTCTTCTTGTGAAATATTTCTGGATTTTCTCAACAGTGTTAATATCAGATATGTAATGTGGGTTCCAGATTGATGAGCTGTATTTGAGTATTGGTCCAGCAAACGTTTTGTATGCTCTAGTTAGTAGTGTGATATTACCAGAGAAAAAGCTACGTAAGATTAGGTTAACAACTCTTAACCCCTTTTTGGCTATGTAGTTACAGTGGGCTCTGGCACTTAGATCATTAGAGATGAGTATTCCAAGATCCTTGACAGAGTTTAGATCATCAACAAGGTCTTGACTATTCCGCCTGTATTTTATTTTCTGATTTTTTTTGCCAATATGTAAGACAGAGCATTTATTTGTTGAGATTTGAAGTTTGACCATTCTGATACATAGTCAAGGTCTTTTTGAAGGATGGCAGTATTGTCTGTGGTGTTGAATAGCTTTACAGCATCAGCGAAGAGAATGCAGTTGCTCTTAATATGATCACAGAGGTCATTTATGTAGAGTATGAAGAGAGTTGGTCCTAGAACACTACCTTGGGGGACACCACTGTTGACAGGTACAGAATTTGATAGGACGCTCCCAATTTTGACCATTTGTTGTCTGTTTGACAGGAATGCTTCTATCCAGTTATGCAGGTATCCAGAGATACCATAAGATTTTAGTTTTAGGAGTAGTTTGTTGTGTACCACTGAATCAAAGGCTTTACAGAAGTCTATGTAGATTGCATCTATTGCTTTGCCCTGATCGAGTTATGTAGTCCATATGTTTTTGCAGTGTAAGAGTTGCAGATTACAGGATAGTTTTTTTCTGAAACCAAATTGTTTATTAGAGAGTAGGTTGTTTGTCTCTAAGTGGATATATAGAGCCTAACATTACAGAAATCTCTCCACTCAGGTATTCAGGTGGGAATCCAGAACATTGGGCTCTCTGCTGCCTGTTAAGCAGTTGATTCACATGGAGTTCCACTGAAGATTTAGCTTTCTTATGTGGATTGAGTCATGTATGTAATTCTCCCAACCCTCTCCCCCAATTATGTTCTGTTCACTATTAGGTTTTTGATCCAGTTCAGAGAGAGTATGAAGTTGCACAAAGTTTGTATAGTATTTTGTTCACACCACTATTTCTTTTTCTTTGTTTGCATTCAAAACCCAAGCTAAATTAAGCTTGCTACTGGCCCATCATTAGAGCCCATTTTATTCCTTTGCCTTCAGGGAAAAATAAACTTGAACGGCTCTGGGGTTGTCTCTTAAATGCATCACAGACTTGGAAGAGCAAGCATTAAACATACCAAGAATCCATATAAAAGATCCACAGCCAACCTAATTCAAAAGCACTCTCAGTTAAATGAGCACCTAGTGACTTGGCCCTTCAGAGTTTTAATAGAGAAAAATGTTTAAAAAATTGGGCAGGATGTTTGCAGGGCACCTGGGATTTTTTTTCTCTCTCTCTCTTACATTCTATCTCAGTGCTTTTTATGTATCTATTACCTACTGGAGATATTTTGAACAAGTTCTCCTAAGAAGCTGAGCAGGAATGAAGCTACAGAGATTATAGCATTTTATTTCCACTCTTTATTACCTTCCCTCAACATCACAACTTTTATGGTTTAGCTCATAAAAAAAAATGGAAACCTGAAAGAGAATTCAAGTCATCAATCCACATAAATAAGTTTTTCGTCTCTGGTTCTTACTAATCTGTCAGTCACTCTATCCTGCACTCACAAGATGAAGGTTTTGGTGAAGCACCAAAGGCAATAAACTAAGCAACTAAGTAATCCATTGAGACATGTATCAGAATTTTGTCTTCTGTAAAAATGTGATCAACAGAAGTTTTTCTCCCCTTGTAGATAAAACTACTTTCGCTTAGGAACATTAAACGTAATATTTACATAGACCAATTGGATAAAAAGAATGAATCTGTAAAATGCACTCTTCGGAATAATATTATACCCTGTTATATGCACTTTCTGATATATTGTGGAACTTAGGTTAAATATTCTGCTATTCATCAAGGAGCATTTCACATGTTGGAGCTGGATGCAGGATTTTTGGTGAATTTTGGAAAGTGCATTCCAACATACCTGGAAAGGACAAAGTTGAGGAAGTTTGACTTAGATAATAGTTATACTCTGACTACTGTATGCTAACAACATAGCTTGCTAAGTCTAAAAAACAGAGGTTTGACCTTTGTAATTAAACATAACTCACTGATCATAATAATTGGGACTTTTCATTTGTTAATCAAGATACAGTCCTTTGACTTACAACTACAACTAAAATTTTTGTTGCTAAGTGTGATAGTTGCTAAATGAATTTTCCTCCATTTTACCACCTGGACGGGTATCTTTTTGACCTGCTGCTGTCTGGATGGTGCTTTAGATCAATAAAATCCCATACCACTAGATTAACAAATAGTTTCTTTTCCTGAGCCATCCGAACTGCAAATAAATATAAATTACAACCATATTAAGATGTGAAAAGATGTGAAACCTCAATACCTCGTTCAGATGCATAATAACATATTACAGTACAATCCATCTCCTATGTATTACACTCGGCAAAGTGTCACAGTCAGTGTTGGATGTATATTTTGTGTATATTCATAGATATTGCACTCAAATTGCAAATGGAAACGTAGGTACTCTATTTTTCTTATTTTTATTTTTAAGTGCTTTGGTTTTATTGTATTGCAAACAGTTGCTGGGGTGCATCCACAGTTTTGTTGTACTTGTACAATGACAATAAAGTTGTTGTTGTTGTTGTTGTTGTTGTTCTTCTTCTTCTTCTTCTTCTTCTTCTTCTTCTTTCTTGCCACAGTTGTTAAGTGAATCATTGCAGCTGTTAAGTTAATAACACAGTTTCTAAGTGAATCTGGCTTCCCCATTGACTTTGCTTGTTAGAAGGTCGCAAAAGGTGACCACATGACCCCGGGACCCTGCAACCATCATAAATATGAACCAGTTGCCAAGCATCCAAATTTGGATCATGTGTCCATGGGGTTACTGCAACGGTCGCATATGTGAAAAATGTTCATATGTCACTTTTTCAATGCTGTTGTAACTTTGATAGGTCACTAAATAAATGATTGTAAGTCAAGGACTATCTGTTTATTTCTTCTCAGAATTCCCCTACTATGTCATTTCACTTTGTAAGGCTAATAACATTATTAGTAATAATATTATGGCTATCATGACCACTTGTGTAAAATTGCATGTTAGTTCAACAAAGTTATAAAACAAATAGTGAAGAGAAATGGCAATAACTGTTCAAATGGCATCCATTTTAAAACAAATTGAAACTTAAGTTATAGAATCCACATCAAAGAAAGCATATTTGGAAATATTATATACAAAAATCCTACATAAACTTCATGAGGGATAAATGCAAATGTGCATGTATTACAGAGAGATGCATGCAATGCTCTCAAGACTAAATTATATAGGATAACAGCTTCCGATTTTTGAGGGTTTAATAAAAAATAGTTCAATACTGGCTAATACTTGCTTGCCATGGTGACATGGATTGTATTTAGATTGATCTGGAATCATGAGGTAAAAACCTCAGCTTCAAAGATCCAATTGACTTCAGCTGCCTCACAGATTTCTCCTTGGGATGCATAAATCGACTTGTCCAAAGTGACTCTCATTTTCAAAATCCCTCTTCTTATTAGCAGTAAAAGTAATGATCCCTGGTAGTATCTCTAGGCTAAATTCTTCTCTATTACCATTTTATAACACATGACGTGCATGCAAAAGGTCCCAAATTCAATCCCCATAGTTCCAGATAGGACTGGAAAAACCCAGGCACAAACCATTCACTATTCTTGCTGGATTGATTAATGGTTGAGACTCATAAAAGATAGCTTCTTAAGTTTGTGACTTTCTTCATAAGGAATCTGCTCCTAGCAGTATCTTTATAGGGGAAAAAGTCATTAATGCAATATGAAAAAAAAAATCAGGGTAGCTGAATGTGAAAGACATACAAGTCTATGTTATTCCTAGTAAGCTAATAACAGCACAGGGGATTTTTTTTATAAAGTCAAGATCAAAGTTTCAAGAAGGAATAAAGGCAGGGGTATGTTTAGGCTACGAAAATTAGAATGCTATTTGTAAAATCAATGAAGGTTCAGAAAATGGTCCAGAATGATATTTTTATTAAAAACAATTGGATCCAAATAAGGCAGACTGTGCACATTGTCTTTCAGAACTAATTTCCAAGTTGTGGTGAATTCAGAAAAGGATTATTTCTTGATCTAAAAGAAGATCAACATGCCTTCATTAAGAATTGAGTCACTTTATATATTTAGCACTGTTGGTGTTTTTTAGAAGTATATATCACAGGGTTGGTTTCAACTGGCAATTTATATAGCTGTAGGAGCCATCAAAGCATTATGGCAATAGAGATGTCTGAATGTGCATTAAATGAGACGGGCGATGTTGGTCTTTCTTTTTTCTAGAATATAAAAAGCAAAAAAAATCTGTTGAGTTATGCCACATCACTGTAAATAATTTACAAACATATGCATACCGCTTAAATTAGTGGTCAAAGAAAAAAAGCTAATTTTCTTTTTGTGTAGTTTAAAAGAACATCACACCAAAGAGTGATGGCAAGCTTTTGTTTTAAAGATAAGGATCAGCTGTCTCCCCCCCCACCCCAAAGAAAGAGAGTTTTAGATCAACCAATCTAAGCAGAAATGCTGGTCCTTGGGTAACCCTTAATTAAACAAAATTATTTCATTCTCACTGTTAATCACATTCCCGATAATGTTAGCATCTGTAACTATTTCATTAAAGAGATGGACAATGGTATAGACCACAGATGTCAAACTTGCCATCATGTGACATTTCACACTGTTTTTCCCATTCGTGGAGCTGTGATGGGCATGGCCTACATGTGATGTTCTCCAAGTGTGTTAAGCCTGTCAACATATCTGGAGAATAGCCAGTTGAAGAAAATGGGGGACATAGTGAAATTTAACTAGTACATGAATCTTTAAGAACATTTTAACATAAATCACAATATTTCAAACACTTTAACATATTTTGAAAAGTGGCTGTGGTTGCTAAAAACTGCTTTTACATTTCATTGTTACTTCGATATTTATGCCCAGCATTCAGAGGTGTGTCTTACACAATGTCTTTAAAATAAATCTGAAAACAAATACTATAAGGAACGCATTTGTAGATGACTAAGAAAAAAAATAGCAGATGAAGCAGATCTGGAAAAAAGGGATATCAAGTGAAAACTCTTATTTCAATAGATCAAATAGTTACTCAAAGACAAGTTGTTCTCCAGGAGGCTGAAGTGTAACAAGCATGTTTTCTTAAGTAAGAGTTTCATAACTTGTGCAACTGTCAGGAAGGCTGCTTCCCATAGCCCAGTCAATCATAGTCACTGACTGGATACAGAAATACTGCATTTGGTCTATAAAATACAAGAAATCAAGAAAGAATCTTCACCCAACCATCATGCTTCCAGTACTTTTCATGATTTCACTGACAGAATCTTTTCCCTATAGTTTTCAGAAAGTATGCAGTTACTTTATTCAATTCACATTTTATCTGAGTTCACATTAACCTATCACTTGTCACATCCATTGAGTTAGGGGAATCATTATGCAAGCATATTGTGTATCCTCATGCATTATAGGTGATATAAGCTACGGGAAATAAATGAACAAAATAATTTTTGCAGGAGGTTCTATAGAAGTTGATCATGACACATATTCCTTATAATAAATCCTCTTCCAATATTTCAATTTGGAACTTTTGCAATACTTGTTGAAAGAGCAGAGAAAGCAATATACTCTTATTCTTTCTGAGCATTTATGTATAATTTTCAAAGAGTACATCTCCTGCCACAAACCTTAGATAATAATGACTGATGGAGAGACTTTTTGTTACTTAAAATTTTGCCGAATACTTAGGGTTGAAATGATAACCATCTGTCTCTTCTATGTGCCCCTAAGAAAGCCTAAGATACAATCAACAACATAAAAATGAAGTGGGAAAAGAGTTTTCCTTGAGTTAGCTATGGCAAAATGGTAAGCATTTTCAAGATGGGTCTACAACAACTCACCACAGCCAACTCACTATGGCCAACTTGCTGCAGCCAACTCGCCATGGCCAATTCACCATGGACAATTGGCCATTGTCAACTTGCTATGGAACAATTTGCCATGGGACAAGAGTTATATTAATATAGAAGAAATAGAATCATTAAAGAAAGGATGCCAAAGTAGGGACAAAATGAAATGTGAATGACAAAAATTAAAATGTTTTAAAAATATTTTAAATAATTAAATTGAATTGTTGAATTGTCCTGTAGTGAATTGACTTTGTGATGAGATGGCTGTGGTGAATTGACCATGGTGAATTGACTGTGGCAAGTTGTCCCATTCTGTTTTCAAGACATGGGAAGTCTTTCAAAAGAGTCCTTGAAAGATTGCAGGAAATGTGATTAAATTCTCAGAAAATTAATCAATTAATGGAACATTTCCTTATTCTTGTGCCTGAAAATATCATCTAGCATCTATGTAATGTATAATAAATATTTGAAGTAAAACTGATTCACTCCACTGAGTTTTGCTAGAATGGAATAAATTGCTTTTAGTTTACCAAAAGCTTTGAAGTGCATCACAGAGTCCAATATGGCTTCTGTGCTTTACTCTCCAATCATCTTATTCCCTTTACCAGAAACTATAAAAAGTGTGAATGTATGTTGATAACATTAGATATTAGTCTTACAGAAATGTTGTGCATGGAATTCCATTAAAATTAAGCGTACACTTAAATCACCCTTTGCTTCAAATTCATATTGTTTAAATTAAATGTCCATTGTATTAAATGTCATTTTGCCCTATACTTGGGTGGGTGGGGATTTATTTGTCTTTAAAACAAGATATGTAAAACTCTTTGCTCTCCTTTATTTTACTCAATTATGGATCTGCAAGAGGAAGGGACATTATCTTTTTCTATATGTGGAAAAGAATAGTTGCTTTTCATTTCTTTTGCTTTAAACAAGCCTTTTTTTGTTAAATGTATTTACATTACATTAAATGTATTTACTGCCCATCTTGCTGTGAGGGTTTTGTAGGTGCAACAATAAAAAGGAAGAAATGAAAAGAGTGTAAACGGAAGTAAAATAATAGAACAATAAAATAAACAATAAAAAAACCAACGAGTACATCAATATGATAACAAAAAGATGGAAAGATGGAGAGTATAGAGCAAGGAGGAGGTGGAGTTTTCCATCAATCCAGCAACCACCTCCAGTGTGGAACTCCCAGTTGGGTTCCCCCAACTAACCTGTGGAGCCAGGTCTTCAGCTTCCTATGGACCTCTTTATGCTCAGTTGTTATTGCACCCTCAGTGATCATTCTTAGAAGAAAATACAGGAGAAAGGAGAAAGCTTCACCAGCGAATGGCAGAGCTGGGCTGCACATACTTTGACGACTCGTTCGTCGAAAATGTGAGCGCGCGTGCGGCTGCAAAAACAAAGGAATTTCCTGCACGTAGCAGCCAGGGTGAGTAGATCGGGCAAGGCGCAGAAAGCAGCTGGCTATGAGGGCAGGGTGCGTGAGCAAAAAGGTAAAGGACAGGATAGTGCCTGGGTGGCTTGGTGGACCCAACCGGGGGTCATAACTACTGGTACAGGCGAGCCAGTCTGAACCAGCATCAAGCCATCACTGGTGAATAGGAGAATGTTTGTAGTTCAGAGTTGATATGAAGGGTCCTTACTAGCATTGATGATGTTATCTAGTTTAGTAATGAAATATCTACAAGAAAACAAACAAGCTCAAGAGGACACCAAGGACACCTCCTATATGGGAGTTTCTCTAAAGCAAAGCAATCCATGTGCCACTTCCAAAAAGTAAGGCAGGTTTCCATTTCCATCGCAGCCCTGCAATTTCTTTTTTTTTTCTTTTTTTTATTCGTCTGTATAAAAGAAGCAGAAAAAAAGGAAAAAGAAAACAGCCATGCTATTTGCAGTGTGTAAAGAAACTACTGAGCACAGCAGACAGTATTCAACCTGGTTTAAAAATAATGAACAATGTCATGTAGCAATCTGCGCAATGGAGTTCTTTTTGAGTGAGTCAATATATATCACTATGGTGGTCAAGTATGTAATTTATTTTACTTCTGATTTCTAATTTTGCCCAGAGTAGAGCTGTGAGAATATATGGGCATTTTATCCAATGAGGCCTATCTTATAGTAGACCTTTAATATGTTCATTTCTTCTGGAAAAGTAAGAAAGAACATTCAGATTGCAATTCTGGTCACTTTCTAACCATACCTAGTTGGGCACTGAATCATAGTGTCCCATGCATTCTGCTTAGTTTTTGGCTTTTAGCCAAACTCTCAAATGATGTAATAAGTTCCATTAATATCCAGGCATACATTAATTCTTGGGGATATTTTTTTATTTGTTTGTGTATTATATGCAATTGCAATGAGGAAGGCAAAAAACAAAGATAATATATGAATATTGTACAAAGTCAGTAAATAGTGAATCACATAAAAGATAACAAGCAAAAATGTTGTAGATGAATTCATATTATACATCAACATATTGAAAGAGAACTTCCAAGTGAATTCACCTCAAGAGAATGCTATGTATATACTGTATCTATTCAAGCTACTGGATGTTTTAAACCACTCCACCAAGATCAATAAAGAAAGTGACAGAATGTATAGTTTAGTCTAATTGTGAGTCTGTAGCACAATCTAGATTGAATTTAAAGAAACAGAAAGAAAACAGGAAGCAATTAAATTTAGCCTAAATTTAGAACATTTTAATTAAAAATCCAATCTTTCTAGTGTTTACAACTTATTGTAATTGGACCTAAGCTCAGCTTGGACTTTATTTTAAATATTTTGCAGAAATTGATTAGTTGTGATCTTGCCCAATAAGTTAAGTGCCCAGAGACATTCAAAATGATCTATCACTATGTCCATAATCACTCAGTGGTGGCTTCAGTGATGAAGTGGTAATAATCTCATTTGTTCTATTTGCAACGGGGAGGGAGCCTTTAATCAATGATGGGTAGATTGGAATGAAATTATTCAAAGTGCTTTGGAAATAAGGCACACATTTAAGATGGCAGCCAGGGTAAATGTAAACTTCTTTATTCTGCCTCCATGTTAATTGCCATGGTAAATGGGAAGATGTAGTTTTGCTACTGAATGTGATAGTAGCAATAAAAAGAAGAATGGCATTCTAGATGACACTAGTTTTCTCTCCCCAATGCTCCTAGTATAATTCACTTTATTTATCTGTTGTATTTATAGTGCTCCTTTCCCCCACACACTGAAGGCAGCATAAATAATATTCTCCCCACTACGTTTGTGGCTAACTGGGGATTTGTATTGAAAGTGTGAATCCAATGACACTGACTCTATAGCATGTCATGAACTACTGAACACAAGGGATCAGGAGGGTTTAGAAAGGGAATTAAGAATTTATTCTATGCCTCCTTTTTGTCTGCCATTATACCTGCTTTATGAGAAAATGTCAAGTGACTTCCTCCTGCCTTTTCTTCCCAGATTCACTTGCACATAGAGAACATTTCAACCTCCAAAAATTTGGACCTCTATCTCCAATCCTTTTACCAAAATACACAATTTATCTACTCCAGGGCTATCAAATTCCCGGCCCATGGGCCAGATGCATCATGCAGTGGCCATCAGCATGAGGTGGTATTCAGCAGATGCTCACCAGTTCTGAAGAACTGGTAGCAGAAATTTTGAGTAGTTCAGAGAACCAGTAGCTGAAATTTTGAGCATTTCAGAGAACAAGCAAATACCACCTCTGATTGGACCTGCCCCCATCTATTATCTGCTACCTGAGTCCCAGCTGATCAGCTGGGTTTTCTTTTGTTGCCCTGCACAGGAGAACAGAGTTGGAAAGCAGGTTAGTGGGGTGGATAGGGAATGGGATTTTGTAGTAATCTTCCCCTGGAGTGGAGTGGGAATGGAGATTTTACAGTATCCTTTCCCTGCCATGCCCACCAAGCCATGCCCACTAAGCCACACCATATCCACCAAGCCATGCCAACAGAACCTGGTAGTAAAATTTTTTGAATCCCACCATTGCCACAACTACACCTGGGAAAAAAGTCCTTATATGTCATGTGACGTTGCCTTGATGATGTGAATTTGATACCCCTGATCTACTCAGTTTCTTTAAAGAGGAACAAAAGATTGTGACATTAGAAGCGAGTTGCTAAGGGATATTAATTTACAAATATTTCGTATTTGGATGATGTTCTGTTGTGGTACAATCTGAAGGATTTGTAGTGATTGTTACATAGATTGTATCCTGCAGGGATGAGTATGAATCTTAACATTAAGGTATGAAACACCAATGAAGTTGTATCTGACAGGAAAAATAATGAATAATTGCAAGTAATACATAAATGGCAAAAGCTAAATAAGTAGATAAATGTTTGACTTTGGTAAAAGGTATATCAATGATGGAAAAATTGAGAAATGTTAGATTTGTAAATGATAGTAGAAAAATAATAGATAACATGCAGGCTGTTGCAAAGAATGAAAGAAGTGGAAATATCTGTGTACAAGAAAATGGTTCTGCCTTCTTTGTTATGTGATAGTGAGAGCTGTATGGAAGAACATTACAGTTGAATGCAGTGGTAATTGAGTGTTTAAGAAGTAAGTGTTCTAAAACAAGAAGAGTTAAAGCCAAGAAGGTAAGAATAGTGAATGAATGTGGGATGAATTGTCTGAAAGATTAACATTATTCCACACCTTTTAGATGTCTAGAATTAAGCCTCAGTGGCGCAATGGTTAGAATGCTGTACTGCAGGCCACTTCTGCTAACTATCGGCTGTCTGCAATTTGGCAGTTCAAATTCCACCAGGCTCAAGGCTGACTCAGTCTTCCATCCTTCTGAGGTGGATAAAATGAGGATCCAGATTGTTGGGGGTGATATGCTGACTCTGTAAAACAACTTAAAGTAGTATATAAGTCTAAGTGCTGTTGCTGTTAAATAGTTAAGAGCACTTAGTAAAGTTTGCCTGATTTCAAGGTAATGTTGGACTTGGATGTCTTAGTACCAGAAAAATAGCAAAATTAAAGGCCAACCTAGGAATTAAAGAAATTCATTTAAAATACCGAAAGTAAATAATGTCAAATCAATTTTTGCTTTTTGCTTATCAAGAAAATCACGTCTGGTTGCCAGTCAAGCAAGGAAAACTTTTTCTTTTTTAGGAAACTTCTTGAGGCTTTATTGTATTAATGTGGACACCCAAAATTTTAACCATGGCAAGTACAATTTAAAATCAATCCTTCCTTCCTTCCCTCCTTCCTTCCTTCCTTCCTTCCTTCCTTCCTTCCTTCCTTCCTTCCTTCCTTCCACCCTTCTTCTTCCCTAGCCACCTCCCCTCCCGACCTAACTACCTACTGTTAATTTATAATGACTGTTTCTTACTTTAACCAGAATGTGTTTTAACCATAAAATAGGAGAATGAATTCTGTTTTATATAAGCAACATACATGAGTTAGGTTAAATTGCTGCCATGTACATGGATAGAGATGGAAGAAGGGGTGCTGGAATGCTCTCTTTGTAACTAGGCAACACAGTTCTCACTTCTTTCTCCCACCTTTCAACTGTAACTTCTGTTGAGGTAGTTATTGGTTGGTGGTTTCATTGCTTCTGGTCTGACAGTAAGTTGTTTGGATTTAATTTTCTCACATATTCCTATATCTCTTAATTATATCAAGTAAACCTTATACTTCATTTATATTTCTTTTCCAGCCTTGTTCAGGTAGTATGCTTCCATAGAGAACAGTTTTTCTTCTTTGTCCTCTAGAGCTGATCTCCACAGGAACAGTATGATGGTGTATATGAAAGTCCTTGTCTGAAAACAATGCTGTTGTAGTTCTGGACAATCAGTTCTTTAGTACTAGCAGTGTCATTATTTAGACAGAGGTGTGGAAATATGGCCCTTTTATGACTTGTGAACTTCAATTCCCAGAATTCCTGAGCTAATATGAGCCAAATCAAATAAGTACACGGCTGGCTCGGGAATTCTGTGAGTTGAAGTCCACAAATCATAAAAGGGCCATATTTCTGGACCCCTGAATTTTAGATGGACTATTTGTACCAATTAGAAGTCTATGTCTTTGCCCACATTTTTCATTTACCCCTGTTCATAGACCTTGTGTTCTATGATTTTTTTCTAAAAAGATCCAACTAGTTCTAGGTTTTCTCATACTTGCTCTACATTACAGTTACTTAGTAAAATCTAAGCAAATACTATCTATCTCAGATTGTTTTTTTTTAACTGTGACCCAAACTAATTGATGCCTAAGCAGATTCCTCTCTTCTACTTTTAATGGATCTTAATCAAATAAGCAATTGGCTGAATGTCCTGTATTTTTTATTTTTTAATAATGCATATGGGAATAAGAACACCCATGCCCACACACCACACAGTGATGAAATATGGGAGCATACAGGACATCAAGGGAAGTATCTCTGGATGCAGTATTGCTTAAGGGCACTATATTGGCAAACCCTGCTGTAATTGGAGCAGTACATCATTATATGCAGATGATTATAATAGAAGCAAGAGTACCAAAGCAAGATAAAAACAATACTGTAATGTCTTTTTAGAAACAATCGTTCTGGGCTGTTCCTAAGAGCAACAGCAATGTCACTTGGGGAAAAAAAAGTTAGAAGAAGCTACCATACATCCTGGTTGCCGTGTCTATGTGCTTTTGTATATCTGCTAGACTGATCATGAGTCACCTAACACAAACTGTCACCCTGATCCACAGCAGCTGTCTAATTACAATTTTGTTATTATTAATTACATAGTAGAAAATCATTTGTAATTAGCTCAGCCTAAATCATAGTTTAAACAGCCAAAAATTACATTACAAACTAAAGTGTAATTAAAGCACTACAGTAAAGTGTTTATTTAAACCCAGTTTACTTGCAGCAGATTTTTCAATCAGGGCATCAGGCTCACACATAGATTTAATTAGTCTCTAGCACTGACAGCAGTGTATTACATTTATTCATTGAGGATCAATATTGCTGAACAAATGTAAATAAAATTTAGACAGGCATTCTTTAAAGGGACAGTCATAGAAACATCTGGGAGAGATAACGAGGGTGGAGATGATGTGAATGTTAATGAGCCATCAGAGCTCTTTGCAGCATCTGTAGCTTTTCATAAATGCAGGCTGCCAAGTCTTTAAATTCTGAATATTTATATTTTAACACCACCCACATTTGTTTATTATAATATAGTGCAGTTCACTGAAAATACTCTGAACACTATTAGAGTCAACAGGCAGTTGGACTGCACCCAAGTCTTATGACATCCTTATGTGAACAGGATAAAAGGAGTTATGATGTTAAACCAGTGAAACTGACCTCTGCAAGGAGTTGTGGATTAACTGATGCTGAACTAAATAATGCTAAAGTTATGAACTTGCCACAGAAAACAGTAGTGACATCACCCTTAAGTACAAATCAAGGAAGAATTCAATTGTAACAATTCCATAAACACTGTACATTTTACTTCTTCAAGAGCAAGAGCAATATGAAAATTAACCAATTCAATAATACTGAAATTGTTAAAAGGGAATGAGTCTGCAACAGGTAAAACACATCCACTGTGGATTCTCTTTCAGATAACTTATTCATTTGTTTGTTATTTCTAGAATTTCAATCCCACCTTTAATTTCATCCAAATTTCCGTTATTGACATTGTCCATGTGATGATGCCAACTCAGCATGAAATGCAGGAAAATCAGCTCACATAAATGTTCACCTGAATTTGCATGCTTACATTCATTTTTATCATATGCTGACACTACACTAAAAGTTTAGTGATAGCATTAATTGTAGTAAAAAATTGAAGATTAGGGAAAATATTTTCATGGGTGATGTGGTATGGTTAAGGTTAGTGGGGGAGGGGTAGATTCTTTTTTATCCTGTATTTATTGTTTTTATAATTAACTCAAGTCGCAAACACACCTAATACTTCTTTCTCCTTCTATTTTCCCTACAACAGCAACTCTTTGGGGCTAGAAAACATGACTGACCCAAAGTCATACTGTTGACTTTCATACCCAAGGACCAGTGATGGGATTCAACATTTTTTTACTACTGGTTCTGTGGACTTAGCTTAGTGGGCATGATGTGGCTTGGTGGGCAGGGGAAAGATACTGCAAAATCCCCATTCCCTTCCCACTTGTCATGCCCTTGGTAGAGTTGGACTCTGAGTGAGAAAAGGAACAGCTGACAGAGAGTGGAGGTGTGGCTCCAGAGGTTGTGGAGGAGGCTGGAGAAGGACAGAGGCCAGCTGGGCAGTCAAAGGAAGAACCAGGCCCATCCCATCTGCATCCTAGGACATGCAGGGAGGAATGGAGAAGGCAACAACTTGACTTGCGAGAGAGGAGGTGGCCATGATCCTCTCCATTGGTTGCAGCTGGGGAGACTAATATATAAGAGAGACAATTATAAAGCAGCATTGCCAGAAGCAAAAGTGTTATTTTGGGCTGAAGTTATCTTGGTTGGCATCCTTCCAACAGACTGCCTTGTTATCTCCTTGAAGTTGGTAATTACTTATCCTATTCTGTTGTGGAAATTTTGTCATTGTAGTTTGTTTGGTTTTTTATTTCACCTCTATCTGCTCATTAAGTTCGGACTGCATTGCTTTCTTTTGAAGACTATTTTTGAGTATGTTTTATCTCCAACTGAGAATTATTGAACAGTGAGGCCAAGTTGGAGGTACTAAAGGACATTTATTTACATTTTGGATTTTATTACGTTTGTTACGTTTAATATGTTTCTGGGTCAACTCACCATTCCTGGGAGTAGGTTACTGCAAAATCCCATTCCCTCACCACTCCACTAACCTGATTTCCAGCTCTGTTCTTCTGTGCAGGGTAACAAAAGAAGACCCAGCTGATCAGCTGGGACTTGGGAGGCAGAGAATAAATGGGGGCAGGGCCAGTCAGAGATGGTATCCCAAACTACTCATAATTTCCACTATCGGTTCTCCGAACTACTCAAAATTTCCACTACTGGTTCTCCAGAACTGGTCAGGACCTGCTAAATACCACCTCTGCTAAGGAGGCACTAGAACCAAAGCCATTTGGTATAGTGGCTAAAGTTCTGGCCTAGAAACCAGGTGATGGTGATTCTAGTCCTGCCTTAGGCATAAAAGATGTCTAGGTGATTTTAGGCCAGTTGCACTCTCTCAGTTCAAACCAACTCACAGGATTATCGTGGAAAAAATAGGAAGACAGAATAGATATGTTCACTGCCTTAAGTTACTTATAAAATAATAAAGTCAGATACAGTAAAAAAATCTAATAAGTAAAATAAAATAAGCCCAGTTTCTTGGTTTTTAGCCTTATGCCATAACTAGGAGGATTATTTGAAGTCTATGCTGAAAACTGCCATGATGATTGGAACTGAGGTAAATATTTATGGATAGTGGCAACCATTATTTGAAATTATTGTTATGATGTGGTGAGCGACAGTAAGAGAACATATTTGATTGTAATTAGGATTAGTTTGAATGTTGTTTTATGTTTTTTTGCAGTATTTGCTAAAAGCTAATGTGGATAGAATCAGGCTGGATTTCCATATACAGTGGTAGTCTGCATTTCATATCATGGTTTCAAATTTGTGTTAAATTTTTAGAATATCTTAACCTTACCTAAAAACCAAAACTCCTTAATACTAACTGTAACTAGAATTTAAGACCACGGACAAAAATTTATGATTCTTTCACTCACACTTTTATTTAGCAGCCTTCAAGAAAAATAGCCCTAACTCTCACCTAATTTTAGCATAATATCTATAAATAATTTTCACTAGCTACTTGCTCAACCTTGAAATGCAGGAAATCAAAGAACATCTTTATGGCAATTATGAGTCTCACCACGGAGCACAAATATAAGAGTTTAGGAATAACAACAAACTTATTTCAAAGGCTGAAACCCTAGGATCCAAGAAACAAAGCTGAATCTGGTGCTGGTTGAAAGATCAATCAGGAAATTGGAAGTAGCATAAATTCTCAATTGCAAATCAGAAGTTGGAAAGTTATTTTCCTATAGGAGTTGGACTCTCTAGACCTTCTTTCATAATACTGACTCAAACATGTGATTCTGTCCTTCCAGCTAAATGTTGATATATACAGGTAGTCCTTGACTTGTGATAATAACATTTCCATTGCTAAGCAAGGTAATTGTTAAATAAATCCTGCCCCACTTTTTGATCTTTTTACTATGGTTGTTAAGTGAATTGCTACAGTTGTTAAGTGAATCGTGTGGTCATTAAGTCAATCTCGCTTTCCCCATTGACTTTGCTTGTCAGAAGCTCCCTGGAAGGGACACAAATGACAATTCCAGGATCAATGGAATGCACCCAATTTGATCACATGAATGTGCAATGGTCATACGTGTGAGAACTGTTAATAAATCACTTTTTTCAGTGTTATTGTAAATTTGAAAAATATTAAATGAATGATTGTAAATCAAGAACTACCTCCATTTTAAGAAAGCCCAACCATAATTTTAAATTTAACCCCAAACTACTGCCCAGAGAATTTTCTCATGAAACTTAGTAAAAAGTGTCATATTAAATAAAAACTTTCTCTAGACATAAATATAACCAAATGTTAACCAGGTGGAATATTTTGGATTAGGGATTTGGATCAGTTATTAATACTACCTTAATCTTAAAATCCTGACAGGTGTGTCATACTGAGGCTTTGGAACAGTTATGGAGCAAGAAGACTCCTATGTATTCCTTGGGCAGCAAAAGTGACTGACAAGCAAATACTGGAGTGCATAACACAGACATGTCACTTGAAGGCAAAACCATGAAACTGCCTTACTTACTTTGGACATATCCTGTGGGGGAATTCACTGGAGAAAGCAATTATGTTTGGAAGAGTTAGAAGGAAACAGGCTGTCAAAAAACCTAGTGGCTGGACAACATCAAAGTTGACACCAGCCACAGTGTAGAAAAATTCAAAGAAGTAGTGCAAGGTCAGAAGAAGTGGAGAGACCTGGCTATAGAATCACCAAGAGTTGAACATGGCTAAATGGATATCATCACCATAAACATCAACATCAAGCAAGATGGACTATCCAAGTTCATTTAATGGTTATGACCCTAAAACACCCATTTTAGAAGAGAAATGTTATACAATCTTGGTTGAATTATGCTCATTTATTGACTTTTCTGAAAGACAACCTAAAGTAAAAGCAAGAGAAGAATTGGAAATGGAAGATCATACTTGTCAATGGTTTTCTTGTGTATAATTGACTGAAAGATTTAAATTGGACAAGAAGAGTTTTGACTTTACAAATGAGAAAACTGATTTGAATTGAATTTGCATACTAACAATGTGCAAATTATTGCTATGTGTATATATATTTTCACTGAAAATAAACACGGAAGATGAATATGTTAAAGATTATGAATTAATGGGCAAAATATGGATATAATACAATGTTTCATCCTTGGGAGAATATATGGAATAAAGGACTAAAATTTATATTGAATTATAATTCAAAGAATTGATCTTGAAATTTATGGATATCATGTTTCCAATCCCTGAATTATAGAAACGTTTAATGCAGTGCAATATAATTCCTCATTCTATTCAGTTTTATATCATCTGTCAGTGTGATAACATAAATGTGAATATGCCAATATTTGTACTGTATCTGTACATGAGACGCTGTATAATGTATGAGATGGGGAAGATAACTAAAATCTTTCAACAACCAACTTTTCCCAGATCTTAAGGAAAGAAATGTCACCCACAATTAAGATTAGCTAAAACAATTGCACTTAAAATGTCTGAATTACTACTTCCTGAAAAGATTTGAGCCCTGAGATTTTGTTTCAGCTTCTCTCTTTTCTGACTTTGCAAAGGTAAATTAGGCATGTACTCAAATCTACCATCATTCAATAAAATACTTCAGGGATTGTTTAAATGGTTTGATGAACAGAAGTTCTCAAGTGAAAATTCTTTTGTGAGCTAATTTACATAGGCTTGCTCTCAGAATCATTTTCCAGACGTGAATAATTTCTTTGGGTTTAATCATTTGGTACTAGTAAAATAAAATGACTCACATGACCATAGTTTTGAGATATGTGAGCTAAATAACTAAATAACAGCCCCAAACCTATAGTGTACGGGCTGTCAATATTCCAGCTATTGTCTATCCACTGTAGGATGAAGATATCTTCTGCATGTTTCCAACCAATACAGTCCTGAACTTTCTTTTGTCAATTGGGCCCACAATACTTGTTGATGTTCATTGATCCATCTTATTTTAGGTTACTTTTCTGGAGGCTTTTTATCAAGTGGGATGCATTCTATGACTGCCATCAATTCTTCTTGTTATGTGATCAGCCCATTTCCATTTCAATTACTGTACTCTCTTAATGATATTGTTTATTTTTTTATTTGTCAATTGTGTACAAGATAATAGGTATAAGTAAAAACATAGTTATGAATACATGGATACATATAAGAAAAATAAAAAAATATTAAAAAATATAAAAGAAACAATAGGACAGGGACAGTAACACGTTGGTATGCTTATGCAGTCTATGGTTAAAGTTTTTGGGGTTTGGGGAAGAAACCAGAGTCAGGTAGGGTGTTCTATATTTACATACTTATCCGTGATTGGTCGATCCAACGGTGGGAAGTTTGAACAACTGTCATTGGCTGACAAGCCGCAAGCAGCCGGCATAAGAGAGGCTGCCGCGGGTCCGCTGGCACTCAGTCCTAGAAAATAAACAATAAGGAAATGATCAACTGGAGTGCAAGTGTCTCATTTTCCCGCCACAGAACACTGGCAATGAGGGTGGGATCTGAGACAAAGGAATCCAGTTGAGCACGTGGCTACGAAGTTCGACCGAGGCACGATGTCCAGCAACAACTCGCCACCCGCACAATTCAACCCGGCCAAAGAAGAATGGCAATCTTACGTAGACCGATTTCTAATGTTCCTGGAGAGCAGCGATCTAAACGGAGTTTCGGAACACAGAAAAAGAGCTGTTTTCCTGACCCATTGCAAACCCGCAGTATTCCGGATGGCAAAGGCACTGGCTGCACCCATGGACATTAAAACAATAACGTGGCCGGAATTGGAAAAGCTCCTCCGGGCTCACTATGCACCAACCATATAGAGCCTAATAAAAAGACACGAGTTCTATCTGAGGAATCAACGGGAGGATGAGTGCATCGCTGATTTTGTGGCAGCATTGCAGGACATCAGCGGAGAATGTGAGTTTCTCAATTTCGACGAGGCACTGAGAGACCGCGTGGTCCTCGGACTAAAGGACCTCACATTACAAGGCCGTTTGTTAACCTGACCTAAAATCATTGTGAAGGAGGCAATAGAAGAAGCCACTGCTGCAGAAGCCACCCACAAATCAGCCGCAATGATGAAAAGAATTAACAAAACAGCGGGAAATAACAGCAAGGAGTTCCAGAAACCAGAAGTGGACAAAGAGACAACCACCACACACCACAAGGATGTCGAATCAGGGACCGGAAGTGAGGAGGAGGACGACGAAGAGGTATACCACCTACGATCGGGGAAAAACAGAAGGGAGCGGAGCGGGAGAAAACCCGAATTTGAATGTGCTAGATGCGGGGGAAACCATTCACGCTCGGAGTGCCAGTTCAGCGACGCTATCTGCAGGAAATACGATAGAAGGGGACACCTAGTGAGGGTATGCCGCTCCAGGAATAATTACAGCCCCCGACGGAGATGGAGCCCACCTCAGAGGGATAAAGAAAGAGACAGGAAATCTGGGAGCTATTGGAGCCACACAGGGAGGAACAAAAGAGACAAGGAAACATCATATAGGAAGGAAAAGACTCACCAAACCGTGACCATTGCACATTCAGACGCAAGAAATGCGAGGAAAGTCCATATACAAGTAGAAATAGAAGGAAGGAAATGTGAGATGGAAGTGGATTCAGGGTCATATCTCTCCATGGTATCATGGGAGACCATAAAAAAATTAATCCCTGACATACAACAAGAAGAATTAGAAACCCAAGACCTAACCCTTAAAGATTATCAGGGAAACAGAATCCCCGTGGTGGGGGTAGGACATTTTAAAATTAATTTTAAGAACCACACAGAAATCCTTCCGCTAACCATCGTTGACCGAAACAGATCCAGTTTACTGGGACTGGAATGGTTCACACCATTAGGGATTGGAATGATGGGGATAAACCAAATCGACGACGCAGACTGGGAAGAGGACCTCGTAAGGGAATTCCAGGACATATTCAACGGTGAGCTGGGCAAGTACTGGGAAAACCCGATCTCATTTAACTTAAATCCTAACATAGCCCCGATAAGACTCAAGGCAAGATGCATTCCTTTTGCGTTAAAACCCAAAATCAATGAGCAGTTAGACAAACTCATAAAACAGGGGGTGTTAGAACCAATAGACCATGCAAAGTGGGAAACCCCTATTGTGACCCCCATTAAACCAGATGGATCCATAAGAATTTGTGGGGACTATAAGGCAACTCTGAATCACACTTTGCAACAAAGTGCATACCCAGTCCCGGTAGTTCAACATTTATTACATTCTATCAAAGGGGGAAAATTTTTTGCAAAATTGGATTTGGCCCAAGCCTATCAACAACTGCCGGTGGACAATCAAACGGCCAAAGTGCAAACTATTGTAACGCATCGGGGAGCATTTAAATGCAACCAATTACAATTTGGGGTTAGCGTAGCCCCCGGGATTTTCCAATGCTTAATGGAACACCTTCTACAGGGAATAAAAGGAGTAATACCTTATTTCGACGATGTACTAATAGCGGCCAAAGACAAAGATCAGTTAAAAGACCGCCTCAGACAAGTCCTCACAAAATTTAAAGGGGCAGGACTGAAAGTAAAAAAAGAGAAATGCAAACTAGTAACTAACCAGGTAGAATTCCTAGGGTACCTAATAGATGGAGATGGCATCCACCCCACCAAAAGTAAAATCTGAGCAATCAAGGAGGCACCCGTACCGAACAACAAAGGGGATCTAAAAGCATTTTTAGGATTCATTAACTTTTATAATGTGTTCTTGCCACAGAAAATGACGTAGCGGAACCCCTACATAGATTGCTTGACAAAGAGGCATCCTGGAAGTGGGGAAAGTGGGAAAGCACAGCGTTCCAAGAAGTAAAAAACCTCATTACATCCAGCAAGATACTAATCCAGTACAACGAAACACTTCCCATAACATTAACCTGCGACGCATCACCTTTCGACGTGGGGGCAGTTCTCAGCCACATCTTACCAGATGGAAGGGAAGCGCCCATAGCCTTTTATTCAAAGACTCTGTCCAAAACTGAGAGAAATTACAGCCAACTTGATAAAAAAGCACTGGCCGCGATATCGGGAATAAAACGGTTTCATGAATATCTTTACGGGAGAACCTTTTCGTTAATCACTGATCACAAGCCACTATTGGGGATCCTAGTGGGGAATAAGGCAACACCTCACATTTTGTCACCGTGAATGACAAGATGGTTCGAGTTCCTGGCCGCCTACAGCTACAATTTAATTTACAGGCCAGGAAGAACCATAACCCATGCTGATGCATTAAGTCATTGCCCACTACCTGATAAAGACAATGACCCCGCACCAAGCACATCGACACTCCAAATCGAAACCCTACCAAACCTACCTATAACAGCTAGAGATATTGCCAGAGAAACTACTAAAGACAACATGCTGAACAAAATCGCAGCATGGATAAACAAGGGATGGCCAGAGTCTGATGAAACCGTGAAACCTTTTAAAAACAGACAAACTGACCTTTCACTCCTAAAAGGATGCATACTTTGGGGGGATCGGGTCGTTATACCACATAACCTAAGAGAAAAAATATTGGATCTTTTACATGAAGGACACCCGGGTATAGTGAGAATGAAAGCTTTGGTCAGAAGCTATGTATGGTGGCCGGGATTGGATAAAAACATAGGGGAGTGGGTAGCGAGTTGTAAATGTTGCCAGGAATCCAGACCCACACCCCCACTGGCACCAGCTACAGAATGGGAAATATCCAGGGAACCTTGGTCGAGAATACATATCGATTTTGTGGGACCAACAAGGGGGTATATGTTCCTAATAATCGTGGATACTTACTCAAATTGGCTGGAAGTGAGCATCATGCATTCCACCTCCACAGACGCTGTAATCAAGAAACTCCAAACATTATTTGCAACACACGGATTACCGGATGTATTAGTATCCGATAACGGACCGCAATTCACATCAACGACATTCGAAGGGTATTTGGCTAGCCAGGGTATAAGGCATGCACTTAACCATGCCGGCACATCTGGCAGCGAATGGGCGAGCAGAATGAATGGTTCGTTTCACAAAAGATACACTTAAAAAATTGGGCCTGGGAGAGATACAATAAAAAATAGATAAGCTATTAACCATACAAGACATGACACCATACAACACAACAACTAACAAAAGCCCAGCAGAACTATTAATGGGCAGAAAACTAAGTTCACATTTAGACAGATGACACCCCACATACTGCACAGAGAAACCAACAGATTCCTCCAGCAAACACTGAATATTTAATACCGGAGACTTAGTATATGCAAAAAATTTCTCAGGGGACCCGTTGTGGATACCGACAACAATTACACAGGTAACAGGACCCTGGTCATACAGACTAGTCACCGCAGACAATAGGGACTGGAGGAGACACATAGACCAGTTGAGATCACGAACACTACAGAGAGACACTGACAGACCAGGAGGAGAAGGGGGAGACCCTTCCAACACAAACCATGAGGGAAATAAAAATCAAACCACAAACAAGGACAGGCGAGAAGGGGGAGACTCTTCAAACACACACCAACAAGGGGGAGACCCCTCAAACACACACCAACAACATACAAGTAGAAACAGGCAGGAAGGGGGAGACTCTTCTGGCATAAACCAAAAACAAGGGGACCAAGCAATAGAAAACAACCTCTAGCAATAGAAAATACCCTAACACTCCCACAACCACCTCTAACACTACCCCTGGTCAAAGTTCGCAACTACGCACCTGCAGCTGAAGAGAGAAACACCTCAAGCAATATGGAACGGGCACGGGAAGAGCTGCCGGGAAGAAACCTGGGAGGGAGCGGCCTAGCCAACTCAACCGACCGAACCAGGCCCGGCAGAAGCGGCATGGCCGGCTCCACCTTCCAGGAGGTTCCACGGGAAGAGACGGAGAAATCAACAGGTCCATCCGCATTGGCCGCTGCGAACTCATGACTGACCTGCGCAGGTCTAGTCGGAACCATAGGAGCCCCGCCTACTTACGTGACTACGTAACCTAGGGGGTTCCTGATTGGTCAGACTAAACCAAGTGGGGAGGGATGTTTTATATTTACATACTTACCTGCGATTGGTCGATCCAACAGTGGGAAGTTTGAACAACTGTCATTGTCCGACGAACCGCGAGCAGCCGGCATAAGAGAGGTTGCCGCGGGTCCGCCAGCGCTCAGTCCTAGAAAATAAACAAAAAGGAAATGATCAACTGGAGTGCGAGTGGCTCATTTTCCCGCCACAGAACATAGAGTATTCCAGACATTGACCACTCTGTTGCTGAAATTTTGTATACTTTTGAATATTGTATACTTTTGTTTGTTCTCTAATCCATGTATGGGTCTTTCTATCTTGTCTTATAATTCCAAGCATAAATCTTTCCATGGCTCTTTGGACCACTCATAGCTCTTGTATTGATTGTGAGGTTAGTATCCATTTTTTATATACATATGTTAGAACAGTTAGCACACACTGATGGAAAACTTTTCTCTACAAGCCCAGGGAGAGGTTGTTCTTGAAAATTATGCTTAGCTTGTCAAATGCCTGCCGACCACATTTAACACACCTTTCAATTTCTTTTATTGTATCACCTTCCATTGAGATCCATTGGCCTAGGTATGTAGTGATCTACTACATCTAGGTTTTCTTCAGATATATAATTTTTCCCTTTGGTGAATTTATTAAACATCACCTGGCTCTTTTTCAGGTTTATTTTAAAATTAAATGGTTCTCCTGCTTTGTGCAGCTCTTATATATGTCTTTGTAACTCTTTTGTGCAGCTCTTATAAGTGTCTTTATAGCTCTTCTGGGTCTTGTGAGATGTGAACAACATCATCTGCAAATCTTAAGTGACTTAAATAGGCACCATTGATTTTTATTCCACCTTTTGCCCAATCTAGTTTGTGACATACTTCTTCAAGGCAGGCTGAGAAAAGGATAGGTAATATTATATCACCTTGTCGTACACCTTGTTCTATGTTGATTTCCACTTTAAGATCATTAAGGCAAATTGTTATTGTTTTTTCATATATTGATTGTAGTAAGTTTATGTAAGCAGTGTCTATGCCTTGGTTGAGCAATGCCTTAAGTATTGCTTACTGGAATACTGAATCAAACGCCTTTTCATAATCAATAGACCATAATCTATCCCTTGGTCCAATGCAGGTTGGCAGATGCGATCGGTGTTAGTCTGGGGTATCCATCATGGCCTTGTTCACCTTGGGAGACCCTTCTGGATATATACATGTCCAAAGACATAGCCCATGATTTCATTTACCCATATAAGCCCCTTTGTGTCATCAAGGCCCTGATCATTCCCCAGAGATTAGATTAGCCCCCCACTTTAACACTCTTCTGGAAGACACTGACTGAAGACATGGTTCTGCCAGCAGGCCTGGGAACCCAGAGTGGATGGACCTCACTAAATGTCTTGAATAAATATGTGATGTTACTGGGATGGGGGTAGGTGGGTGGGTATTTATTATTTTTTATTTTCTTTTATTATTTTTATGTTTATATGATGTTTTTATAATCATGTAAGCCACCTTGAGTCACTGTGATGATCCAGGGTGGGATACAAAACAAACACAGTCACAGAAATCAGGTGAAGCCCCTTTTATTCCTTCACTTTGCTTCCAAGCTCCGAATATTCTTGACTGAAGACAAAAAACTCCCACACAAACAGTTACAAGAAGAAGGAAAAAAGCAACACAAACCAGGCAAGGTAAGGGTTGGAGGACATCCACAGATAACATATACTGGAAAGGATGCCAAACTCAGAGAGGAACCATAAAACATATTTCCATAATTTGTTTCCAGCGTTTGCCTGTACAAAAGTCCACCCTTTTATTCTGTTGTCACAGCTGCAGCACATGAAGAGGATCAAGGCCCTCTCCTCCTGAGTAGACCATGTTTCTCCCTTATCCTCTCCTCCCTGCATGCCCTAGGATGGATAAGGATGGGTCTGGGTCCTCCTCTGACTGCTCAGCTGGCCTCTGCCCTTCCCCAGCCTCCTCCATAACCTCCACAGCCACATTTCCACTCCCTGTTGGCTGTTTCTCCTCTCCCTCAGAGTCAGTCTCCACCAGGGGCATGGCAGTCACCATGGGCAAGTAGATGGCAATATAAATTTTCCAAAATAAATAAATAATACAATATACTGTGCATACAATATACTGTAAATATACAACAAAATACAACAATACAATATACTGTAAATACTAAGGTTACCACACAGCAAGAATGAATGCTATGTCCATATCAGGTTGAGCCATAGGAAGTGCTCTAAGATGACCTGTCTGCTGGTATTCATGTAGCTATTCATCTTGTTTTGACTCTGAGGGCCTTCTTGCAATGGTGAGGCCTTGTTATCAGGACTGCATAGTTGGTGTCCCAAGGCCTCCTGCATTTAACTATACCATCCTCTCCCTCCACTGCTTCATGGTTGGCACTACTTATGAGGTGGTGCTGGACTCATCAGGCAGATGGAATGAGTAGATGAGGTTTGGATAGGCAAGAGGGGTATGGGGGCTAAGATTGCCTAAGAATAAGAAGGTGGATTTAAAGGAAGACTTATCTCAGTGATAAGTTGACTCATCATGATGTTTTTTTTGCCAGGCTAGGAGTAGGAAAGACAGCAGATGAGTAAGCAATACCCTTCTGTTAGGTGAAGGAAATAAGAAAGGATTCTTCCAGGAAAGAAGAGAAAAGAGAGAAAAATAAATGCAAGCCTCTCTCTGCTAGCTAAATGGGGAGAGAAGAAAAAGAGCATCAGGATTAGAATAGCTGTCAGTGGACTTCTTTGGTGGAATTAAAGAACTAATTACAAGGTTAATAATTTTAGCTAATAGCTAAACTAAAGTGCTGTTTTGTATTTTAATTATTATATCAGGTGTTTTATTATTCTTACTTATTTTGTTATTTTGGTTTTGGGTACTTATATTTTATATTTTACTGGAGATCTTTTAATGATTATTTAAATCTGCTGTGGAAGTTGTCTCAGATTTGGCTGCACCAAAACATAATAAATTAAGTAAATTTTGTAGATGATATTATGTCATTCTAGATATGTTCTTGAAAAAATATTGCATTTCAATATACAGCAATAAAATCAAATGTTAGTGTTCGGATTAATGCCAAATACTGCCAGCTAAAGGTAAAATGTCTGTTTTACAGCTCTTTCACAAGTAGCACTGTTTCCCAGTACACTTTAAAAAAAAGATATTTAAGTTTAATGGCATATAGTGATACACTTCATTTTCTTTATTTTTAACTCACTAAAGGCTTTTCTATCCATATGTATGAAAAAGTTTCCATCTTGTAGCCTTGAGGTAGAACTTGCCTTCATGCAGCACTCATGATGATTGAGTTTGAGACCCCTGATCTAGATGCTCACCAGGATGAAGGTTTTTACAAGTTATGATCAATATACCCAAGGGTTAAGAAAGGAAGACATGGGCATTTGAATATCTATGCATTCAAACAAGGTTCTATTTCAGTGCATTAAACCAGAGGGAATCAGACACGGATCTGCATGGAAAGCTGAAATCTTATATATTTATCTCAAGTAATTCCCATACAGCCCAATCAGGTTACTTCTGAGTAGGACATGTTTGCACTATTAAATACTAAGTAAAAACTCAGCAGTGGACTATTAAAGATTTCATTAATTATCAAAATCTATGTAATCTTCAGCTTTTAAATTAAAGCAATAGAAATGGTGCTCTTGACATTAATCTTACAGTGTGTCTGTTTGCTGATGTTAAAGTGAATTTGACGTAATGGTAAGTAGTTCAAACAATCTGTATCGCTTGAAGTTTTCTCTCATTTCCTATTGATTTTCTTACCCATCTGCAGTATGTTCAAAAGCATTTCCTATTCTGTTTACCATTGTATACAGCTGGAATGCATGGTTTTACACTGTCTAATGGAATTAAGCAAACCTAGAAAGGCATTTTCTTGGAAAATGCAAGGTATTTATTTATAGTTCTATAGAAGGTTAGAGACGCAAGTAAGTGCCTTGCTAATTTTACTAGGCAGCATAAGAACTTTTAAACTGATAGCTTTGCCTTGAAGCCAGATACAGTTATCAGGGAGCATCAGATTTTAGATAATAATTGACATATTTTTCATCATATTTCACATTTGCATATATTGCGCCCAAGATTGCTAACAACAATAAGTACAAAAGTATCAGTAAAATGAGCAAGTAAAGCTATCAGCCCAGGTGATTAATGTTAAGAACAAGCATTAGTAAATATTAATTTAGAAAAGTAAGTAAAAGTTAGATGAAGAATATTAGTTATAATATCTAAAATGATAGATAAATTAAACTTTAAACTATGAAGAATAGTGAACAGATTTTCACGTTCTTAAAAAAATAAAACTGGAAAAAGGAAAGAGAACACTTATTATAAGCTTGTTATAATGTGGAAGCTGAATAGGTAAAATTTACTATTAAACTAAAATTTACTAATTCAGCAACTAAGTTCCATTATCTTTTAGAGAAAGAAACAGCCAAAAACTTGTTTTATTACATTCCCACAATTCAAGACTTTGTCTTTTTAAATTGGCATAACTATCATAGCATTCCTTCCGCTCAGAGAGGGCTGTAAAAGCACTGTGAAGCGGTGTCTAAGTGCTATTATTATTGCTATTATTTGGATTACAGCTGATGTTACTGATATAACTGGTCCCTTTTGCCAATATTCCATCACAACGATCTTTTTTTCTATTCTGCCCAACCAAAGGGACATTCCATAGGAATTCCAGTATGCTATTGAGCTGCCTGCTGCCCTATACCATACTTTTTGCATCCTTGCTCTATGAACAGGATAGGCTTTTTATGGAAAATGGCAAGACAGATTATGATCCTCAATATAACATCCCCAAATTTGTAGCCAGCATGGCTTCTCACACTAGTATTTTCTTAGTGCCAATCAGTGACATACTTCAGTAGTTCATGGCAAGGAAATCAGACGCCCCATTTACTACCGGTACTCATAGGAAATGAAAGAGGACTGTTTGGAAGAGTGGGCCTAACAATAGTGTCATTTTGTGGATTAACCCAACCCATAGACAGTTGGAACCACTGATATTTTTATTTGTCCTACCTGTGGTTTAAATTCCACACCCAAAGCAGAATCTTTAATCCTAGCATATCAGACCATGGTTTATCTATAAATTTGTTTATTTGAATGAGACACACACAGAGGAAATTCCTGCTGGATTGTACCCAGCATTTTCACTGTTTCCATAATTGGCACAGCAGTATCAGTGATGAACCAAACAGTACATTTTGCTTAATATGATTTGTCATGCTGCTTGAGAATTATATCCTGATTATATCCATTATCTATATTACAGTGTGTCTCTTACCAAAAAATAAATTCCAACAGTCGGATTATAGTAATCTATCATGCCTAGATCAGCAATGGAACAAATTCCTAACATTGCAAACAGAGGATTTTTGAATGGGAAAGTAACATCAAAATATTTTGATGAGGCAGAAATTAAAAGGCAACTTCGTAGGTTAATGCAGGAAAGATTTAGTGCCTTTAACCATTGCTGAGATCAAAATGCTAACCACCTATCCATGAGTTGGAGAAAAAAAAATTCTGGCACAAAGTTTGTTGATCTCTGTCTTATATCTATTTACCTGTTTCAAGTTAATAGTTTCCTGATTTTCCTCCACAGTAATGTGACAACCCTTAATAGTTTTATACCTCCTGAGGCTGTCCTTAGATGGTATTAGGATTTAAAAAAAAAGACTATGGTAATACTCATACAGGTAAGGGTGACTTAACTGTTTCACTCATTTTTGGACCAAAAATGAAATGGAATGAAGATAGGGCCATAGAACTCCAGCAGAAAAAAAAAAGCTGTCACTTGACATGTTTGTGCTTCCCCTTCATATTAACCCCTGCTGGAACTAGGGATATAAGGAAGAATTAGCCTTTTTTTTTTTTTGTTCTCATATGTCTTCACAACTCTGTGGATGCAGGTAATTTAGACTGCATGTATCCTTAATATTTTATAGTCTTCCAAATTCTGTCATGCAATTGTAAATTAAAAAAGGGAAAATTCTTATGAAATTTGGTCTTTTGTATATAATACGTTTAGAAAAGTGCTTTTTTACATGTGGCATATAGGTTGACTTGATTCTCTCATGTTACATGTAAGGGAAAGTTCACCTATTTCCTGCAGTTAATAGATTGCCATGAAGATTGTCAATTCACTGAGTATTCATGATGTCTATTTTCTTAAAATGAGCAAACATGCACCTCTCATGTGAAAAAGCTCTCAATTTCCACATCTTTCTTCCCCTCCTTGGAAAGAAAGAGGATATTCTTTCAGCATAAGCATTTCTGGGGAAGAAAAAAAAGATTGATTAAATATTGAGGATTTTTATTGAAGAAGCTACTGTATATTTAAAATCTTCCTAGTCTTGTCTATTGAAAATCTGGGTACATTGTGTTTACCCATTTATAATAGACTGACTCCAATGTAGGACATTAATCATGTTACAAATATGCCTTCAATGTTATGGACGTTATTTAGCTGACAGAAATATTTTATATTCAGCTGGGATTATTGCTTGATAAGAAATGCCACTGAATTGCTTTCATTTTCCATTTCTTTTTCTGCCTTATTACTAAAGTTTTATGTCTAATTTCATCTTTGCGCTAGTTAATTACTTTAGCTTAACTGCTCTTAAGGAGACAGGCCCTTGACTGAGAATACAGCCTTATAATTCACTAAAATCATCTTGAGGAGAATGTTGTAATAGTGGATAAATATTTTGATGCTGTTGGGAAGCAATTTGGATGGCCCGGGGAAAAGGAAGGTGGATAATTATCCATGTTTCTACAGACAGGCGTTGAATTAAAAGAACCATAAAATAGTCTAAATGCTCGTATCTATTAAACTGGGAACAAGAAAGAGTCCACAGAGCTACGCTTAATAAATTAAAGTCTATTTTACAGAATAAGCATTTTTCCTTTTTTTTTTTTGTAAGTTCAGTGAGTCAATAAGAGAATATGAAAGAAGCAAGGTTAAATAAATTACTGTCAGAAGATGCAGGGTTTAGCAGCCGTAGTTACCCTAGATTTCAACAAGAATAAGCCGTTACTATAGCAACCACATCACATGAGCTTCACACATACTGTGGGGGCCGAATTCTGCAGTAATTTATGCGGGTGAAAATTTTCTGAAATGATTCTGAACTCTTGACACATGCTTTGTGCTCTGACCCAAAATTTAATCATCTTCACTGCTTCAAATCGTGTGTCTTTTATTTCTCCGAATGAGTTGAACTTATTAAAAACTACTAACCCCAAAGAGGAAGAACATGTAATGAAGAAGTTGATCTCATTAATAACAATGCCAATTGTACAATGATTGTATTACTGCTTTATTAACAGATTCCAAACCATCACGCTTCAGGACGCACTTTTGGCCTGAGGCTTTCTTTCCCTGTCAGGTGAGATCTTTTCAGCCTTCCTTGTATGGATAAATCAACCTTCCTCAACCCTTTTCCCCTGCAAATGGACTGGCCTTCAACATATGCAATTTCCAGCCTGTCATACTTGCTAGGAATCATGGGAATTGTTGTTCTTTGCTTCCTTCACAGGTTTTTTTTTTTTACATATGACACAGAAGCACAGTTAGTCCCTGATTTACAATCATTCATGACCATTCAAAGTTACAATGGCACTGAAAAAAGTGACTTATGACCATTTTTCACATTAACAAATGTTGCGGCATTCCCACGGTCATATGATCAAAATTAAGGTGCTTGGCAATTGGTATGTATTTATGATGGTTGTAATATTGGGAAGTCATATAATCGGCTTTTGTGACTTTCTGACAAGCAGAGTCAATGGGGAAGTCAGATTCACTTAACAACTGTAGTGATTTACTTAATGAATCTGGCAAAAAAAGTTGTAAAATGGGGCAAAACTCACTTAACTGTCTTGCTTAGGGATGGCAATTCTGGGCTCAATCGTAGTCATAAGAACTTGTAATTGGAGATTATGAAGCAGAGTTGCAACAACTCCTCTTAGATACATCTTTGCTCATGTGCCCTTCCAGAACAAGCACACACAAAGATGAATTTTCGGAAAACACCTCATATTGCAAGCAAACATGTTTACAAGCAGTGGTAGGCAGCAGGACATGTATGCAGTCACATGTATCATTGGCAGTGTTTACAAAAGAGAGAGCTTCTTTTGTCACAATTTGCATTGTTTTACTGTCTTCTGAAGGGATGAAACATGCCAAATGCATTTATAGTTGAAGCTTTTCTTTTTAACGCAATGCCTTCGCTTCTCTAATTTGCACAAACTACATGAAACTAACTTCTCTAGTCTGCAGAGAACTTGGCATGAATTTTAAAAAAGTCCCACAGTATTAACCTGAAAACAAACCAGAAGGATAAGAGCACAATTTTGTACAGTTTGTTAGTTGGGTGTCACAGTTGCTTCTTTGTCTCTCACTAAATAAGTCAGAAATAGGCAGATCTTTCAGCTGATGGAATTCAGGGCTTGAAAACAGCTTATGGGTACTATCACAAGCAAGAGGATCATCTGTTCCCAAAATGGCACCCTTGTTAAATATGGCCTGTCACAAAACCTTCAATTACAGAAGTCATGCTGATAAGATGGCTCCTTGCCTCTTTCCGGGAGATGCCACCTGTCATTACAGTGCTCATATGTCTTTTAATATAAAGGATAGTCCATTTCAGAAATATGTCCTTTAATTTGTTTAATTTATTTATTTTCTTGGTTTGGTTCTTGAATTTTCGTTTGAAAGGCAAAGTAATAAACTTAAACATTTCCTTTTGTCTTCATTCACTTTTTTTTTTAATCCTGGTGAATCTCTTTTCTGATTTAGCCCTTTTCAGGTTTGTCCTTTATTCTTTTCTGAGAAAATGTGATCACTGTATCTATCATCCTAGCTTATCATTATGTTTTTTTTTTTTTGGGACAGAGACACTACTAGAGGTAATCCTCAGCTTATGACCACAACTGAGTCCAAAATTTTTGCTGATAAGTGAGACGTTGTTGAGTGAGTTTTGTCCCATTTTATGACCTTTCTTGCCATAGTTTTTAAGTGAAGCAATACAGTTATTAAGTTAGTTACACAAATATAAAGTGAGTCTGGCTTCCCCATTGACTTTGCTTGTCAGGTCACAAAGTTATCATGTGATCTTGGGATACTACAACCATTATAAATATGATCCAGTTGCCAAGCATCTGAATTTTAATCACATGACTATGGGGATGCTGGAATGGTTGTAAGTGTAAAAAATGGTCATAAGTTACTTTTTTTAGTGCTGTTATTGAATGGTTACTAAATGAACATTTGCAAGTTGAGGAATACCATTCAAAAGTATGGAAATACATACATATGATCACCCACCCACTCACTGACATATAGCAACATGAATATAAATGGCTTTTTGTGTTGAGATTTATTGCTCACAAATGAATTGCAGAATAATGTATTATTTAAATAGAAATACAGAATAGTAGTGCCTTCAAGTGTGGTGAAAAAAATCAAGATGGCGGTTATGACTGCTCGAGCAAAGCCCCATCCCCATTGTTTTGTGTGATGCATCTAGAAAAGGGGTGGAGCTTCAATTGATGGTCACAACCACCATCTTGTCTTTTCTTACCCTACTCCACAGGGCTGTTGCTGGTACAGACTGCAAATGCTTTTCCAACCCAAGACAAAGAATGTAGCTCTTTAGGGATCAGTGGGCCAAAGGAGTGACATAGGTTTTGTTCAAACTGAAAATTGCTTATGTTTCTACTTTAGATTTGCTACATTAGATCACTTTCTCAGCCAACTCACCTCACAAGGTTGTTGTTGTGGGCCATTATGTGTGCGGGATGCCTTGAGTTATTTATCAAAAACAATGAAGGCAGGAAGTAAATTAAAAAATTACTGCTACTGCTACATACCAAAACCAAAATAATTTATATTCCATAGAAGGGAATCTTTTCTGAAGCAAACCCTTAATAAATAATTGCTGGGTACCTTAATGGCTTCTTTTGTGGACTCTTTATTTATATATTTTAATATCAAGGGAACGGATGAGATATACAGTTCTCCTTTCAACTCCAAAGCACAACACAATACACACACTCACCCCAGCCCACACAGACACATACTCACACAAATACATCAGGCTAATGCATTAATGATTAACTCTTTTGACTTTCATTTCAGGCAGATGAAAAGCACCAGTGATAACGCCATCCAGAGTCACGCAGCGAACAAACCTTTTAAAGAGCCCTTATTTCTATGTCATTATCTCAAATTGCCTTGTTTATCCCCTGAATTCTGATCAGGTACCATTACTATACTCAGTTGTCCACATCACTCTACTGAAAGGAAAATTAATTCTGAATTACTGGCCCTAGAACTTCTGATTTCTACACATTATCTGTCAGGGACATAAGCAGACAAAAGCCAGCTAAGTGGATTTCAGTTAGCTGCTATTGAAAAAGAAGGGGACAGACAGGTGTGGAATAGACCTCTTTTTTTTCTCCCCCACTAACAGTTAACAGTACATGTAGGAGGAATTTAATTGTTTGTATTCACCTGAATCCTTGTCATTTCTTGGCTTTATTGATTTTAATAAAAATATTAAGTGCACTTCTGGAGTGAAATACATAGGGAAATGTATAACGCAAGCAGGCAATTACCGGTTTAGTAGAATATGAAAAGAAGCAGCATAAAGAGAGTAGCACTTTCCTTATGGGGGTAGGAAGTCTCAAGATGAGTAATTGGAGTCAGAATAAATGTTTGGTTGTTACCCCCCAAAAAAAGAGGCTTTCAGCCTGATAAAGAAGCCCGTTTCCATGTTTGTTTTTTAGTTGAGCTGTTTTTGCTATAGAGTTCAGTGACCAAAGCTTTTTGGCATATTTTTATATATTTAGTAATTTTTGGGCTATTTTGGAGACAGTCTTTAAATTATACTGTCAAAATTCCTACTTAGTTATTCTCCAACAAATGCTTGAATATTGTCTGCTTCAACCTCAAAGGAGTTTTTTATTCAGTTCCAATTTTCACTACTGGTAGTCCTTGCCTTACGACCATAATTGAGCCCAAAATGTATGTTGTAAAGTGTTAAGTAAACTTTGCTTCATTTTAGGACTTTTATTGCCATTGTTGATAGATGAATCATTGTAGTTATTAAGTTAGTGACACGGTTGTTAAATGAAGCTGGCTTCCCCATTGAATTTCCTTGTCAGAAGATCGCAAAAGGTGATCACATGACTCTGGGACATTGCAACTGTCATAAATACATGCCAGTTGCCAAGGATCTGAATTTTAATCATGTGACCATGGGGATGCTACAATGGTTGTAAATGTGAAAAATGGTCTTGTCACTTTTTTCAGTGCTGTTGTAACTTTCAAGGGTCACTAAATGAACTGTTGTAAATCAAGGACATGAAGTGGGAGGAGCACCCAGAGGCTATAGGTTTTCCTGCTTTTCTTAATAGGTCATTGAAACCACTCAGAATTCAAACCAATTTTTTTTTTTTTCATTTTGAAAAATATTCAGGTTAATATAGTTACTGGAATCCCTGGCCAGAAATTATATGCCAGAAGGACATGGCATGGATTTGACAGGTGGACACCATCATTATCCATCCCTTGCCTGGCTTACTGTTCAACGCTGTATGCAAGGCTGACTATAAAAATAGTTCAAGCAACGTACAGTAGTTGGTGAAACTATCTGTTTTATATCTGGCTCTATTGCATGAACTGACTCTCAGCTAATTTGCCATATTAACTTTGAATGTGGTGTAAAATATTTCACAGTGTTGTTTGGTGCAAACAAAGTACTGAGGGCACTGCTGCATCTGAATGGTTTATTTTTATTTTATTTATCAAATTTATTGGCCACCCATCTTACCACAGGGTAACTCTGGCCGGTTGGGTTCACCATGTTCTGCTTTAAAGGCTTTCCCTGATTGTATCCACAAATGTGTGCCATTGTACATAAAGATAAGAATTCTGGTTCCAAGTGGAATGAAATGATTGGACATGTACGCACATGTGGAAAATACCAGAGAAGCCTCTGTAGCAGTTCTACTGTGCTTTTTGGAGGACCCGACAGCCTTAACATTTCATGGTAAGTGCTAATGCACTTTTGAAAACAGCCTTTCAAATGTTTTGAACAAACCTGTGGATTTTAACTTTTCATGCTCTAGTCTAAACAACTTGGAATCGAGACTTCTTTTGAAACTTTAACATCTTTTTCAGATTCTTTGTTGGATATTTCTGCTGCATGAAACCTGGAAGGAAATTACCAGAAAGAGCGTTCTATTTACCCAGAACGTTTACACAGCTCATTTACTTTTCACTTTCAAAACATGTATGTTTAACATTGGGCATCTATGTCTAGTGATTCTTAGGCTGGGTAACAAATTTATTTAATATTTGACTGTAACTCGCCAATAAACCAAACCAAACCCCATTTTTTTACAAATAATGTACAGTATACTAACCTATCAGATTATAGCTTCAATATATCTCTAGCCAATATAATTCACACATGAAAGTTGAGCCTATTTAGAGTCAGGCTTGACTTCTGAGCATGATATTGACATATTCATAACGTTTTATTAACTATGGCACATATGCCACACCTGTCTTTTTTATTATTATTATTATTTTCCTGATTTCTCAGTCTGGTATATAACCTTGGAGTTGTCTGGTGATCCAGGGACTAAACAGATCTACCTCTGCTCAGATTTTTAAGATCAGCCAAGACCACCAGGATGTAGCTACTTGCTAAGGCTTCAAACATACTTGTGGACATATATACAGTAAACAGTCTTGAAATCTGGCAGAGAAAGAAAGCCTAGTAGATTGCTTAGAAGCATCTGGTTGATTCTTCTGCAAATATATTACTTTCTGATTCTGCCTGTCCTGTGCTCTTGATAAAAATATGAATTTGTCTCAGGTTGGAGTCATTGCAGCAGATTGTGGTGACCTATTCTAGTCACTATCCAGCTATGCCAATTGCTGATCTTTCTCCTTCCTCCTTCCCTTTCTTACATCTGATGTCTGAATTTGGGGAAGAAAGGCTGCAGAAGTATTCTAAGAGGACAAGAAATAAAAATACAAGCTGAATAGTCAAGACCTTTTTGATGATCCAAACTCTGTCAAGAACCTTGGAATTTTCATCTCAAATGATCTAAGTGCTAGAGCCCACTGTAACTACATAGCCAAAAAAGCATTAAGAGTTGTTAACCTAATCCTACATAGCTTTTTCTCAGGTAATATCACACTATTAATTAGAGCATACAAAACATTTGCTAGACCAATACTCGAATACAGCTCATCAGTCTGGAACCCACATTACATATCTGATATTAACACTGTTGAGAAAGTCCAGAAATATTTAATAAGAATAGTTCTACACTCCTCTACTTGTTGCAGAATACCTTATGCTACCAGACTTGAAATTCTAGACCTAGAAAGCCTAGAACTATGCCATCTTCAGTCCGATCTAAGTATAGTACATAAAATCATACATTACAACGATGTACCTGTCAATGAATACTTCAGCTTCAACCATAACAATACAAGAGCACACAATAGATACAAACTCAAGGTTAACCGCACCAAACTTCATTGCAGGAAATATGACTTCAGCAACAGAGTGGTCAATGTCTGGAACACTCTATCTGACTATGTAGTTTCTTCCCCAAATCCCAAAAACTTTAACCTTACACTGTCTACTATTGACCTCACCCCTTTCCTAAGAGGTCTGTAGGGGGCGTGCATAAGCGCACCAATGTGCCTACCGTCCCTGTCCTATTGTTTCTTTTATTCTTTTTATATGTATCCATTTCATGTATTCATAACTATGTTTATTCTTATACCTATTATTTTTTAAGTGATTGACAAATCAAATTAAAATAGATAAATAGAGACAATATGATGTTGGAAAGTTGGAATTCTCTACGGCATCTATGTGGCCTCTTTAGGGATTGCCATTTTAATGCTTGCAGTACAACAGTTTAATAAGTAATTCTTCTTTACCACCACTGTAAATATAAAGTTCTTAGTTAGCAATTGGCAGCAAGTGCTAATGTATCAATAATGGAAGAGGGAAGATCGAACATTCAAAGAAATGTTTAAGAATCAGCCAGAAACTAGTTTTAACTATGCAGCAAATTAGTAGCCTCAGATATGTTATATATGGGTTATAGGCATTAATTTTAAAAAAAGAAACATTGCATTTCTTCTTTAATAACAGTCAAGAAGTAGTAAATTAAATCCAATTAGATAACTCTTGTCTTATATAGCAAGTTAATACAAAAATCACAGAATACATAAAAATGTGATATAATTTAATACCACTGGGTAATAATTCTTGTCTGCTGATATTTTTTTCTAGGCTCAGAGCACCAATAGTGTATTTCAATTGTATTTTTCAAAAACAAGGTTAGCCCATTAGATATCTACCTTGGAACTCTATAAGTGCAGCTAGAAAAAAAGAAATAAAAGAGCACTCTCTCACGATAAATCAATCAATCAAGGCCTTGGATTCTTTCATTAATATTTCTTACAATCAGTGGTAGGATGCTGCTGATTCGGGCTACTTCTAGCGAACCAGTAGCTCCGATAATCAGCTGGCCCCATCCATCCATCCCCACCCTATTCTGTCCTATATTTCCACGTTTTTCAGCTCATCTGATTTGCATGGCACAGTGGATTCCTGCACCTCAGCTGTTTTACTTATCAGGGCTACCCTAGAAGGTAAGCTGTAATACTTGAAATTGGTATATTTTGAATGCTGCGCACACACTCTCATAGGACTAGTAGTAAAAAAATTTGAATCTCACCACAGCTTACAATGGATATTGGTTGAATGCTTTATGTTGTGTTTTCGTTCATTCCTATTTAAGGGAATGAAAAAGCATCAGTTTTTATCTATAGATCAGAAACATTTGAATCTGAACATACAATGTCCTTGAACACTTAAATTTCATTATTTTGGGACAAAGAATTGTTGCCAAAGAGTTTCAACTGCATCCAGAATGTAGCTGAAAAATTCTGTGGAATTTAGAAGTAAATGGTATAATCATACAAGATTATCAGAATTACCCTATTCATGTAATTATCCAAATAAATTTGGGTGTATTAGAAAATATTCTGAAAGGCAGTGGTATTCCATATTGGGTTGATGGAGTCAAATTATGTAGCAAGTAAAATATATATTTTTTAAACAAGCCAGAAACTTTGAAGTAGGCAGTATACACATTTGTATAACAATCAATAATATTATAATATAGTTATAGTTGGTATGTTATGATAGTTACCATCATAATGGTATAGTTTAATACGTAATGTTGAATGATGTTAATATTTGAGCATTGACAAGTTATCCGATTTATTTCGTAACCAGTCAAATTAAAACAAAAACAGAAAAAGTAATACTTACGAGACCAGTGCTATCCATTTCCAATTTTGGTAAACATGGAACTTATTGAAAATGCAGCAATCAAAGGGAATATGGTAACACCTTTTAAAACTAACATATTTTATTAAAAGTCATATTTTTGCAAATTCTAGTTCATGAAAGCTTATGGCTTGATAAAATTGGCTAATCTAAAAAAAGTGTTCCCAGATTCCTGAGTTTTAGCATAAACTATCATGCCTTTCCTCCTACAAAGTATTCAAAATGCAGATACAAGTAGCTTCAAAACTTTTATTTCAGCTTTTAGAGTCTGAACGCAAGACATCTGGACATGTCTCAAATATTTGCAAATTCCTTTGTCTACGCAAATGAGAAGCATCCCTGAAAAGATATCCACAACTGTGCAGTGATTTGAACATGTAAATTTCTTTCTGTCTTACTTCATTATACATCATATACCAGATCCTGAATCTCATCTCATAATATCTTCCAGCAGGTTTCACATATTTGGATCTGAGTCAGGAGATGCTTACTGTGCCATTCATATTGTCATCCTTAATTTGTAACTTTCCTGTTTCTTATTACCACATTTTAAATTATTTTTTCCAGAGAAAATCTAATAGAGTGGAAGAGACAGAATAAATACTTAATGCTTCTGGGTGGTAGTATTAGGAGATCACAATCTGTAAGTTTCTATCAAATTACAAAATAATCAAAGCAGTACATTAAACTTAGTTATGCCACATGTGACTCAAAAGGATCTGCAATATTAGAAACAATCAAAATCCATCCATAAAATAAGCACTTATATCAGCTAACAGTGAGTCACAGCAATCCTGTTCTCATTTTTATATCTGCAATATAGATTGAAATATTTTAAGTTTTTTTAGTGTCTTGGGCTATGGGTAGCAGAAACATAATCACTATGAATCTAGAACAGGGGTGTCAAACTCGCGACCCACAGCCCGAATGCATCATCCACTGACCACACCCATGCCCAGTTTAGTGAAGCGGAAAAAGTCATAATATATCATGTGATGATGTGATGATGTGAGTTTGACACACCTGATCTAGAATGATCTACACAGTGATCTTTTCCACAATGTCTCTTAGGCTCTGTGTAAATTTCAATATGTTAGTTATAACCAGGGGTGGGATTCTACTGGTTCTGTCCATTTCTGTAGAACTGGTTGCTCTGAAAAGTAGCAAACAGAGAGCATACATAGAACTGGTTCTATGTCTGCTGCTGTTTTGGCCGGCCTGCCCACCTGGGCTCTTACCTGACCTTTATTTCCTGCACTTTGCGCGACATGTAAAATCATCTAACCAGTAGTTACACCGTTCGGAACCCACCCTGGTTATAACTAAGGAAAATCTTTTTATTGAAATAGTTATATATTTCCTTTTGGCAGCTGTCCAACAACTGATATGACAGCCATCAGAAATTCCTTTGGATCAAGGCACTATTTCCCAGTTATAAAGTTTTATTTGTTTGAATAATATAATCATAGTTTTCAAACTAAGAAATAACTATAGTTACTATCATTCATTTCAAAATAATTTTTCCTGTACATTTCAAGAATCTTATGATTCTTAGTTGACTTCAGCTGGAAATAAAAAATAACTTTTTTTAATCCAATAGAAAGCATATAACTCAATAATATAATTTTATTCACAATTTAATCCACAACTGAATTAATTTATGCTATTTTTATTAAAGTATTTCTTTTTTATTATTCCACTTTGTATTTGACTTGAATAATATGTCACCGTTCCAGGGAACCTCCATTCCAATCAGTAACTCTGAGAGAAGCATAATCTCAAAAGTATCTTTATTAGAATAGCACCTGGCACATCTGTGGAATTTCGAAACTAAAAGTTTCCCGGACTTCTCACAATGTCCCAAACTACAAACCATCCCTTTTCTCTCATCATCACATCACATGAACCAATCCCAAAATAAGTTATTTTTCTCCTGCATCACACTCTTTGACCTTGAACTAACAAAAAAATTCTATTTTGTCTACTAAAAGCTACTCAATTAAAATCACCTCTTCCCACTTTCTCAAGCTATGTGGCAGTGATGAATAAGAATTCCAAAACTGACAGGGAAGTTCACCTCCTATAAGAAATAATAAACAAAACAGAACCAGGAGTTAATGCAATGTCACATAATATGTGAAATTAATTCTACAGATGAGTGGCATAGAGAACATCTGCCTGATGATAGGATCTTGAGTTGTTTAGTTAATTTGGTTAAATAATCCCTCAATTCACTACAGTTTTGGTTGACTACATATTTCATGATAGCCTTACCCTCATCCATAACATGAGATGGAATCTAAACTAAACAAACCAAATGTACCAATATGATAGTTGAACTGAAAAGAAGAAATCAGAAAATTCTAAAGTAAAATATACAAAATGGACCTGAAATATACCAACAGATAAAGGAAAAGACTGAAAGCAAAGACCCTTCCATATAATGAAAAAAAAGGGGTTGGAGGCCATGGGATGGAAAAATATATTGCTACCACTCAACTCATAGAATAATAATTAGTTGAAGGATCAAGAATGTCAAATGCCACAGACAAATCCAGCAAAATCAAGACAGTTGACTTAGCTATTAGTAGATCACTGACAACTAGAGCCAGAGTAAACTTAGTAAAATTAAGTGTAGAGGTGTCAAGTGTCAAAGAGAATCAAATGTAGCTCAAGTGTAGAATGATCTACACAAAAAGGACAAAAGGATTTCAACTGCTGGTTGAAATGCCTTCCTTCCTTCCTTCCTTCCTTCCTTCCTTCCTTCCTTCCTTCCTTCCTTCCTTCCTTCCTTCCTTCCTTCCTTCCTTCCTTCCTTCCTTCCTTCATGTTCTATGGTATACAGAAAAAAAGTTCTTTGCCAAAAGGCTATGTGGCTAATATCCAGAATTCTGGTGATGATAGAAGTTGTAGTTTAAATTATTTTTAGGAAACCAAGTTGAGGAAGGTTGCTCTGTATGACTAACCTTTTGGATAAATTGGTTTGACTCAGTTACAATGTTTCCAAAAACTCCTTACTCCATCGTAATGACTCTGTAGAGCAGAAGCACCTTCATAAATATATTATGTGTAGCTGTGCATAAATAGATGGTATTCTCAGACTCAGATATACAAACACTTTGAGTCTTTAAAAAAGATTGAACTAATTGAAGTAAGGTCAGGAATATGGCTCCTTCCATTTTGACATGATGACAGAGAATTCTAGAAGTATTAGTCCCATTGCTTCTGAAGAACACCATCTTGGGAAAGGTTGAGCTACAGATTAAGGATGGCCAATGATGATAGTAACTGCTTAATGTCATACTTTCAGGATTACGGTTCTTTATATTTAGTTATTTTGTTGATTTTGTGTTCGTTAATGTATTTTGTCATTGGCTACCAGCAAACGTAGTGTTAAATGTATAGAACTAATAGATTTATAGATTTATAGGTGTATAGAACTAATAGATTTACAATCCCTTGATTTTGAATTGTGAACAGCTGGTCTATATTAACATCTCTAAAAAGCATTAAAACTACTGTTAAAATACACTTTACTCATCATACCTATTATTCAATTTGTACTGCTTAGAGTTACAATATCTGGGCTGCAGAAATTCAGATCACCACTGAATGGCTTTAGAGAATAAGAGTTTTCTGAATTTCTTTGCTGCCATCTAGTCATTATTGGCAAGTTTGTAACTCAGATCTAGTAGCTCTGCAACTGACAACCATGTCTGGTCCTCCCACCCCAAAAAAACTTGCCTTTGGAAAACATAAAAAGAAATTATACATTGTGTTTCTAAAACTGGGAAGAATGGTCCATTCGTCTGTACAGAATCTTCCTTTCTAAATACTTTTCTAAGATGAGGAAAAATATGTTTTTGTTGTTTGATTTGGTCTCTGAAGACATTTGAAAGAAATTCTTGAAAGTTACCAAAATGCTGAGAAACCAATAGCAGAGCTGAGATTTGGCCTTGTATTTAGTGGAAATCTGTGCTTTGAATCTCACATTGTTCATTTTGGCACACATCCAGTAAAACCCCTTTGGGGTTTCAATTTCACTGATTGTCTGACCTTAACCTTAAATAGGGTTTAGGTTATGTAAAGTTATTGGTCTGATTTGACACTGCAGAAATAGGAGGTCTTGAGACTTAATTGTTTGCTTTGAACATAATGAACCACCAGGGAGAAAAGTACTATTTATTTCCAGAGAATTCAGAACATATGTTGAACAGAAAGACCACCTGATGAACCAGGGATAGAATCCAGGCTAAACTCTAAATTCTCTAGAATAGTCCAATTGCCCTTAAGAATTTATTGGCATTAGAGTGCTGTGGGCAAACTGTACTTTGAACAAGAAAGCTCTTTCTGTCGTGCTGAAATATATTTATCCACTCCCTAACTAAACATTTATATTTTGATTCAGACGTACAAGTGGTAAGATAAGATGTGTGTGTGAGTCACACTTCCTTTTTCATGTGTCATATGTGACATTCAAAGAGGAAACTTGGCATGCCCTTAATCCTAGATGTATTTCAGTCAGTACAAAAGCTACTTTCTTAATGACAAGATGTTAAAGAATAATTTGGATAGCACTTCAGTGAGGTGGATCAACAAGTGAGTAACTAACTATATACAAAGTCAGCCTTAATGGCTTTTTTTCAACTGGAAAACAGTAGCTAGTAGGGTCTCATAAGTCCAGGGGTGGGCTGCTGGAGGTTCGTAGGGGTTCAGGAGAGCCCCTAGCTAAGATTCTGTGCAGTTTGGAGAACCCCCAAATCCCACTCCTGGCTGGCCCTGCCCACCCCACCCCACTGCTCCCAGGAGTCTGCATGCGGCCTGTTTTGGATGCAGGTAAGTGCAGGGCGTATGTGGAGTAGAGGTGATATTCAGTATTGGAAAACTGGTAGTTGAATTTTGAGTAGTTTGGAGAACCAGCAAATACCATCTCTGACTGGCCCCATCCCCATATATTCTCTGCCTCCTAAATCCCAGCTGATCGGCTGGGTCTTCTTTTGTTGCCCTGCACAGGAGAATAGAGCTGGAAAGCAGGTTAGTGGAGTGGGGAGGGAATGGGATTTTGCAGTAACCTTCCCCCAGGAATGGGGAGGGAATGGAGATTCTACAGTATCATTCTCCTGCCACACCCACCAAGCCATGCCCACCAAGCCAGAACCAGTAGTAAAAAAATTTGAATCCCACCACTGGTGCAGAGGCTCTGGGAGGGCGAAAAACAGAAGTCTAGGAAGACCGGAAAGGAAGACCATTTCCCACTTCCAGAGAGCTTCTGGAGCCGGGGAGGGCAAAAATCCCCCCCACCATGGTGCAGGAGGCCAACTAGGCCACACCCACCATGGCCAAACCCACCCAGCAATCGGGCAGAGAATCTTTTGCTAAAGTTTTTGAAGCCCAGCCCTGCAGAGTTCTTAGGACAATATGACTATAAAATTTCTGGATGTTACAACATTGTGTAACCTAGAAGGCATCTAGAATGAGGAAATTTCAATCTAACCTTTGCAGGTCAAAAGACTTGACTCAGAAATACAAGGTACCCTCCAATAACAAGAAAGGTGAGATTTTTATTGTTTGCCACCCAGAATCATATTTTGTGAGAAAGGTAGCATATAAGTATGATAAAGAAATAAATAAAATTACATTTGCAGAAGAAAACTAGAAAATATAACAAGAACGCATTACAAGAAGAGTAATTCATGACTTGGAAATACTATATTAGTGTTTATGCTCATTGATAACTTTGGGTTATCTTGGAAGAAAGATGTATCAAAGATGATAAAATTTTTATTTTCTCTTCTTTTTATTAGTCCGAAGAAACTTCTCACCCTCCCTCCCTCCCTCTGTCTCTCTCCCTCTCCCTCTCTCATTGGACCAAAGTCACCCAATTAGCTTTGTACCTAAGGTGAGATTAGAATTTATAGTCTCCCATTTTTAGCCTGATGGTTTAGTCACTATATCTATTTGGCTCTCTGAATAATTCTAAGTACATATTTTTAGAACAATATTATTGGACAGCCACTTCTCAGTGATAGTTTCATTTTTGCCCCTCCCTATTGGAAGAGGTTAGACTAGATAATCCTTGTAGTTCCTTCCAAGTTTGTAGTGCTAAAACTTAAGCTAACAATTTGCCACAAAAATAAATTTGCAGGTATAAATATATGCAGAGACAAAATACTGTGTTCTACTTTGTGAAATCTGTGGTCCTCAGATTGTTACATTATAAAGCCCAGTGCATGTATTAATTCAAAATTCAATTGGTTGGATGAAGCTTTAACAGAATGAGATCAATCTACAGCCCCTTCAATAGCATTTGGGGAGGGTGTGGAAGACCCTCACAAGCTATATTTATCACCCTCTAGCTATTATCATCTGCACGATAACCTACCTGCTCCACTGCAGTTGTCAGAGTTAATTCTCGGACTGATATAGTTCAAGCAATAATTATGGAAACAGCCAGCAGCAGACCTTCTTGTCACCATTACGAAGTTCATTTGTCCTGCAGTTCACAGTAAAAGTAAGTAAGGAAAAAACTCAAAGTCTCCACTCTAATGTACACTGAAATCTATCAATTCCATATTGAAAATTAGTTCACTATATTTATTATTCACAACAGCGTAAGCATCATACTCGCATAAACACATACATGATCTTAAACATAAGACATAATAACTTGCCTTGCTACACTCTAGCAGAGAGTGTCCAGGGATTGTGGAAGACAGAAGAGCTCTATAGATGATAGCTGTGTGCATGAACTGAGGATCTTTTGTTGCCCTGTTAGATTGCTGGGTCAAACATGACTTGCTTCCTGACAGTTAACTGTTAAGTTTCTTATCTGTAGTTGCTGTCCTCTGATCCTTGTATGATCTTGATAGATTGTATTCCTGTGATCTGCTCCATGGCCATTGTTATCTCTGATAACTGGTATCCAGAGCTGATCTGGTGGCTTTTCACTCTCTTCTGCTTGTCCGCCTTTTTGTCAGGCTTAAATTCTATTCATCTATTTCTTTTTCCCAAAGCCTTATTTCTTGTGACATTTACCAGAATTCTTTCATCTTAATAAAGCTTGATAAAAAAAAACCTGTGACTTGCCTTTTCTTGTATGAATGGAAAACTACAAAACTGGCAGTTCAGCTGAGCTTTCAGCAGTCTGAATGCGTATTTTATACATATTCTTGGGCAAAGCCCTCCATGCAGGACAAGTAAATGATTAAATGAATTTGATATCTTTGGGTTGCAAATACATAACAGAGACATTTCCATGGTGTCTGCTAGATCATTTTGTCATCCTCATGGTTCGCTGTGAATGTATGGGTTATTGGGACACACATGACTTCTAAATTTGGCATGATTGGGACAGGTTTAAGTTTTTCAACAATCAGTGAATAGATGCTAATTTCTCTCTTTGTGATTTGCTTCTCTCTGGCATTATTTATCACACTGTGTCAGCTTTCTTCTAGTATCTATGCTAATTATGTAATGTAGACAATTCCCAGCAAATCTCAATCCTGATATGACCGGTGGTGAAGTGGTTCAATACAAAAACTGTGTCAACTTTACCACCTTCTTGATAGATTAGAAAATCCTGTCAACAGAGGCAGCAGCACCACCCAATCTCTGACCCTTATGGTAGGACAAGCCTTTTGTTCACCTTCCAAGCCCAGAACTACTTTTATTGTAATAGCTGTAGTAATCTTGCATATCTGTGCTTTCCCTTCTCTCACTATCTTCATTTGAATGATCGAGCAATAGCAATACACCTACATACTGCTCCATAATGTTTTTTTTTAGCATTCTCTGAGCAGTTTACAATGTTAGTATATTGGCCCCAATAATCTGGATCCTCATTCTACTGACCCAAGAAGGATAAATGATGGAGTCAACCTTGAGCCGGTCAAGATTGAATTCCTGGCTATGGACAGAGATAACTTGCAATGCTATATTCTAACCACAGCAGCAGCTTATACCAGCTGTTTTTCTGAAGTTATTTTCTTGGTCCAGGCTCAATCTCCATTTATCTGACCATTGCCTTGGTAGTGGTTCTTCTTCCAGTCCTTCAAGGCCATTCCCTATTCTTCTACACTGCCCTAAAGACACCACATAATGCCAAGGGTCCTTGTATATTTCAGACAGCTATGAAGGGATGCTTTCAGAAGGGGCCAAGTTTACTTACTAGCTGTACAAATTCTCTTGGCACTGAAGCAAACCCTGTAATTTAAAGCAATAAAATAAGTAAATTATATCATCCTAGAAAATTAAGATATGATCCATTTTCAGAGTCATTACAAACCTGGATCCTCAGAAAAGCAAGAGCTTACTTTTAAAGCATTTTTGAAATAAAATTTTAAAGTTGTATTAAAATACTTTCCACACTGGTTCATTACAACAAAGTCTCTATGCTGGGCAATTTGGAGGCTGCTGTACTCCCATTTTCATGCCTGCTATCTTTGCTTTAAACAAAGTGTTTGTGGGAAATTTGAAAAAAAATGATTGCAGTAAAACCCTTGCAAATATTCAGCTGAAACTTGACAGGGTTAATGTACTTTAAAGGGCCTATTATCCCTGCTATTTTCATCCCATTCTGCCAAAAAAAAAGAAAAAAAGGAAGAAGCTACAGGCATTCAATTCTTCCCCATTGTAGTTTATGATGAATCTTTTTTTAATCGAATCTCAAAGCATCTTGAATTGAATTGCTTTGCTCTTGAATCTTAAATTGCAAACTCAAATCAAATCATGCCCTCTTTGAGTTGCAAACCTCCGATTTGAATTAAACCGGGGCTGATTTACATGCATAACCACCCACAAAATTAGTCCCCCCATCCATTCAGGAGTAGCTGGCAAATGCTCAGCTCCTAGTATTTGGAATCAAATCAAATCTTTTCCTTTTTATGCTTATAGTGCATACCATTACAAACATCACCTGCATTGGGTCACATGTGGATAACTTCAGGTCTAATGTATTTTACAAAATATAACTTCAGCTACGTTAACTATATATGACCTGCTAATGTGCTTCAAATAGAAGATCCACCAAATACCATTTTTGTTTGTTTCACTGTTCACAAAACTATATTAAGTCATACATCAACAGATCTACAGACTGCTCTATAGACTATGGAATAAAGAATTGTGGCTGCCATTGACTTGGGTCAGTCAACTTTATTAACAGCAAACTAGGATTTATTGGGAAAAAATGGAGAAGTTCCAATTGTTTTGGCTAGTCTGTATCAAGGGACTGTCTCTGGTGCCTTCTGCTCATCAAGTAAGACTGGGTACAATGAGGAGGGCCTAGGACAACTTGTCCTGGCTTACTTGGCCAACTCACTATGGACAATTCACCATGTGGCAACTCACCATGGCCAACTCACTATGGGACAATTCAACACAGGATAACTCAAGACAGGGACGAGTGAATTGCAAAAGGCCTTGTCTTGCTTTAGGTTTAACCTTCTTTAGGTTTAACCTTAGGTTAGAAGTCCTTAAGGTTGGGATGAGCTGCAATTTTACTTGTCCCTATCTTGACTTGAGTGAGTTGTCCCATTCTAGAATGAGGATGCTCTGGATCTTGTCAATTAAAACAAGTATCACCTAGTTGGAACCTGGAGGTATTTTTCTCTGTCACAATGTCTGCCCTTTAGAAGATCATCTTGTTGGAGATTTGCATGACTAATGTCCTACAAGAGTTCCATAAGTCTTTACAATCATGGCTTTATTCTCTGAAATATTGTCAAGCAGTGGGTGATTTTTTTTTAATCTGAGCATTTATACTATCTTTTAAAATAACGTCTCCTCCTTTTAACTATATAAGTTACCCAGAGTAATATGACAATCAGGTGGCCTTATAAATCTAATTTAAAATATCAGCAATCAAAGTTACTTTATGCACAAAAATGGAAGGATATCTTGATTCCCACAATGGATGAATAGCTGAAAAAGTTGATGGAGTTAACAGAGATGGCAAAATTGATTACTTTGATTAAAGAAAAGAGCACAATTAATTTTGTTTCTACTTGGAAACCACTTTTGGATTTTGTGCTTCAGGTGCAAAAACTTTGTACTTCAAGCACAGTTTGAAAACCTTGATTTGGGGTTTTGCTGATTAATTTGTTATCATAGAAATTGTACATTTACTATATAAAAGTAAAACATTGAAGGGTTTTTTTTGTTATTACCTTATTCTACTCCATCAAAAGGAATTGGAAGTCAATTCTTTTTCTTTTTACCCTTACCCTACACTTTTTAATGTTCCCTTTTCCTCCCTTATTTTCCCAATATTTTCATTTTTCTTTGTACTTCTCTATTCTATATTTTGACAAAGTAATAAAATACTTGCATTTGAAAAATAATGGAATATCTCTCTTGCATTTGAAAAATAATGGAATACCTCTCTGATCCCTTCCAGCCCTAGGGTACTGTTTCTGATTTCTCTTGATCTTGATTTCAAGTTTCAAAAAATGGAAAAACGGAAAAAGTTTATCAAAAATGGATAAACCTACCTCTGATCTATTTTTAACCAACATGGAAAGATTGGATGATGGGCTGAAGGAGTCAAGCCAGAGGTGGTATTCAGCAGGTTCTAACAGGTTCTGGAGCGGAAATTTTGAGTAGTTTGGAGAACCAGCAAATACCACCTCTGACTGGCCCCATCCCCATATATTCTCTGCCTTCTCAGTCCCAGCTGATCGACTGGGTCTTCTTTTGTTGCCCTGCACAGGAGAATGGAGCTGGAAAGCAGGTTAGTGGGGCAGGGAGGGAATGGGGATTTTTCAGTAACCTTCCCCCAGGAATGGGGAGGAAATGGGGATTTTACAGTATCCTTTCCCTGCCACACCCACCAAGTCACTCCCACAGAACTGGTAGTAAAATTTTTTGAATCCCACCACTGGGTCAAGCGTCTTGTGGGATAGCAATGGCAAGGCTTTGGGCTTCAAAATATTTAGGGGAAAAACAGCTGAGAAAATGAAGTTATATGCCTTGGATTTCCAGAAGACAGGTGGACTCAAATGAATAAGTCAGAATAAAGTAGGTGATCCTGAAAAATGAGATATTGAAAGCATAGGCAGAAATGATCCAAGAAAACAGGAAAAATGAGGACAGATTTAAGAGGTCTATATAAATGAACAAGAAGCTCACCGACAAGATGAGAAGTGAAAAGGAGATGTTTATGAATGGAAAACTGACTGATAGGTTAGGAAGAGTACAAATTTCTACAGTAACTCAAGCCTGTGGGGATAGAGTCAGGAAAACAGAAGCTCAGAATGAAATATGGCTGGTGAGGAATGCAAAATATAATAAGAAGGGCTTTTCTGTTGCACAGAAAAAGTGGGGAAGTAATCACAGGAAATGAGAAGATGGCAAGACTACTTAAAACGTTTTTCTGTAGTTCTCTTGTATGAGATGAGGGAAGGGAGCCCTTCCTAGCATCATTGAAGAAAGGAGGGAAATATGGCTCAAAATGAATAGATATAGTAGAATCCCATACATTTACCAAATGCAGGTCTCCGGGCCAGATGAATTACATCTTAAAGGGCTGAAGAAGATGACAGGAATCATTGTAGAAACACTAACTGTAATCTTGAAAATTGGAGAACCCGTGAAGTGCCAGAAGATTAGAGAAGGGCAAACATAAAATTGGAGAACTTTACCTCTCTTAATGCTACAAAGTAGGCTCAGACATAAACTTGTACCCAGTAAGATTCAGTCACACGGGGATCCATGTGCAATGAAGCCATCCAAAGTCAATCTCATTGAGAGATCTGATTTTATTTGGTGCCAGTAACTAACCAGGCAATCAATGGAATAGCATGTCAAATGATGGGGAAAAAATTACCCTACAGCCTAGAGAAACCCACTGGATCAATGATCCATGGGTGCCTGGATATTCTTTCCCCTTACATCTAGCCTATTGCTACTGTCAAATTAGATCAGATTTGACATTGGCAATAAGCAAGATGTAAGAATTTCGGAAGAATTCTCTAAATAAAGAAATAATAGTGAATAAAACCATTCACTTCAGCAAAAAGTCAGGGTAGAATGATGCTGTAAAGGTACATGAAAGGCTAGTGATTGGATGAAAATTGCCTTTGATGTTGATTGATTGCTATTTCTGATGTTGATTGATTGCTTTCTCTACTAAGTTCAGAACTCAAATGAACAGCTCAAAAGGCTGTCCACATTAACATAAGATCATAGCATCTCCATACTGATTTTTTTACTTCCAATTTACCATGACCTTTCTTCTGGGCAGGCAACTACCGTACATTTCCCCTCCCCTCTAAAAAGGTAAAATCACTAATTATTTTACATATTTAAAATATATGAAGGGGATCAATATGGGCCCATAACATTCTTGGAAATAGATACGTTGCTGGGAACTAGATTTTGATCATCCAGATTTTCTCCCTTTTTAATTACAAGACTATTGCTAAGAAATGTTAGTTTGATGGGACAGGGAGACTAATGGTATCTGGTGAGATGTGTTCCTGTGAATATGAGGCTGCCTACACCAGCTGTGGGACTTTGCCTGTTCCTGATAATTTCTTGGTTGACAATAGCTCTGCAAGTCTTCTTTGAGTGAGTTGCTACTTGCTCAACATTTAAATTGCAACTAAATGCTCTTGCTAGATTACATTTAGATTGTTTTTAACTGCTCCCTGATTATTTCTAATCCTTGAATAACATTCTGAATCCTGCAAACCACAAATTTCACTGAAGAAAAACTAGACTGGGGTGGTAATATTTGTCAGTTGTTTGTTACTGGATAAATATTTCAGCAATGCTCAGTCAATGGGAGACACATTTAATTTTTATACAAAGAAAGCAATGGAGCAAGATTGTTCCTTTAATACAACAGATGTCTAATGTATTTGTAGTCCAGATTTACAGACATCACAATCCTACAATGAGGCATAATCATTTGAACTGACACTATGAAAGATACACAACCAGCCTTATCATGAAGTGCAATTGTGATTCACCTAAATACACTCCCGTGGATTAAAAAGAGCTATGAGCAACCACTGGCAACACCGTATACAAAATGAGGGCAACTCTGAATGCAGGCAAAATGACTTTATGTCTCTCTTTTTGTTTCATAGTTCACTGGAATGTGTTGCCTATGTGTTCCTCTTGTGCATAGGAGCATTGTCGTTGCTCTTTATTTTGGAGATTTGCTATCTTTCAACACATGTTGCCTTCCAATTTAGACTAGGCTAGGCTGACACTATGCAGTAACAGTTGAGTTTTTGTTCACTGAATTTCTGTCATGACTTTTAATCTGGTAACTCCCAGGTACCTACAACCCATAGGAGCTTCCATGCACTGCCTCCCATACCCAAGTCAGAACAGAACCTATTCAACCTACAGGTGGGGAGAACAACACAGATCCAAACTACAAACAGCTTGCTGTTTAAAAGAGATCAAATGGGGTTCAATATTTAAAAAAACGATGTGGTTTGAAACAGCTTTATATTTCTTTTTAGCATTCCTCCTGCCTTTTCTTTCCTCAGTTCTCAGCTAGTTAGTTTTTGCTTTCTCTTTGAAAAGCTTCTATTTTTAAACCTCAACTGTCTGATGTGGCACATTGTCCAGCTGTCACTTATCAAGACTGTTGAACTCCTTTCATATCTGCTTTATGCTGAATGATGCATCTCACATTTCTTTAGCGAAAAAAAAAGGAGGGGAAAAAAGACAGTAAGCTTGAAGTTATCGACAATGACCTGAGCATTTGGTGTATACTATAAAAACTAGAAAGAGAGAGCAGAGGCAGCTTTAAACTATTGTATAAAGCTGGAATAAAATTATTTCCCATATATTGAGCCTGGCTGAAAGAAACCAGAATACATTAAGCCAGCTATTACAAGAGCTAGTAGTTCGAATAGTTTAGGAACAGAATCTTTCAAGTGGAGAACTTTGTTCCTGTTCCATTTTCTACTGTCATTTTTGTGTTGTGCTAGCCGTTGTTGTTGAGAATGCTGATATGAAATAGGTTGGAGGAATAAAACCATTATTGTGCAATGAATTTCTCCTCCATAAATCCTTCCTGTGTAAAGATGCCTGAAAGATGCCATTCTATAATTTAGCTTAGTCTCATTAATATATATGGGATGCATATTTCACTCCTTTGTGGATGAATTTATTAAGCAGGGGGCTATTTATTTGCTATCATTTGATTACAATAATTGAATATGGATATTTGTATGCCTGTAATGCCTGTGTAGGAGTGGTAAGACTTTTTAAAAAGCATCAATATTTGTCAAATTAAGCCAGCAGAAGATTTTATAGTATTGTGTTCTAGAAATTGTTGGCATCCAGAAATACTGGGGGAAAAAATCTTAGAATTTCTGGCTAGGATATCTCATTGGTAAAATTTGAAATTTCTTTTTTTATTAGATCAGTGACCAGTAACATTAAGTAATCAAAAGAGAGTTAAAAGACAAGAAATACAATCAGGATCAAGAAAGAAAAGTAGGTGTCAACTCATGAAGCATTCCTGGCTTGCTCTTGAGTTGCCATAAAGAAGGAGGGACATCTGATGGAGCAGTTTGTTGCTAAGACCAGAAGCACATTCCACGCATACTTTTTTCCAGATTGTGTCTCAGGTCACTAAGCCCAGCCAGAGAGACGAGAGGCGTGTTTTCCACAGCCCGCAGAAGTGTTTCATTGGAGAATGTGATTTATGACACACCCAGGGAGGAGGGAGGGAACAGTCATAGGTGGCAGTAAATTATGTAGGGCAGAGCCGATTGCACTTGGGAAAAGTGCCGACATGTTGCTCCTAATAAATAATTGGATTTCTTTTGAAACTTGAGTCGGGGCTCATGAATTAATTAGAGCATCAGTCGGAACCCTGACAGTAGGTTGCAGTTATATATTGGAAATTTTAAAATAAATCAAATATGGTATACTCTAAGCTGATCAGTGACTCCTCTTTCTAATACTCTGGTTACTTCATTAAGCAGCTTCACTGGAAATACTTTTGAAGAAGACTTCTGTTAGCAGAATATCTAACAGCCGAACATCCCCAGGTGATTAGGAAATGGAAGTTAAACCTTTTCTCAGTCCAAAAAATCTAAATCCAAATAGATGCAGTTTAAGGCAGTTTTTCTACTTGTGAGCAAAATACAGTATATCACTTAGAGGTAGTCCTTGACTTAGACCATAACTGAGACTAGAACTTCCATTGTTAAGCAAGGCAATTGTTAAGTGAATTGTACACAATTTTGTGAGCTTTTTTTAAGCTTGTTAAAGGAATCACTGCAGTTGTTAAGTGAATCAGGTATTGTTAAACAAATTCAGTTTTCTTCCATTGACTTGCTTGTTGGAAGCCAGCAAATGGCAGTCACATGACCCTGGACACAGCAACTGTTGTAACTGAATGCCAGTTGCCAAGTGCCCTAATTTTAATTATGTGATCATTGGGATGTTGTGATGGTTATAAGTGCAGGGATTGGTTGTAATCACTTTTTTCAGTGCCATTGCAACATAAAATGGTTGCTTAATGAACAATTGTAAGTTGAGGATTGCTTGTATTAATTGCATTTATGACTTGCCTGGCCTTTGGCAGACAAAGTTTACAAACCTTTGGTTGAATATTGATGAAAGGTAGAATAATGATTGCCCTCGTTCTCTGGGTTCTGGTGTAAACTTATTTCTTTACCAAGTTCAACAATGGATCTCTTTCTTTCTGTTTTCTCTGGATCTTGTTATCTATACTATGCTATTGTTATCTTTTTTCAAATTTAGCTTTCTGCTGGACTTTATTCTTTCATACTAGGGACTATGGAAAGACAGAAGAAACGAAGGCTATGATAGTTATGCCAATTTAGAAAGCAAATTATAACATGCTGTATATGAAAATTTAAATCAAGAAAAAGACCATGAGTAAATGTGTTCGGATTCCTCAAATAGTCTTCACATTTTATTATAGTTGCCTTCCTTTGAATTGTTTAAATTTATACTGTTTTAATAATCCATTATTATGTTTTGCTATTTTTATAGAGTAAGTTTTCTTTTATAATCAAGACATTGCAATAAAATATCAGTAAATCTTAAATGTTAGTGCAGTTCAAATTTTTATATGTACCGTATTTTCCGGCGTATAAGACTACTTTTGAAACAAAAAAAAGTCAACCGAAAATCGGGGGTCGTCTTATACGCCCGGTCGTCTTATATGCCGGAAAATACGGTACATCAGGAGTGAAGCTTGAGCGCTTTTATGCTTCCTCTTCGAGGGAGCCGAGAAATAAGTTTGCGGGCGCTTCCTCTAAGGCAAGGGAGAGATGCGAAGCGCAACCAGTCAGCTCGATCCGGAGTAATGCAGCGGTTCACAAGGACAAGGATCCCCCCTCACTCCCACTCGCCTTGAGCTTCTCTGGAGCCGCCGGCACGGAAGGGACGTCAAGGGAGGAGGCGCCACGGAAAGCCGGGAGCTCCCGGCGTGGCTCTGTCTTGTTTGTCTCCTGCGAGAAGCGAGGGATAATGGAGGGCGGCTCTAAGCCACTCACCCGCCCTGTGAAAGAGACGCTTCGCTCTTCTTTGACACCTTCGGGAGGTCGCCCGGCTTCTGCCTCTCTAGCTGCTATTCTCTCCTTCGGAGCTCTAGTGGCGGCGGATCAGGCTATTTCCTTTCGCGGAGTAGCAGCCGGAATTTAAAAAAAATATGTCATTAATAGAAAGTTGTAGAGTTCATTTATAATGCTGACTGTATTGAATTGAATAAAAATGTATTTGCCTACACACTTAAGGAGAAGCATCTTAGTTTACAAATCCTTGCAGCTTAATTTTGAATACCCGTATTTTCCGGCATATAAGACGACTTTTAAAAAAAAGTCAACCGAAAATCGGGGGTCGTCTTATACGCCCGGTCGTCTTATATGCCGGAAAATACGGTATTACATTTCAAAATATGATTCAACATGTTTCTACAATACATAGAGATACTATGGCATTCAAGTAGTTTGAATATTAGTAGTTAACCAAGTTCCAAACAGCAATTGCACTTAGATTTATATACCACTTCACAGTGCTTTACAGTCCTCTCTAAGGTGTTTTACAGAATCAGTATATTGCCCCCAACAATCTGGGTCATCATTTTACCCACCTTGGAAAGTTGGAAGGCTGAATCAACCTTGAGCCTGGTGAGATTTGGACTGCCAAATTGCAGGCAACTGGCAATTAAGTAGCCTGCAGTACTGCAGTCTAACCACTGCACCATCATGTCTCATTATCAAATGTTAAAATGTTAGTCAAACCAAATCAATTTACAGTATATTCAGATCTTCTGTAATCCCATTCTTGAATTATATCTAAACTGGGAATTTTGATTAGTTTACAGATTCTCCATATAATCCGGACATGCAGCAGAAAAACATCTTTCTGTAATTTGTGAGCTACCTTTTTATTGCACAAATGGGGAAGATAGAAATATTTTTTTTATCTCACAGAATTTGTGTTCTGATTTGAGAATGCTGAATGTCACGATAAGTGTGCTTTCACATTTTCCCTTTGTTATGGCTGAAATGCATGTCATTCTCAGGCAGTCGATTATGAAAATTCTTGATATTCAGATGCATTGTGTTCCATTATTTCTGGGTCGTTTTGTATACAGAGTGAAGCACTGGGCCCAGCTAAATTTTGATCTGTGGCTTGGGAATTAACCCTTTGTCATCAATTCCAGATATGTGATAATGAGTGAAAATCTTGTTCTCCAAGGGAGGCAGACTAGACAGCTAAGGTATTTTTTTAAATAGCCTTTTTTTTTTTGTTCCATGGGCAGGCCTGCTCACACACATGCCTATTTCCATATATTTTCCTTGTTAAATTTAAAACAGATCAAATAGATCATGATATCTTCTTGCTGTTATCCATCTAGCTTTCTCCTTTGTGAGCCCAATAGTTGCCTAGAAAAATATTAAATACTATTTGTGCCACCTACCATTTTAAATCTTTCTTCTTGGCTTCCTACCTAGCTCTAAATGTTTTGTAGTCTCTCTCTGGATTTATTTATTTATTTAAATTTCTATACCGCCCCCTCTCCCAAAAAGGGACTTATTATATTGGAGACAATATAATATTTTTGCTGAAGTGAGATGCAGGGTTTTATATTTATATATTATTTAACACTGAATAATAAATGCTATGAATTGTATTCTTTGCATTGTTTATATTTCATGGTTTATATATTTTCTGCATAATTTCCACTGCTTTGCAGTATGGAATCTATTCTCTTCAATGGGCATCCTTTTCTTTTTTTCTGTTTGCCAGTCTTAGTGCACAATTTAAGTAAGTCCTCTGTATGCACAAAGGGAACAAGCAAGAGAGAGAGAGAGGGAGGGAAGGAGAATGGGGGAGGTATGATGGAGACCACAAGGGATAAAGAATCAAATTGTTTTGTTTTCCTAAATCCATTTGGAGATTTTTAGATTCATTTTAGTTAATTCTGCATAATTTCACTGCTATGCAGTATGGAAACTATTCTCTTCAATGGGCAACTTTTTCTTTTCTTTTTTTCTTTTTGCCAGTCAGAGCAAACAATGTGACTTTGGACAGCATACCGTGTGAAAACAAACATTAAGCCAGAAAAAAACCTATACAATATTAAAACATGAACAATACAGAAATATAAAATAAAAAGTAACAATAGCAATAGCACTTAGACTTATATACCCATAATGCTTTACAGCCCACTCTAAGCAGTTTACAGAGTCAGCATATTGCCCCCAACAATCTGGGTCCTCGTTTTACCGACTTCTAAAGGAGGAAAGGCTGAGTCAACCTTGAGCCAATGAGAATCGAACTCCTGGCTGAGGGCAGAGTTAGCCAGCAATATTGCATTCAAACCACTGCTGTGTCAGGCTTCCTGTATAAATAAATATAAAAAATGGCAACCAAGCATCATAATAAAACATTATAGTATTAATTTTTTCAGTGCTATTGTACGTTCAAATGGCCACTATATGAATGGTTGTAAGTTGTAACATTCTTGTACATAATACATTCATTCATTCATTCATTCATTCATTATTTATTTATTTATTTGTTTGTTTGTTTATTAAATTAGTTTGCCTACCCTCCTGCCACAAGGAAACTCTAGATGGCCTTATATTGCATCACATAGTGGCTATTATATAAATCATACATTTATATAATTAACTTTTAGTTACATACATATAAAATATAAACTGTATGGCCATTAGTAAAAATAAACTTGCCAGCTAGAGCTGAAGTACTAAAGTGAGAACAAATTTATCTTCTGAAGGTTACACTTTCCAAAACGATTCTCCCAAATCTTTGTGTGGATTTTTTTTTATTTTTTTTTGGCATCCATTTAGTGGAGTATCTCTGCAAAATATGACACATTTTGTATGAGCCCCAGAGTGAACTGGATAGAGGGAAATTGTTGGCTTTCTTTCCTCACTAAGACCATGAAAAATGCAATCTGCAGGGGTTACACTTTAAAAGTCTCTTCCATTTTGAAATACTCTCCTGCTTATAAAGATGTTCTCTGTACTTAAACTAAGGGATACCACTGAGACTGATAATAACTTCCAAGTTGAAAGAACAATTTAAGTAAGTCCTCTGTATACACAAAGGGAACAAGCAAGAGAGAGAGACAGGGAGAGAGAATGGGGGAGGTATGATGGGGAACACAAGGGATGAAGAATCAAATTGTTTTGTTTTCCTAAATCCATTTGGAGATTTTTAGATTTGTTTTAGTTAATTCTGCACGGCAAGCCTATTTGAATTGCATATCATCATCCATATGAATGTGCAATCAACAAGGTTTTTAAAAATGTGGTTGCATCTTTTTTTATACAGCATTCATATATTTATAGTTTAAGTTCTTTTAATTTATTTTTTTAGTAGAAGAAATTCAGCTTGGACTTTTCTAGTCCTAATTTAATGCAAAGGCTTCATGTATAGAATTCTTTGTTTGACTTAAATTAGGTTTAAAGAATAGAGCAGTTATGTATGTTCTTGCTTGTGTTCCAGTGTATATTTTGAATTTAAGTTAAAAACTGACCCTCTATTTGGAAGTTTGATTTATACCCCTCAATGAATTGATGCTTGAAGGCAGAGGAGTGTCAGGGTTGTCTCTGAAGAGTCCTATGATGAGCAGAAGTTGATGTTTCTTCAGAACCAGAATTTAAATGAGACAAGGAATCACAGGAAAGAATTGGAAATATGCTCTTCTCCAGATGTGGAAACAGTTGGAGATGAGCTGGTAGAAAACATGACTACAGCCTATAAAACACAGTCAACTCAGTCTGAAAGAGCAGAGATGCAGCAAACAAATGTGACATGTAAGGCATCTCCCTCTGGTCCTGTTTAATTAATCAGCCTGGGTAATTGTGTTCCTGCCAGCTCTTAGCCTCAATGACTCACTACATCTGCTCACCTTTGTTGGGAGGGTTATTCTGAAGGGTGAATACTTACTTCTGCATAATAGTCAGTTGGCATTTTTTTGTTTTTCCTTTCAATGAAAGGAAAACAACTGGAGGGAAAAAAAACTCCTGGCCTCTTCTTCCAATCTAAGAAATCTCCCTTACATCTCACTGAAAGAGGGAAGTAAGTCTAAGTTAGTTCTTGGTTAACAACTGCCTTGTTTAGTGATTGTGCTTGGCAATTGGTGTGCATTTACCATAGTTACACTATCCTGCAGACACACGGCTGGCATCTGTGAGCTTCATAGCTAGCTTCTGACAAGCAAAGTCAATGAAGAAGCCAGTAATATGTCACAAGTCATGGTCACATGATGATGTCACACTTAGAGACTGCAGGTGATTTGCTTACTGACTGCCATAGAGCTGATGCGATAAGTCAGACACAGTCATGACTTTAAGTGAGATCTTTCACTTAACTACTAGGAAGAAGAAGGAGGAGGAGGCGAAACGACACATTGCATTCTGTAATATTTGTTACATTTTAATAAGATTAATTAATATAATGCAAATAATATTTCCAGATTATAGTCATTTAATGGAGAACTCTTGTCAAATTTAACATTTATATGTGGTTATTCTGTACCTCTTGAACTGTTAGCTGTGGCAAAGACTAGCAAGAAAGTTGGCAATTCAAGAAAAATAATTATGAATAAGAAACCACAGCAACCCATGATACAAAATAATATAAACCAGCTTGTTATGGCCGCTCACAATAATTTTAGGAATGCTGCAAATTTCAATGAACTGACACTGCTTTATCTATTTTCAATGAACAGTGGGAAGATCAATTGTATCCATCGTTGCTAGTAGTTCTTACTGAGTCATTAACAAAGCCCCCGTTGTTCACGATCTTATTATGGAGGGGGGAGTTGACCTGGCGGGCATTACCGAAACCTGGCTGGGACAGGAGGGGGGTGTTCCCCTGGTGGATATGTGCCCAGCCGGGTTTCGGATTTTTCATCAGCCGAGGGCCCAGGGGAGGAGCGGTGGAGTTGCGGTGGTTATTCGGGAGGATCTAGATCCTAGGGAATCCACTGTTCCTGAGACGATCGGATATGAATCCCTCTTTGTGAAGTATGGCTCTGGGGTTCAGATGGGCTTGTTGATCACATACCTGGCTCCCTGCTATGTGACATCAGCCCTGCTGGAGCTCCTCGAGGTCATAGCCAGCTTGGCGGTTGAGACCCCCAGACTGATGGTCATGGGGGATTTCAACTTGCCGTCAGCTGGCGGGGCCCCGGGGGTTGCTCAGGAGTTCTTGGCTTCCATGACAGCCTTGGGCCTGACCCAACTAATTAGGAGCCCTACTCACATCGGGGGTCACATCCTGGATCTGGTTTTTGTCTCTGGACAGTAGCAGGATGATCTTGGCATAGGGGACCTTTTTATTGATCCCCTGTCATGGTCATATCATTTGCTCCTGAGGCTGGACTTCCAGGCCACTCCCCCCGTCTCAGGGAGGTGGACCAAACATGATGGTACCGCCCAGGCACCTGATGGATCCAGATAGGTTCCTAACGGAGCTTGGGCCTTGTCCCGACGTTCGAGCACACGACTCGGTTGAGGGCCTGGTCACCACCTGGGATAGGGTGGTGGCCAGGGCCCTTGACCGGGTCATGCCCTTGCGGCCTCTGACCCGGCACCGCTCTCACTCAGCTCCTTGGTTCTCCAAGGAGCTGAGGGAGATGAAACACTAGAAAAGACACCTGGAAAGTATTTGGAGGACTACTCGCTCCGGATCCGACCGAACACTATTATGGTCTTATATTAAGACCTATTTAGTGGTGATAAGGGTGGCAAAGCGTTTGTACTTTTCCACACTTATTGCGTCCACAGGAAACTGCCCAGCCATCTTGTTTAGAGTGACCTGCTCCCTCCTGGAAGGGGGAGCGTGGAGGACCCCTTACAGGGATGGGCTGAGAACTTTGCGAATTTCCTGCTGGATAAAATCGCTCGGATCCGGGATGGGCTGGACTCTGAATGGGCAACTCCGGTTGGGGGGTCGGAGGTGGAATTTGGGGAAGTCATTTGGGAAGAGTTTGATCCTGTGACCCCCGAGGACGTGGACAGGATGCTGCAGGGGCTGAATGCTACCACATGTTTATTGGACCCATGCCCCTCCTGGCTGGTGTTGGCCACTTGGGAGGTGACACGAGGTTGGTTCCGGGGTATTATTAATGATTCCTTGAGTGAAGGATATCTGCCCGCAGCCTTGAAAGAGGCGGTGATGAGACCCCTCCTCAACAAACCGTCCCTGAAACCAACTTTGTTATCTAATTATCATCCAATTTCCAACCTTTGCTTCGTGGCGAAGGTTGTTGAGAGTGTGGTGGCATGACAGCTCCCCCAGCACCTGGATGAAGCTGTCTATTTAGACCCACGCCAATCGGGCTTCAGGCCTGGGCACAGCGCAGAGATGGCATTGGTCGCATTGGTGGATGATCTCTGGAGGGCCCGTGACAGAGGTCATTCCTCTGTCCTGGTCCTACTAGATCTCTCGGTGGCTTTCGATACTGTCGACCACAGTATCCTATTACGATGGCTGAAGGGGTTGGGGATGGGGGGCACTGTCTTGCGGTGGTTCTCCTCCTTCCTTTCTGGCCGTTCACAATTTGTGTTGGTGGGGGGGCAGAGATCGGCCCCGAGGCCCCTGGTTTGTGGGGTCCCTCAGGGGTCGGTGCTCTCACCCCTTCTGTTCAAAATCTATATGAAGCCACTAGGTGAAATCATCCGTGGCTTTGGGGTAGAATTCCATCAGTACGCTGATGATACTCAGCTATACATTTCTACCCCTGGTCACCCCGATGAAGCCGTCGAGGTGATGGCCTGGTGCCTGCAGGCCATGCAGTGTTGGATGGGGTGGAACAGGCTTCAGCTCAACCCATCTAAGACTGTGTGGCTGTGCTTCCCGGTGCCCTGATATAGCCAGCTGGTTCCATCGCTGGCTGTGGGGGAGGAAATTCTTGCCCCCACAGAGAGGGCTCGTAATCTGGGTGTCCTCCTGGACGTATGGCTGTCATTGGAGGACCATGTGATGGCCGTCGCCAGGGGGGCTTTTGGTCAGGTCCATAGGATCTACCAGTTGCGGCCCTTTCTGGATCGGGGTGCGCTTCGCATGGTCACCTCCACCCTCGTAATCTCCCGCCTAGACTATGCCAACGCTCTCTACACGGGACTTCCCTTGAAGAGCACCCAGAGGCTCCAGCTGGTGCAGAATGCGGCCTTGCGGGTGGTGTTTGGAGTTCCTCGGGGCTCCCATGTTACGCCACTCTTGCGTGAGCTGCATTGGCTCCCGGTGGTCCTCCAGGTGCGCTTCAAGGTTCTAGTTACAATCTTTAAAGCACTCCATGGCTTGGGACCAGGATATTTGCGGGACCGCCCCCTGCCATTATCGGCTTCCCATCGGCCAATACGTTCCCGTAGAGTCGGCCTCCTTGGGGTGCCGCCAGCTGGATGGCTGGCGACCCCGAGGGTGCGGGCCTTCTCGTTGGGGGCACCCTCCCTCTGGAACGAATTACCCCTGGAGATGAGAACCATCCCTGATCTCTTGACCTTCCGGCGCGCATTGAAAACCTATTTATTTCATCAAGCCGGTGTGGCCTAGGGTTTTTTAAAGTTTTTTTTAATTCAGTCTTACTTGGTTTTAGCTTTTAACCTCTTTATATTTTTTAGCTTTTCAGCCTTTATATTTGATTTTTTAATTGTTTTTAATTCTGTATTGTTTTTGTATTTTAATTCGGCTGTGCACCGCCCTGAGTCCTGTCAGGGAAATAGGGCGGTATATAAATTTAATAAATAAATAAATTATTTTTTCTCTTTGGTTCTTATGAATAAGCATATTTAAATATATTTTTTCACCTTCAACCATTTAAATGTCAGTTCTAAAGATGCCCTCTCTCTGTTTTTTTTTCTTTCCTTAGGATACTGTTAAGCTTTATGTCAGTATAGGTATTTCAGTTCAAGTCAATAAAGCATAAAATTAACTGTGGAATAAAGATAGAAAGAAACAACTGACTCAATGTTGAATTTTTGAAACCTAGGAAATAAAAAAGGACCTGAAAAGCAAATAGTAAGCTTAATATAGTTAAAGATTTTTATTCAGTTTTTTGCTCAATATCAGATATCCATATTCTTTTATAGCTTTAAATTCCTTATTATATCATTGTCAATAAACAACATTCTTATAGTACAGGAATGTTAACTTACTGATATATTTGGGTATATAGATTCATTACAAATGGGCAAAGTTTTTCCCCCCAAATAATTTTTATTGTTTTTTCACCAGTACAAATCATATTTATATTTTCAACAGCATTTTGACATTGGCATACAGTGTTATTTTATGTTTTCTATCATCCATTCATATATATACCAATAATTATTATCCTTATTTATACTTGTTATTAATCTCTATCTATCTACATATCATTCACTTAAGGTTTCTTCTATGTAATCTTCGCTTTTCATTCCTTATCTCTATTTTCTAACCATTCATATGCCAAATTCAATAATAATCGGATTCCTCTTTTTCTTTCATTTTTAGTGTAAGCATATCCATTTCTGCACAGTCAGTTATTTTTTGTAAGACTAAGTCTTCTGTTAGAACATTAGGCCCTTTCCACATTTGCACAAATGGGCAAAGTTTTAAAAGGATGCACCCAGAGGGTGAAACTTGAGTTTTTGCACTTAATTCAGGAAGCAAAAAGGATGTTAAAAGGTTTAACAATCCATCTTGGGTTGCCTCCAAACTGCCCTTAAAGTCCCATGGCCCATGACTCCCAAGGGGATGAAATTTGAGGAAATTGTGGCTGTTTCAGTGCTACCAGGCTGCTGCTGTAGCCATTTGGTGCTCATAGTTACAGATAACAGATAATCAGAGTTGGAAGGGACCTTGTAGGTCATCTAGTCCAACCCCCACACCCAAGCGGGAGACCCTACACCATTTCTGACAAATGGCAGTCCAATCTCTTCTTGAAAGTCTCAAGTGATGGTGCTCCCACAACTTCCGAGGGCAAGCTGTTCCATTGGTTGATTGTTCTCACTGTCAGAAAGTTTCTCCTTATTTCCGGTTAAATCTCTCCTTGTTCAGTTTCCATACATTATACCTTGTCTGACCTACAGGCGCTTTAGAAAATAGCTTGACCCCTCCCTCCCTGTGGCAGCCCCTCAAATATTGGAAGACCGCTATCATGTCTCCCCTGTTCCTTCTCTTTACTAGACTAGCCAAGCCCAGTTCCTGCAACCGTTCGTTGTATGTTTTAGCCTCCAGTCCCCTAATCATCCTGGTTGCTCTTCTCTGTACTTTTTCTAGAGTCTCAACATCTGTACTCTAGGTGTGGTCTTACTAAGGCTTTATAGAGTGGTATTAGTACTTCCCTTGAAGTTGATTGTATCCCTCTATTAATACAATTTAGGATTGCATTGGCTTTTTTGGCTACAAACTGCTGGCTCATATTTAGCTGGTTGTCCACTAAGACTCCAAGATCCCTCTCACAGTTACTGCTATTGAACCTGGTTTCACCCAGTCTATATGTGTACTTTTGGATTTTCTTGCCTAAGTGTAGGACTTTACTTTTCTCTACATTGAATTTCATTTTGTTAGATATGGCCCAATGTTCTAGTCTGTCAAGATCCATCTGTGAAGATCCATAGTGAACATTTTGTGACAGTTTCCCAGCCACTCTCACAATCTTTCACTCCCTATCCCGCCCATCAGCAGGAAGTAAGGAAGCAGCAAGGAAGAAAGAAGCCACCTCCCACATTGACCAACCCATGTCTCCTGCAGCTTCTTTGACTCATGCCTCCTGTACTCTGTGTGTCTTTCCTGACTCATCTGGCACTTCTTACACACCCAAACAGTGCTCCCAACACACAGCTTCTTCAATTCGCATGCTATCTCTTGCTCACCCCTACAAACCTTCCCTGACTTTTGCTCCCCCGCCCCCGCCTTCCCCAATCCATCCAGCACATCCTCCATAGTCCACTCTTTCCATGTTTTCTGTCCTTCTCTGGGCTCAGTTATCTTTACATGCTGGTTATCTGGTCTGCACTCTTTCAAGGTTATCCCCACATACCATTATGTATAGTTGCAGCTAGAAAAGGAAAGAAAAACTAAACAAGATGGAAGATAAGAGCAGCTGTTGCAGTGTGTAATATTTATGCGTAAGAACTATCTTAATTTAGCCATATGATGATGACATATAACTAAGAAAATTAGAAAGGAACAACTGATTTACCTACTATGGTGCAAATATCTTTAGAGAGACTGTCTCAGAAAACAGTCTGAGTGCTGAGTTATAGCACCTTTGTGTTTAACTCCCGTTGACTATAGGTCGCAGAAAACTAAAATAATGGATAATAATCTCCAATTCACCTCTTAATAATATGTAGTCATTCTTACATACCAGAGAGAAAAGGGTTTGTCTAAGAAATTTTTATAATTCCAGTTTACTCCAGTCCAATAGAGGATGCAATCATTCCAACAGAAAGCACACAAAGGACTTCTCACTTGAGGATCTTGTTTGGACAATTTAATGACTATTTCAACATCTGGAATAACATCTGGCTGCATACATCTGAAGAGTCCCAAAGAGGACAAAACTATTCAGGTACTGCCTCCTGATGGTCAGTGTAGTTAGATATTCTGAAGGTTGCTCACTACCTCAATACAGCAGACAAGCATCATTTCCAGTTTTTGGAGTATGCCCCTCCCACCCCCAGTCAAGGGGGAACCTGCTCACCAGGCCCTTGGTTTACATTTACATTATTGGTTTCCCCATTTCCCACCAGCCAGCCCTGGTTTCTCTTCTGCCATCTTACAAATTACAGTGTTATTGTCTCTGAAAAGCAAGCAAGCTTGTTTGATTAAAATAAATGATTTGGAAATCCCCACCCCACCTGGTGTAATGACTTGGAATTTGGCAAATATCTTAATTGGAAGCAATAATATTGATTGTCTCCTTCTAGCCTCTCCTATAATCTCCCCTCCCTTCCTTGCCACTCTTCTGTGAAATGGCACCTCCAGCACAAATTGCCTCCTTTTGTCTGAAGCCTGTTCATTCACAGTGGGGCTCTTGATCTGAACAAACCTGAAGATGTCAGGCTGTATAAACACTCAGGGAAAGATATGTTTCATAAAGGCTCCTGCTCTGAAAATTATATGCTACTCTCAGAATGCTTTGCCACATTTAAAAGTGTAATTATACCCTTCTCCTTAATGAGTGACACAGCATATGTTTACATATGTTTTAGCTGACTTATGACAGCGCATAGAAAAGCACATTGTACATTTGGGCAATATCTAAACCATGGTGGAGAAAAGCATCCATTAACCCCCTTCAAGTATTTTAGAAATGCTGCATTCCTCTTTTTCCCTTGATAAATTTTTCTATCTGATTGCACTCTGTCCTCCCATCCCACCCTTTCTGCTGCCTTGGTCATCCTACAATTGGGATATGATTTCTTCTTTAGGTGATCCACCTGATCACCGGGTGACTTTCCTGCCATCTATTTTGCTTGGCTTGAAAGTCAAATTGGGGAGAAAGGTTTGTAGAGGGCGCTACTACAGCCACAATATCCAATTGTGCAAGCCATCTTTTTGACAAGTTTATGGAGGCATGACAAATCAGAACTGACCTGGTCTTGGAATTTCTCCTACATTTATGTAAACAGCTCACCATTCTTTTCTGCTTGATGGGTTGCTGTAGAATGTGTATTAGTCTTGGATAGGGCAGCTCCATCTTCAGCTTGGAAAGTTGCTAAGTGGCCTTGGGCAATCTGTTATCTCTTGGTGACCTGATGGATAAAAAGTATGGTCCCAAGACCAATATTATCTGGGTGATTGAGCAATAACTTACATGGTTTCTGCTGTGAAAAATGTAAGCAGTTTTGTCCTGGCTTTTTTCTCCCATAAATTGTTAGAGAAATATGAATGTTCAACTTGATGAGGGTCTAAGAACTATTGAAATATGGCATTTGTGTATGTGGGGGGTGCCTGCTTGCATAACATTTTTAAGTGGAAATTCACATGCCATGGAGTTCACTGACAAATAAAGCACCAGGCTTTGTCAGATGCATTATTTTACAAAGGTATGAACTGTTTTTCAGTATAAAACTGCATTGCAAAAGCTTATTTTTTGGTGCTGCTTTCAATCCCAGAAGATTCTAACAATACACTACCAACATTTTGTGGCAAATTGTCAAAATCAGCAGCAATGATTTCCTGCCATTTACAGATGAAAAATAGAGTGAATGTTGCATTAATGCTTCAGAAAGAAAAAAAAGAAGTCATCCAGAAACCCAGAAAAAAAAATCCTGCCCACTTTATGACATCATGACACTGTCTCATCCTCCCAATTGCTAAAAATAATGCCTCTTAAAGTTATGTTGACTCTTCCATTTTCAAAACAATTGACTGCCTCCACTTGGAACAAAGAGAAGTCAGGGCAGTAGTGGAAATAACTCATTACAAAATGATTAATGTATTCCTGCGATGTAAAAGTTGTTCTATGCTTTAGGAATGCATTCATATTTTGAAAAAAGTTTTTCCCATCATTATTCTTTGGCTTAACTCTTTTTTTATACTAGCTGCTCATCCTAGGAATTATAATCTCAAAATCTATAGAGGGATCAATTTAGAAAAGACTAATTGGAAGTCTTCTTTCCAGATATTTGTCACTGGGAAAGTAAGGAATATAAAAGAATGTTTCTAAAGTCTGAGCTAGGGATATTTAAATGAGAATTAAATTTGAATGAAGGGATCCTGCTTTTCTAATGTGATTACAGATGATCTGATTGAATTCTGATAAGAATAGTAATAGCTTGTTAGTTTAGTTTATTGATTAGCCCATAGGCCATATCAAAATACAGAGTTCCAAGCACAAATTCTTAATAAAATCCTATAAAAACAATTTAAAATGGAACTGGAATAAAATACAACAATGTAATATATAGATACATAAAATAAAATTATATTTCAGTATCACACTTACAATCTACCACAATCAGTCCCACATATGCCAATCTCAGCCAAGCCATTTTCCTCAAGTACTGTATCACATTAAATGTTGTTTTCAAATTCTGGCCACATATAAGAATAGCAATAGCACTTAGACTTATATATCCACTTCATAGTACTTTACAGCCTTCACTAAGTAGTTTACAGAGACAGCATATTTCCCCCAACCACCTGGGTCCTCATTTTACTGACCTCTGAAGGATGGAAGGCTAAGTCAACCTTGAGCCATTGAGAATCGAATTGCTGGCAGTCAGCACAATTAGCCTGAACCATTGTGTCACCACAGCTCAATCTCATGCAATATGAGATTGAGTCAAGAGAATATGTGAACATTCAAGGAGTGTAATACAATAAAGATGCCTTTCAGCCCTCCAAATGTTTCAGAACTTGATTCCCAGCATTTATCATCACTGGGAGAATGGATGTCATGGGAAGTGTCCAAAATTCAAGATGGCAGCTGTATGCATGCAACCAAAGCCCTGTCACAGCTGCCACTGCAGATGAAGCTAATTTTCTATCTGGATTTAGAATGTGGCTCCCAATAGAACAAGATCTTTCTTTGGAACACTCTAAAGCAGGGGTGTCAAACTCAAGGCCCGCAGGCTGCATCTGGCCCATGGGGTGCTTAGTTCTAGCCCATGGAGCCACCATGGATACAGCCTCTGCCAGCAAAATCAGAACATGCGACCCCCTGAATTCTGTTTTTGCTGGCAGAGGGCTAGCAAAATAAACTAAAAACAAAACAAAAGGAGAAGTGTTTCCCCTTTTGCATTTGAGCATGCAAGAAGAGAGAGAAAGGAGAAAGGGAAAGAGGAAAGAAAAAGAAGGAAAGATGAGAAGAAACCAAGGAAGGAAAAATAAGGAAAGAGGGGAAGGAAAAGGAAAGGAGAATGAAGAGGAAAGAAAAAAGAAAAAAGGAAGGAAGGAAGATTATATTGAGAGTGAGGGAGAGTCTGAGGGAAGTCTGCCTTAGCACTTGGCCAACACAGATGCCCCTGACATGAGCAACATCAAGCTGGCCACGCCTACCTTGGCCGTGCCTACCCCAGTAATGCCCACCTCAGCTCCCTGAGGTCAAACACAATCCTGACATGGGCCTCAAAGAAATGGAGTTTGACACCCCTGCTCAAAAGCAGGGGTCACCAATCTTTTGGACTTCAGGGACCACCAAATTCATAATTTTAGATCCCAGGGACCACTAACTGGTTCTGTGGGCATGGCCTAATTTGTGGGTGTGGCTTGGTGGTCATGTGACTGGCTGGATATGGCTTGTATGTAAATATTATAAATATTTATATAAATATTGAATTTTTTGTAAAAAAGAGCAACTTTTATCCAAAATCAGGCAAGATTGAGTTGCTCACAGAATCACAGATTCATTCAGAAATCTCTGCTATTGGCTAGCTCAGTCTGTCACATAAAATTTGCTAACAAGCAAACTCACAAAATTAACTCACAACACACCATGTAAAGATTGAGTTGCTCACAGAATCACAGATTCATTCAGAAATCTCTGCTATTGGCTAGCTCAGTCTGTCACATAAAATTTGCTAACAAGCAAACTCACAAAATTAACTCACAACACACCATGTAAATATTGAATTTTTTATTTTTAAAAAAGCAACTTTTATCCAAAATCAGGCAAAGCAGGCAGATTCAGTGATCTATCTATCTACCATTGGCTAGCTCAGTCTCTCAAATTTGCTTGCCTTGAGTCTGTCCTGAATTTGCTTGCAAACAAACCTTCAGTCTTCAGGGAGGTTCAGCTGTGCTTAGCTAGAAAGCAAGAAATCCAACCATTTCCTGCTTCCTAGCTAATCTAAATCTCCCAGCACAGCAGAACAGATGATGGTCGGAAAAAGGAAAAATAGCAACTTAGCAGACAAGTTTGCTGGGTAAGGAGTGAATAGGTGGGGAGGGTTCCTGTGGCTGAGCAGCCTTGTGTTTCTGCACAGCCTGGATTAGTTGCTTTGCGGGGGTGCTCTGCGGGTGAGATTTCTCTGTGGCCCACCAACATTTTCTTACAGCCCACCGGTGGGCCGCGGCCCACCAGTTGGCAACCACTGCTCTAAAGCATTTCAATAATGTATATATCTATACAGAACTTTCAGTTACTGGATGAAATTAGTTTGTAAGTTCAATTTATATAACTCTTTATGTGTGTCTCTTGCTAGGTCTTAACAACATGTTTACTAAAGAATTGTTATTTATGGGCATTTCTTTGTGCTCTTTATCTATCTAGGATAATAGTCAAATGAAATCTATTGTATTGTATTGAGGATATGGTGATTCAATATAGCAATAGTACTTAGACTTAGATACCACTTTATAGTGCTTTATAGCCCTTTCTAAGCAATTTACAGAGTCAGCATATTGGGTTCTCATTTTACCCACCTCAGAAGGATGGAAAACTGAGTCAACCTTGAGCCTGATGGGATTTGAACTGCCAAATTGTAGGCAGCTGGCTGCAGTGGAGGTAGCTTGCAGTACTGCACTTTAACCACTGCGCCACTGAGGCTCCTATCCTAGCCATAGGATATATCAATATCCAATACCTTTGGCATGTAGAGTCAATCAATCAGAATAGAGCTGGAAGGGACCTTGGAAAAGTATGTTATCATCAGAAAACGTTTTACCAGATATTTAGATTTTCACTCTTCTTTCTATGATTTGCCTCTTTGTTCATTAGCTTTAAGTCTCTTCTGTCAAAACTTCTGACTGGCCATTTTAAGGGGAATCATTTCTGTCCATGAGGAGAAATTTCTATACAATCTCTGATCTGTATGTTTTTTTTGTCTGTAATTTCTGTAGAGTTGTGAAGTCTAGATTTATTATTCCTTTATTAGTCAAGAAACTCGAAAAAACATTTTACAGATGGACTTTTCATTGGACTTCTACACTGGACTTTTCTACTTAATAGTCATATTAAGGTATCCTTGAGTTTGTTACTAATTAGTTGGCTAACTGTGCAATTCTATGCATTTTGCATATTTTTGGTTGTATTTTCTATATTTGCCATATCACTTTGTTTGGTATACTAATTTGTTTGGAATCACAATACAGATTAGTCTTGGTCTGTTTTTATGCCTGGAGGGTTTCCTAAATGAGATCAACTCCACCAGAGAAAAGCAACTCTGACTATCCGTGTCCTTCATAGTGTTCTATCAGTTGCAAAGGAGAAAAACTATCCTGTTTTTACCTTAGAAAGTGGAAAGCAATATACGTGAAAATTGCAACATTCCACAAACAGCAGATAAGTTTGTGCCTCATCAAAAAAGAGCAGGAGAGCCATTAGAACTGGTTGCTATAATTCCAGCTTCCACTCTTTTCCACCTTCATTATTCCAGGTTCATGCTACCTGGAAATACCTCGTACTATTTCCATTCCTGTGATTGATCCTTGAATCTGTGGACTGGCTATCTTTGAATCTGGTTTACCCATTTCTCTGGTCCATCCCATTCTTTACTCAAGCTTGAATGCAAATGGAAATAAAGCTTTGGCCATTCATTTTGTTTGTCTTTTGCTAAAGCTCTATTGAAGTTCTGTAGTTTACAAGCAGGATAATTATGGCCAATATAGGTATGTGGGGGGAGGGAGACCATAGCTTTATTTGTTCCATGTAACACTAGCTAAGATAGAAATAGCTACGGAAGCTTCTCAACCATTTTCTACTCTGTTCTTTGACTCTTTGCAATTCTCCTTGCTTCTAAGGATGAGACTGAGTTGGCCGGAGGGATGAAACACAAGTGAAAAATAGATAAAAGGTTGCTTCACATTCCTCTAGAACAGTGGTGTCAAACTCGTGATGACACATTATCATCAAGCAACATTTTCCCCCTTCGCTAACCCAGAGGTGGGCGTGTCAGCGCAGGACGCATCCAGCCCATGGGCTGCGAGTTTGACACCCTTGCTCTACGGGATCGCCTGCTGCCACCATCTGTCTCTCACCGACCAGTGCACTCTCATAGAGCGGGCCTCCTTGGGGTGCCGCTGGCTGGACGGCTGGCGACCCCAAGGGTTCGGACCTTCTCTTTGGGGGCCCCCTCCCTCTGGAACGAATTGCCCCTGGAGATGAGGACCATCCCCGACCTCTTGACCTTCCGGCACGCACTAAAATCCCACCTATTCCATCTAGCCGTCTGGCCTAGAATTATGTGAAATGGTTTTAAATTCAGTTTTTAAATGGTTTTTAACTTTTTAAATTCCCCACTTTTAACTCTTAAAGCCAATCTATTTAATTCTTTTAATTTATTTTAAATTGTTGTATTTGTATTTATATGTTTTTATCTGGCTGTGCACCGCCTCGAGTCCTTAGGGAGAGGGGGCGGTATACAAATTTGAATAAACAAACAAACAAACAAATAAATAAATAAATAAATAAACTTAATTTTTTATCTTGTAGAACCTCTTCAAGCTAGGGCTGACTTCCTGACATAGACTTTTGAGACTTCCTTGACAAGCTTTTGAAAGTAGTTTGACATTGTCTTTTTCTTAGGGCTGAGAAAAAATAAATGACCTAAAGTCACTTAGGCTAGAATTTATGGTCTCATTTTTTTTCTAGAGTGATTCCTTAATCACTACACCAAACTGCCTCTAGCCATGTCTATTTTTTATTTCCTACTTGCCCATTTGATTCATAGCATTATTTTGTTTTACTTTATACTTACATTTTGTACTCTGCATTCCAGTAAGAATGGCTGTTAAACCCAAATTGCTTACTTATTCTTATTGCAGTTATTCTACCGGACTGATATGGCAAGTATCATACCATACCTCCTATGAACTGAGATTATTGGTCATGGTGAAAGGCCTCAGTTCTCCACCACTTGAGGGATGGTAAAGATTGCTGTTAAGTTAATAACCTATTGGCTACAATGATCTAACCAAAGGAATACTGCAATGAAGCAGTCCTATTACAGTAACCTATTACATTCATAATCATGTACTTTTTATTACTGGCTTGTGAACAGTATCAAATGAAGATGACTTGCAAAAAAATGTTGATTTAGCTAGGTTTGGCCTCAGGTATGTTCTGATAGAAGATCTTGGTGCAATGGCTGCCCTTGTTTTTGTATCAGAAAGGTCTATAAATTCTAATTCAAGTCTGTACACATAGACACTAAGTTGTTTCTTTGGAATCTAAGACCAAAGTAATTGCCTAAGCTGACAACACACATTAGAGTATAAATGAGGCAAAACATTATTTAGGAGAAGAAGATCAATATATTTCCTCTATTATGGATGCTAGCTTCATGCCATTATTTTTAAACAATACATATATGCATGCAATATCTTATCCATCCAAACCCAATTACAGAGAACTTCTCTCATAATCTCTAATGAAAAGAGCTACAATTTGCAGAATTTTAGGAAGTCAAAACATCTTCAACATCTCCATCGCTAACACCAATACCACCAATACCATCATCAGATAATCTTTGGTTAGCTCAGTAAATGGATATTGCTTAGTGTTGCTTTCAGTGATGAAAATATCAAGATGTATAGCTTGTTTTTCATCATAGAAAAAACAAAAAGATAGTAGCTGGGATCTTGGGTTTCTTCCTCTTATGTTGTGGGAATGGGACTTTAAATTGAGTTCTATTCATAGGATCTATGATGCTATCACTAATGTTAGGAATATCTGGGTCAAAAAGTCAAAACAGTGATCATTACATTCTTTTCTTTGTCATGGCCATGAGACTCAGGAAGGGAATATGGTCACATGATTGCTATCAGCCATTTAGCACCACCAAGGAGCACATATAGCTTAAGGATTGCTACAGATGCAGACAATTTTTGCTCCCCCATTGTTCTGTCCCCACTACACATTAGTCTGTGCGCAGCTCCATATAAAATAGAATAGAATACTTCATTGGCCAAGTGTGATTGGACACACAAGGAATTTGTCTTGGTGTAATACTCTCAGTATACATAAAGAAGGAACATTCGTTAAGAATCAAGAATCATAATGTACAATCCTTAATGATAGTCATAGGGTACAATCAACATCAAATCATACTAGGAAACAGAGGATACAAGCAACACAGTTACAGTCACAAGTGGGAGGGGATGGGTGATAAGGAGTGATGAGAAGATTAACAGTAATAGTAGTGTACACTTTATAAATAGTTGAACAGTGTTGAGGGAATTATTTGTTTAGCAGAGTGATGGCTTTCGGGAAAAAAATATTCTTGTGTCTAGTTGTTCTGGTGTGCAGTGCTCTATAGCGTCATTTTGAGGGAAGTAGTTGAAACAGGTTATGTCCAGGATGTGAGGGGTCTGTAAATATTTTCACAGCCCTCTTTTTGATTCGTGCAGTATACAGGTCCTTGATTGAAGGCAGGTGGGTGGTAATTGTTTTTTCTGCAGTCCTAATTATCCTCTGAAGTCTGTGTCTGTCCTGTTGGGTTGCAGAACCATAGCAGACAGTTATAGAGGTGCAGATGATAGATAGATATGCAACTAAACCCACCTATCATCCAATACAATAGACTGTGTGCATAGATCTGGATGCTTTATTGAAAGAACAAGATATGGTGAAACTGAGGAAAATAGGAATAGATACAATGAGAACCAAATACAAGATAGGCAGTATTGAGTTACTTCTGAACATAACAATTAATAAATACAAGTAATCTAAATCTTACTCTGTGTGTGGGATATGGGTTTGTCCTTGGATGAACATATGCCACAGATTAAGATGGATTCTTTGTGCTTCTGTCTCCTCCAAATGCTAAAGGAAAATGGAGTCTGGCTTCCCAGCATGCACTTGTTTTGAGAATGCAGACTGATGGATAAAGGGGTTGGCTCAGCTTCAAAACAATATAATTGGTATTTGTCCCTAAGGCCACTAGATGGTGCTAGAGAGCAACAACATTATATATCAAAAGGTATATGCTGGGGCATACAATTGTGCACATATGTTTACTTTTCTTTGTCATGTTCTCATTACACCCTAAATAAATATGTGGCCATTATTTGATATAATATATATATTTAAAAAGTCCATGCAAATCACATTTGAAGCTTCCCATTTAGAATCCATTTACCTTTACTTGTGTAATGTCTTTTGGAAGCAGAGTATACATGAATTGAACCACCCACAGATGCACCTTCTTAGCACTGGGGCGAAATGTCAATCAACTTTGTATTTGGTTGAAAACATGAATTAGGAGAACAAGAGCTTTAGGAACAATGTTCAGGTGGAACATCATATATACCCTTCTTATTTAATGATTCAGAAATAGTGTGGCTGTGGATAGACTGTGTAAGCTTACATCCTTTGGGAGACTACATTCAGAAAGAACATCTGATGACAAGTAACTTCAGATAGTATTTTATAGTCTTTACATCGTGCTGTAATATTTGCTTTGTATACAGAATGGTGATTTCTTTTTCTACATCTATATTTCACCCCAAATACCAGGAGGGATCTTGGAAAATGTGATTTGCTACAGCAAGTATGCAGCTTCTTTGTCTGAGCTCTTGATGTTTTCATTTTCTCTGGTGCCTGAAGTGGCAAATTCCCTTGTGAACACCTCTGAAGATGTTGCAGAAATAATTTTCATATGTATTTTGGTGGTCTATGAAACTACAAATAGCTACTGCCTTTAAGAAGTTCTGCTCAAACTCCCTAACTATCTTGTTCAGTCCTTTGTTTTTGACCCTGAACACAAATTTCTGATAACGTCTTCCTTTACAAACTCACACTTCCTTGTTTTAACCTCTTGAGTATCATCCATTTACTGTATTAATGTAATAGGTCAGAACTGTTAATACTCCAATATAGGGCTGTCAAACTGCCAGCCTGCCGCACACACTAGCCATACCCACGCCCAGATTAGCAAAGGGGGAAAAAGTCCCGATATGTCACGTGATGCCACCATGAAGACGTGAGTTTGACACCCCTGCTCCAATACATGTATAGAACTTTTGAATAAGTCAACGTGCCTCCTTGTGTAAATAGATTTTCAGTTCATTATAACCTTGTGTTATATTTTTCTTCAAATGGATTTAACTAAAGACAAACCTGAAAAGGTTCTAGTTGTCTTTAACCGCTCCTGAGATTGTTCTGTAAAGCTGAAGATTTTATTCCCATCTACTAAGGTTTTTTGTAAAGTTTTTCCTCTTGATAACAGGTGGAGTTAAGATCTAGTTTCACATAATGGTTAAATACACTGAATTAGATATCAGGAAATTGTGAGTTCTGCCTTAGAGGTGAAGCTCCCTGGTGGCTTTGGGCCAATCATTTTCTCTCAGTCCTAGGTAGAAGGCAAAGGTAAACCAATTCCAACTTGTCTTGGCAAAAAGGCTGGTGATTCAAAGGCAAAGAAGAAGTGGATAACTTAAGGTCATCCCCATCTTCAAAAAGGGAGAGCCCAGCCTAGTTGAAAATTACAGACCAATCTCTTTATGTTACGTCACCTGTAAAGTCATGGAATCAATTATTAACCAATCCATTATCCCCCACTTAGAGACAAACAACCTACTCTCTAACAAACAATTTGGTTTCAGAAAAAAAACTATCCTTTAATCTGCAACTCCTATACTGAAAAAACATATGGACTAGACAATTCGATCAGGGCAAAGCAATAGACGTTATTTACATAGACTTCTGTAAAGCCTTTGATTCAGTGGTACACAACAAACTACTCCTAAAACTAAAATATTATGGTATCTCCGGACACCTGCATAACTGGATAGCTGCATTCCTGTTAAACAGGCAACAAATGGTCAAAATAGGAAGTGTCCTATCAAATCCTGTACCTGTCAATAGTGGTGTCCTCCAAGGCAGCGTTCTAGGACAACTCTCTTTATACTCTATATAAATGACCTCTGTGATCATATTAAGAGAAACTGTGTTCTTTTTGCTGATGATGTAAAACTATTCAACACCATTGACAATACTGCTACCCTTCAAAAAAACCTCGACTATGTGTCAGAATGGTCAAACAAGTGGCAACTTCAAATCTCAACAAACAAATGCTCTATCTTACATATTGGCAAAATAAATCAGAAAATAAAATACAAGCTGAACAGTCAAGACCTTGTTGATGACCCCCACTATGTCAAGGACCTTGGAGTACTCATCTCTAATGATCTAAGTGCTAGAGTTCACTGTAACTACATAGCCAAAAAGGCATTAAGAGTTGTTAACCTAATGCTGCATAGCTTTTTCTCCAGTAATATTGCACTATTAACTAGAGCATACAAAATATTTGCTAGACTTGAATACAGCTCATCAGTCTGGAACCTGCACTATATATTGGATATTAATACAGTCAAGAAAGTCCAGAAATATTTCATGAGAAGAGTTCTCCAGTCCTCTACTCGTAGCAGAATACCTTATACCATCAGACTTGAAATTTTAGACCTAGACAACCTAGAACTACGCCACCTTTGGTCCGACCTAAGTGTAGTATATAAAATTATCCATTGCAATGTCCTACCTGTCAATGAATACTTCAGCTTCAAACACAACAATACAAGAGCACACAATAGATACAAACTCAAGGTAAACCACACCAAACTTGATTGAAATATGACTTCAGCAACAGAGTGATTAATGTCTGGAATACTCTAACTTACTCTATGGTTTCCTTCCCAAACCCCAAAAACTTTAACCTTAGACTATTTACTATTGACCTCACCCTTTTCCTAAGAAGTCTGTAGGAGGCGTGCATAAGCCTACCATCCCTGTCCTAATGTTTCTTTTTATTCGTATCCATTTCATGTATTCATAACTATGTTTATACTTATACCTGTTATCTAATACTTGCTTGAGGTATACTTTTCCATTGTGAATAATTATGCAGCTGCTCCACCTTGCTTTCATTTTTCACTACTTGCAAGGTCAGTTTGCATATAATGATAAACAAATAGAGGAATTCCTGATGCCCACCTGCTCCTTTAAAGTTCTTTTTGCTAATGGAAATGGTTTAACAAACCAATGAATCTCTATTTGTGCTTATTTAGCAGCATATATCCACTTGGATTCTTAGCCAGAATACAAAGCCAAACTAGACTCTTGGCTTATGATCCTGATGTCATCTAAGATGCACCCTATCTTTCAGTCAACTGATTAGCTTTCTCTTTTTTGGAGCAGGACTTGCTCAAAGACTTCAGCAGAAAACATGAATTATGAGGCAATAATATTTCGGAAGAAAAATAGAATGGCTAAAATTTAGAATGCCACTTGGAAAAGACCTAAATAAGCATTTAAAAAGGCTAAATCAATGCATTAAAAATGGGAAACCTATCTAGCAAAATTTAGGTTTCAGTGGTACAATCTGGAGAATTTCAGAATGGTGCAAAATGAATGTTGAGATCACATGCTATGGGTTGCTTATTCTTTCACTAATCAATAGGGGTCAAGTGAAAACAGAAAGGCTCTGATGCAGTCCAAATTAAAACAGGGTCTTTTCTGAAGTTAATCTGGTCATAAGTACACCTTTCTGCTATGTATTAAGAGGACATCTTTCTCCTATAGAGACAACCATTTAATACAGGGATATCCAACCTTAGCAATTTTAAGACTTGTGGACTTCAACTCCCAGTATTCCTCAGCCACCTTGCCTGGCTGAGGAATTCTGGGAGTTGAAGTCTACAAGTCTTAAAGTTGTCAAGGTTGGACACCCCTGATTTAATATGATAGTGTATTACCAAAAAAATTACAACTGAACTTTGTGACTTATGAAAATACCTTCAACTTTTATCATCGTAGCTCTTCATAATCTCATCATAATGCTTCTTTTACTGTTTCCTCCTTAAAATAGTAAGAGAATTAAAGAATTAATAATACATTTATTAGGGCTGTAAAGGAGTTCAGATGTGAAGAGAAAAGGAGCTTTGAAATGCATGGGGCTGCTCAGGCAGATTTGTTAGCAACTGTATAAAACTAATATACCTTTTGCTAGAATCATCTTGCTGTCTTTTGCATTGTCTGAAGTGTTTTTTCTCATTCAAATATGAAGTATCACACAGCCTTGATACACATCTTAAAGTAATAATATCTCCACCTTTTACCTCAAACATAGTCACCAGAACTACAACACTATTATGGGGATTATGTTGCTAACATAATTATTTTACAAAACAGAATATCGCAAATTGGAGTAATATGGCAGTTTTCTAGTTTGGGTACTCTGTTTTCTTCTAATAGAGTAGTTAGTGATTTATATGTAAGCAAATTAACTGTTGATCAAATTGAAACACATAGAACAACAGAGATGGATTGATTTACTATAAATGGGCCATTTAGAAAGAATGTCATGTACAATGGGCATCACTGCCTGAAATCACTGAAAGAATCAAAACACAATTTCTGCATTAAAAAAAACCTGAAAAATTCAGGACTGGGTCCACAAACATTTTCTAGGTTTATCTACTTGTTGAACTTCGCAGCGAACAATGTGGGATGAATATAAATGGCTGCCTTTGCAGCCAAGTATCCTCAGATTGTTTTTCAGCTCATTTATTATTTTCACTCATTTTAGTGAAAAATCAAGCAAAGGTGAATCCATCTCTTCATCTGTCTGAGACAAGGACTTGTCTAAAATAAAAGTTTTAAGATGCACTTTCTGATGCACAGACATCATTTTACTTACCCCTTTTAAATTGGCCATGATGACTGCTTTTATCCCTTCGGCATTTGTACATCAGCAGATGTAGCACAAAAGTGGCCGCAGCCTTTCTACAGCTAAATCTATGCTCAGTGTGAATGTAATAGAAATCATTTTATTGTAACATGGGCCTCAGTTATTGTGAATCTGTAAAGAGGGGGAAAAAGGCTTATTCTTAAGAAAAGTACTTTATTGTGCAAGTTCTTCCATTGTACAATGGATTTTAGTTTTATCTAGCATCTTTTGTATTCGTAGTGGTGTGGCTCAAGTAATTTTTCAGCACGCAGAGTTAAGTAATAACCGTATGTAGACAAATAGGAGAACCATTAGGGACTCAACTGGAACTCATAGGCAGTTTGAAATAATAGAGTATCCAGGAGAATGGAAGAGCTTCAGTTGGTAGGATTTACCATTCTTCTTCAAATACAATGAATCATGCGGTATAATGTAGGAGGACAGGGAATGGAAGAGACACAGTCTTCGTACAGAGTTAGAATAGAGTTTGAAATAAGCCCATAAAAATTGGTGTGCACATATTTTTACTGGCCTGCCGGGAGGAGTTGGCAGAGGAAGGAAGAAGAGCAAGATTTTTTATGATGGCCTGTGAAAAAAAGTTCTTTAACATCCCCCTTGATTTTGGTGTGGGCACAGAGAAAAAAAGGTCGGACTAGAATTATCTTTCACCAGAGTATCCACTCACTTGTAAGGCATTGCATGTGAATGCATTGGAATTCTATTCACCAATGGTTCAGCATGGTAGAAAACTCACAGAATGTATGTAAGATTTCTAAATAAAATGTGAAAGGAAATCCACACTATACAGCTTTCTCAAGTTTATATTCCAGCTGCAATGATATCATCATATGTTTATATGTTCCAATGAAAGTTGCTATAGGCCAGAGGTGTCAAACTTGCGTTGTAATGGCAATGTCACGTGATGTATTGCGACTTTTCCCTCCTTCGCTAAACTGGATGTGGCCAGTGCAAAGCATCTGACCCACAGCCTGCAAATTTGACACCTCTGATATCAACTCATAATAGAACTTAAGTATAATGCTTGCAAAAGACATTTTCCTGAGGCTTGTGTATTATCTTAGAATAGACATTTGTTCAAAAATGATGACATATGGTGAGATGGTTACCCATTTACACATCATCAAGGACAGAGGGAGAGAAAGAGATCATCAGCTGGAATTTCACTAGGGCATATTTCACAATGCCTTGCAATTAAATCTTTGGTTTGAGCACTAAATATACCCTCAACTGCATTTCTTGTTGTAGAACACTTCAATTTAACTCCATTTATGTACCTTGCCATTGAAGTAGATAACTTCTTTTGTCTCCTAACTGTATTTTGCTCTCCTTTCTCAAATACTCCATATCAAGTTCATGGGATTGCCACACACCTCATGTTCAGTAACTTATCCTGATAGATCATGATATTGCCTAAGACAGTAGGTTCTAATTTCTGCCCCAATATTACAGATACATTTTGGTGTATGTGTTACAATTGAAGTAATTTGTTTTTCATTTCCTGCCTGTTATGTAAGTTACTTCTGATTCACGTATTTGTCTCTTTTATAACTTTTCCTTTCCTTTCCTTTCCTTTCCTTTCCTTTCCTTTCCTTTCCTTTCCTTTCCTTTCCTTTCCTTTCCTTTCCTTTCCTTTCCTTTCCTTTCCTTTCCTTTCCCCTTCTTCCCTCCCCTCCCTTCCCTTCCTCTCTTCCCTCCCCTCCCCTGTCACCCTGGAAACACAATATGTATAAACTCCTTGCCAAAAAGAACCAGGTATTTCTGTGACTTGTTCACATGACTTGTTCTAGTACCTCTAATAACTGCTGACCTATGTCCATTACCAAAGCATGGACTAGGACCAGGAATCAGTTAGAATTAAATAAAAAAACAAAACAGAGAATGATATCTCACAACAAAATGCATTGCCGGCTCATCCAAGAACACCACACACAAAGTTCCAGTCACTTGAAGCTTCAGAGTGTTCAAAAATGTCTGAAGTCTTTCTTTAAAAACCAGATTAGCATGTATCTCAAAAGTTAGACTGCAATCCTATTTAAGTGCTCTATTTTTCCATTATAGGCCTGTCAGCAGGAATGTGTTGCCCTATAGCAGATGACAAGTGAAAATGCTGGTAACATTGTTTTTCATAGACGGGTAGAGAAAAAAAATTCCAAAGAAGTAATTTCTTAGCTAAAATGTCACCTGTTAGATGTATGGGATTCACTATATTTGTTGCCCTGGTAACAAATGGTGTAAAATGATTCCTTTGCACAGCTCCATCAGAATGATTGCATCCTGGTTTCCCCATCATTTTACAAGAGGCTGTTTTCATTCTCCCTTCCTGACCACATTAAGTGTAAAGAGATTGAATTACGCTGCTGTACCTTCTCTATTCTATGTGGATTCAAGAGTTGATATTGATGTACTGAGGACTATGTTCTTCTTCAAGAAAAAAAAGCTACAAATTATAATGAATTTGACTTTTATGTATCGACCATTCAAGTAGCAAAGCAGTGTTTCTTCACCCAGGGGAGAGACATGGCATAATCAGCATTTTTCTCTTGAACGAATCCAATTGATAAAGCAATATACTTGGTGTCACTTGGCTTGATCCCCAGGTTTAACAATAGTCATGCTAAAAGTAGACACATTACTCCATAAATTTCTCCCATAAAAAAATGCTAGCCACTACTTTCTGCAGCTGTGCTCCTCCATTTTTTATTGGGCAAGAGAGAAAAAATAAAACAGTTACAAGAATTCACTTTCTGGAGGATAGGCAAAAATATACCCACCGCATTAATCCATCGCTATTTAAAATTATAGATAATATTAATGCTGGCTGATGTTGAATCATGTTATTTGTGATATCTTAATCTTTTCAGACAGCTGAAAAGAACAGTCAAAACAGAAATATGCATTTTCACTTCGTGTTCTCTTTGCACTCTTCATTTAAAAAGATTAAATACAGTTCAACACTTTATATGCATACAAATATTGCATATAGTATGGGCATGGAACTTTGTAAAAACAATTATGCTTTAAGAAATTACTAACTATTGCTAGTTGCTTTTTGTGCATTTGAAATTCTTTAAGTTCATTATTGATAGCTGAAAACAAAAAAATTATCTGGAAGCTCTAGTAATGAAATACAAGGAACTAAACTGACAAAATGGAACTAAGATTAAATATAAAGGTACAACAATTAGGCCTTGAACTGAAGTGGTGGATTGTTTCTGCCTTTTAGGATTAACTATCAACAGTAAAGTGATCAACTGTCAAAAAATAGGCTGCAGACTAGCACTTGGTATAATAACCATAAATGCTTTGAAAAGATAGTCAGAAGCAGGAAAGTATGTACTGTATACCTACAAACAATTGTGTGCAGACAGTGGTTTTCTCTGTGACACCATGAAAGTTAGACTTTGAAAAAGTAGGACAGAAAGAGAATTGACATTTTTTGAATTTAGGTGTTGGAGAGGACTACTGAAAATGTCATGGAACAAATACGTGGAACATCAAACAAATCAACCTAGGGTTCTTCCACAAAGCACAAATGGTTAGAATCGCATTACCATCATTTGTACACATCATATCAAGACTGAGGTACCTGAAAAAAAAAATCTATAATGCTGTGAAAGGCAGAAGGAAACAGTAGAGGATAATGATCAGCAACAAAGTGAAAATAGAAAGACCTGAAGGACCAGGCTGGGAATCAATTCTTCTGGATAAAATCTATCTATACAGACAGTAAGTGTCAACATTAACTTAATAGCACATAATCAATCAGTCAGTCAAATTTCACTTTTGAGCTTTGTGTATTTATGTAGAGGAAAAAAAATCCTCAGATAAACAAATTGAGGGGGAAATATTAAATAACTTAAATTTTTGATGAAAATAAAATGTCCAATCTGAATTAGTACACACCCAAGAATGATGAAAATATTATGGCCTTTCTTTCAGAAAAAACTCTAGAAACAAGGCTTATAGCTAAGTTTCTGACTGGTATAATAAATGGTATCTAACATTTCATAGTACCTGTAAGTGGACACTTGCACAAGATCACAATTTCCATTCTTCCAAGAGTTTGAAAAACATCAGTGCTCCATGATTATGTTTATACCATCTGTCAGTCCTGCCTCAACTTGAACCTTTAAGCAAGAATGATCCTTGAGAAAGGTATAGTTTACTAAAGGTCAAGTAAAATACACTAAAGCAAAATCAGAACTGAAAGTCATGCACCAAATCCCCAAGTGAAAACTTTTTCCCAGGTACTTCCCCTTTCTGGATCTCCATTGTCCAATCAATTTCCAAGATATTTTTGAAACGATCACTCTGATGGTAGGCTGGCTTGCAGCTGCATTCTTCTCATAGCAGATCAACCTTGAAACTCTGTTTCGGAGTTTGCTTTCTTAACTTTCACTTTCTTCCCAAACACTCCTTCTCACCCTCTCCCACAGTTCATGGCAGAGTAGCACTGAATGATGGTTGAGTGCAGGCATGAGATGGCAGTTGTGGCACCATTTTAAAATGATGAAAACAAAGGGCAAATTATGTTTACTCAATTGCTGCCCTGTGTACAACTGTGTAGAACTGCCGCAGATCCTGAAATAACAAAAATCACCTTGCTCCACACCATGCAAAAGGTAAATAAAATAAATTGCTTGCATCCATCCTTTCTGTCATTTTATGGTAAGGATAAATGAAAAATCTGACTTTGGTGGCTGAAGCCCAGAACAGGGAAATGGGGGATAGGCAAGAATTTTCTAGAAATGGGAAAATGGATGAGTGAACTAAAAGCATGAGAACATCAGCAGTATGTACAAGATGATGAACCAGTTGTCACAAGCAAGATCCAGTTTACAATATATATCCCAACAATGCTGCACTAATTGGGAATCACTAGAACAGAATCTCCAAACCTGGTTCTGTGGGCGTGGCTTGGTGGGTATGGCAGGGGAAGGTTACTGTAAAATCTCCAGTCAGAGGAGATTTGCCAGTTCTCTGAACTACTCAAAATTTCCGCTACCGGTTCTCCAGAACTGGTCAGAGCCTGCTGAATACCACCTCTGACTAGAACCATCAAGTTGGCACAAATGTGTATCTAATAAGTTTCCTGTTTTTTAATTTGAACCCAGATATCTACTCTCAGTCTGAGTTACTTAGAATTTAAAAGAATAATAAATGCACGATTTTCAGAGTTAAGAAGGTGAAAAATGAGTGTAAAGAGATTTATTGACAATCTGCCAAGTTTATTTGTAAACAAATATTATATGATTACACTGAATAGCAATTGGGATTTAAGTCTCCACTTATTCAGCTCATGCCAATAGTGATATTGGGGGTGGGGGGGGGATCCTGATCCAAGTGACTGTGTGGGTGTGTTTGTGTGTACCATTTTATTCCATGGCCACAATCCAAATTATTTCAACAGTTTCAAATTAAAGTGTAATTTACACTCAAATTTAAATTTGTCCCCAACCTATATGTTTACTATATTACTAACTAAGTCCTCTTAATTAGAAAATCCTATAAAAAGAGAAGCAAAGCATGATTGGCAGCTTCACAAATCAAAATCCTGGGACTCTTTGAGATATCATTATAGCTAAATCAAATTGAAATGACTTTGAATTCATTGTGTAGGTGAAACTTTTATCATATGACTGTGGCTGCCAGAGATATTACTGTTTATATCAACATGGCCATTTTCTAGTCTATAACATTATGGGTTTTGTAAATAAAACAAATCCACTGGAGATTCCACATCCATTTATTATTTCTGATTATCTGTCTTATACAGAGTTCTTATTATGCTCTTTCCTTAATATCTATAATTCAGTGTAAATATCACTGATACATTTATAAGTTTCTTGTTATGTCTTTTTAATGAAAATTTCTCCAATGTATTCTAAGTCTGTCTATCATCTGTCTGTCTGTCTGTCTGTCTGTCTGTCTGTCTGTCTGTCTGTCTGTCTGTCTATCTATCTATCTATCTATCTATCTATCTATCTATCTATCTATCTATCTATCTATCTATCTATCTATCTATCTATCTATCTATCTATCTATCTATCTATCATCTCCAGCATACACTTTTTAACAGCCTGCAACAACTGCTAAAGTTCAGGGGTTTTTGTATTGTTATTTCATTATGTTTTGCACATATTTTTTCCAGTATGGCCATTTGAGACCCAGATGAGTGTTGTATGGACACGAGAAGATTCCATTTGTTACTCCATTTGATCTGTGCGGTGGCCTAAAGGTGGAGCTCACTTCTCACAATCAGGAGGCTGTGAGTTTGATCCTAGGTAGAGGCTAATAGACTCTCCTGCTCGAGCAGGGGGTTAGACTAGATGACCTCCAAGGTCCCTTCCAACTCTGTTATTCTCTGTTATTACTTGTTGTGTCACACTAGTTAGCTCTTTGCAATGGCAAAGTTGCAATCTTCTACATCAAAAGTGCTCTGTGTGGTTTTGAAAAAAATGCAACATATTGTCTACTTTCTTCCCAAGGAAGGATTGAAATGGTTGCATTTAGAAGCTTTTGGGAGAAATTTACATTTTTCCATGGTCCCCTTTTCTAGTATCTAGTTGGCATGAGATAGCATTACCAGACTGTCTGCTAATAATAATCCTTGACCTTTGGATAAATTGAGGCTTCCACTTTGCTATACTGTTAGTCTTTTAGTCCTCATGAGCATAAATGGTATTCATTTTCAAAAGGCATATCCAATTGTTAGGCTAATCCAATGGTGCCCAGCACAAAATTCTAGCATAACAAAACCACTCAGTGCAAAATGAACTCTAACCTCTTTTCAGGAGTATATGTATTCTCAAATATGTGTATCATAGATACACTTTTGACAGAAATGAGCTTTATTATCTTCTGTTCTCTTCAATTTTTCCCAATAAGGTAATTTATTTTATGTTACATTAGTATTTCTCTCTAACTCTAATAGTTATTCTAATCTCCTTTAACAGTGCTAGTAATCTTATGCATTATTGAACATCATTCACACAAGAAAACCCATCGGGACTTTGCTGACTAAAATAATCCTTTAAATTTTATGTAACTAGATAGAATTGTATACTACTCGGAGATTATATATTTGTTAGTTAGCATTCATGGGCTGACAACACTAAATAAATCGTTCTGATACAATCTGGTGCAAATGGCAGCTTAAGGTGATAAGATTGCACAGTTGTAGCCAGTTACAACCCTTCCTGGATCAGTAGCTCCTTCACAAAATGATTCATTCCTTAGTCATCTTGCATTTGGACTATTATAATATGTTGTGCATGGGTGCAGAGTGAAGATCACTCTGAAGTCTACACTACATTAGTATAGAAACTAGAATGTAGCCATGAAAATAGTGCAGTTTATTTGCCCATGCGACTACACTGGTCCTCAAACTATACTGTTTACCAGTCAACCTCTGGGTGCAATTCAAGGTGCTGATTATCATCTATAAATACCAACATGGATTGCGTAGATCATAATGACTTTCAGAAGGAGTATAGAGACCCTCTGAGTCTCAAGGGGATGCTGCTCTATAGAGCAGGTGCCACTGTATATCTAACTATAATATCTATGTAATTTTAAACAGATTATCCAAGGGCATGTATATCCCTCATATTAAAAAAAAAATTCCTCCTCCTTTTCATCTTATCTCTTTTGCTTTCAGACACTTCTGTAGTTCCTTTTGTCTTGACCTCATAATCATGTTCCCATGATTATGGAGAGTAGGGGTAGAATAAGTCTGATATTTGTGGTTCCACATCAGGATGCAACTACGCAATATGAGTTTGTGAATCATTGCAGGTACATTTCCTCTTGGTATCACTGTTGTTTATTTCGAACACCATTGGCTTTATCCTCTTTTAAACAAATAGCACCTAACTCTTGAAAAATAGGGAATGAGTTAGCAGGCACACCCTACATGCTGATTGAATTCCAGATTAGGGGACAAATCTCTGCCCCATTCAAAGATAGCTAATATATGAGAGAGTAAAATAAATCACATTTTTCCAGAGTTACAGTACATCATATGGTCAGTCAGAATGAGATGACATCACTTTGCAAATCTATTAGTTAAATAACCACCACCACCCCACAGTATGTTTTTGACATGAAGTTGATTATGACTTGGTGCTTGTAGATGTGGAGGAGCCCAAAAATGCCACTTAAGAATGTAAGAATGCTGTCATGAATCATGGCTAAGACTGATTTCCAATTTTAATAGTAACCCATTTTCCTGAAATCTAGGTCAGGGGTGGGATTCTACCAGTTTGTACCTATTCGCTAGAACCGGTTGTTAACATTCTAAGCAATTCAGAGAACCGGTTGTTAGAAGAAATTACTGGCCTAATCCTGTAAGGAAGGCAGGAAGGAAACATTCTGGTGTTGCTTACAGAAACTGCCTCTCCGTTAATCCTTATTACATACTTGGCAGGACTAGACTTCCTGTCTCTGGAACATCTCTGGAGTTTTTTCCCTCTCCTTTGCTGGTATTTTGCTTGTGTGGAGTGACCATTCAAAATTACAATGGCACTTAAAGAAGTGACTTATGACCATTTTTCACACTTATGACTGTTGCAGCATCCCCAGTCATGAGATACATGCCTCAATGTGAGTGATATTGAATTGGCTACACCCAGCCAATAACATGACCACCAAACCATGTCCACCCAGTCACATGACCACCAAGCCATACCCACCACGTAAGCCTCGCCCACAGAATCAGTTGCTAAAAATTTGAATCCCACCCCTGATCTAGGTCCTTTATTTTATGCAACAATATAGCACTACCTATAACAGAAGTGGGCATCGCAATCTGTGAGTCATATGTCCATTAGAAAAAAAGATTATACTGCTATGTTTTGCTTTTCAGAAATATGATGCTTCTTGGTGTGTTGATTCTGTGGGGAAGAGATTTTTTTTAAAAAATGAATGAAGATATATTAAGCCTTTGGTAATGGTAACATAGATACTGTACTTACTGTTCTGCTCACCTTTCATCCTTTTTTTTATGAATGGCCTCCAACCTTAAAAGATTTGGTTAGTTTTGCTGCAAAGGGTTGACTTTGATGATAGTTTGTAAATTGAAGATCAACCAAATTATAGTTCTAAATCTATTTACTGGAACTGGCATTGTGATGTCATTACCTCCATGCATGGGATAGAGTGTGGGACATGATTATGCAAAAGCTATAAGTAATGTACTGATATAGTATGGAAGATGATCATTGTATTTTTTATTTCCTTGTAGTTAGTAGTGGATGCCTATGATCTCATCATGTCTTCGACTTGATCTCATATATGTCTTTTCTTAAGATATCAGTAGTCCAGCCAATCCAGCTTTCTAATATAGTAGCTAATAGGATGCATTTAGGTAATTCACAAATATGGACAGGATGGCCTTCAGGACATGCTACTTAGGTTTCCAGTGTTAGTAAGCAGCCATTAAAATGAGTGGGCACCTAAACCCTGATCCTACATGAGTGGAGCCAGTCCATTCATGTAAAACCATCTATTCTAAATTGATTGCCATCACCAATGGCAGCAAATTCCACAGATGAACTACCTTCAATAGAACTATTTCTCTGGGTACCTCTACCATTTGCCAGAAATGGATGGTTGCAGGAGAAATGGGACGTGAGATTCTCACCATGGCAGGTGTCAGTGTTCCAAGTAACAAACACCAAACCAATAAAGAAACAGGCATTTTCTCAAAATTCAATTTTATTAGAGTTGTCATATTGGCACATCTGGGAAAACCCGAATTTGAGAGTTCCGGGTTTTCCCTTCCCAAAAGAAAATCAAAATCCCTCCCCTGCATCCACCAGTCCATTACATGGTCCAATCAAACTGGAGACCTTTCCTCCAGACACTCCTCTCCAGGTGGAGGGTAACATGGCCTTGACTTTCTGTGAAATAATGTTGTTGAGTCTTAATCTTCTACCCCTCTATGAAATTCCCCTCCCAAATTCCCAGGCACTAAATGTGCCAGCCTCAAAGCTTCGAATTAAAATATGGCTTCCAAGGCTGACAGCAGGCTTCCTTGGCACTTTCTTTAATGTTCTTCCAGCAGCTGGCAAAGATCTTTTAAACCTTTTCCTAAGGTTTTCATTCCACTGGAATATGCTTTTTACATTTTGCTTTCGTTCTACTGGCTTCCCGGAGAAGGTTTTTAATGTTGGGAAAGTGGGAGAAAAGAAGAGGATGACCAGCTGGAAGCTGGATGAATGCAATTACAGTGCCAATGAGTGCATTGTTGGAAGACTCAGAAGACCAGGTTATAGAAAGATCATCATGGAGAAAAACTTTCCATTGGTCACTAAGAACTGACATTGACTTGATGGCACATAACCAGTTAATTCTAATGATGTTTTGTATCATTTTGATAACACATTTTAAGCTTTTGTTTTAATGGTTTAATGTTACATTTCTTTGGAAACTCCTTGAAAATCTAAAGGAGGGTAGGAAATAAACCATACACGAACAGGCATTTTTCTTCTTGTAAAATTTCATTTAAGAAACCCAAGTTGATTTCAGGCATTGCTTTGTTTGCTTTTTATGATGGCATGAGCAAAACTAAAACCTACAACTTGAATAACACCAAAGGTCTATTAGTCCTTCCTAATTATTGTAGTGCAGGGCAATGGTACATATATCTACCAAGATATACTGTATACTACTGACTACAACTTGATTAACTTCCTGATTCATACAATAGGAGTGGAGCCTTACAGTATGCTGGCTGGGAAATGACCATGTGAAAATGACAGACACACTGCCCAGGCTCATTTAAGGAAGTTTCATTGCAATCAACTGGACTATTCTCTGATTCAACTTTGATAGACTTTGTGATAAGGCAGGAATTCTGATTTTTTTTGAGAGCGCAACTCCAGTTAAAACCCATGAGAGAGAGACACACACATCTAAAACCTAGGTAAAATGCCACTTTCAAGGCTGTTAAGGTGTATTATCACAGCAGCATTTTCTCTTTACTGTAATCATGATTATTTTTGAATATTGTGCCTGGTATGCACTTACGTTTCTATTTAGGGTGTAATACCCCAGCATTTGGCAGTAGGACAAGTAGAAAGATCAAATGGAATATTGAAACTAAAATAGGTAAAATTTAATTTTAATTCCTGAATATCTCTTTAGTTCCTTATCCTGGAGTTTTGTTTTTCAATAGATAATAATTCTAGAGGAGCTGAGATATCTTTTATGAACCTACTAGTTTTAGAACTGTAGGATTCTCCTAGTTTCTGTCTATAATAAATGTATCCTGAATCTATTTGGGAGGAGAGGATTAAAACCCAAAGGACATACCCCAGTCACACACATTCACTATTATTGTTATTGTGTATACATTTATTTTCAACCATGGGTTTTAGCAAAATTGATATTTACTATCAATTATCTGCCATTTCCATGTGGACTTACTTTCTTGCCATTTATGAACATTGGTTAGCTGTTCAGAAAAGGATGGACAAATGACTTTTGCACAACATGATGGCCTGAGCACTATTCTGCCTTTTCCAAAGTTGACGTTGCTGAAATAGGAGTTATTACAAGGGTCAGTTCTTAGGAACATTTCTCTAGATTAAAGCAAAGTCCAAGATTGCCCATGATTAACTCCATACAGATCTCTCTGCAAAGAGATTGCTAACAATATTCATTGGGAATATTCAGAGAATATTCATCTTCCTAAGCAATACTCAGTGCCTTTCAAACAGGCACCAAGTTCATCTACTTCCTCTCCTAATTACTTAGCAAGTACTGATTTCTTTGGAGCTAAGAAATTTCTGAAGGAGAAACTGTACTACACTGGGAGATTTTTCTTCCATCTTGGATGAAAGAAACACTGAGTAAATTTAAGGATTAACAAGAGAAACTTTAATTTTTGGAAAACAGCAAAACAGGGTCTAGAATCTTGGTTTTGGAAAGATAAGGGGCTAAATGGACTTGAAACAATCATTCCTTTGGGATGCTTAAAATTTATAAAACAGTATATTAGGCTTTTGAAACTAATTGTAAGAAATTCTCCCATAGGGAAATTTTATTGATTGGAAAATAAACAGATGATATGAGGCAACTTAAAGGCTGACTACAGGGAACCAGAAAAAGCAAATGATGCTCTTAAAGGACAGACCTGTCAAAAGTGGTGTCCCCCAAGGCAGTGTTCTAGGACCAACTCTTTCATACTCTACATAAATGACCTCTGTGATCATATCAAGAGCAACTGCGTTCTCTTCGCTGATGATGTAAAGCTATTCAATACTGCAGAATAGCACCACAGCTATTCAACACTGCCATCCTTCAAAAAGACCTCGACTATGTATCAGAATGGTCAAACAAATGGCAACTTCAAATCTCAACAAATAAATTCTTACATATTGGCAAAAAAAATCAGAAAATAAAATACAGGCTGAATAGTCAAGACCTTGTTGATGATCCAAACTCTGTCAAGGACCTTGGAGTACTCATCTCAAATGGGTCATACAGACAAATCTCCACGACACTGGAACAAACAAATGATTGAATGATCAAGTTGTTTCCTGCAAAATCCCCCTCCCCTTTTGCTTCTCTTTTAATCCTGATGGGAGGGACCATTCATCTTCCACCTGTGGCCTTACTCCCATGTTGACACTGAGTTCTTAATTGTGCCTTTCTTTTGGCAGCTCTGCCCATACGCAGGCTGGGAACCGGTTCCAGAAGCTTCCTCATCTCACTGCTGTCCGAGCCCGAAGGAGCTGATGACTGGCAGCCTGCCCTGGCCCCATCTCTGCCTTTGATGCAGAGCCCTCAGCCTCCAGGATTGGCCCGGGTTCCTCCCCAACCTCCTCACTACTGTCTGACTCTGCTGCCAGCTACCCATCCAGCAGTGGACCATGACAATATCAAATCCCTGGCATGTCCAGTTTAAAACAATATATAACAGAAGATGTAGTTCTGTTCATCTAGCAAACTACTGTAAATTGGAGTAAACAACAGGGCTATTTCAATAAATAATTTTACATTTACGAACAACTTTTTATGCTTCTACAACTCACTCACCTGTAGAGGAAGGCATTTTTGAAACTATCTTTATAAATTCAGTCATGTTTGTGCTTTTTATACTCTGATCCTTCCGTGGTCCAAAGCACTAATGCTACCATGTGCATCTTCCTATGTACCTGGAAGCAGGTGGGAAAGCAGATAAGCCAAGCTTTTGTGGTAGCCTTGCTCCACCCTGGGCAAGGGTTTCATTTGAAACTATTTTATTCACATCAAAGTATTCTATTGATTTGCTGGATTTTTTTGAAAAACTGGGAACAAAATTAAAAGGCCTTACAAAAATCCAAGCATGCTGTCTTCAAAAGCAGATTTAAAAATTTGAAAGATGCCCCATGCTGGGTCTGTGTGAGAAAAGAGGGAGAATGGCATGATTGTTGCAATGATATCCATGCATATCAATCAAAATGAAAGTGCAGAAAAATCAAGTAAAATAGGGACAAAATAGTTTATCTTCAGATTTCTGGGATGGTAATGATTGATTGAAATTTCCAACTAGCAACCTTGTGGGGACAGGAGAATGGAGACATGCTTTTGCAGAACAGCTGTTAGCCCATCAGCATGGCAGAAGTTCAAGGATGATGAAGACTACCATCCTACCCATTTGGAGGCTACAGTTCTCCTGGTGGAGTCACAGTGGTGCAGCAGCTTAAAGGCATTGGATCAGCACTCCGGTGGTTTGAGCCCATGGCTTTGTGAGCTCCCATCATTTGTCTCTAGCTCCTGCCTACTAGCAGTTTGAATCCATGTAAAAATGCAAGTGGATAAATATGTACAACTCCAGTTGGGAAAGTTAGCAGTTTTCTGGGTAGAATCAGGACTTGGTGCTGGACCTGCCTGGATGTGAGCAGGGGTGGGATTCTACCAGTTCGCACCTATTCTCTAGAACCAGTTGTTAACATTCTAAGCAGTTTGGAGAACTGGTTGTTAGAAGAAATTACTGGCCTAATCCTGTAAGGAAGGCAGGAAGGAAACATTCTGGTATTGCTTACAGAAACTGCCCCTTCCTTAACTCTTATTACATTCTTGGCAGGACTAGACTTCCTGTCTCTGGAACTTCTCTGGAGTTTTTTCCCCCTCTTTTGCTGGTATTTTGCTTGTGTGGAGTGACCATTCAAAGTTACAATGGCACTGAAAAAAGTGACTTATGACCATTTTTCACACTTATAACTGTTGCAGCATCCTCACAGTTATGAGAGGCCAGGCGAGGAGATGTGTGCCTTGATGTGAATGATATTGAGTTGGCCACACCCAGCCAATAACATGACCACCAAGCCATGTCCACCCAGTCACATAACCACCAAGCCACACCCACTACCTAAGTCACACCCACAGAACCGGTTGTTAAAAATTTCGAATCCCACCCCTGGATATGAGGAGTGGTTGGTGGAAGACAGTTCAGAAGAACCAACATTCTTTGAATGCTGGTAGCCAATTGGTGCAAAGTTACTTTGTCCCCTGTGGTACACCAGGGATAGTGTGCATGCATGAACAAAGGAATAGTTTCAGGCTAGCAGAATTATTCTGTGGTTAAAAAGCATGGTAGACTTCCCTGGCTATGTATATCATCTTCTTAAAAGAAAAATTATCCTGGTGTGATTAGAATGCACATCCAAAAAATAGAATTCATTAATTCCAGTTTGTCCACCAAGGAAGAATATATGTCTTTTATTGCTTTACTTATGTTTCAAACCTCAAGATTCAGAACCATGCCCACCATATTTCCTCAAATGGGATAAACCCAGCTGTCAAGTTGATGAGTCAGAAGATTTCACTTAATCTCTTCCCTGATCACTTGTAGTAATCTCTAAACTCTTCCCTGAGAATTTCAGCAGTATAAAATATATGCATCACATTTGTTATTTTTTTTTACTGAACAGAATGCTATTTCTTCTTCAGTAAAGGGCTGAATGAATTTCAACCCAGATTAGCAAATTTGCAATCTGTTTTGAGCAATCGTAAGGGAAATTTTAGTTCTGGCCTATTACTTTATAGTTTAGAGACGCTACAACACTATTGCACAAAGATTATTTAATACAGAACACCAACTTTTAAAGAAGCCAACTTTCTTTCTCAGGTGATTGACTTTCATCTCATGGGCAAAATCTTGAAATTTGATATATGCAGTACATTGTCACTCAAATAAGTACAACTCCATCGCAGACCAGAGTTTTACGTTTTGCAGCTAAAGAATATTTGTAATGGTAACTTATGATAAAAAGCAGAAATTGGATTTCATAAGATGAGGCCTGGCATGAGTAGTCATAGTGCTTTTGCTGATGGATACTGCTTTGCATTACATTATTTTTTATGACACGACAATGCATCTACAAACTCACCACAAAATCTGTAATTGCACTAAATGGAGTTTCAAGGGTGATACACTAATATTATAAGTTGGAAGCCAGGAAAATTATCTAGCATTAGAACAAGTTGCCCTAGTTAGTGAATACTGTAAAATTAATTTTGCATGTCTCTTTCTTCTCTGCCTTTCTAAATACTCCTGGTTAACTAGTTCCACCAATTTTCTACTCAGCCTCATTAGCCATATTCCAGTTAGCAATTCTGATGTCTTGGAGATGAATACGGTAGACTGATTTCTTCCCAGAACAGCAGAGGGCAATGTAGTGCTAAAACTGATGCTCAATTTTCAGTGAAAGCGTGTATTGTATAAACCACAGGGCTACATTAGTCATTGAGAAACTTAAAGTGATAATTACAATGTGTGTAAACAATTGAATATGAGATTTCAAAAGCATCCAGTGCAATTTCTTGGATTTAAAGCATCTACTTGTATATTTTGTGCCATGTATGTGTTTCGAAAGAAACACACATATGCAACAGAGAAAGGAAAGAAAGAAAGAAAGAAAGAAAGAAAGAAAGAAAGAAAGAAAGAAAGAAAGAAAGAAAGAAAGAAAGAAAGAAAGAAAGGAAGGAAGGAAGGAAGGAAGGAAGGAAGGAAGGAAGGAAGGAAGGAAGGAGAGAGGAGCGGAGTACAGGCAGGTAGGAAGGACTTTGCCAATTGGTCATTGATTCCAAAATAATCCTAGAGAACCTTCCATTCATTTAGTACCAGCCAAATGAGCTATGTTACAAAGGTATTATAAAAGCGACAACACCAAAATTTATCCAAAAGCGAATTGCCCAGCTACTTTAAAGTAAGTAGCTAAATACTGTGAACTAGAAAATCCCAAATGTCTAGAACTTAGTGGTGATTTAGACAAACCACATTGTTAGGTTTGTATCCATATATATGCAATGTGCAAAGTAGTGCTAACGAATAGTGATGTAGTAAATCTGAAACGCTTGGAAAATTCAGAACATAAATTATGATTATATAGCATCTGAGTATCTACAGATGATACCTTCACATCAAATCTGAGCCTACAAACTCATACATGAATTGTCATTAGCAGAGGTCCTTTAGCGATAGCTATAAAGAGAAACCCATTTTGTAGTGGAACCTCAAAGTATGATTTCATCCCTGAACTCCTTCCCTTGGTACTACAGTACATTGCTATATTTCTGGTGGCAGTCAAAATATATTTGTTTATTGAGTGGCTTAGTAGCATTTCATTATCATTTAACCATTTGAAGTTACTATTTTTGTTGGATTTTTGATTACCTGATGCTTTTTTAATCTGCTTTTGAAGCCACCTTTCCAATGTGTATTTCTATATTATATTCTAATGTTAGTTGGGGATTTTGTAAGGTGGCATAAAAGATAGAGAATATCATAAAATACTTATAATTTATGTGGTGGCTGCTCCTTCAATAAAAAGAATTTTAGTAAAGAGAATTTTGTATAATTTTAAAATACCGGGGAAGAACAGAATAGTTATTTTTCTTCGTACCCTCCATTCTAACACAGTCCTGTCCTTGGCCTTACACCTGGGTGGGCAACATACAGAGCTATCACGTCTGCATATTACATATTATTCGCAATTGGTTGACACTGTCAAAAGACCTCTGTATGATTAATGGTATCTGCAGATGACCTGCTAATTATTTTTAGCAAAATATTCTCTCTCTCTCTTTCTTTCTCCCTCCCCCTCCCTCCCTCCCTCTCTCTCCTCCCTGTCTCAAAACTTCAGGTGCCACACCATGGATGATTTGTTTGTTTTCAGTGTGCCAGTTCATATAGAATTTCATTTTTTGTCCACATTACATGCTTTGGTTTCTAGACTCCCACCCGCCCTTTAAAAATATCCCTTCAGGCATATGCCCAATGTTCTGTGATGAAGAGACATCATTTAGATTCTCTACATAGCTGCACAATCCTGTTTAGTCTTCATTTCCAGGTTTCCAGGTACTGTGTGTTTAATTATCTTAATGTTGTGAGTCAGTGTTATTAGATATATTGTCCTTCAGATCCTTTTTGGCTTTATTAATAATCTACCCTGTTTCTCCAACAATACGGCCTCCACCAATAGGAAGGCCCAGCATGATTTCTAGGCATGAGGTGAAATTAAGCCCCGCCCCCCAAATTTAGGCCTATTTAAACCATGTGTTTCCCCGCCATTTCTCACATCATTTGTTAGAACTACACGAGGTGAAGACAAATTGGGGGAAGGGTGGGAAGGGAGAAAACTTGCCTTTAGGAGCACCCTGCAGGTAGCTAGAATATCCCGATCTACTACCGATAGAACATCAGCCGATAGAAGCTCCCCGAAGGCAGAGTCACCAGCCGCTTCGATCGGCCGGTAGAAGAGACCTTGGGGCAAGTGCCCACGCACACTCCCCTCGCCATAAGGCGGCTTCTGCCGGCTGATCAAAGCGGCTGGTGACTGCCCTTGGGGAGCTTCCATCGCCTGAAAGAAATTGTCTCATGGCAAGGGGACGTGAGCAGCCACGCCTTGCCCCAAAGCGGCTGGTGACTCTGCCTTTGGAAAGCTTCAGTCAGCCGATAGAAGCAGCCTCATGGAGAGGTGAGTGCGCATGAGGTGCTCTAGGTGGGGGAGGAAATTAAGTTACCCCTGAAAAGATGGCCTAGCCGTTTTTTCAGGGGTCAAAAAAAAATAAGGCCCGGCCTTATTTTGTGAGAAACACGGTACCTAAACTCTCTTAACTTCCATTTTCAACTTTCTTTTTGGAAAATGTTTCTTCTTTGGAAGTCAAATAAAACCTTGTTAGACTTCCCTGGCAACATGTAAATGAAGATTCAATCATCCAGGCCAAAAGTATCTTAAAAGGTTAAATCATAGCAACTGGACCAACATTTATTAAAACTGAGATGTTTTGTTACTCGTCCAAGTAACTTCTTCAGTCAAAATGAAAATTTAGGTAGAATTTCCATATCTTTAATGGAAATACAGCTCACATCAGTCTTAGTGATAGGGTGGGCTGTTCTCCCTGGTTCAGCTTTCTTGCTTTTCGAACTTCTGCTCTGAGTATAATGACAAGGAACACCAACTTAGCTGGTCTTACAGAGTTTACAGTTCATCATCAGTTCTCGTTTCTAATGAAGAAGCTAGAAAATTCTGGTGGCCTTTTCCCATCCATACCTGAGAAATGTCAGGTCAATAAGTATGGTGGAAACATGAGAGCTGCAATATCTCTAAATATTTTTATGTATCTCTCTGCTTGAAATTAAGATCAAAACAGAACTGTGGATGCCAAAATATATTTATTTATTTTATTTATTTTATTTATTTAACTTTTATACCGCCCTTCTCCCTAGGGACTCAGGGCGGTGTACAGCCAATCTAAAAACCCCAACAATACAAAAGTTAAGAAAAAGATTAAATTAGATTAGGCCGAATAAAAAGCCCACCCCACCCCCTTAAAACCCCCTAATTAAAATTAATGGAGACACATTAAAACCCTCTCTCAGCCCAGGCCGGCCTGCTCGAAAAGCCAGGTCTTCAGCGCGCGCCTGAAGGACCTCAGGTCCATGACGGTACGCAGTTCCGGTGGCAGAGCATTCCAGAGGGCAGGGGCCGCCACAGAGAAGGCCCTACCCCTTGGGACCGCCAGGCGGCACATGGTAGCCGACGGAACCCGGAGAAGGCCTTCCCTGTGTGCTCGCACTGGTCTGCTGGAGATCACCGGTAGGATGCGGTCCTGTAGGTAACCTGGTCCAATGACATGGATCGCCCTAAAGGTCAGAACCAGAACCTTAAAGCGAACCCGGAAAGCCACTGGCAGCCAATGCAGCTCGCGCAGGAGAGGCGTCACGTGGGCGCTACGTGACGCCCCCATGATCACCCGCGCGGCCGCATTCTGCACCAGTTGGAGTCTCCGGATGCTCCCCGCAGGGAGCCCCATGTAGAGGGCATTACAATAGTCCAGGCGAGAGGTGACCAGGGCCTGAGTGACCGTGCTCAAGGCGTCCCGATCCAGAAAGGGCCGCAACCGGTAGATCCGACGGATCTGATGAAATGCCCCCCTGGAGACGGCCGCGACATGGTGTTCAAGCGACAGCCGCACATCCAGGAGGACTCCCAGATTGCGAGCCCTCTCTGTGGGGGGCAAAATTTCCCCCCCAATAGCCAGCGACGGAGTGAACTGGCTATATCGGGACGCCGGAAACCACAGCCACTCGGTCTTGGATGGGTTGAGCCGGAGCCTGTTCCCGCCCATCCAATCCCGCACGGCCTCCAGGCACCTGGACATAGCCCCCACAGCATCGTTGGGGTGGTCCGGGGTGGAGATGTATAACTGGGTGTCATCTGCATAGAGATGACACTTCACCCCAAGACCACGGATGATCTCGCCCAGCGGTTTCATATAGATGTTGAACAAAAGAGGGGAGAGAACCGACCCCTGAGGCACCCCACAAACCAGGGGCCTAGAGGTGGACCTCTCCCCTCCCGCCAACACCAATTGCGAACGGTCGGAGAGGAAGGAGGAGAACCATCGAAGGACGGCTCCCCCAATTCCCAACCCCTCCAACCGTCGCAATAGGATATTATGGTCGATAGTATCGAAAGCCGCCGAGAGATCTAATAGGACCAGGACAGAGGAGAACCCTCTGTCACGAGCCCTCCAGAGATCATCGACCAACGCGACCAATGCCGTCTCAGTACTATGCCCAGGCCTGAAGCCCGATTGGAACGGATCGAGGTAAGTTGTTTCCTCCAGGTACTGAGGAAGCTGACGTGCCACCACACTCTCAACAACCTTCGCCACAAAGGGCAGGTTGGAGACTGGACGAAAGTTATTTAAAACAGCTGGATCCAGGGAAGGCTTCTTGAGGAGGGGCCGCACCACCGCCGTCTTCAGGGCGGTAGGAAGCGACCCCTCTCTCAGAGAAGCGTTGATAATCCCCTGGAGCCAGCCTCGTGTCGTCTCCCTGGCGGCCGAAACCAGCCAGGAAGGGCACGGGTCCAATAAACAGGTGGTGGCATTCAGACTCCCCAGCAACCTGTCCACACCCTCGGCGGTCACAGGATCGAACTCTCCCCAGATAACATTCACAAGACCTGCCCCGGACACCTCCCCCGGGACCATCCAATTGGAGTTAAGACCCTCCCGAATCTGAACGATTTTATCATGCAGGAATCGAGAAAACTCCTCTGCTCTACCCTGCAAGAGGTCATCCCGCGCTCTCGGTTCAAGCAGAGAGCGGGTCACTCTAAACAGGGCGGCAGGCCGATTTCCTGCCGACGCAATAAGGGCGGAGAAATACGAAGATTTTGCCGCCCCTATCGCCACAAGGTAAGTCTTAATATGAGATCTTACCTGTGTTCGGTCAGATTCAGAACGAGTCGCCCTCCAAATGCCCTCTAGACGTCTTTTCCGGCACTTCATCTCCCGTAGCTCCTCCGTAAACCACGGAGCCAAATGGGATCTGTGCCGGGTCAGAGGTCGCAGAGGCACAACTCGGTCTAGAGCCCCGGCGGCCAACCCATCCCAGGTGGCCACCAGGTCTCCAGGCGAGCTGAGAGCCAGAGATTCAGGAAATGGCCCAAGCTCCCTCTGGAACCGCTCCGGGTCCATTAGGCGCCTGGGGCGGAACCATCTAAGTGGCTCCGCCTCCCTGCGGTGGGGGGTGGCGGAACAGAAGTCCAGTCTAAGGAGGAAATGATCTGTCCATGACAAGGGAGTAATAACTAAGTCCCCACACTTACAGTCATTCAACCACTGCCCAGAGACAAAAATCAGGTCCAGCATGTGTCCTCCTATGTGAGTGGGAGCAGAAACTAACTGGGTCAGGTCCATGGCCGTCATGGAAGCCAAGAACTCCCGGACCAACCCAGAGGTTTCACCGAGCGATGGCAGGTTGAAATCCCCCATGACCAAGAGCCTGGGGGTCTCAACCGCCAGCCCGGCTATCACCTCTAGGAGTCCGGGCAGGGCTGATGAGACGTGGCAGGGAGCCAGGTACGTCAACAAAAGGCCCATCTGAACCCCTTGCCCCCACTTCACAAAAAGAGATTCACAGCCAGCCGTCTGAGGGACAGTGGCCTCCCTAGGACAAAGGACTTCCTTTATAAGCACCGCCACCCCACCACCCCTTCCCTGAGCCCTAGGCTGGTGAAATATTAAGGTTGGTATACACGTAATCCTTGAGTTATGACTATAATGGAGCCTACCCATCACAGTTGTAACTCATGATCAACCTAATTTCATGACTTTTTTGTCATTAATAGAATCAATTTCATAACACGAATGCTGCAATCGTTAAGTAAACCATTGGTTTTCTAAGGCACAGTTTTGCTGAAAACTGGAAGTAAATATTGGTTTTTGGACAAACGGTAATAAAATGGTAATCACATGACCACGGGACACTGCAAACAGCCCTAAGGGCAGCCCGGTTGCCAAACACCTGAAGTATGGTCATGTGACCACATGGGAAGACATGGCCATCAGAAGTTAGAATCAGGGTCATAAATACCTTCCAAATCAGTCGATTGGAATTTATAAGGGTGGCTAACTGGTTATAAGATAAGGACTATCTTATAATATCAATTAATATTTTCATGAAAGTATATTTAATTACAACCATCTGTCAAAAACAACTGCCTTAACTATGCAAACTGAAGGCGAGGTGGCTTTCTTCCATGTAGTGGGATTTATTCTGAAGTAAATGTTTCTAGCAACCTTCTTCTACATAATACAACCCAGATATACTTTGGGATTACAACTCCCCAATTCCCAACACTGGAATTTGGGGAAATGCATTTCAACATGTCTGAAAAAGTTTAGACTAAAGAAGGCTACTGTCTAGGATTGCACTTGCATACCTTTAGTGGTCTCACCTTCTCTGAAAGGTGACGCACACTTAACAAGCAGCACACATGGTCTCACCTGGGGATTTTTAGTTTTAAAAGGCCCAATTAACAGCTGTCTAGAAGAGAAGAGGAAGGAGTGACTTTTGCCCTAATTGTGAATGTTTGGTACATTACACATATTTTTCCCCCAGGTTTTTACATTTTATTTTAGGCTTTTAAAGGCTTTTTTCTTGCAATAACAATAACAATCTATTTTACTTATCCGGTGAGAGCTTTGCATGGAAGGCTTCTCCCCCCTTTTTTGAGTGTATAGATGAAGCATTAAGGGCAGTATGGGTAGAACAGCCAATCAGAATAATGAGTCTCCACTGCTTGGGAAAGCGAGATTAATCTAAATCAAATACTTTCCACTATGGCAATTTTAACTAATTCCCTCATGAAAGTACAAGAGATATGTGAAACCCCTACAGTCAGCATAAACCTCCTGGTAGGACTAGACAGGTAATGCCTTTTAAGCTTGTTAATGTCTTATCCTGCTGTTTCTACAAATGATTCAAAGAATAGCTGACTACTTTTCAACCTGTCATTAGAGAGAAATGCAACTTCCTGCTCGAAGATTGAAGGTGCAGTGTTTCAGGGTACATATATACCCACATGCCTTGAGAGCAGGAAAGATTATTTCTGCTTGACTATGCCAATTTAATTAATCTCTATACTAGTACTTTGCAATTCACCTGGATATTCATACATCTCCAGGACCCTATAGAACAGAAATGCTATGGGGTAATAGCTGCATGATGATAAGAATCATGTATGCTCGAGATAAGAGGAATGTCTTGATAGAGAAGGAGACTGTCAGTGGAACAGAGCCTTCATTAACGAACCAGGCAAGAAAATAAAATGTGAATTTCCCTTTGCAGACTAGGGCTCAAAAATAGCAAATCAATCTGTCAAATTTGCAGGTGAGCATCCTGAGTCCATTCCATTTCTGCTCTCTTGTTTACTGCTCTGTGTTTGTACACGTATATTCACCCATTTAAAGATATTATAGACACTAAATATGCAACTCTAAAAGTACTCTGAAAACATAATTTTAAATCTATGATATGCTGATACATACACTGTGCATTTTGTTTGAGCTAAGAATTGCAGTAAAACAAAAAAAATCTAAAAAGTACCCAGATATGAATTGTCCTCCAATATCCTTTAGTCTTCAATGAAACTCAGACTACTTCACTTTGACATCTGCACCTAAAAAAATTCTATTTGTGAACTATACAAAATTTTTTAAAAAAGCAAATTAGGGGAGAAAGAGTTGATCTGTGTCCTGAATTAACCTTTTGAACTGCAGAGCTGAAAAGAAGCTACAACTGGTAAGTAGTTTCTGCTTCACTCTCACTTTTAACAAAATGGAACTGATGTGATTTGTTTGTCACTGAACCATCAGCAATGCATACAATGGCTCCTTCATAGCTTCTCTCTGTTATTCCAGTTCCTGCATAGGAGAAAATTAGCACAATAGGGACTGCTACAGTCAACAATCAACAATCCAACAGGTGCTAAGTTTAGAAGACATCAGATGGTGACTTCATTATTTTATCATCCATGCCAGCAACTCATTTTTTAGTATTTGTTAGATAGTGTGTTTCTGCCTGCTTTTTAACAGTTGTTCCCAAACCTACATGTACAGTAACCTGATTAAACCACTACGGGCAAATCAATATAAACTATAATGGAATGATTATAAAAGCAGAATATGAATGATATGTCATATGTGTGTGTATACAGTAATATATACCATACACACAAACACATACCATATGATTCATAACCTGTCTGTCTGTCTGTCCCTATAGTATCTGCACAATGATTGAAAAACATTAGGTTTTTTCATCTATAAATAAATTGTATGGAAAATTGGTTCTAAAGGCCACTCCTTTGATATATGAGATCTTTCCAGATCTATAAAAATATATGAAACTGGAATCTTTGACACAAGGCCTTCTAAATGCAAAGGTACCTGATTTCACCCTGCCATTGTCCATGTGGATAAATAACAATAGCACTTAGACTTTACTGTTCATTACAGCCCTCTCTAAGTGGTTTACTAGAGTTAGCATATTACCTCCAACAATCTGGGCCCTCATTTTACCAATTTCGGAAGGATGGAAGGCTGAATCAATCTTGAGCTGGTAAGAAATAAATAAATATATAAATAATCAAACTGCTGGCAGTCAGCAAAATTAGCCTGCAATACTGCATTCTAACCACTGTGCCATCACAAGAATGGAATCAAGGAAAACCAACCCATAAAGGGAGTATATTGTTTCAGCCAGCCTACACAACTATTAGATTATTTTACCTATTCCATCTGCTTTGAATCTGCAAATTGAACAGATGGGCCATCAGTTATTTTATTTCAGGATCTCTATTTTGAAAAAGATGTAATATAGTTAGTTCAGAAATAATTTTTTATCAGGTTTTGCAAAATTTTGTTAGACTCATATAGCTAAGGTTGAAAAGTAAGTGGATTAGTCTTATAGGAAAATGTTTTCTGTAAGATTGCATTTGTAAGGGATCCTTGCTTTCCCAACCAAATAGATTCACAGATATTTGAACAATGACAATGTTAATGATACAATATTTTTTCTGTGGTAAAAGAAAAGATATTGTTAAAAACCTAGTAATTTATCACACTGTGAACTCTCAACTCCTGGATACAGTAACCATATTTTACAATAAAGAAAAAAAATTGTGTGAGAATAAATTAAAGAGGTTCTTGCTTTTGGAGCCATAACCAGACTGCTTGCAATTATCAATGTGAAAAGATTTATTTGATTTCCTTCCTCTCCCCAGACCAAAATGTAGGCTGGCTGCTCCTATTCCTATTTCTAGATTTTGAGGTCTGCATAGTATGGAGTGACTATGAGGAAAAACCATTTTGTCCTTTTCTTCTTCTGACAGATACAAGTTTGATTGGTTTGGAGTCTAGCTTCCTTTCATGAAAAGAACCAAATTCATGCTCCAAGAAGAATGTTCTACATCGTCCTCCTTGCAAATGTTACTTCTGGAGATGGGAAATAATTGGCAAGTTGTGCTGTGCGATACTTGAAGGGAGCAACTAATAAAAATGCATTTTCTTACATGTAGGAGCAATTTAGGATCTAAGTTTTATCATTTACTGGAGCAGTTATATAGCAAAAGGAGGAGATCCAGTTGGTGCAATGCTAAAAAAGTAGGACTTAAAATATGAGAGACTGTGAATTCCAGTCCTGCCTTACTCATGGAAGCCAGTTGGGTGACTTTAGACCAATCATTCTCTCTCAGCCCAACCTATCTCACAGCATTGGTGTTGTGGGGAAAATAGGAGGCAAGAGCATTATGGACATTTCTCTGCTGGATGTCACATTGGTCAACCATCACACAAGAAAGCCCACTAGATTCCCAGCAGATGGCCTTCTAATCTAAGAGTTGTTGATCTCCAAGACTGTCGTGAATTAATCCAATCCATTTTTGAACTCAACCAAGCTAGTAGCTGGCACTACATCTCATGGCAGCAAATTTCAAAGTTAATTACACATTGTGTAAAACAAGTCTTTTGCCAATCTTGATTCTTCCAAGCTTTAATTTCATTAGTACCTCTGGTTCTAGTATTCTGGAAATGGGATAGATTTTATATCTATTAGCAGGAGGAAGAAAAATGAGTTTTAAGAAATCAGACCAGCTGTTCTTGAAAAAGTTGGAACATGTAAGCGAAATATTCCAGCAAAAATAGTATTTTTAAAAGGTTCATCACCCAAAGAAATGAATTAACCACAAATGCAATCCTTACATCAAAGCAAGTAGTAGAACAGATAAATATTACATTTAAATATGAATATAATTATGGAAGGATTTAATTACTTATCACACACTGATTAATTTCTGTCATAATTTGGGCTACTATGGGCAAAGTATTTTATGAGGTAATGAATTTTTCTAGTCGTCCACTCTTAGAAAGCAACCTGTTTTATCTAGTGTTTTGCTGGCAAAGTTTTGGATGATATACAGGATAAGATTTAATGAAATTTTTCATAAAACTGATCAAGATGATAATCCTTCACTAGAAATTTTTCCTCCTTATTAATAAGTCTTTGGTGCTGAATGACATCGCTATTTTAAAATCAGAATTACAAAGGGAAAAAGAAGGACAATTTCAACTAAATATAGTAAGTTTTAGGTAATTGTATATTTTATATTTCCTCAAACATTTTGTCATTGTTGATGACAAAATTCATTGTCATTCATTGTTGATGAATGTTGATGCACCTTCATACACTCAATAGTATGTGTATTTTTGTTGCATAACATTTGACCCATCGAGTTTTCCTAAGCAAGGTATTATCATGATGACTTCATACCTTGTATACATTCATTGTATCTCAACTTGACTATGGATAGTGCCCAGGAACCTCATCTGGGTAATAGGTAGCAGCTAAACTAATAAAAGGAGCTCAGTGTCAGAATATACTGTGCCCATGCTGAAGAGCAAACTGGTTGCCAATTGTTTTCCTAGTACAATTGAAGGAATTGCTTTAACCTTTCAAGGCACAAATGGCTTAGGATCTGAGTATCTGAGAGCCTGCCACTCTCAAGATGAACCTTTCAAGACTTTAAATTTAGCACAAGAGGCCTCTTCAAACTGCTCTCACTTTCTGAGACCAATTTGTTCAGCACACACAAGATGGCTTGCTCCTATGTTACTCACAAACTAATTGCACTCAGCCCCCATTGATTTCATTTCAGAAGCAAGTCAAAACTTTTTTTTCTTCAGTTAGTTTGAATGAGTTCTGAGAGCAATTTTAACTCTTCATACAGCATTTTAAGCATTTGTTTTTATTGTTAGCTGCCTCAAGTGCCCTAGAGGCAGAAAGCAGGAGGGTATATAAATCAGTAGATATGATTTATTTATAGTATAACTAAATAAATAAATAGCGTTTAAAGAAAAAAATGGTGGAAAATACAGATTGCTTAACATTTGGCTCTAGGCAATTTTTCATAATTCCCAAATTAACATCACTGATGCAGAAAGAAAAGCAGAAATCATCTTTCAAAGGAACTAGCACTGTAATTTGCGTTGTAGATCATGGATATCCATGGAACAAGGGACAGGAAGGGTCAAACAACATGATGGGCATTGTGACATCGTTATGGAAATGATACAAATTATGTTATTCCCATTGGTCAGTATGAGACAAGTGATATCATCATAATCTCCACCAATAACCATGCTCCAGACTTTGCATCAAGCTTGTCAGTGCTCATTTATCTAATCATTTAATATTGTTCTACAAAATGCCATATGCAAAATTGCTTTGCAATGTTTCATAACTATGTGAAGCAGCCGCTGATATTTTTACAGCACAAAGTATAAGCCTGCTGAAAATTACAGTTCATCTGCAGCCGGTGAAAGAATTAATACTGGATTCCCTGACCAAGTCCAAATTGCTGTCCTTAAGACTATATTGTTCCTCTTCTCTACAAGTGTCAGAAGGTTTATTAAGCCATCACATGTTTGTTTTTTATTCCTTTTGATCAAGCTCTGGATAGGAAGTTCTCCCAAGAAGCCTTTACAACTTGTTAGACAAATATTTCTTAATTTTAAATTTGCCAATTCCTTCCTTCCTTCTGTCCTTCTCTCCCTCTTGCTAGATTTCTAGAAATTTGAAATTTGGACAACCTAGAACTACACTATCTATGGTTGGACTTAAGCGTAGTACACAAAATTATCTGCTACAATATCCTACCAGTCAAGGATTACTTTAGCTTCAACCACAACCATACAAGACCACACAACAGATTACAAACTCAATGTAAACCACTCCAAACTTGATTGCAGAATGTACAACTTTAACAATAGAGTGGTTAATGCCTGGAATGCACTACCTGACTCTGTTGTTACATCCTCTACCCCCACTCCTTTAACCTTAAACTATCCACTGTTGACTTCAACCCACTCCTAAGAGGTCTGTAAGAGGCGTGCATAAGTGTACAATTGTGCCTATCATCCTTGTCCTATTGTCCCCATTTATTCGTACCTATTTCCTGTATTCTTACTCATGTTTATACTTATACCTATTATCTTGTAAGTGATTGACAAATCCAATCAAATAAATAAACAAACAAATAAATAAATAAAACCACCTCATCTTTTAGGACATAAAAGTTATGTCAACACTCACCATAACTGCTTTCCCAAAAGCATAAAAAATTGAGACAAATTTTCCAGTTCAAGTGACTACCAGGAATTATTACTGTGGGTGATCACATATTGTAGGAGATAGCCAAGATATATGAATGAGGAAAACATTTGTAATAGCAGACATTAAAATACTGTTCTTCCACACTGCACCACTAGCAACTAATACCTCTCACGAGGTTTAAAAATTTATTTGGCAAGCCCAGATTAATAAAAAATATTGATGTATCTGATCAGTTTAAATGAAAAGCCAATTTGGATCTTTTCCTTGGCTTTCTCTGTTCCTTGTAACCTAACCTGAACTTCATCACCCAGCCAGCCTCAAGGCTTGAAGACTTTTACACCAAAGCAAAAGCAAAGCAAAGTACAATACTCAGGTGTTTACTCATTTGACTTTTTCCTCCTGTACTTGTTGTACATGCATTGATGTTGCTAATTAGAAAGAATCAACAAATCTATAGAAAAACAGATGTTTGAAAAATGAAGACTTTAGAAGTCATTACATCTTTTCTTATTTTACCTCCAAGTGAAGCCCACGTAATTTCATAAAGCTTTTCTAGTATATAAGCTGAACTGAACAAATTGTTTTATGATCAAATTGAATTTTTGAATTATTTGAGTTTCAGGAATTGATAGATCCAAAATAAACATCTTTAAAAAGCAATAAAATACAGGCTATTGATTCTAGTAATCCACACTTCAAAATGAGTTCCATTTTATTTGTTTCTTTTTAAAAACATGCTATACTTTATTTCAGAATATGAGTCATACCTGGGTGAGGAGCCTATAAAACCGATGAATGTGAAGCTGCCATAAACTAACCCTCTTCAGATTTTTCTGTGCATTGACTGAATACCCTCAGCTGGTTCTGCTCTAAACTCCATGCATTCAGCTGAAGGATTGAAATAGGTTGTTAGTCTGGTCAGTGGAGCAGATAATACATAGCTGGATAGCTGGTTAGATTAGAGATAGATAGATAGATAGATAGATAGATAGATAGATAGATAGATAGATAGATAGATAGATAGATAGATAGATAGATAGATAGACAGACAGACAAACAGATAGATGGACAGATGGATGGACAGATGGATGGACAGATGGATGCATAGGCAGGAAAGAAGGAAGGAAGGAAGGAAGAAAGAAAGAAAGAAAGAAAGAAAGAAAGAAAGAAAGAAAGAAAGAAAGAAAGAAAGAAAGAAAGAAAGAAAGAAAGAAAGAAAGAAAGAAAGAAAGATGATGGCTATCCAGATAGATTTATTGATTAGAAAGATGCATGGACAGAACAGATGGATGAATGAATGGATGGATAGATTGATGGATGGATAAATAGATAGGATAGATGAATGGATATAGTATTAACCAGTATACTAAAAATAAATACTGATGTATTTATCTCAGTTTCAGAGTGCAACTTTACCCTCACCAACAGTGGTTCTAACTTGTCAGGTTTTAATTTCAAGTTTGTTCTTCCTCATTCAATTCCTTGCTGCAGATTGTTTCTATTCCAAAATTCTAAATGATCTTCTCCAACATTTCATGTAAATAGCCTAGAAAAAAAGTAATTTTATAGAACACCATAGATTAATGACACCAGTTATGTAGATGTTGAACAATGATGTCCCAATTTCCAGCTTCTAGCCATAGTCTTCCCTAAGAACCATTGCACAACAGTGCTCCCAGCCAGGGCCTATCTCATCCAGGTGACCCACTACTACTGTATGATTATTTATAGAAAAAGTGTGAAAAAGCCAAGACAACTACAGGGTCATTTGGTGGCCAACATAGATGTTCTACCAATTTGACCAAAGCAGTCTCAATGTCACATTCCATGTGAAATCCTGATTAAAATTTATCCAGAATATCAGGTTCATCTAACTGGACAGTTACACCAACCACATTCTCAATCTACTGATCCCAGAATGAAATATTTAAAATTGCCCTACAATTTAAAATATTTTTCCAATCAAGGAAAATATTTTTTTCAATAAAGGTCTTATAACTACCTGCTTTAAGCAGACAGGAAAACATCCAGCATCCAGGGAGGCATTGATCTTATCTCCATTAACCATGGGACCACTCACAAACTAGGCAATTTAATCAATCAGAAAGAGCAAAGATTGAGCAACCAAATGGTAGCCCTCATTTTGATGCATCCCCTATCTGCATCCTCAAGATTCACAAAATGAAAAAAGAAAATCATATGAATTTGAAAAGCAGTTGCTCCAACACTGATATCTAAATCAGAATGCAGAGAATGATGAAAATTGTTCACAGCAAGCCTCTGATGATTCCAGCTACCTTCACTCAACATCTCAAGAGCGATGCAGCACAATATAGGAAGACATCATTGATGTGTTCTGATATTATATCAGATATTGTATCAGTGTATATAATGAGAGAAAAATAAGTTTTTTTTCTGGCACTCACTGGCAAAGTATAAATTTAAATGGGCATGCAAGAGAGACTCCCTCCATGTTTGGTTTGGTTCATCATGGAGGTTCCTCCATTTACAGACCCTTCACATCCTGGACATTGTTTCAACCCCTACCTTCAAAATGATGCTATAGAGATCAGAACAACTAGACACAAGAACAATTTTCCCCGAACGCCATCACTCTGCTAAACAAATAATTCCCTCAATACTGTCAAACTATTTACTAAGTCTGCATTACTATTACTATTAATCTTCTCATCTCCTCCCACTTATGACTGTATGACTGTAGCTTTGTTGCTTATATCCTTAGAATTTATATTGATTGTTTCCTAGTATGATTTGATTGCTAATTTGTACCCTATAACTATCATTAAGTGTTGTACCTTATGATTCTTGATGAATGTGTCTTTTTTATATATACACTGAGAGCATATCCACCAAAGACAAATTCCTTGTGTGTCCAATCACACTTGGCCAATAAAAAAATCTATTCTATTCTATTTATGCTTCAATCTTCTACCTCACTGCTTGACAGCCATCAGTTTCCTGATAAACCAAGAACCTTGGTTTACTTCATCTCTGTCAGGGAGAATAAAGTGTTTAAGAACAATTGCCCAATTACCTGAGTACCTGGGCCATTTTCATTTTTCACTAATCAGCCAGGACTTAACCTAGGGATGGGCTACTATTGCAACATTACAATTTGTGGATTTCAACTCCTAGAATTCCTGAGCCAGCATGGTAGTGGTAGTGTTTGTGATAGAGTAGGTAGTAATTTCCAAAGAACATTCAGAAAACCATTAAGATCCTTTGAGACCATTTTAAATAGTCTTCCACCTTGCAAAGGGTGGAAGCTGCCAGTTAAAACTAGTCTAAGAGTTTGACCATGGTAACAAATTTACAGAAATCCCCTCCACTTTCAGATTGCTAACACCAGCCAAAGAGAACACGACATTTGCCCTACTATTAAAATAGGTCCATAGCTGTCATGGTAGACATTAGAAATTGAGCCTTTCTGGCTGGGAGCCTTCAACATGAACAATGACATTTTCTGTGAAAAGAAGTCTAGGATGGTCCATTGATTTGCCAGAATTTATCCTATCTCAAAAAGGCTTGTTTGGACAACAAGAGTGGATTAGCACTATTCACATGCTGTCCTTGTCACCCAAATGCAGCAACAATCAGTCAAAACTGTCAGACTGTTGGACTATTTTTCAGACTATGGGATAGAAATTTCAGCCAGGCCAACAATGAACAAAGTTCCATAGGTTAACTTTAGAAATAAAAGGCAAAGAAGAGTTTAAATACAGTATTATAAAACATGGAATACATTTTATAAATGGCTATATAGTAGAAGACAAGATCAAAATATTAGTAATTATTAGATTAATTAGTAATTAATATTTTAAATAAGGGGATTATAAATGATGAAGTAAAATGCATACATGTATAACAAGGATAGTTTGGATGTATTGTGTTGTATTCACATAAAATTAAAAATAAAAATAAAAAATGTAAAAAAAGTGGACCTTTATGATGACTGGGCCGTCTTCATTGATTCCTAGATTTCCTTGGTTAGATAATAACTTAAAGGAAGGGAAGCCAATCACAGCTAGCTTCATCTCCATGTAATAGTCATGCTACGGCCTCTGACCGTATCTCACTCTGCTTGTTACTATTTTAATGTTTGTTCTCAGGCCAAACTCTATTGCTCACTGTCATAGCACCTGGCATCCATTAATTTAAAAACCAGCAAAAATTAATAGTTCTTCCTATGTTATAATCTAAACCTTTGTATTCCAAATATCTCTTCATGAAGACAATTGGTCCACCAAACTGGCCAAATGGAAGAGGCTTCCAAAACAAATACCACCTTCCATATGTGATAGAACTATCACTCTTATTTTGAAAATGATATCACAACCTGGACTGAAAACCTTGATATGAAAGGGATCAGAAAATACTGGTACTTTTGATTATAAGATTAATTCCTCACTAAATTTTTATTGGTTTTCAATTTACTTCAGAGGGAGGAAGACAAGTAAGTAAGTCAGCCTTGTCTTATAATCTTGCACACTATTGTTGTGTGTGAACTTGGGCTCATCTAAAACATTTCTTGATTGTATTGGATGTTATCACATTTTATTGATAGTCTATGTTTAAAACTATCTCAGCAGTTGTTCATCCTTTTGTAATTAACAAGTTATTTGATTTGGTGGCAGAAAAAGTCAAGAAGTGTTATTTATGTTTATTGTTCTGGATGGATTTTTGTCTCCTAGTGGATGTGTTGGTTTTAATTAACCATCAATAGTACCTTATATAGTGTTCATTTTCTCCTGAATTTCTGAAAAAAAAAGATTCATTTGTATTTTATGATGTACTGCTGCGTTTTTAAAAATTCCCTTTATCTTGTCTGCTCTAATAGATCTTACTAAAAACGTGTGTGCTTTATGAAAACATTTAACAATCCTGATTTGGTTCTAAATGACATTAATCAATAATTCTGTAAAGCATTAATATCACCATTCAAAATAAAAGACCTGAAAGGATTAATAAGATCTGCTTTCATTTTGCTATGGATTTTGAATGTCTAAACAACACAGTGTTATACAGGTTTCCTTAGAGATAAACTTATTAAATTCAATGAGTTTGCTACTTTGACATTTTCTTTTAAAACATACATGTTTATAACTATGTTTATACTTATACCTATTATCTTGTAAGCAAATGACAAATCAAATAAATAAATAAATGTGAAAATAACTATCATGCTATTTTTTTTAGATTTATTTATTTATTTGTTGGCACGGAATAAGAAAGACAAAAGAAACATAGAAACCATGTCAACATTGTTCACTATATCTGTCCACTTTCTAAACCTTGCAAACGATTCTTGCTTCTATCAATTCATGTATTATCTTATCCTTAAACATTCTTACTTTTCTCTTTTTTAGGATCTCATTGACTCCATCCGACTACAACCTTCTCAGTCCCCCCTTCCTACTCATCCACTTCATGTATTTGTTTTACAATTCGATTCTCATTCGTTCATTGCCTCTAGATGAACAAACCACCTTAATATATTCCTTTCACACTAATCAATTTCTTTGGTACTCAATGGCTATTCATTCAGCACGTATACATTCATGACCCTATCTCTTCTTCTTGTATCAAACTCACTTCTCACATTTCTCAGTCTCAGTTCTCTATGTACCCACATTTATTTCCGTATGCCAAAGTAGGCAGAAGCAAACTCTTGTACACAACCATTTTCACTTTTTGATACTTCATAGCAACTCACCTGCCTTCCATTGCCTTTTTACCAGCATTGACATTTATTAAAATGCCTTCATTTGTTTCTCATTTTAATTAAACAATCTACCATGGTATAGATATTCATTCACTTTTTCTAATTTTTGCCATTTATGTATACTTTGCAATTGTTCACTACATTTTTTTCTTTGTCAAATTACTACAAATGTTTGATATTAATTTTCAGATTCACACTCCTCACTGCATGTTATAGCCTATCTCCCATTTGAAGCAAATCCTTCAGGTTCTAAGCAAACAACAGCATGATTTGCATACACATATATTCATGTCCCCAGCCAACACCTCTCTAATGTTATCACCCACTTTCATTTACCCATAAATACATTAAACAAATAAGCAGACATCGCACATCTTTGTCTTACTGCTCTTCAATTATTTGCTACATATTCCCCATATTTGCATGCGTGCTTTACTTCCATCGTGTGCCATTCTTATCACATTCAGCAAGCAAGTTTCAACTTCATATTCATTCAAAGCACAATTTAAGCCTATTCGCTTTAGTGTATGCTTTCCTTAAATCAACAAAAGTATAATAAACACTTTTTTCTCACATTCATGCCTATCTCAACGCCTTGATGAAGAGCAAACAAATATGACCTGAGCTAACTGCCTGGAAAACAGTCACACTGCAGCTGTTCAATTCAATTCAACAAATATTGTTCATTGTCACCCCTTCACAACTCTGCCAAATACCTTGCCAAGAAAACAATACACACTAAGCCTTTTGTGGTGTATTTTTTTACATACATGCTTGCTATATTTCCTTTGTACGGAGGAACAATATGAGATTTTTTTTTTATTCATCACACAAAGAATTAGTTTTACATTCCTGTTAAACAGGTTAAGCAGCTTATAATATCATTTCTTGAATTACCATCTATGTTTACAGCATTACTATTTTACATCATTCACAATGCATTTATTACTTGTTTTTATTTTTTTTTAATTCTAACTTTTACAGCATTTATTTCAATTCCATTGAGATATCGCTGTCAGAGTGAAATTTATTCCTTATCATTTGCACCACTATTGAGAAGAATTGCCAAGAGTTAGAGTCCCTACTGCCTTAATTTTGCATAGATTCAGGATTCTAAAATAACCTCCTTTTGGGAAGACCCTCACAGAATGCCCTGAATCCTTTCAGAAGAGTCAATCCGTAAGGTAAGTGAGAGCCAAGTCTAGTAGGGTAAAAATAACATTTTGAAGTAAACCCATAAACCTACTGTTAGACCAATGAAATGTCCACAGCAGAGATGTTATGCTCCTGAAATAGTCTACTAATAACAGCAGTTAGGCTATCCCATTCTGGACCAACTGTAATTTTCAATTCACCAGGTTACAGACATTCTTTTGTACTTTCAGCCTTACAGTTTGTAAATATCTTGTTAAAAAGTATAATTTACCAACATTTCAACATGAAACTCATTTCAATTCCACGCGATGACATATCACTCTGATTCTCATTCACATCTCTAAAATACTCCTTCCCATTTCAGTTTTGCTGCAGATAATTTAATAACTTTTATTTTTAATTCCATTCTGTTCAGATATTTAAATTTAGTAGCAGGAGCAGTGGGGTTGTGCGGTGAACCAGAACACACAGTTATGGTTGATCGATTGTAGATTGCTGGCTCCTGCTTGAGACAATCTGTGCTGTGATTGGTTGCTATGGGTGTGGATGGGGAGTTTCCCACTTTTTTTGTCCCCTGTGTGCTCTGTAATTTACCTCATGATGTTCCTGCTGTGTTGATTTGCCTGATGATGCTCCGATTTGCTTGATTATCTAGTTTGCTGTGTATATAGTTATAAAATGTATTTATTTGCTGTATATAAAACTGCAAGTTCATGTCAGTGTCTCTGACTCTATTTGGACACTGGCTGCGCAATTCCCTGACACATTCCATGGCTAAAATCTCCTTGTTTAGTTATTCTCACTTGTTTTCAGAACAGATTTTTTAAAAATCTTCATAAAAAGTATTTTGACTGTCCCTCCTTCTTTGATAAAGGAAAATATTTGTACCTAAGTACTGAAAGGAGGGGTATTGGTGCTCTCTGAGCTTGGTTGTTTTCTTGTAGGCATTTCATTAGTTAAACTAGGTAACCTCATCAGTGCTAGTAACAAATGGTTTTCCTATATACCCTCTTCCTTATTAGCACCAATGATTTTACCTAGTTTGGGTAATGAGATGTCTGTGTGAAAATGAGCAAGCTCAGAGAGCACAAGGACCTCTCCTTCGTTAAATGTTAACCATTCCTTGCTCTGTTTGATCTAATCCTTCAGAAGTAGCTTTTGTTATTATACACATTATTTGGTAATTTTCAAATAAAATGTCTGCAAGAAAACCACCAAGCTTAGAGAGTACCGAGCACATTTCAACCCTGAGCTACAAATATTGTCTTCTATTGTTACATAACTGAACAGTTAAGCAGTTCAGTTCTTTTTTTGCTCCTCAACCTCCTTTGCTACCTTCCTGCCACACACAACCCATTCTCCTCCCAAAGGAAACATATGTTAGAAACATTGAAAATTGATTAGAGAAGTAAGCCACATTCTAGCCGAAACACTGAGCTGTATTTCCCCTCAGCCTTGGAGCCATCTGCATATGCTACATTGAGTCCTAATTTCTGATTTGCAAGCTGGCAAGCTAGATTTACAAACTTGCTTTTTTTCCCCTGTAGCATGAAACAATTTGGTCAAGTGTTATAAAATTTTATGAAGGGAAAAAAAGGCACTTTACATTCATTTCAAGGTTGCCAGATTTAAATACAATGTTTCCTCTTGCAATTACTATGGGGAATGGCAGTAATAGGAGCAGTCTTGAGGAGTTTCCAATTCTCAATTATCTCATGATAACTGTGATGCTTCAATATGTTTCTGCTCCATTTGAAGCACAAATCTAAGTTATAGTTTGGAATTTATTCTCTGTGAGGGGTTCACAGAGAAGGGATTATTCTTCTATTCTCTCCCAGCAAATCTGATAAAACTCCGCTGCATTCATTTTAGTACTGAAGCCAAAACACCGTAATCAAAGGAGCTACATGAAATCTGTCTGAAATATACATAAATAGCATTTTAAAAGTATGACTAATCTTACATTATTTTGACAGCATTGAAACATATAAAGATTTGTAATATTCTGAACGTTATTCTTTATGTTGTTTTAAAATACAGGTAGTCCTTGACTTACAACAGTTCATTTAATCACTGTTCAAAGTTACAATGGCACTGAAAAAAGTGATTGACACTTACAGCATCCAAATGGTCATGTATCAAAATTCACTAGGCAACGGATTCATATTTATGATGGTTGCAGTGTCCCGGGATCATTTTAGTAGCTTTTGTGACCTTCTGACAGGCAAAGTCAATGGGGAAACCAGCATTCACTTAACAATCATGTTACTAACTCAACAACTGCAGTGATTCATTTGGCAAGAAAGCTTGTAAAATGAGGCAAAGTTCACTTAACACTTTTCTCAGCAAGAGAAATTTTGGGCACAATTGTGATTGTAAGTCAAGGACTACTGGTATAGGTTGCTCTATTCTTTTAATTGACTTTGAATGGAGACTTGCATTAATACATGACCTTTTCTAGCAGATGCGGCATAGTTCACATAATAGCAATAGTATTTAGACTTATATACCGCTTCATAGTGCTTTACAGCGCTCTCTAAGCGGTTTACAGAGTCAGCATATTGCCCCCCAAAATTTTGGGTCCTCATTTTACCCACCTTGGAAGGATGGAAGGCTGAGTCAATGTTGAGCTTGGTGGGATTTGAACTGCCAAATTGCAGGCAGCCAGCAGTCATCAGAAGTAGCCTACAGTACTGCACTATAATCACTGTGTCACTGAGGCTCTAAACCATGCTTTGAGGGTAGATTACAATATTAAATTTGTGGTGGATCTGCCTTAAAGACAACATAGAAGCTGTACCTCACTATTATCTAGTGTCCCATTCAAATATCACATAACACTGTCATAGAAGGTATCCATGCATTACTAATTGTACTAACTGTATTTAGTATTGGCCACTTCCTACATTTCTTGATTTTGACACATGCTGGACTTTTCTTCTGCTTTTAGCATTGCTTGAGTTTACATTTGAATTTTTTGTTTATTGTTTTATTTGTTTATGGAAGAGGTCTATTTCTGCTATTCTTTATACCATTGACAATCTTACTGTGATCTGGGCCTTTTTAATTTTCATTTTTTTCTTTCATAGCCAAGACCTAAGAAAAATAATATTATTTTAGAGAGATATCCTACTGGAAGTTCAAAACACAGACACTGATTTTCTCTCCCCTGTTATGTAACATATATTTGAACTCACTAGGAAAAGTCGTTGGCCAGGTACAATATCATCAATGTACTGATTATATATCTTTTATATCTTCACCATACTGATAATACCATGGAAGTCTTCTCCCAATGCCAGGAAGATCTTAGGATCTGAATGCTATTAAAAAGGTTGGAAGACAGACTTATTAACTTGAGGAACATTGAGGAACTTGATTAATCCCAATAATATCATTTGAGGGAGAGGCATTGTCCTTAATAGAACAAATTAATGAGGTGGATGTTCTCCAGCATTCATGGCTCCTGTTAAAGGGGAGATAGAAGTTGTGCCCAAAGGATCTTGTCTCAGGTGTGGCTGATATACCAATTTTGGCCCTTCTGTGGCATGAGAACTTTGCTACAATGACTCATGCTTTTATTATGACACACCTGAACTATTACAATGTGTATTATAAGGGTGCACCTTTGAAAACCATTCGTAGCTTCAGTTAGTGCAGAATGTTGGCAAATATTACTAATCAGCAGGGCATTATATTTGTAATTAAGGGTTTCCATGGTCTGCTGATAGGCTTCTAAATACAATTCAAACTGCTGGTTTTGACCTGCAAAGCCCTAAATGGCTTGGCAGCAAGGTATCTCCACAACCACCGTCTTCAGCCACAATCTTTCTAATACAACCAAGCAGAGAGTGGCTTTAGCATCTCCAGCATTTTCACAGACTCAAAGGGACTGAGACGAGGAGGTGATACTTCTCCATAATGGCACTAATTCTGTAGAGTAGCCTTTTTCTTATGTGTTGAGTGTCCCTTGTAGTACAAAATTTCCAGAGAACAGAGAAAACAGAATTGTTCTGGGGGGACTTTTGATGGTGGATGGTCTTGATGTATAGAGGTGCTATATGGATTTTTTTGGTGGTTTTTAATAACCATTTCTCTGAGTGATTGGATATTTTCGACCCTACTGTAGATATTTTGATGTTTAATGTTGGAAGTATTCTGGCAATGTTTACTTTAATGTTTAGTTTGTGTGTTATGCATATATTAGGTTTGTCATGGATGTTAGCTATATGTTGTTGCATTTGATTATAGACTGACATGGGTCTGTGTGGATTTGGCAGCATAAGTTTTAATAAACAAACATACAGTAGCATGTTTTATCACTTCCAACAAAGAGTAATTTAAAATAAATTATTAACCAATGTGAGAATAAAGTGGGAAAAACAGAATTTCTATTGCAAAGTATGAAAATTCCATTGGTTTAGCAATGAAAAAAATAGGTAGAGTATTAATGTTAACTATGTATAACCAATTATCCGTTAAGAGCAGGCAAGTTTTACGGAATGGTATTTCTTTGACTTTTAATATCACTCAATGTGTCTTTTCCAATCTGAAGAAAACTTAATAAGATCATTCTCTGTCAGTTTTTTCTCCCTTTGACATTAAACATAGAGTTAGCTTGGAAAAACAGTACTGTACCGTTTCAATGTAACTTGAAGGCAGAACATTTAACATTATTTTTAGTGGACTTGCCTCTTTACAGAAGTATACATAGGAAAGGCATTTTGAAGGCATTTTGTATACAGTTAAATGTTACACTGGGTTTATTTATTTAAAGGAAAAGAAAAGAAAATCCCACTGGTACTGTAGGTGTTAGGCAGAAGAAAAGTGCAGCACACATAATGGGAAAATTTAGCTATCACATATTTTTCTACTAACCGAAATAACTGAAAGATGCAACAGGGAGAAGGAGGGAAAAAATACAGAATGACAGGCTGAATAAATGAGATGTAAGTAAAAATACTGACTATATCAAAAAAGGCTACAGATTCAGATTAACATATCCCAAAAGGGAAATAGTTGTCCTTTAAAAAAAAATCATACAAAAGCCAGAAGGATTTTAGAAACTTTGTTCCAAGTATCACATATTAAAAGATGAATCCTGTAAAGTAGCGCAGGTTGTTCAGTAAGCGTTTCTGCCAGCCAGATAAATGACTCTACTTGTGATGCTGATTTTCTTGATGTGATTATAAAGTTCATCTAAAACTACAAAACAAAAGGAACAGTTGAGATGTAATAGTTCATTAGTTCAATGCAGGTAGTCCTTCATTCACAACAATAATAGAGCCTGCCCATTATGGCTGCAAACCGTAACAGTCATCATTATCAACTCCTATCCTTGCTCTCCCCAATGTGATGCACGGAGTGCCTCAGATGATGCATGGAGTGCTTAAGGTGATGCATGGAGTGCTTAAGGTGATGCATGGAGTGCCTCAGGGGCTGAGGACATGCTGGAAGTCCTAGAGGAGGGCCATGCCTGTCTGGTCTAGATATCCCAAGGCCTTTATCATCCCCAAGGCACCCCATACTTTCCTTCCAAACTCTCAAGGTCTCTATAGACCTTGGGTCTACTTTCCCATCCCATGGAGTTCCCGCAAGATAAATTAATACATTTTGTGAATTTTCTTTTGTTATTTTCTTTTTTACAAGTGTGTAAATTTGAACTCTGCTGGATGACATGCACTATTAAGATGTTATGGCTTTTGCAACATGACCTGTTTCTCTAAGAGGGTGGCCAAAGTGGCATGAGAACACCTTGAGTCTCCTAAGCCTGGACTGAGAAGGTTAGTGGAGCTTTAAACCTCTTGCTTAGCTTCTGAAATCATAAGATATAGAGCAGGGGTGTCAAACTCAATTTCATTGAGGGCTGCATCAGGGCTATGGTTGACCTTGAGAGGCCGGGCTGGTACAGCTGACCAACTGGATGGCAAGGGCCACTTTCATGCCATTCACAGGGCAGAGCTGACTGGATGGGCGTGGCCAGCTTGATGCCACTTCCCAAACTGCTGGCATGTTTCCTCTTTGCACTGGGTAGACCAGGCCGAAGCCATTTTGACTCAATGTTTCCTCTTCTCATTGGGTACACTGGGCCGAAGTGACGCAGGTCGCCCCCTTACATTTTCCAGGATGGCCCTGTAAGCCTGATCCAACCACATCATCATGGGCTGGATCCAGCCCACGGGCCTTGTGTTTGACACCCCGATCTAGAGATATCCTATAAAAATGGGCTTCTCTAGATCTGCTGTCTATCTCCTTTAAAAACAAAAACAAACATTTTCACCACCTGTGGAGCAACATGAGGCAAGGCTCGATAGGTTCGCAAAGGGCTACAGGCAATCCTCAATTTGCAACACTTCATTTAGTGACCGTTCAAAGATAGAACATCATTGAAAAAGCGACTTATGGCCATTTTTCATACTGACCACTGCAGCATCCCCATGATTACATGATCAAAATGCAAGTGCCTGGCAACTGGCTCATATTTATGATGGTTGCAGCGTTCTGAGGTCATGTGATCATCTTTTGCGATCTTCTGACAAGCAAAGTGAAGAGGGGAGCTGGATTCACTTAACAACCGTGTTACTAACTTAATAACTGCAATGATTCACTTAACAATTGTGCTAAGGACAGGACGTACTGTAAAATGGAGCAAAACTCGCTTAACAAATGTGTCACTTAGCAACATAAATTTTGGGTTCAGTTGCAATTGTACCTGTATTGACTGTGTGGTCACTGCGGCTTCTCATTTTCTTTCTGGAGTCCAAGAAAGGAGAAAGAAAAAAAGGACAGAATATGCCATCCATCCAGCTTTTTTTGTGATGGCTGCGAAATTTGCCAGTCCCAGGTTGATTCGGTCACTGCTATGCACAGTGATGCATGAATTAATCAAAGGAATGGTGGCATTAGACAATTGTATCATGCGGACACAATTATAATCTACTTTATTTTCTGTTTAGAGAATGACCTTTCCTTCTCTGTGTGTTGAGACTCAGGGCTGGATTAAACATTATGATCAATGTAGCACAGACTAAATACCGGCTATGCATGGAATCATTCATTGCCGTAATTATCCGGGAATGCCAAATTTGTGCACCAACAACCCTGTAATTGCAAAACAGGAGACTGGAGAAGAGTGATTAAGAAGAGTTTTAGCAGCATTGTAAATCGATGCATTAGTGGTATTAAATTAATCGCTAGTTTAACAGTTTGTCCCATTCTATCATTACCTTAAGCTTTTGTGGTATCATTCCCTCATTAAACATTCTTGAAGAGGATTTTACTTGAGTTAGAGTCTTTAAATTACTATGCAATCAATCTACCTTTTTAATGAGTTTATTCCCATTTTTAAAGGTGTTAATTAAAATTGGCTAGGGGAGAGATGGATATAATAAATGGATAAAAGCAGTGACCATCTTGGAAGGTTAGAGATTTGCTGTCCTTAAGGATTTTCACCTTGGGAGACCCACGTTAATAGGAAAAACTTCCTGCCTGATAATGCACCAAGAAAAAGTTCATTGTTTCATGAACCTGAGCTATCCTGAATCGTTATTGTGTCCTCTAAATGTATGCTTCTATCCGCTGATAACCAAGGTGTACACACTTAATAAGAATCTGATTTAATATATGAAATAGTCACGGATTTTGATCCTGCAGCTGGGATTCCGTCTTCCTTCCCACCACCCCTTATTGTCAGAGACCATATAAAATGAAAGGACATTGACAGGGGCTATAAAACTGATTTTTTTTTCAGGGAGGAGGGATGAAAAAACCCCAAGCAAATTTAATTCACAGGCTGGGAAATGGAAATGTCATTGCCTCACTTGGAGGGTTAATCACTTTCTAATTTAAACTGGCAAATTTTATAATGACACTGTGAAATTAGCAGCATTTTATTGTGTTAATTATCTACAGGACACTACATCATTACTTCTAATAAATGTAAATGAGATTGTCTCTCCTAGGACAATATAGAGACAAGGTGAATTTTCACTGGCTAAATCCTATTTACTTGATTCCAGGCAAATCTTGCCTTTGTCTTCTCTGAGCTAAACAATAAAATGCATCCAGTGATTTATTGCTCTGTGTTGTATTCTCTGGATCTGGTTCTCATTAACGTGTCAATATTTTGAAGAAAGTCAAATTTTGCCATAAGAGCAAGTTTCGTGCTGCATGTGCAAGCTTAAAAATATAAACTTATCAATAATTACATTTTTAGGGATAAGAAATAATAATTTCAAATATCTTTATAATCTGCTTCTGCATTACAAAACTGAAGAGAGTAAAAGTAAATACTCTTGAACAGACTGAAACTTATGTCTACCTAAATAATTTTGCACAGCACCATATTTATGTCTGTCAGCTCAAAGGACTAAAACAGGGGTGTGCAAACTTGACAACTTTAAGACCTGTGGACTTCAGTTCCCAGAATTTCCCAGTAAGCCATGAATTCTAAGATTTGAAGCCTGAAAGTCTTAATATTACCAAGATTGGACTGCCCCCCTTAGACTAAAGAGGATGTTTTTGGGATGTTTGATAATTCACATATTCTGTTTTGATCTTAAACAAAACTTTTTTTGCATTAAATAAAAGGTCTGTAGAAAGATATTAATTCAGTCATTGATTATCTCGGTGAGACAGACAATTCCAATCCATTTTCACATTTTTAAAAAACCCATTAAAAAAAAACCCACATCCATGTTGGTTTTCAGTTTTCCCTAATGTATGGAGCTGTTGAACACCATTTCTCCTGTGAATAATTTTTAATGTAAGCTCCCCGAACAATCATATTTTAAATCTATATTTTCTAAATCATGAGCTTTGTTGCATACATTTGCTAAGTGCAGGTTTTTTACACTTACATTTCCTATAATTTTAGAATTTTAAAGACTGTAGAGCCATTGCCTCCTCCTCAATGCAGGAAGCCTAATTAGAAAATCCCAACAGATGTCAACCTTTGGCATAAAAATATAAATTGTAAATTGAATGAATGAATGAAATGCATATCATGTGAAATAAAAATGGATGGCCTAAAAAAAAAAAAAGATTAGCATACATACTTACTCTAGGTCAAGAAGACAGATGACAAGACACATATTACTGAATATTTTCTAAACAAACCTAAATATAATTGGATTTAACAGTTCAGTAACCCACAGGACACAGTAAGAAGGTGAGCTTTCGGTAGAGTCATACTTGCCGGTTAACTCAAAAGGGGATGGATGAATTATGAGTAATCCAAAATTGGGACTGAGAAGGAAATCAACAAAGGAACTCCAGAATCAAAATCAGAAGAATGCTGTGGTAAAACAATTCTGTCCTGTTGGCAAGAAAACTGAATGGAAATGACTGCAATATTTAGACACAGTGATTGAAGGCCAGCTCCTTTTTAACGCATATACATGAACAAAGAGCTAAAGTTTCAATTGCAATTGGACAGATGCTATGACAGATCCTGTTTTGATTTGACATTTACCCCTAAACCTCTTCTCCCTGTGTATGCTGTTGTTACCAAATGATGAGTGCTAGATTTTTGCTGGAAAAGAGCGTTGAACTTTTATGAGTGGAAATGGAGGTCAAAGCATGACTAGGCCAACGTTCAAGGAACTCTGGTCCCTGATGTGCCAAATATAAAAGAAGACTTCCTTATTTTCTAAGGACACATACATATAAGAAACATTGGATGTGAGAAGCATGAAATAAGATCTGTGAAAGGAGAAATGAAACCTAAGTTGACTATTTTACTAGTGGTGGAATTCAGGACATGACAACTTGTGAAGAACTGAAGCAGGGATGACACTAAAAAAGGAGATGTGAAGTATGAATTTGGCTATAATTCAGTGAACAATGTCACCATAACTTTTACGATTAGTGGCTACTTGGTAACCAGTGTTAAACAAGTGCATGGCAGGGCATGTTGTAAAGCTGAAAGACATGGGGAAATCCAATTGAAAACTCCAAGGCTTAGAAAGGCTGTAGTGCTACTAATACATTGTGAGAAAGTAAAAGTAAAAAAGCAAACAAACAGAAAAGTGTAGAATTACTGGAAGATTTTATTTGGGGTAAATGAAATAACGCAGAAGATAAGACAATAGAGTTTTACCAATAAAGGAGAATATTTGCAGTTCAGCATTGAAATGTGCGGTCCGTGGTGCTCTCTGAACTTGGTTGTTTTCTTGCAGATGTTTCATCATCCAAACTAGGTAATAGTATCAGTGTTAGTCTGTTCAATAGTCACAGTGCCTGTTCAATTGCAACAGAGTTCTGTGAATAGAATTTGTTCATTGCCTCACGCACCATAAAAGTGAACTTTTACAGCTTAACATCACTTGATAGACAACATAGAAGTTTGAGAAGTGCAATTTACTCAGCCAGGATATTTTTACAGATTGTCAAACAGACCATGAATTATTGGTGTCAAACATATGGGTTAAACTTAAGAGAACTAAATAGAGTTGGTATACCAGCAACATTTTACCTGGAGCACCTATGGTTGGAATATAAGATCAATGTAAATAATAGGTTCACACTTAACCTATGTGAAAAAGAACCTGTAGACTTACGAAAGGAAATAAGAGAGATATTGTGAAAAACTCTAAAGTTTGAAAGAAGAAAAGATCTTTGAGAACAGGATAACACAATAGCTATGGAAATACAAAGGTGAAAGCTTTGGGCCCCAAGAAGAATAGATGCTGACTGAATACAAACTCAAGAAAATCTTTTTCAAGCAAGAAGGGTCAAAGAAAACATTTCAATCAAGAATGTCAACAAATGAGATAAGCTTTTTAAAAGATCAGATAAATTATTGCTTTACCTGCTATTTAACTTTTACGTGAAGTTGTTGGGAAAAGCCATACATCCATTCATTATGATAGGGTAATATCAATATTTTAATGATACCCAGATGTACATCATGCTTTGATATTGTCAAGATTTGGATGGGGGAAAAATAGATGGAAAGTAAATCTTTACAAGACTGAATTACCATTTGTCTAAAATGATTTACTTTGTTCCAGTATTAATTCTGGAGGGTGTAGGCCTTTTCCAAAAGAGCAGGTTTGAAACCCGGAGATCCTCCTTGATATATGAATTCTGTTGGATAAGCAGATTGAGATCACAACTAGCAGGTTGGTGCCATGATTATACTCTTTCCTGGAAAAGGTGATCCTGGCAACATTGATCATGCCCTTGGCATTTCCTGGTTAGATAACAACAATATGTTCTACATGAACCCTAACCCAAACTTTGCAATCTATTTGGAACCTACATGGGTACAGAATGTAGTAGTCTGCTTGCTGGTGGGTTGCTATTTACTTTTATTTAAAACAGCCATAGTGGCACAGTGGTTAGAATGCAGTATTGCAGGCCGACTGTCATCAGTTTGATCTTGATCAATGCAGGGTAGACTCAGCCTTCCATTCTTCCAAGATTGGTGAAATGAGGACCCAGATTGTTGGGGGCAATATGCTGACATTTGTAAACCACTTAGAGAGTGTTGTAAATCACTATGAAGCCATATATACTGTACGCCTAAGTGCTATTGCTACTAAATAATACTATTTATAACACTAATGCTAAAGATTGCACATTTGGTGACAACAGGCTTCTGGATACAATTCAAAGTTCTGTTTTTGATCTTTAAAGCTTTCCATGTCATCTTGTACTTGCAGGACCATATTCTTCAAGTAGATCCTACTCATTCAGCAAACACATCTCAGGTTGAGAAGCTGAGGTTCTTCCTGCATATGAGGGAAAGTTGGAACCTGAAATATAATGGCCCCCATCCAGATGGAACACACTGCCATCTGAAATACATCTGGCTTCATTAGCACAGCCCCCCCACAAGGCTGTGTGATTTTTCCACTTATTTTCTCCCTATATACCAATGACTGCATCTCAAATGATCCATCTGTTAAAATACTGAAGTTTGCAGATGACACAGCAGTGATTGGTCTCATTTGAGACAACGATGAATCCATAATACAGCAGAAGGTTGTATAACTTGTCTCATGGTGTAACCGGAACAATCTGGAACTGAACACTTAAAACTGTAGAAATGGTGGTAGATTTTGAAGAAACCCTTCCATACTACCACCTCTTACAATACTAGACAACACCGTATCAACAATAGAGACCTTCAAATTTCTAGCTTCTATTATATCACATGACCTAAAAAAAATCAAAAATCTCATCAAAAAAGCACAGCAAAGAATGTTCTTTCGGTGCCAACTCAGAAAGCTCAAACTGCCCAAGGAGCTGCTGATACAGTTCTACAGAGGAATTATTGAGCCTATCATCTGCACCTCTATAACTATCTGGTTTGGTTCTGCAACTCAACAGGACAGACACAGACACCAGAGGATAATTAGGACTGCAGAAAAAACAATTACTACCCACCTGCCTTCAATCAAGGATTTGTATACTGTACGAGTCAAAAAGTGGGCTGTGAAAATATTTACCCCAACTTCCCAGACATAAACTGTTTCAACTCCTTCCCTCAAAATGACACTATAGAGCACTGCACAGCAGAACAATTAGACACAAGAACAGTTTTTTCCTGAAATCCATCACTCTGCTAAACAAATAATTCCCTCAATACTTTTCAACTATTTACAAAGTCTGCACTAATTATTACTATTGATCTTCTCATCACTCCTTATCACCCATCCCCTCCCACTTGTGGCTGTATGACTATAACTTTATCACTTGTATCCTTATGATTTATATTGACTGTTTCCTAGTATGATTTGATTGCTTAGTATACCCTATGACTATCATTAAGTGTTGTACCTTATGATTCTTGACTCTTGACAAATGTATCTTTTCTTTTATGTATACTGAGAGTATTTGCACCAAGACAAATTTCTTGTGTGTCCAATCACATTTGGCTAACAAAGAATTCTATATTTCTATTCTATTACTCTTGACATTTAGAAAAACCCTAAAAGTTGCCTTATTCAGCAAATCAGTTATATGTGGTCTTCAACTTAACAATTCCTTTAGTGACCATTTGAAGTCACAAAGGCATTGAAAAAAATGACCTATGACTATTTTTCACATTTACAACCATTGCAACATTCCCATGGTCATGTGATCAAAATTCAGATGCTTGAGAAATGACTGATGTTTATGATGGTTGCATTGTCTCAGGGTCATGTGATCAATGTCTGTGACTTTCTGACAAGCAGAGTCAATGGGAAAGCTAACAATGTTACTAACTCAACCACTGTGGTGATTCACTTAACAACTATGACAAGAAATCGACTTAACAACTAACTTGCTTACCAACATAAATTGTGGGCTCAGTTGCTGTTGTCAGTCAAGGACTACCTGTATTTAAAATCTATCACTGAAGCATAAATTATTACTTTTATTTTTGGATGTAGTTTATGAAAGGTTTGACTGATTATTTCTCTATCATTCTATTTTTGTAAGATAATAATTTTGGTTTCTGATTATATACCACCAGGATTCCTTCTGGAATCCAGTATTATATAAGTAACTAAGTAACTTTTGCAGGAAAATGTATAATCAAGATAAAACTAGTCAAGGATAATCATGGTAGAGATCTAATAGAAGTAAATGAAGTTAAACGAAAATGGAAAATCAATATTGAAATCCTATAAAAATAAGATTATGGATGTGGAATTTATGGAACAAGTGTATGACTGAGATATTAGAAAAGATTGGCACGCACTGAAGGAAATGCAAAGAATGTACACATTGTTTTACCATTGCACTAATTCTTAATCCAAACATTTCTGCTAAACGTCTAATAAAGAACAGAAAAACAGAAATGACTAATAAATAGGCAGGTTTCAGAAAAGGGAGAGGGACACAATATCAGATACTGGAAAGAACAAGAAGAAAGGTTTTTTTTGGCTTTATTAATTATGGCAAATCTTGATAAGCTTGATTACAGATCATGCCAGAATGAAAAGTATATGAAGGTAGTGGCTATGTTACATCACTTGACAAAGGAGTTACTGTAAGAGCTGAGTTTGGAGAAACAGAGTAATTCAGAACAGGGAAGGAAATAAGAAAGACAGAGATGGATATTTGCATTCAAACCTGCTTAATTTATTAGTGACCGACACTACATGACCTGGCTTAGCTTCTTGAGTTGGCAGCAGTTACACAGACATACCATGAATAGGTAAGAATCTGTACTGCAAATAGAAATGAAGCCATATAGGATCACTGATTGCCTGCAGCTAGTGAAGGTACAAATGACCTTTATGCCATCTGTGGTTTTATTATTGTTTCCTCCCATCCTTCCTATTAATTATTGGACTCCCACCTTGGTACCTGGTGAACTTGAGGGCAGTTAACGTGAGTGCTACACCCTGCCTGAGAATCCCGGGCTCTCACTTCAATTATACAATAGGAATAATGGGAATGAGAGAGATAATAATCTAAAATAGCTGTCCAAGCCAAAATTGTCAAAATGCTTTACAATTTGAGATGTCTAGTCAACACCTCTTCGTTAGCCAAAAGTAAATGAAAAAATGAAGGCAAAAAAATGGAAATGAAAGAAAAAAAACTAGGTTAATGTTAATATTCAGAAGACAAAGATGATGAAGACATCAACATGCCTGGTGAACTTACCATTGGCAGTGAATATATGCATTTAGTGGATAATTTTGTTTTCATGCATCATCAGGAGTAGATACAAAGAAGCAACATACTAGAAAACTAATTATAAAGAATAAGGCTGTGCATAGACAAGATTGTGAAGAATAAATGTATTTTTTTTACTAAGGCAATGTAGTACTTTGGATTTTATTCCAAAAAAGTATGCCTAGAATCTTTTTGGAACGGACTCTGAAGGAATCCTAATTTCAGTAACAACAAACATCAGACTGGTTAAGCAATTTATGATAATGTAAGGCTGCAAATGGCATGAAAGAAGGAAGATCCCTTTAAGTGATGGATCTGGAAATTATTATTAAGAATATCAATAGAAGAAGAAGCTCAACAATCCTGGAACATCTGCCCCCTCCCCTGCCCAAATACTGAATGCTTCCTCAAGGGATTGATCAGCAAACATGCTGCAAGTAGAATATAGTCATTATTTTACAGAAGAACATTACTATATATCAAGGGTCCCCAAACTTGGCAACTTTAAGACTTGTGGACAAGTTGCCAAGCTTAAAGACCTCTGCTATATATTATAGGCAACTCTACGAAGTTCATGGTCTTGACACTTGGCTAAGAAAACCCTGACCTAAATGAATCCTGATTAGTAATGAATTTAAAACCAATTATCCTTTGGTTTCCTCTCTGAACCATCATGTGTTATCAGTCATTTCACTTATTGGCCGGAATAAATAAGTTATTTTTTGTCTCTTCTTTTCCCAGAATTGTTTTCTTGTTTCTCATCATTATGCAACACTCAGACAAAGGCAAATTCACATGTTGTTGTTTTTTAAAAGCAAGTTCACCTTGATGCAAAAGGAAAACAGCGTGCACAGATTTCTAGATCAATAGATTACATAGGAGTTTATGTAGCAACAATTCAGGATCTGTTTATGATCTTCTAGGACCTCTAACATGTTGCAGTATGAAACATTACCACCCACCTTTCTTGAAACTAAAGCTAGAACATTCAGAACTCTCATTTGCATTGATCAAATTGTAATTATTGGCCATTGAAGGAAAATGTACCTTCCAGAGAATCAGCAGTGGCTGCAAATTGTTATGTCAAGGAGTAGGAATAGGTAGTTTCAATGTTTTTTACCTAGCCAGCTTGGCTGTTGTGAGTTCAATGGAGAGGGCAGAAGCTTCCTGCATGTGTACATGTCAGTGTGTTTGTGTATACAGTTCCTTGTCCACAATATGAAGCTGAAATGGTTGCTGAAATTGTTCTACATAGGTGAAACAAACCCTCCCATAATATTTCTAAGCAAACATGGACATACCTACATAGTTACCCAATACTAAGTTGGACTCTAGGGAGACATTACCTTTATTATTTCTTATAACTCTCTTTCTGTAGGTATTTTTAAATGATTTTGCTATTAAGCAGCATGGGTCAGGGATGGGGTTCTACAGGTTCTATTCTCTAAAACTGGTTGTTAACATTCTAAGCAGTTCGGAGAACTGGTTGTTAGAAGAAATTACTGGTCTAATCCTATAAGGAAGGCAGGAAGGAAACATTCTGATGTTGCTTACAGAAACTGCCTCATCGTTAATCCTAATTACATTCTTGGCAGGATTAGACTTCCTGTCTCAGGAATGTCTCTGGAGTTTTTTTCTCCCTCCTTTGCTGGTACTTTGCTTGTGCGGAGTAACCATTCAAAGTTACAATGGCACTGAAAAAAGTGACACAACCATTTTTCACACTTATGGCTGTTGCAGCATCCCCACAGTCATGAGAGACCAGGTGAGGAGATGGGTGCCTCAATGTGAGTGATATTGAGTTGGCCATGCCCAGCCAATAACACACCCACCAAGCCACACCCACCAACTAAGCCATACCCACAGAACCGGTTGTTAAAAAAAAATGAATCCCACCCCTGACATGGTGGTGATGTTTGCTGGATGACTTGCAGGAGGTAATGGAGACTTCAACACAGAGAAATATATAAACTGAATTGGGAGTCCCAAAACAGCAAAATAAGGCAAGTGGGGTGGTTTAACCTGGGAATTTTACCATGGCTGAATTGATTTGTCCATTGTAAGCCAAAAATGATTCGGTTCACGGGAAATTCAACCAAAGGAAAGGAGTCATGATTCAGTAAAAGTTATTATAATTGGCCTTTGAAAAAAATCAGAGCAGGCAGAAGTTAGCAGTGGTGCTAATCTTAATGCCAGTCTTCATTCCAAAGGAAAGCCAGAAATAGGAAACAATTACCTGCGCTGTTTCACTGGAACAATTTAGGTGATTAAAGTTCCAAATGTGGTTAAGCACTTGGTGGAATTAAATGTAAACGAAAGAGCTAACATCTGCTGTAGAGTCTCAGCAGTATGCCATCACAATCCTGAAGCAGGTTTGGGATCACTCCAGATGTATGCAATTAAAAAAAAAAAGATCAAAGAAATATCCATTCTCAGAGACAACTTGGAAGTTCTTAATTTGTTTTTGCAAGAATACAGCTTGCTGACTAACAGGGCAATTAGGAAAGTGACTCAGAGGTTTCATAAAATGGAATATCTGATCTCAAATGCAGGACAAGCATCTTTTAATGCATAAGAACATCGAGTCTGGATCCACTCTGTATGCTATTTAAAACATCTTTAATGCAATAGTGGAAATAATACTAGTTAAGCAGCCTAGGGCAGCCTATTGGTAGGACAAAATGGAAATGTTTAAGCAAAAAAATAAAAAAAAATCATAGGCTCAAAAATCTTGAAAGTTAAATGGTGTACGTGGACCCAAAAACTTTATCATCTAATGGATATTATAACAGGTAATTCTGATTTTACATTCAAAGGAACTCAGTATGTGGCAATAAAATAAAAGAGATCCTTAGTTTTGGAGCCAAAGATACAGATCTAAAAAGATCTACCACACTCCAATTAACCTTACGATCTAAAATTAAATGGATATCAAGTGGAAAAGCCTGGGGCTGACCATGGACCATTTCAGCCTTACTGTAGCTCTTTAGAAAAACAGGGAAGAGAAAAAGGAAAAGAGCAAAGTGCAGCTTCTGGGATTCCCTCCACCCGGTTCCAGCAGTGGGCACAGGAAGCATCTACATTTTCCTTTGTATAATGAAATAACAAAAGGTCTCTGTGTGTTTCTAAGTGTTCTACTGCTTTTTCTTTGGGTTGTGTCTCTTTGTAACTGTGTGCATTGGGAAGCAAAGGATGAATTGCGCACATGAGAGGAAGAAAAAAGAGGAACTGGAGCAGTCATCAAGTCATTCTGAGCCCCTCTTTTACCACTTTTCCATAAGAAGTGGGGAAAAATCTAGTTGGGGTGGGAAGAATAAAAAGAAATTGATGAATATCTTCAAAGTATTTTATTAATCTCTCTCACCCCCAATACTAAAGATACAGTAACAATTCTGAAAACATTGTTTTAAACTGGCATTTAAATTCACACAGGGCATATTTAATTAAAAGTAGACAACCTGTGCCCCTATGCGCATTATTTCAGATATGTTTTCTTAGCTAATTATAGGTTTCCTTGTCTAAATATAGAATGACTATGGGTAGGCAAAAAGGCAGTGGTAGTAGGAATGACCTCCAACTTCCTGTCAGTTTTCCTGTTGAATTTTCTGGTAGGAAGCTGGAAGGGAACATCAGAAATCTTCCTTCTTCTCCTCCCCGTTTCTCCCCCTTCACTTCACTTCACTTCCTTTTCCTACCCTTTCCAGCAGGCACAAAGTAGCTACTTCTGATGGGGGAGGGAGAAAAGGATTGTAAGACTGGCTGGGAAACTGTCATGGAAGTTCAAGCAGTCAGTAGCATTGAAACAGCCACATTTCCCCCAAATTTCATTTCTTCAGGTATTCTGGGTCCAAGATTTTGGATACATTCTGTAAGTTAGCCACTGTGTCTCAGACGACCGGGTATGAGCTCCTTTTCGTGAAGTTCGGTCCCAAGGTTCAGGTGGGCTTGCTGGTCGCACACCTGGCTCCCTGCTATGCGGCAGCGGCCCTGCTTGAGTTCCTTGAGGTCATAGCTGGCGTGGCGGTTGGGACCCCCAGGCTCATGGTCATGGGGGATTTCAACTTGCCATCTGCCGGCGGTGCCTCGGGGACTGCTCAAGAGTTCATGGCTTCCATGACGGCCATGGGCCTGACCCAGTTAATTCGGGACCCTACTCACGTGGGAGGTCACACCTTGGATCTGGTTTTTGTCTCTGATCAGTGACAGAGTGATCTGGGTATAGGGGATATAGTTGTCGAACCCCTGTCATGGTCGGATCACTCGCTCCTGAAGCTCGACTTCCGTTCCGCACCCCCTGACCGCAGGGAGGCGGGACCATTAAAGTGGTACCGCCCCAGGCTCCTGATGGACCCTGATAGGTTCCTGACGGAGCTTGGGCCATTTCCCGAAGCTCACACACACGACTCGGTTGAGGGCTTGGTCGCCACCTGGGATAGGGTGGCTGCCGGGGCCCTTGACCGGGTCGTGCCCTTGCGGCCTCTGACCCGGTGCCGATCCCAAGTGGCTCCTTGGTTTTCTGAGGAGCTAAGGGAGATGAAGCGCCGGAAAAGACGCCTAGAGAGCAGTTGGAGGGCCAGCCGCTCTGGGTCTGACCGAACACTATTACGATCTTATATTAAGACGTATTTAGTGGTGATAAGGATGGCGAGGAGATCTTACCTCTCCACCCTTATTGCGTCCGCGGAAAACCACCCAGCCACCCTGTTTAGGGTGACCCGCTCCCTACTGGAGGTGGGAGCGCGGGAGGACCCCTTGCAGGGACGGGCTGAGGAGTTTTCTAGGTTTCTGCAGGATAAAATCGCTCAGATCCGGGACGAGCTGGACTCCGACTGGGCATCTCCGGGTGGGGGGGCGGGGGTGGATATCGGTGCGGTCAACTGGGTTGAGTTCGATCCTGTTACTGTGGAGGACGTGGACAGGATACTGGGGGGACTGAATGCCACCACCTGTTTGCTGGACCCGTGCCCCTCCTGGCTGGTCTTGGCCACTCGGGAGGTGACACGAGGCTGGTTCCAGGGTATTATAAACGTTTCCTTGAGAGAGGGGCTATTACCCGCTGCCTTGAAAGAGGCAGTGGTGCGGCCCCTCCTCAAGAAACCATCCCTGGACCCAGCATTATTATCTAACTATCGTCCTGTCTCCAACCTTCGCTTTGTTGCGAAGGTTGTTGAGAGTGTAGTGGCACGTCAGTTCCCGCAGTACCTGGATGAAGCGAGTTATCTCGACCCCCTCCAAGCACAGCACGGAGACGGCGTTGGTCGCGTTGGTAGATGACCTCTGGAGGGCCCGGGACAGGGGTTGTTCCTCTGTCCTGGTCCTGTTAGATCTCTCAGCGGCTTTTGATACTGTCGACCACAGTATCCTATTGCGGCGGTTGGAGGGGTTGGGGGTGGGGGGCACCGTGTTGCGGTGGTTCACCTCCTTCCTCTCCGACCGCTCGCAATTTGTGTTGACGGGGGGGCAGAGATCGGCCCCGAGGCCCCTACGATGTGGGGTTCCTCAGGGGTCGGTGCTCTCACCCCTGCTGTTCAACATTTATGTAAAGCCGCTGGGTGAGATCATCCGTGGCTTTGGGGTGGAGTTCCATCAGTACGCTGATGATACTCAGCTGTACATCTCCACCCCGGGCCACCCCAACAAAGCCGTCGAAGTGATGTCCCATTGCCTGGAGGCCGTGCGGAGTTGGATGGGTCGTAACAGGCTTCGTCTCAACCCGACCAAAACCGAGTGGCTGTGGTTTCCTGCGCCCAGATACAGCCAGCTGGTTCCTTCGCTGGCCGTGGGGGGAGAGGTCTTGACCCCCGTGGAAAGGGCGCGCAACTTGGGTGTCCTCCTGGACGTACGGCTGTCTTTAGAAGAACATATTGCAGCCGTCGCCAGGGGGGCTTTTTATCAGATTCGTCTGATTTACCAGTTGCGGCCCTTTCTGGATCTGGGCGCACTTCGCACAGTCACTTCCACCCTCGTTATCTCCCGCCTGGATTATTGCAACGCTCTCTACATGGGGCTCCCCTTGAAGAGTCTCCGGAGGTTGCAGTTAGTCCAGAATGCAGCCGTGCGGGTGATTGTGGGCGCTCCTCGGAGCTCCCACGTTACACCGCTTCTCCGCAGGCTGCACTGGCTTCCTGTGGCCTTCCGGATTCGATTCAAGGTGGTACTGATGGTATTTAAAGTGCTCCATGGCTCGGGACCTGGGTACTTACGGGACCGCCTGCTGCCATCATCAACCTCCCGCCGCCCAGTACGCTCCCACAGGGTTGCCCTCCTTGGGGTACCGCCGCCTGGCCGCTGTCGGCTGACGGCCCCGAGAGTTCGGGCTTTCTCTGTGGGAGCTCCCTCCCTGTGGAATGATCTCCCCCCGGAGATACGAGCTATGACGGATATCTTGACCTTCCGGCGCGCAGTTAAAACCCTACTTTTTAGGCAGGCTGGCCTGGCCGAATGAATGGGTTCTGGTTTTAAATTGGGTTTTAGTAATTAACTTTTAATTTTTATCTATGATCCCTGATTTTATATTGTTGTATTTGGTTCTGATGGGATACAGCCGGAAAATCGCGTTTAATATATTTTTAATTGTATTTATAATGTATTTATATGTTTTTAGTAGGCTGTACACCGCCCCGAGTCCCTTTTTTGGAAGAGGGAGCGGTATAAAAATATGATAAAATAAATAAATAAATAAATAAGTTAGCCCATTTGAGGTACCTGGATTCAAAAATTGTTGTTTTATGATGATATTAAATATGCATGACGTTACATCTACATATACCACGTCATCCATGTCAGATGCAAAGTGGAGTCTGATGTCAGACTCCACTTATTGGTTTCAGCCACTGACGGGAATATTGGAGATCCGTCAGTGGCTGAAGTAGTGAACAGCACCGACTATAAAAAGCCGGCGCTGGCCACAATTGTTGCTTTTTAACCCGTTTGAAATAAAGAGTTCTGTACACTGCTGGTCCATTCCTGCCTTGCTACTCCTATAGCATTTTATTCTAAAACCTTGTCAAAAGCCGAAAGAAACTACAGCCAAATAGACAAGGAAACCCTCACTGCTGTAGCCGGGGTTAAACATTTTCATGAATACCTATATGGCAGACACTTTGAATTGATCACTGACCACAAGCCTCTACTAGGCATCTTTTCAGGAGACAAACCCACACCAAACATTTTATTGCCAAGAATGCTAAGATGAACAGTTTTCCTAGCAGCATATAACTACCACCTGCTGCACATATCTGGAAAGAGCATTCTGCATGCCGATACACTCAGCCAATGCCCCGTACCAGATCTAGTGGAGGACCCTGCCCTCACGCCTACCCTATTCCTCGTAGAACATTTCCAGCCGAATTTGGTGATGGCAGCAAACATTGACAGGCTCACTGCAAAAGACAAAACCTTGGCACGAGTTTTGAACTGGGTATGGCGGGGCTGGCCAGATAAGTTGGAGGGAGAACAATTCAAACCGTTCAAAGACAAACAATTGGAACTATCAGCATTAAGGGGATGTTTGCTGTGGGGAGAAAGAGTAGTGGTGCTGAATCCATTATGGGAAAAAATCTTGGGATCATTACATGAGGGGTACCCAGGAATAGTGAAAATAAAGACTTTAGCAAGGAGTTACATCTGGTGGCCGGGCATAGACAAAGACATTGAAACATGGGTTGCCATGTGCTTACTTTGTCAAGTATCCTGACCAGTCCCTCCTGTAGCACCCCGCCTTAAGTGGGAAAAGCCTACAAAACCATGGGGGCGCATACAGATTTTGCTGGACCCTATCAAGGACAAATGTTCCTAATTGTGGTTGATGCCTACTCCAAATGGTTGGAGGTGGTCATTATGAAATCCACAACAACAGAGGCAACGATCAAGGCCCTACGGAAAATATTTGCTACCCACGGGCTACCCGATGTGCTGGTTTCGGACAATGTCCCACAACTCACAGCACAACAATTTGAAAGTTTCCTTGTCCGTTTAGGGATCTGACTTACCCTATTGGCACCTGCTCATCCGGTGGCAAATGGCCAATCAGAGATAATAGTTTTATTATACAGCGGAATTCCTAACGAAATTGGGCTCCGGCGTTTGGCAGGAAAAGATAGACAAATTATTACTAACCCAACACATAACGCCAAGTGCAGCAACAAACAGGAGTCCAGCAGAAATGCTCATGAATAGAAAATGACGAATCACCGTAGACAAGATTTATCCAGATTATACTAATAAAACCCCTTTAGACACCACAGGGAAGTGCAGAACATTCATGCCAGGTGACACGGTGTATGAACGTAGTTATAGGGGCGGGGAAACTTGGATCCCGGCAAAAATAATCGAGATTACCGGACCAAGATCATAGAGACTGGAAGTAGAAGGGGAAGAACATTGAATAGGCACATAGACCAACTACGGAGCCTCAAGGTTACACACGCGCCCGAAACTGAAGAACAAAACATACACCCAACAACAAGTTCAGCAAGAAAAACTCCGAATGGGATAGAGGAGGACTTAGCTTTAGGAGGAGGAGTCCAGCGTAGTACGTCTGAGGCCTCTAACTCCACAGAAACTGACATGCCTCCGGAAACATCTGAGGCATTTAAAAGGATGGGGTCTGGAACAGCGGAGGATCTGCCCCTTCAGGCTGCTGCCTCAGAAACAATTGAACAGCACATACCCAGACAAAACCACAAAAGCCCTGCCTAGCTGAAAGACTACGTTAGCGGGGATTGGTTGGACTGAACTAAGAAGGGAAGGGTGTTAAATATGCATGACGTTACATCTACATATACCACGTCATCCACGTCAGATGCAAAGTGGAGTCTGATGTCAGACTCCACTTATTGATTTCAGCCACTGGTGGGAATATCAGAGATCCATCAGTGGCTGAAGTAGTGGACAGCACCAACTATAAAAAGTCATTGCTGGCCACAATTGTTGCTTTTTAACCCATTTGAAATAAAGAGTTCTCTACACTGCCGGTCCATTCCTTTCTTGCTACTCCTATCTAACAGATGAACTGTGAAAGGTTCAGTTAAAAAACCTAATAAAGGTCATGACCACAAGATTTTTACCGATGGTCTACTGGCTTCTAATCACTATACTTATTCTTCCCAATCCAATAAAATATTGGGAAAAAAATTAACAAAGGGGGCAAGAACTCTGTTTACCAGTAGGAAACCTTACCAAATATACAGCAAAAGGAGACCATAGGTGGGGACATAGCTGGAAGTATGGCTTGAGAGTACAGCAGTGGAAAACTATAACTGTCATGGCTTCATTGGATCCTGATTCACAGGAGGAGGACTGAGTTGGAACCAGGACTATTTGATGGGGAGGACACAGTCCTCTCCGAACAAGTGGAGAGTCCAGGAGCTGAGCATGAGATAGTCCCAGGACAACAGGTGGGGCGGCAACCAGATGGAGGGATGCTTGCAGGATTGGAGCAGCAGCAGGGAGCCAGCAGAGATGACAGGCTCCAAACCACCTCTGAGAAGGAACACCCGATCTGCAGGTGAAAAGAGCAGAGCAGAGAGAGGCATAGAAGAGGTCAGCGAGGCTGCTTGTGAGGAAGAAACCCACTCCTCCTCACAAGGAATAGTTGGGGACAGGTGATTTAATGAGAGGCTGGGGAAGGTGTGTTTGTTGGGAATATCTGCTCATTTTAATGTGCTCCTTCCCAGCTTCCCTAGATCCTGTTCCTTGAACATGTTTTTGGACTCTTGTGGACTTGAACTAGGTTCTCAAATTTTGCACTCTTGGACTGTGTTTTTGTTGCTGGAACTCTGGACTTGTTGGTATTGTTACTTCTCTCTTGATTGTGGGTTGGCTGGGATTTAGTTAATGCATCCAGACTGTGGGAAAACTGAGGGCTGGGGTGGAGCTTCATTGGCACCATTGGTGGGTTGGTTATCACTACGATAAATGAGCAATAAACAGACCCTCCTTAACCTCTACCTTGCCCTCGTGACTTGGGTCAGAAAAATGACAAAAGTAATAGCCAGCAGCATAAGTAGGATAGCAGTTGACAAAGAAATATTAACAATGTGTGATTTCTATACCTCAAAGCTACCAGTAGAAAAAAAATAAGGCAAAATTGTGGAGTAAAAGAAAATTATAGCTTCTCTATAGATGTTCTCAAGTCATATACCATAATGCATGGAGATTCTAGATATCACTTACTACCGCATATTGAGTGCAGAAGCTGGTAAAATTTGGGGTCAGGTGAAGATAAAATGCAGGACATCATCCCCAAATGAAGCTTCCACCATTTGTCTTTAAAAGGAAGACCTTCAGCCTAGAAGCTTTACTCAGATTAGGTCTGAAAAAAGCTGAACCTATAATTTTATGTGACCAATATATAGAATGATGATTATAAAGCCTCTGGTATTTACTTTCCATTATTTCCGTGTTGAAAATTTGTTAGCAAACTTCTCTGTTTTGTACAAGAGTGATGAAAAGAGATTAAAGTTAGCAGATTTCAACAAAGACTTGCTACATTTCACAACCTAATTATCAAACAAAAGTCAGAAGAAGGTAAATGCTCAGCAGATCTGCCCCAATATATATAATATTTTATTCCAGAACTAGAAGATTCCCAATAACTGGATGAAGTACTACTGACAATAGATGGTAGAAACGTATATAATGGTTCTTTCTAACATCTGGTTGTTCCTTTTACTGGGTCCCTCAAGAACCCAGCCACATTTCCTATGTTGAAACGATATTCATTGGTCAAGCCTGCCAGGTTCTTTAATTGGAAGGAAAAGCAGAGATGGATGAGAGAACAGTAGCAAAATGTGTTGTGTTCAGAATTTTCAGCCCCTGTAAATTCAAGATTTTGTAGTCAGAAAAACTTATAATGAAAAATCCAGGGGACACTTCAACAATACTAACTAATGTAGTAATGTCAGATAAGATTTCCTCGAAACTTTTCTTAGTAATAAACTACTCATTTAAGGAGAAATGAGTTGGGGGCTACCTTTAAAAGACTTTTAAGAACAGGAAGGAAACTATGAGAGCATATCATGGCGTGTTTGACTTAATTAAACATAAATTCACAAAAATGCAGGCACCGCAGCCATGCTTAACATAACTGAAAGAACTGTTTGAGTAAGTATCTAGAAGGCTGGAAGAAAGAAAAGCTAAGGATTTATTTTACTTGAATTTTATAAAATGCTTTCTGATACAATGCAGAACAGAAGGTTAATCCATAAAATGATAGTTAAATACACTAGGAAGTTGAATTGCTTGACTAGATTAAACAGTGAGTTCTCAATTCAATCTGTGGAAGATAAAATAAAATATACAGTCTCATTCCTGATTTTTTTTTTCATGTCAGAACACACCACTTGGAGTTATGTCCTAATAATGATACAACTGGGTTAGAAGTGATATAGGCAGGATAAGTAACTCAATTTCTTCCAATCAAAATGAAGACATAAAAGAATATAAATAGGACTGGTCCAATTTATCTACAATTAGAATAAAAACTTATTGCAAAAGGGTACTGGTCTTCAGTCTAATGGCAGTCTAACTCTGTTGGCTCATAGTTTTAAGGTCTGTCACTGATGATCCAACAACATGCCTACTGTCCCTGTACTATTGTTTCTTTTATTTTTCTTATATGTACCCATTTCATGTATTCATAACTATGTATATACTTATACCTATTATCTTGTAAGCGATTGACAAATCAAATAAATTCTAAAAAAAAATTCTAATTCTAAAAATTAAACCCACAGGGTCTAGTTTTAGGAACAATAAAGCTTGGAATACCCTATGAACATCTCATCCCTATTTTGTCATGATGGCTTGGAGTCTTCTTTCCTTAATCACTTAAAAGCTTCAGTGTGGACATCAATATCCTTGTTTTCTTCTCTGTTTACTCAATGCCTGCCAGTTTTAGCCAGCTCTCAGAATCACTGCTTCACTCCTAACCTTACTTTTGTTCCTAAAGATGCTATTGCCTTATTAATAAGTTAAAGAACCATCAGCCAACCAGAAGGGACATAGGCAGAGTTGCCCATCCCAAATTGTCAGTTACATTACTCATTTGTTTTTTATCTGGGTTAAGGAGGAGGGGATAAAACATCCAATTTATACTCTCGGGCCTCAGCATGATACAACCGAATACCTTCTTGGTATTCTGCAAAGTCTATCTTTGTGATGTCTGCCTCTTGTCTGATTTCTGCCTTTTGGGAAACCGAAGCTTATTTGCTATCTGTTCACACCGAGAACACAGAATAGTCAGTTACACTGGAATGTTATCTTAAGTGTTGAAACGTCTGAGGAATTTTGAGTATGTTATTATCATCTAATATTTAATAATTTTACAAAATGTGTATACTGTCTCAGTTGTAGATTCTAGGTGACTTACAACTAGGTTAATAGCATAACTGTAAATAAGGCAGAATTCAGTTATTCTCATCTCAAGCATAGCTAAATATCAGCATCAGTGGGAAAACCATTGCAATAAGAAGACTCCCATAATGAACACCAGATGACATAATTGTAGTTCAGAAAGTAAGAGGAACATTTCTTCCCCTAAAGGCTCTATAGAACAGGAGTGTTTTAAGTGAAGGCGAAAAAGGAGCTTTTTCATTTTGGGATACAAATGTTCCATAGAGAAGAGACTCTACCAGAAAAGCTTCACTTCACAGGGCCCTTTTCACTAGCTTCTAGAAGGTAGAAACTCACAGCATGAGCTTTCTGCTAGTTTATACTGGGGGGCAGATTTTATAAGCAGTAGTTTGTCTAGAAAGTACCTCGGATTGAGGTTTTATGTCTGTGTGTCTGTGTGCATGGTTGACTCGTGATGACTGCCTGGATTAAGACCTGCAATTTTCTTGACAGGATTTCAGAAGTAGTTTGCTGTTGCCTTCTTCCAAGGGCTGAGATAGAAGGACTGATCCAGGGTCACCCATCTGTCTTCCTGTCTAAGGTAGGACTAGAACTCATAATCTCCTGTTTCTAGCCTGATGCTTTAGCTTAGCAGTTGCCAACGGTGGGCCACAGCCCACTGGTAGGCCATGAGAAAATTTTGGTGGGCCACAGAGAAATCTCACCCACATAGCACCCACCCAAAGCAATTAATCCAGGCTGCGCAGAAACACAAGGCTGCTCAGCCCACATGGCCCGTGGGAACCCTTCCTGCCCACTCACTCCTTACCCGGCAAACTTATCTGCTAAGTTGCTATTTTTTCCTTTTTCTGACCATCATCTGTTCTACTGTGCCGGGAGATTTAGATTAGCTAGGAAGCAGGAAATGGTTGGATTTCTTGCTTTCTAGCTAAGCACAGCCTGAGGACTGAAGGTTTGTTTGCAAGCAAATTCAGTGCAGACTCACAGCAAGCAAATTTGAGAGACTGAACTAGCTGATGGTAGATAGATAGATCACTGAATGATTCTATGAGCAACTCAATCTGCCTGCTTTGCCAACATTTTGGATAAACATTGCTTTTTTAAATAAAAAAATCAATATTTACATACATGGTGTGTTGTGAGTTAATTTTGTGAGTTTGCTTGCTAGCAAATTTTATGTGACAGACTGAGCTAGCCAATGGCAGATAGATGGATTTCTGAATGAATCTGTGATTCTGTGAGCAACTCAATCTGCCTGCCTGCTTTGCCTGATTTTGGGTAAAAGTTGCTCTTTTTTAAATAAAAAATTCAATATTTACATGCATGGTGTGTTGTGAGTTAATTTTGTGAGTTTGCTTGCTAGCAAATTTTATGTGGCAGACTGAGCTAGCCAATGGCAGATAGATTTCTGAATGAATCTGTGATTCTGTAAGCAACTCAATCTGCCTGCCTGCTTTGCCTGATTTTGGGTAAAAGTTGCTCTTTTTTACAAAAAATTCAATATTTATATAAATATTTATAATTGTTTAATTATTTATCAACTTAAAAACCTAACACAAATATTTATAATATTTACATACAAGCCATGACCAGCCAGTCACATGACCACCAAGCCACACCCACAAATTAGGCCATGCCCACAGAACCAGTTAGTGGTCCCTGGGATCTAAAATGAGTTTGGTCCAAAAGGTTGGCGACCCCTGCTTTAGCTACTGTATTGAACTGACTTTTTCTAGAGGTTTTTCAGAAGTGGCTTTTCATTGTTGTCTTTCTAGGGCTGAGAGAGAGTGACTGGCCTAGGGTCATTCAGCTGGCTTTTGTGCCTATGGTGAGATGCCCATTCACAGTTTCTGGATTTCTAGCCTATACCAAGCTGGCTCTGTTGTTGTGCTCTTACAAGTAGATATATTAACCTACATAATTATGAATCTCTAATTTATGTGAAAGCAAAAGTATTTTATACACATTAAGCAAAGAATATACACAGGAAAAAGAAAGAACATTTCAACATATCACATTTAGGTGTAGTCCTGTCACAAATATTAAAATTAATATTTTTCTATGTATTGAATTGGAATTAGGGTTAAAATGCTTCTAATCCCCCTCCACTTCTTCCCTCCTCAAAACGATAAGAGAGTTGAACAAAAGATATGCAAGTAGATGTTTAAAGTAGAAATACAAAAATAGGTGGAATTTACAATTATTAACAAGAATATCAACAAAATGTCTGTAAATGCAATAAAGTAGATGTGGGAAATTTAGAGAACTGGATAACCATGGAAAGAATTTTGGAATTTTCTTAGGTAACTCAGTCAAAATATCTGATTAGCGGAGATAAAAAAGACAATTTGCAAATGCAAAAAAATATGTCAATATGCTGCTACCCCATTTCAGCTACTTGATTCAGCTTCAGTAAAATAATATCAGAGATTATGAAGTGATGTAGAGAAGTGCAGCTCAAATGATTGTGTAACTGAAGTAGCATTCTTGTGAAGAAAAGTTACAGAACCCAGAGCTTTTTAACTGATTAAGATAGGGGGAAAGGAAAAAGGATGAATATGATAGAAAAAAGAAAGTCCTATCTCAAAATGCTAAAATATATGATCACCCAAATAGTTGGAAATTGAAAACAAAGGATATTGTTTCTTCATATAATAGTTAAATTAAGGAAGTCAAAGATGAAGTACAGGAGGGGTTTGATCAATTGATGGAGTATAAGATCATTAATAATCATTAATGCGAATGATTATACTTACTAGACCCTGTGAAATTCATATCAACTGATGGAAAATGCTATTGTGTTCACATGTGCTCATATCCTGCTTTGCTCACTTTCTTGGAGAACAGAAAATTTCAGTAAACAATTGGGGTGATTCAACAGGATTATTCTTAACCTTATTCCATCCATGTTAGTTTGCTATATTTTACAAGAATGAAAAGGTTTCAATTCTTGGTTTTTTAATCAGCACTCCATCTTTTCTTTTGATAATATGAAATGATTGTGCCAATAATGAGTAGGGTCAATTTACTTAAAACTTTTTCCACTGCATAGGTACTTAGCTCCCTGGTAATTAATTGCCCTCTTTGGGAAATATAATTGAGTTCAAAGACTGGAAGCATTTTTGTTTTAAAAAATCCTAATAAAATATTCTGGAAACTAAATATTGGTCATACATTTTAAGTAATAAATCTTACATTAGAATGTAGCCTGTAAAATAAAGTAAAAGGAATAACTTTTTCCTGGATTGCAATAATTTATCAGATTTCAGATTGTGATTTTTTTCCACAGAATTGCTATCAATCCAGAATAATCCCTTCTTCAGATTTCTATGAGAATCATCCAGTCAAAATTAAATCCTTTTAAATTCATTAACTGATTAACTGATTAACCATTGAGTTCTGCAGAAATAAGAAATTTTTAGCTTTGATGGAACTATAAAATTATGTTTATTGCAAATTGAAAAGATGACCTATGTACTGATGAACTTGATATTTATAGACTAAAATGTTCATAACTGATAAACAATGAACTAAAAGCCATATGTAGATGGAACATAATTTAGAAAGCTTCCATTAAAGATATGGGAAGATCAGTTTGTATTGAACATCGCATACTGTGATTAAAGATGAAAATACAAAAGGAACAATAGCAAAGTGGTATTCTTTCTCTTTCTGCCACCCATACACACACACACACACACACACATATTGGCAAACATGCCCTTGTTTGATATGAGATACGTATATAGTTTTATTCATTTCAGCTATCTTTGCCCTGGGCAAAAACATGTTCTTAATAATTTAGTCTTACAGATAACTCAGAATCATCATATCAGAGCTTTCGCCTTAAAGCAAAGCTTTTCATGACCTGAACTTCACATTGCAGCTTTAAAATTAATGACCTTGGGAGCAGAAATCCATTTCAAATCTCCATGCCCCTCCCTAGACAATATGTTTATATCTATAGATCAGGCCATAGGGACTTAGATTTATCATTTTTCTTACTTGCCAAAGATTGGGAAAGATGAAGCTCAGCTGCCTGTGACTAAGAGCTCGTGAACAGTTCTTCTGAACTCACTTGGCTGCCAATCTTCCTAATGTGAAAAGTAAATTACTTCTCATTTGATAGCTAGGTTCAGTCACACCGCAATCATCATCAGCTATCATCTACAAGCACCCTGCTCCCCGTATATGCAAAGTGTCTTTGATTAGATCCTTCTTCCTCTGTGGTCAAGGATAAAAGTTGGGACTCATAACATATTCCAGCAGCTTCCAAAAAGAATAAAGTAATCAATGTAAGCTTGCTTCCAAAGATGCTACTGTTTAATACAAGCCACTTTATACTGGGCAGGAGTACTTGTCAATGTGTATACCCTTCCAAAGTTCAGCTGCAGGACACCAGCCCATCTGAAGCCAGAACTTGTTTGAAAAGGTGGTGTCATGCCCCCATGGGAGCCTGAATCTGCAGAGGAGGACGAACTGGAGCTGGAACTGGATTGAGGGGAGGCTTTGTTGGTTTCGGAGGAATGTGGGGAGGAGAAGGCTGAGCCAACCTAAGGCCCCTCAGGATTAGGATGGCTTGGAGGATTAGGGAGGAACGGGGAGCAGGATGTCCAAGAGAGGGTAAGCAGTGGAAATGAGGAGCAATGGAGCTCTGACAATAAGCAAAGACTTCTCCCTCCTGATCTCCGAGAACGGAGAGTAGAGAGAAGGCAGGAACAGTGCAGGCCAACCTAACAACTGGGGAGGAGAGAATCCCACCCCTCTTCACAAGGCATACCTAGGGACTGAGATTTAAGGTGACGCTGTGGGGAGGGGCATTTGTTGGGAACAAACGCTGAATTGATAAGAGTTTGGTGTGCCGGTTCAGGCATTTGGAGTTTGCAGGTCTGCTTGCTTCTTCCTTCCTTCGTGGACTCAATGCCTTATTCCTGACTTCGTGGACTCAGTACCTTGTTCCTTACTTGTGGACTCCTTGTTTATTCCTTGTTTCGTGGATTCATTTCTCTTTTCCTTTGTTTTGCTGGACTGGTCGCAGCCAGAGGCTGCCATGCGTGTGTATGTATGTGTGTGTGTATGTGTGTGTGTGCACTTTGCTTTAAAACTTGCCAAGAACTTGGGAGTGTCCCAGGTCATCACAGGTGGGACAGGAGAGAACTGTAGTGCTATACTTTTCAGAGAAATGAAGAAAATGATATTTTTAAAATATACTTTAGCTGTCCCCTCTCTGCCCTTAAATACAGTATATTTCTGTTTGATTCTTACTGGAAATCAGATGGTGCCCTGAAGCAATAGGATTCTGTTTGTTTTTGCACAGCTGCCTTTTCAGGTCCTTCTGTAGGTGTAAATAAATGGTCTTTACAAGATCACTTTGGCAATAAAATAGATCTTGTAAAACAGTCTAAGCCTACAGTGTACAGACCTTGTAACTCTAAGAGGTCAGGAAGCAGATATAGTGCCAAGTTAAGAATTTAGCCAAAGAAACAGGAAAAGAAAAAAAAACACAGAATGTTAGGTGAGATCTCAATCTGTATTCATTTTTGAAAAAAACGAAGATGCGGTTGAAAATTGAACATCTGGATCCAGGGGAGATTGTTTAATCATGGTCACTGAATAAAACAAAATTGATTCATGCACGAAGTTAAATCATAAACCGTGTCTAGTGAACTACAGTGACTGGGTTCACATATCGCACAAAGATATTAAAGTATAAATTATTATAATGGTAATGTGTTTTGTAAAAGCAGTCACTAGCTTCAAACAGGATATCTATTATTTGAATGCATTCAGAATAAATGCTGTTCTCTTGATTTTGAAATGAATACATGTAAAATAATTTGGAAATAATACTGTGCTTTATACTGTTTTTATTAATATGCATACTTTTGTATACATATTGATATGCAGACTTATTATACATAGCATTGTATATACAGTATGTGTATGTATATATATGTATGTGCATATTCTGTAATGTGTAGATTTTTGTAGGCACTGCAAACAGCCGCTGCAAAATAGTGCAAATATTGGCTCCTTTGCTTTATTGTTTCGATGTAGTTTGCATTTTTATCTTGGTGATATTGTTTGTTGCTGTGTTGGTTTATTGTTGATGTTTTAATTCAGCTGTTAACTATCAGACGGATCACTGTGATATAAAACAATCAGTTAATAATTATTACTAGATAATTGCAGTCCATTGTACAAGTTTGTATTAAAATGTGCAGCCAATTTCTTCACAATTTCTTTGATAGAGGAGCAGATGATATGGCTCATGTCATCATCTTAGAGGTTCTTGGATGGCTATGCCCCCTGAAAAGCTTGCAAATACAAGACCAGTCAGATCCTATCAGTTGGTTATGAAAGCAGTATCACTGTGAAGAATAAACAATCCAGCTTCTAGTTTTTGGGAGACTGCAGGACCCCAGGAAAACAAAATAAAGCTTCTGTCTAACCATGGAACTAAAGATCCCAGGATGTTGAACAACTTATTCCAAAGAAGAACAAATATCAAGATGAAACTTAGGCCAGCATATTGAGACCCATTTTGGAGGTCTACCCTATTCTGATAGATTCTGGGCACAATATTCATTTGAACTTTCCTTCCCTAACAAAAAGTGTATTTTTTATTTCTTTGGGGGAGAATCTATCAAAATCAATACTTTCTCCAGAACATGTGGAGAAACCAGGATATTCTTGGAATGAAACTTGATCTTGTTAATTTTATTGTTTCAGATTAAACATATTAAGCCAGCAAATCATTTCAATCATGAACTGTACTTGCTATGATTTTAAAGAAAAGGATGTGATTAATAGCATTGTTGAGATTTATGGCTCTCCTGCATTTACTCCCTTTTTCCTCCCTGTCACAAGCTCAGTTCAACTAGGACTGAAAGGGGGGTGGGGGGGAGGAAGATTATCAGACTGCATGGTGTGGGAGGGAAGGAAAATTCTATTATTACAACAGAGATCACTAAGATACTTGTGATAATTTAATTATAATTAAAATAGTTATTTAATTATAAGTAAATTACAACTTTAAGCAGCCTGGAATCATCTACCCCCTTCCCCCACCCCCACCCCCCCAAAAAAAGTAGGGTGATGTTTCATTACTAGGAATTTGTCAGGTATGAAAGACCAGGTCAACATGTGAAGGTTCAATTAAACTGATTTATTGCTAAAAGCCTATGCACAAAAATCTTCTCAAGAGGTGGGGGAGAATCTTCTGAGAGTCAACACCTGCTTAGAATTAGATAAGGTCAAGGGCATTCCAGGAGGGCTAGACATAATTTGCTTGTGGCTACATAGGGACTCTAGGCTGATTGCGCTTTTCACTCCACCCCATGTTCTGCCAGAGAATTAGACTAAATCTGACTGAATATGTATTACAGATATATATTACTGTATTCTGTCCAATATTTTACCTTTTTTTAAGGTCTTAACCCCCTCCCTCCCCTATGATTACTGTATATAATATTTTTCATAATTCATATCTGCATAATTCTTATGCAGTGTTTTCTAATATTAATTTGGAAAGACCATATTTATAATGCAATATTCATGTGAAAGCTTTTTGTGATCGTTTCTTATTTCAATTGAAACATAAGTCTTATAGTAATATAAAATCTATATGATCTTTTTTTCCTTTTTTTCCACCCTCTAAACAAACCCCTATGTTCCATTCAATTGTGTGCATGAGAAAAGAAAATCAGATATTTTAACAATAGTGCTGTTAATCACATACTGCTTTTGAAGTCATAATAAATGTATGAGTCCTGCAGATTAATAATGTGATGCCAAAGTATTTCTAGTGTTGTATATAAACTTGGATCAGTTGAAAAATTTATGTCAGATTAAGTGTATTGTTTCTGATTTGCCATTTTCTTGACAAGTACATCAAGCAAACTGGAGTAAGATTACAATAAAGATCATTAGTCACTCTTTAATACTCACTTAACAGCCAGATATTTGGGTTTTATATGTGTACATCCCAGGCAAACCAATTTTGTTAAATCTCTATGTTGTAAACTAATATTTCTTTTTAAGGTAGGCTTAGTAGTGTTATTACATTAATTGTAACCACCTACAAGGTTATTGTTGCTGGAATCTTGCATTTTTAAATATTGTTTTAGAAAGGTTTGTGGGAGTTTGGACTATGTAAGCATATGAGAAGTAAAGGTAACTATAAAATATAAGGAAGAGAAAGATAAATCTTGATTTAGTTAAAGGCAGCTATCATTTTGGGAAGCATATAGAAATAGTACTATTTTATTAATACATTAATTTAGAACAACAAGGTATGTATAGAATTCCATTACTTATTTGTGGTTCCCCGTGATAATTTCCATTGGAACCATAAAAAGAATACCATGCTGACTTGGGCACTCCAAAAATGCTAAATAAAATCTTCCTTTAATTCCTCTAAAACAAAAATCCAGCTCTGTTCAATCATTAATTTGCATGTATCTATGACTTGAACAGGAGCAGAGGATTGGGCTATGATTGTTATCCTTGCATCTGATCCTTATTTTACCAAATGTCAAGTAAAAAATACCACAAGAGAGCAAAATGTAAGTATAGCACACTCAGCAAGCCTGTCTCTAATAAAGCAATTTCCTGCATTATTATCCCATTCAAGAAAACATTTCCTTTTGTTTGCATTTCCTACTGATTGCATGAAAACTAGGGAGAAAATGGACAAGTTTTAACTTCCCACACATTTGGTTAAATCCATGAATAGAGCTTATATTATTTGTTTGTCAGAGAGAGACTGGCTGAGTCAGGAGGAAGAGTCTGGAATCTCTACATAGGAGAGAGCAAAGTCCAGTTCCCCCTTGAACGCCTTTGAAACCTATCTAGTCTGATTTATCTAGATTTACTTAGACTCTTATCTATACTAGTGAACTACTATTCTGAGAAAATTCCTGTGTCATGGGCATGAACAATAAAATAGCTAATTAACTCTTCATATGTAGATCTGGTTTTGATTTGATCAGCAGTAATTGAGGACCTGAAACTTTTCTATGATTAGTTCCCAAATTGTTGCAACGTAAGTCAAAACTACTTTGATTAAGATAGGAACTAGCACTAATTCTCCCCTTTCGTTCATCTGAAAGTGCCTAATTGACAATATGCATTTGATAAAGTGCTTTTGCTTTTTTGTCTTTTTAAATATGTTCCTATTGATCTTATATCCTTACCTTTGTATCTTGAGTGTGCTATTACACTCCTAGTTGGTGGGATGTGAGTTAAAGGCCCTTCTTGATACCTACCTGGAGTTCACAGTAGAGGTTTCTCATTGTGCCCTGAAAAAGAAACATCTGCTGTTTCCTAGGATTGAACTCTCAGCATTCCAAGTGGGAGGCAAGTATCTTCACCAGTAGGCCACAACACCACTCTTAACCACTATGACTATAAAGCTAAGAAATAGGGCTCCTAATCTTAATTCATTTTTTCTTATTTTTATTAGAATTTTAAATATAATAATAGTATATTCGAAGCAAAGCTAAGGAAAAGAATAAAGAAAGAAAATACAGAATTATGACTTTTGTCTTTCTTTCTAATGAAGAGTTACCATCTTACTCTGTTCCCTTCCTCCTTTTTTTTCTTACTTTGTAATTCCCTTAACTATTTTTAGTCTCCAGATCCATAAATCATCTATTCAATCTGTTTTTTTCTTGCAACAAAAGTCCATATAAGTTTTCCAGTATTTTCTTTTAAAAGGTCTTTATTATTTCTTCCTGACCAAACTGATCAGTTTCACCATTTCAGCAAGTTCCATCAATTCTACAATCCAGTCTTCCACTGTGAGTATTTAATACTCTTCCATCTTGGTGCATACACTAATCTTGCTGCAGTTACCATACATAGTATTAATTTTCCATATTTCTTTTCTACTTCAATATCCATAAAGCCCAGTAGAAACAATTCTGGTTTCATCATATTATGCCTGGCTTATTCTTAACTCTCTTGTAATAAGATAATTCAAGATATCAATAGTTTTCAATAAGCTGCAGACCTTTTTCTCAATGTAACAAAACCATTTGAAAATACATGGGGCAAATGATGAATGTGTTAACTTCCGACTTCACCAAACTTTAATAATAATAATAATAATAATAATAATAATAATAATAATAATAATAATAAGCGATTATTTCAAAAGCACTTTCCTACTTAAAGTTCTCCTTCCTTGCTGTTTTTTTTAAAACATTATATATATATATATATATATATTTTAAAAAACCCTTGCAATGTATTTTATCATCTGTCAGTTTTGCCCCATGATATGTCCTCTTAAATTGGATCTGTAAGCCCTTCATAAAGTTTAATAAATCTTCAGCATTTCACCCTAAGGAAATTATATTAAAAACCTTCAAATGTGAAGTTGGGCCCGCAGACACACAGCACTGGGAATTATATCACCATAATCAGCTTGTAATGAAAGCCTTTGCCGCTGTTCTCTTCCAATCATAATCTGCTTGTCTTTATGAAAAAAATGGGGGGGGGAGGAGGAGGAGGAGGAGAGAGAAGGGGCTGTCTTGGTTCATCTGCAAGCTTTAATTGGAAGATGTCTTCATTTCATTTCGGCCTACTGGGATAATAACTCAGCCCCATGTTTAAACACAGGCCCTTGCTGCTGATATTTTTTCATTTAGTAAAGCATGTCTCTTTAAATGATTTAGCAAATCATCAAGAATGCCAAGCCTGGGTGATTGGCAGCTGATTGCCAGCACACCATTTACATGACATTTGTTCTTCGGCAAAGAAAGCTGCGGCAGGTAAACAAGCAGGCCCTGTACCGACTCCCTCTGAGTCCCTTCCTGTTTATTTTCTCATAATCAAATGACATTTCGGGAGAGGCAAATGCAGCTGCACATATATGGAGAGGGAAAATGTAATCAGGCTAAACATGATGACTTCATTCAGGTGATATTTTGATTAGGGAAAGGACAGTTTTATGTCATAGGATTCCTTCCCAAGAAGCTCAGTCAAATTTCATTTGGTAATCTCTAGCTTTATAATATAAAGGTTAGATTCCAACATTAGGCGGCTGGTGGATGGCACTACGAGGATTTGATTTCAATATGTAGGATCAAGCAACAGGGTCTCTGTTGGCTTCTTAATAATAAACAGGGACTTTGGAGGAAAAAAGGAAGAAGGCAGCCAAAAAACTTGTCTCTTTACTTCAAGATACCTTTCCCTAAAGAAGATATCAGATAGAAAAGGTCCTCAGAAGCTTCAGAAATGTGGGAAATGTATATATTATCCCTGTCACAATGGAATATTTTTGGACAAGAACACACATATATTTTGCTTCTAAGACACATAGAATATATAGTGTCCAAAAACGGAAGGCTTAGACAAAATAACCACAGAATAGTTAAAACATTTTGGTAGCAAAATAGTTTTTTTTTTTGAGAGAGGAAAAAAAAACAGTACAGGAGTTTGGATGATGTGCTTTTTTTTTTTATTTATTTTTTATTTTTTAATTACATTTATATGCCGCCCTTCTCCGGAGACTCAGGGCGGCTTACAGTCTATGGAGCACCATGCTAGATGCTCAGCAATAGCCTTCATTCCATTGTATATGCCTGCTTATTACTAGGGCTTTTTGGGCCCCCTCAAGCGGCATTTTTACAAAGTCAGCTTATTGCCCCCAACAATCTTGGGTCCTCAATTTACCTACCCCGAGAGGATGGAAGGCTGAGTCAACCTTGAGCCTGGTGGGATTCGAACCTGCACTAATTGCAGGCAGCTTGCACTAAGTGCTAGATGATTAACAGCCTGCACCACCAAGGCCCTTTTGATACTACTATCCTTAAAAGTGGCTGACAAGACCCAATCATGCTTTGTGAATCTTGTATAAAATTACCAAAATGTACTAGAATTGATTTTTTTTGTCCTCCCAAAGAAATAAAATCAGGAATCTTTGTGATGTAAGAGATGGTAGAGTTTAGTTCAGATGTACTTGCCACTATATAGATAAATAATGTATACTTTATAATGAAGACACATCTAAGTATGCATTCAAAGCAGAATAGTCCATTTGATTAAAAAGTTATTCACATTTTTTTTGGTGAGGGTCATGTCCAACAACCCTTTTTATGCTTATTATAATGTAATAATATTATAGAAAGTTAGGAGCATCTATGGAGACGAGGCAGTGCCAAAAGATTAGGATGATGCCCATCCCTAAAGGATTGGATATCTGCCCTATTTTTGACTTCTCTCTCACTGGATACTTCTAAATTGGCTGAAACCTATGCTTGAGGTAAATTGTTTTTGTAGTCCTGGATGAATTTTCTTTCTTATGGACAGATTTTCTCAGGGAGCAATAGAACCAGCAAAAAGGTTAAAAAAAACCTGCCATTCTAGGAAACATGAAGTAAGATACAGAGGTATGTCAAATGATGGAGTAGTATCTGAAACTAGGTGCGATATGTTCAGAGAACGGGCTACGTCCATCTTCCTAGGCTCCACAAAGAACAGTCACCGTAGTCTGCTTGTTGCAATAGAGGAGTGAATGTTATATTATAGGATGTATTTTGCTAGTTGTCTATGGAGATTCTCAGTCATCCAGGTCACACAGTTGTCCCAAAGGTGCTTTTTCAAGAGGCAACTGGACTTTCTTGTTTTTCTTGAAAAAAGCTTCCAGAAAATACTATTATTAGCAGTAGTAATATTGGCAGTTACTGCATGGTTTAGAATTGATTCTTTATTTATGAACATTTGTATTATTTATACATTACTTTGGCAGAATTTGTGTTCTGAAAGATAAAATAAATATAATGATCAAGAGAAAGAGGGTAGTTGTTGATCTAAACCTTGAGCGTAGGATGGGAATCAGACGTACTTTAAGAGATTCACGTAAAATGGAACCTCTGGAATGAGGTTCCCTCCCATATTTGACCAAGCTTCACCATATTGATATTTCAAATGGCTTTGAAGATTTGGATCTTCACCAAGACCTTTGGTAAGAACAATTAATGTCCATTTTCTTCTTTCGCCGTTTCTTCCATTGTGTTATCCAACCTGATTTTGCCTATTATGTGAACAAATAAATATGTCATTATGTGGTGATCATGAAAAATGATTCAAACTGTGTGATTCTTGAAATTTCAATCCTCCCCTTTTGTGATAATGCTACATACTCCCTTTCATTTTTTTCTAATAAGAGAAGAGTGGTTGTGTTTTAAATGTGAGAATACAACTTAACAGCTCGATTATATCATTACTAGATGTTAATAGGAGAAAATAAAAATAACCCATTCATCAGAAATGTTGGGTTTCTTTTTAATGCTTCTGCAAAGAAGAAAGGTGAATCATCGGCTGATTCAATTGCTTGTGTGAAGTCAAGACATATTAGTCAAAGCTTAAACAAATAGGAACAAAAATTGGCATTCCAGTAAAACCTATAAATTATGCTGCTGGAGCTGAAAACTGCTTGAAATTCTGGGGGCTCCTAGTTAGGCAGTAAATATTAATTTAACATCTAGATATCAAGCAGAAATTGATGTAAACACCCAAGAGTTTGTTTTGTTTTGTTTAAGAATACTGGTTTTCACTCTATAACTGAAAGAACTCTGAGCAGATGTCAATACTATGCATTTGATTTTATTCTGATTTTGTGCATTTCTGCATGTACATTGCTGTATCTATGCTAAATAAAAATTAAAGTAAAGATATTCCTGTCAGTCATGTTTGATTCACGGGCATAATGCTCATCTCTATTTTTTGACCCAGGGAGCCAATGCAGAGGTGGGATTCAATTTTTTTAACAACCGATTCTATGGACGTGATTTAGTTGGTGGGCGTGGCTTGGTGGTCATGTGACTGGCTGGGTGTGGCCAACTCAACATCACTCACATTGAGGCATGCATCTCCTTGCCTGGCCTCTCATGACTGTGGGGATGTTGCAACAGTCGTAAGTATGAAAAATGGTCATGTCACTTTTTTCAATGCCATTGTAACTTTGAATGGTCACTCCACACAGTAAGTACCAGCAACGGAGGAAAAAAAACCTCCAGAGAAGTTTCAGAAATAGGAAGTCTAGTCCTGCCAAGAATGTAATACGGGTTAATGGAGAGGCAGTTTCTTTAAGCAACACCAAAATGTTTCCTTCCTGCCTTCCTTACAAGATTAGGCCAGTAATTTCTTCTAACAACCAGTTCTCTGAACTGCTTAGAATGTTAATAACTGGTTCTAGCGAATAGGTGCGAACTGGTAGAATCCCACCCCTGAGCCAATGTTGTCCTTAGAAAATTTCTGTGGTCATGTGGCTAGTATGGGTATATGCCAAAGGTACACAGAATGCTGTTACCTTCACACTGAAGTGGCACCTATTAATCTACTTGCATTTTCATGCTTTCAAATTACTAGATGGTCAGGTGCTAGGGCAAGGAATGGTAGCCCACCCCATTGTGAGAACTGACAGAACGAGTCTGTCATTTTCTCCAGCTGACAAGTTCAGCGTCTTTAACTGTTGAGCCATCATACATAGAAGTTAGTCTAATCCAGGGATCTCCAACCTTGGCCACTTTAAAACTTGTGGACTTCAACTCCCAGAGTTCCTCAGCCAGCTTTACTGGCTGAGTATCTCTAGAAGTTGAAGTCCACAAGTCTTAAAATGGCCAAGGTTGGAGACCCCTGGTCTAATCTAAATAAAATCTCCATGGCACTTTCACTTCCTTAAGCATTCCCATAGTTCTAACTGATAAATTAAAACTCTTTCAGTTCAGTGAAACCACAAACAAAAATATGAAAGCAGCCAAAAATATTACCAAGTTTACAACATGAATAACATTTGATGCTTGAAAAATAAGAGTACAATTTTTAGCAAGTAAAGGGCATATAGCTCTGTTTAATGGACACAAAATGTATGGCTTGCAGTGGGCTTCTATATGTGAGGATTTTGTGATAAATAATTCATGGACTACTTAGGGGGTCATTTAATTACTAAATGGGGTACCTTAGTTCATTGCTATTTATTTTAATCAGTAAATAATTATATTAGCATTAATGCATTTTTAAATCTTGATCTTGCCCTTTTGTAGAACATGGTTCTTTTTGGATATACACATGCATATAAATATCCAAAGATACAATCCTAGGATTGATTTCAGCTAAACTTTGCAATTCTAAATTGACTAGATGGATAAATCATCTTAAAGTCAGGGTCATTTTCCTGTCAGATAAATAGCGGTGATGCTGATGATATAATTTTGACAATCTAATTAGGAACATCAGGTGTATTATTTAAAATAGTCTCTATGCTAAAGTGGACATGCAAAATTGTTTGCAACAATATCCACATGGATTCATTTAATGTTAAATGCAACATGCAACATGCACCGAAACTTTAAGAATGTTTTTGTTCCACGAACAAAAAATAATATTTCTATATGTTTATATTGTGAAATATAGGGATGGAGATGGGCAGTTAAGAAATATGAAGGAATAAATAAATAAATAAATAAATAAATAAATAAATAAGTAAGTAAGTAAGTAAGTAAGTAAGTAAGTAAGTAAGTAAATAAATAAATAACAATTTAATAATATTTTCACATGGATTTAGATTCATTTTCAGTTGGATTTCTTTTTAATTTACACGTCAGTTATTGGAACAATTTTAACTAACAAGTATGCAATAAAGTAGAAAGGCAAAGCAACAACTAATTCCTCTCGACTTAGTTTTGACTACCTTTTTTCTATCTTTCCTATTTTTATACTTTGGTTCAGTTCCTAATTAGTTTCAGGGCAAGAAGATGTGGAAAACTGTTGTCTTGGTTTACCATAGCAATTTTATTAATGCGTTCCATTGCATGGTTGTATATTTGATTGCTTTATATTTTTTTTTCTACAATAAAGGTAGCCAATTTTAGTTTCTTTTGAGGAAGAAATTCTGGGTTCAACTAAACAATGAATGTTAACAAAATGCTTGATGAGAGAGTTTTACCTTGTAATTCAAAAAGCTCTTGGTGGAATTTAATCTTCTGGTTATTTAACTGTTAAAAGAGCCCTGTGGTGCAATGGTTAGAATGCAATATTTGTAGGCTAACTTTGCTCATTGCCAGGAGTTTGATCCTGATGGGCTCAAGGTTGATACAGCCTTCCGCCTTCTGAGGTTGGTAAAATGAGGATCCAAATTATTGGGGGCAATATGCTGACTCTATCAACTGCTTAGGGAGGGCTGTAAATCACCGTAAAGTAATGTATAAGCCTAAGTGCTATTGCTAAAAATGTTACAGTAGGAGATATATTTAGAAATTCCCGTTCACTATGGCTGTGAAATTAACAGCAACAAATTTGGGACCTTTTGGGTTTCTGGAAGAAATAGAATAGGATAGGATAGAATAGAGTAGAATAGGTTTATTGACCAAAAATGACTGGACACACAAGAAATTTGTCTCCAGTGCATAAGTTTTCAGTGTATATTCAAAAAACAAAGAAATATAACAATACGATATCAATAGGAGAAGGTAGTAGAAAAGATGACAAAGTTAAAAGATTAAAACTTGGTTTTGCGGGTTGGCTTGGGGTCCTGAGGGGGCCTCTCACAACTGAATACAAAGACCTCATCCCATGCCATCTGTGTCTTAGTTTTGGCTTTTGCATAGTTTTAAATCTTTAGTTTGTAGTCTTCATATTTTAATTATTTTTTCTATTTATCTTTTTATAATCTTTAAGTTGTCCAGAGTTACCTTATAAGGGAGGTGAAGATGCAAGCTCACATGGTCATCTTCCTCTTACCTTTAGAACTAAAATTAACCCTAATCAATAAATAAAATATATGGGCTCATAGCCTCCCCCCCAAAAAAACGAAGTGCCCGAAAATTATTAGAAACAAGTAGCTTTCTACCTGGTAAATAGTGTGGATATTTGTCCAAGGCTAGCTGGTGGCAGACAATGAGATATCTCATTGGTGCTGTGAACAATTTAATTCTGGTCAGTTGGAAGTAAAAGAGGAGGAAAATTGATTTTCCCCCCTTCTGGTTGTTTGTAGATGTACTGTTGAATTCTGTCTGGTGCAATATTATTTTGTGACACAGTTTATTTTTGGCATTGACGAGGGAAAGAAAAAATACTCCTGGGTTTAAACTTCACTTTTAATGTAGCTTACAGTATACTTTATAGACTGATAGAGAAAAATATCTGTAGCTCACTGTTGAAATGAGGGGTCCTTGGTGCTCTCTGAGCTTGGTTGTTTTCTTGAAGACATTTATTTTATTTTATTATTTGATTTGTCAATTACTTATAAGATAATAGGATTAAGTATAAACATGAGTAAGAATGCAGGAAATAGGTACGAATAAATGGGGACAATAGGACAGGGACGATAGGCACGATTGTGCACTATGCATGTCCCTTACAGACCACTTAAGAATGAGGTGAGGTCAATAGTGGATAGTTTAAGGTTAAAGGAGTGGGGGTTAAAGGATGTAACAACAGAGTCAGGTAGTGCATTCCAGGCATTAACCACTCTGTTGCTGAAGTCGTGCATTCTGCAATCATGTTTGCAGCAGTTTACATTGAGTTTGTATCTGTTGTGTGCTCTTGTATTGTTGTAGTTGAAGCTGAAGTAATCATTGACTGGTAGGACATTGTAGCAGATAATTTTGTGTACTACGCTTAAGTCCAACCATAGGTGGCATAGTTCTAGTTGTCCAAGCCCAAAATTTCAAGCCTGGTGATGTAGGGTATTCTGTTGTGAGCAGAGGAGTGTAGTACTCTTCTCCTGAAATACTTCTGGAGTTGCTCAATTGTATTAATGTCTGATATACAGTGTGGATTCTAGACAGATGAGCTGTATTTGAGTATTGGTCTAGCAAAGGTTTTGAATGCCCTAGTTAGCAATTCAATATTGTCTTGGAGGAGAAGCTTTGTAAGATTAGATTTACAAGTCTTAATGCCTTTTTGGCAATGCTGTTATAGTGAGCTCTGACACTTAGGTCATTTGATATGAGTACTCCAAGTTCCTTGACAGAGTGAGGGTCATCAATGAGGTCATATCCGCCTAGCTTGTATTTGGTGCACTGATTTTTTTTTACCAAGGTGTAGGACAGAGCATTTGTTGGTCGAGATTTGGAGTTACCAATTGTTTCACCATTCAGACACATGATCAAGGTCATTTTGAAGGACAGTAGCATTGTCGGTGGTGTTGAATAGTTTTATGTCATCTGCAAAAAGGGCACAGTTGCTTATAAGATGATCACAAAGGTCATTTATGTACAGTATAAAAAGTGTGGGTACTAGAACACTGCCTTGGGGGACACCACTGTTAACTGAAGCAGGGTTTAATATGGCGCTCCCTATTTTTACTATTTGTTGCCTATTTGACAGGAATGCAGGAATCTGGAAATGCTGTAAGAGTTTAGTTTTAACAGTAGTTTATCATGTACCACTGAATCAAAGGTTTTGCACATGTCTATGTAAATTGCATCTATTGTTTTACCCTGGTCGAGTAGAGTAGAGTTATCCAAACTAGGTAAAATCATCAGTGCTAGCAAACCCCACTCTGGACTAGCAATGATGATGTTATCTAGTTTGGATAATGAAAAGTATGCAAGAAAACAACCAAGAACCCCCCTTTCTATAGACTATAGCCTATATAAATGAACCTGTGGGCTATTGAAATTATACACATACACATATATTTACCTTTCTACATTTGTAAAATAATTGACATTGCTATCCTAACTTCAGCCTGAGAGCTGTGTTAGCTAAGCTCTCCTAAATTATTGCTGGTGAGGCAAAAAAGTGTTTGTCATTCAGTTTTCATTCCCTAAAGGTCCATTGTTCCTCTCTATCTCCTACCTTGCAAACAATGGGAAGCTAAAAATTCTGTGATAGATAGTCTGACTTCTTACTATTTGTTTAGTGACTGTCTGAAATTACAACAGCACTGAAAAAAGTGACTTATGACGGTTTACAACCTCCTCATGGTCATATGATTAAAATTCGGATGCTTGGCAACTGGCATGTATGATGATGGTTGCAGTGTCTCGGGGTTATCTGATCACTTTTTGTAAACTTCTGACAAGAAATGTCAATGGAGAAGCCAGATTCAGTTAGAAACTGTGTTATTAACAATTGTAATGATTCACTTAACAATTGTGAGGAGAAAGGTCATAAAATGGGGCAAAATTAACAACTCTCTTTCTTAGGAACAGAAATTTTGGGTTCAATTGTGGTTGTAAATTGAGGACTACCTCTAGTTTGGGGGTCTTTAAAGGATTGTATCAGTTTAGGACTGAGGTACCTGCAGGACAAAACATATTCAAACATTTCAAAAATAATAAAAACAGCACTGCACTGTCATGACACAAGCACCTGTGTGACATACACATAGAAAAGGGAGCAGATCTTGTATAGATGCCTCTGAGGATGGGTGTATTGTTTTGCAGTGATCAGGTAATCAGCCCTGATCTACAGCCTCAGAGGGAATAGTTCTCCTTCCTTTCTATAGGCAGAAAGGTCACAGAAGTAGAGCAGAGATATTGGATAAGACTCCTTACAAGAAAAAAAAAGCACGACTCACGGAAAGAGAAATGCTAACAGCTGGCAAGCAACTTTCCATCCTTGGACTTATCTCCTGAACTTGTGCTACTTCTGATTTCCTGATTAACCTTTGAACTGGTGTCAAATTGCTCTTGGTTCTGATTTCTGGATCATGGATTTGTCAACATGAACCTCAATGTCTGAAATAAATTTGTTTGTTATTCCTGAACCCTCACATTTTCACACTGAGGCAAGATTGATAGCTTTCATAAAATTTCCTAATCCAAGTTTGTTCTTCTGTCCTTGCATTTGGTTGCTGTTGTCCTCCAGAAGGTTCATGGGAAACCAGTGCTGAATTGCTTCCTCTACAATTATTTCTCCTTCCAGTCTGGGAAGTCCCAGAAGGCATGTGATTGACAGAAGTCCTTCCAGTCTGTAAGGAGAAGATCTGTCAATCACAAGTCTTCTGGGCCTCCTCTCAGGGACTGAAAGATTTTTTAGTTTTATTCTTATTGAGGTTCTTTAATTAAATGTTAATTAATTTTGTGTTTTTTATTTCATTATAAAAGTATAAATTTTTTATTCTTGTTTTAACAGTAATGTTGCATTACTGTATCTTATGATAGAAAGACAGTAGGATATGTTTGATGCATTAGTTACATTATGTAAAGGAAAGTCTAGCCATACACAAAAGAAAAAAACTTTAGGTGGCTCTAACACAGAGTTAGTGATAATGACAATAGTGTAGATTACATTTTGCATTACTATATGTTGAGCCTCAGATGTCTGGTCATCACTGGAAACCTTTAATGGGATAAGAATGAAAATAAATCTGTTTCTGAAATTCACAAGGGACATGAAGACAATTTTTGTTACCTTGTAGAATGATATGGGTGCCATATAAATTAATTAATTAAATAAATACATTTTTGCAATGCTATGAAGTGAAAGCTTTACCATCTTTGAGTTTAAATGTATGTTATCCTCAAAGTGTTAATTTGTCTCAATTGTTGAAGGTAACTTTAAAAGTAAAACTTACTTTTCTGCTTTGTTTTTTGTTAAGTCAGCCAGATAGGTTTTGGGCTTTGTTGGCCTAGTAATCAGATAGATAGGTAGGTAATTAATAGATAGATAAATGATAGATAGATAGATAGATAGATAGATAGATAGATAGATAGATAGATAGATAGATAGATAGATAGATGAAAGAGAGGGGAAGGGAGAGATAGATGATAATGATAGAGATGAAAGATTGATAAACATTGATAGATAAGTGGCACCATTTTGTTTTTACTTCAGACAATAAAATAATCAGCCTGATCCTGTTAATGTTAATGTTTTCTAAAACCATTTTTTCTTTGTTTACCTATAAAATGATCAACTTGTAGTTGTGCTATCTTCATCTTGAAACAGTTTGTTATTTCTGAACAAATTTTGTCAGAATTTACTGTGGCTTAATATATTCATTTTCTGAACCTGTTTATACAGTTCTGAACTACTTTTCTTTCTTTATTGCTTTGCCCTTACAATTTGTTCTCGAATGTGAAAGCTGTTCTTCTAGACATTGCCTGATCCCTGAAATTCAATTGCAAATAAATACTTCAGCCAGTGCAAGTGACTTAATGGCAGGAAAGATGTGTAAATCAAAGGAAGTAATTTTTCACTTTTTAGCTATTATGAAACAAAATAAATGGCTTGGTCTTTCTCATATTTATTTCTTTCTGCAAGATTAAAAAGATCCTGAAGATGTTTGTGTCTGTCATAATCCCCTCTTTCTTGGTCCCTCTTTTTAATAGAAAACAAGGCTACAGTCCAGGCAGAACATACTTAGACTTGGCAAATGAGGCACAGCCACTAAGTTTGTGGAATTTTAAAACAAGAAAATGACTTTGGTTGAGGTTTTCCATGCAAATCCTGTGGAGGTCAATTTCTACAAGTATAAAAAAGTCTTAGGTTCATGACTTTACTAACTGAAAAGCAAGTCCACTTTTAGAAATGGCCCAGTTTCATTTGACACTCCTTTTCTTTTAATATGGTGTTGCATTATCAGTTTAAAGGAAATGCAATGCTCTGGTAAGGAAGAGGATAGCGGTTTAAAATTAGATATTTGTTGATGAAGCTCCAGGAAGCTTTCTTCTTGAAAACAATAATCTGTATTTGATGGTAAGAAATCATCTCCAAATTCCATTATGTTTGTGGGCTTGACATGCAGAGCTTATTAAATGTAGGACAAAGCCACTTTGTACATCATAATGTTCACATTACAAATTCTCTCTCCATAATTATGCAGCTAGTGCAAGTAGCGTTCCCGCTTCCACCTTCCCAAACTTATGAAATATATTTCTGGCACCTCAGGTATTGATGTATGCATACTTGATATTGTCTCGGTGCAGTAAGGGAGACTTAACTGATGTCTGCAAGATTTGATTTATTACTAGTAAATATGATTGCCTTCATAATCTGATTTTATTATGTTCGGGGTTCTCACAGGTAAACTTTTAGGAAGAAGGCCAATTTTATTAAACCAGCCTTATGTCAGCAAAGCAAATTCTTTACAGGCAAAAATAAGGAAAATAGAAGTGGGGGAATAAAAAGGTAGGAGAGCATAAATCTTATTTAGAAGTTGGATGAAAATTATATTGGGTCTACCACAATTTAAAATGTCATATTTTGGAGTTTCTTTTAATAAAACAAAGAAACAGAGACTATATTGTATTATATTATTAGTATAGTATAGTATTATTATATTATATTATAATTATATTATATTATAATTATATTACTCTATTCCATTCCATTCCATCCATTCCATTCCATTCCATCCATTCCATTCCATCCATCCATCCATCCATCCATCCATCCATCCATCCATCCATCCATCCATCCTATTCTATTCTATAGGAAGCAAGTGTTCCACCACAGGAAATAACCAAATGGTATTTGGTGATGTCATTAGCAAAACCTCCCTCAATGATCTCAGTGATCAATCTTGTTTAGGACCAAAATTTGTTTAGGACCAAAATCTTGAATTTCACTAATGGGCAGCTAATATAGCTGCATCTAACCTATGCATGGTGAACATGGCTTTCATAATCCTCATTAGCCTGTGGACCACAGAAGTTATTATAGTAATGTAAATGTGAGTAAGCTTCACTCTTTTGCCTGTCCTGTTTGACATCTATATGAAGTTGCTGAAAGAGGTCATCTTTTGACACAAAGTCAGGTAACACCAATATCCTGTTACCCAGCTATATATCTTGACCTTGGGTGAAGCAAATGAGAACATCAAGATCTCTGAAGATGTCTAAGTGTCTGGAGGCTGTTGAGATGTGGATGTGGTGACTAGTTTAGAGTCCAAGGTTGACTGCTTTGGTTTTATGGGTGCTATGGATTTTCTATCTATGGTTGTGAATGCAGTAGACTGCCCTAAATACATCTAGTCCACATTTTGAAGGTCACAGCTCCTACTCAAAAGACAGGTGGTAGCTTTGGCTGAGGATGGGACTTTCATGGCATAGAGCTTGGGTATCTTTTTCCTATAGCTTTGCCCATCTGAGTTGGCATGCTCCAGGTCCCATCATTAAAGCAGTGCTATTGGTTGGGATTGAAGCAGCATGTCTTCTCTGTCATGGTATCTGTTCTTCAAATAGCTGCTTTTAAATTGTATACTGTCCAACATCATAAAGTTGATAAATAAAAATAAAAATGGAATCTTCACATTAAAAACTGTTAATTTTCATCATTCTTACAACAGAGAGAACCTCTTCCTGCTACTCAAATCTTTTTTTCCCTCTTTGGCCATTTGATGTACTTTCTAATTTGTTATGTCTGACCTGCGGCAATTGATCCAGGTTGTCATAGGATACTGAATGTAACATAAATGGCTGAATACATTTTGCAAGTGGCAGGTTATTTTCTGTTATAAAAAACTACTGTATTATGATTCTTTTCTTAGAATGAATAGAACTGTATTCTGTTCCAAGGTTTCTCAACCTTAGTGACTTTAAGGCATTAGGACCTCAAGTTTGCTTCTCAACTTTTTAGCTCAGCTCAAGTGTGGTATGGACTTCAAGTGGACTTCAAGTGGGAAATATTGGGGATTGAAGTCCTCACAACTTAAAGTTGCTGAGATTGAGAAAAAAATGGTTCTATTCTACAACAATTCTATAAAGGTTTCCCCCTGCCCAGTTGTGTCTGACTCTAGGGACAGTACTCATCTCTGTTTCTTAGCCAGGGGGAGCCAGCATTGTATAAAGACATTTCTGTGGACACGTGGCCAGCAGTACTATATGCCGAGGCACATGGAACACTGTGTAAAATTGTATAATTGTTACTCAATCTACTGCTAAGTTATTGGTCTTTTGTTTGGTCTCCCTTCCTTCTTTCCAATTCCCATACATCCTCCAAATGAATTCAGAATCTACACTGGAGGGAAATTTAATTTCCCATTTTGGCTGTTCCACTGGTGATAGACTATTGCGATATCTAAACTATCCCATTAGATCTGTGGTGGGATTCAAAATGTTTTACTACAGGTTCTGTGGGCATGGCTTGGTGGGCATGGCAGGGGAAAGATTCTGTAAAATCTCCATTGCCTCCCCACCCCATTAACCTGTTTTCCAGCTCCATTGTCCTGTTCAGGGCAACAAAAGAAGACCCAGCCGATCAGCTGGGATTTGGGAGGCAGAGAATAGATGGGGGTTGGGCCAGTCAGAATTGGTATTTGCCGGTTCTCTGAACTACTCAAAATTTCTGCTACCGGTTCTCCAGAACTGGTCAGAACCTGCTGAATACCACCTCTGCATTAGATGCATTTTGTGCTCCTCAGTCAACTACACAAATTTTACGTGAGCTTTGCTGTATATTTTTCCTAACTTTCTAATTAAAACTTCTGCAACATCACAGAGATAGATCTTTATGTCTGATCAGAAATATCATTATAGCAACCCTGATTCCTCTTAATTTAACTATATTCCACTGTACTTAAAACTAGAGTCATTGCTTCCCCTTGGAAAATCAATTTAAATTCATAACTGGAACACATTGTATAGATCAAACGAAGAAAACTGGGCAGAGGTCAAAGGAGCACAAAATAGAAACCTGAAAGCAATCACATGTAACAAGATCAAATAGTACATTGCTTACACTGTTTCCGATGGCAGAAAGACCATATTAAATGGTTATATCACCTAGTGATGTATTTATTATCCAGTATTTTTGAGGGATAGAACTGGAAGGACCTTTGAATTCTTGATTTTGAATACAGGAAGTGAATTTACTCTTAGTTGTGCCTGCATATGGACAGAAGTACTGTAGCCTAATTATTCAGGCTGCAGAATGCTACTTCATAAAAAAATGAGGGTAACATAAATACAAGAGCCACGGTGGCGCAGTGGTTAGAATGCAGTACTGTAGGCTACTTCTGCAGTAACAGTTTGGCAGTTCAAATCTCACCAGGCTCCAGATTGACTCAGCTTTCCATCCTTCTGAGATGGGTAAAATGAGGACCCAAATTGTGGGGGCAATATACTGATTCTGTAAACCGCTTAGAGAGGGCTATAGAGCACTGCAAAGTGATATATAAGTCTAAGCACTATTGCTACTTGATCATTTGGTACTAGAAAGTGTCTGTTTAATGACCATTTGAGGTAATGATGGTGCTGAAAAAAGTGAATTATGGATTATTGTTATAGTTAAGACCATCACAGTGTCTCTATGGTCACGTGACCAGAATTCAGATGCTTGGCAAGCAGCATTTGGAAGTCAAAGGGAAAACCAGATTCACTTAGTGATCATAGCAAGAAGAGTCATAACATTGAGCATACTCATTTAATGACCACATCATTTAGTAACAGAAGTTTCAGTTTTAATTGCTGTAAATTGTGAACTACCTGTATTACATTTGTATGTTACATGAATGTGTATTTTCTGAGATATAAAAGCATAAGTAGATTCTGGTACTGAAGGTGATTTTAAGATATAACACTGTTAATGAATATGGGTTTTATTTTTAAATATAATCAATTGTATTTAACTCTGTTTCAATCTATGTACTTCAGTTTGTTTCAATTCTATAGGTGATTTTTTCTACATTGTACATTCTACAGGTTCTGACTCTTCCTTAATAAATCTGAATTTAGTATATGTTGAAGAAAAGAACAGTAATTTTATCTTCAATTTTACCTTCTGTTTGGGAATCTCACCCACTGAGTTATGCTCCTTGCGGTTTCAAATACACAATACATTCAACAAGTAAATCATCAAATAATTTCTCCTCTAAAGTCATACAATTCTTTATTGGAGTCTGCAACTAATGATGAAAAATCCACAATATATCGTCCTAGCAAATGATACTTCACTTTATGACTGTGTACCTGATAGATAAACTTACAGGGAAGCCAATTTCTATGGTAAAATCTGGAGTTTGAATCAATTTATTGCCTCATGTTGAGGTTCTACATTCAAAACACAGATCTGGGTCACATCAGATTTAACTGAGTGTCATATTTCTGAGATTGCTTCTAGTTTGCAACAGTGTTTTTAATATTAAGGAGAAAAAAATTACAGTAAAGATATTTTGTTGAAAGTGAGCAACATTCCAATATTTCTTCATATCGAAGGAATGGCTGAATTTCATCTAAGTAATTCCAAGAAACAGGTCAAGAGAAAAAAAATACAGACCCCATTATAAATGTGCATGCATGTTGACTGCTGTGAAATACATATTTAGAACCTGCCAGTGGGAAATAAACACTAGCTCTAAATCTTTTTGTTTCTTCAACTGTATTAATTATTTCAGCTAGCTCTAACAAAAATTTTGGTTACTCTGCAGACATAACCCTCTGGCAGGTATATATATAATATGTTATGATGGGCAGCATAATAGATTTTTATTTTCATTCAGTAAGGCTGCCTGCACACAATCCATTAATGGCATAGCTGTGCTTTGCCACTTGTGAGTTATGTAGTCATTCTTTACTCATGAAAATAAAATATGCCACCCTTTCTTACATCACAAGTTTATATTTATGAAAGGGCACAATGCAGAATATATTAATGCATATGGAATATTTATTTGCTTGTCTGTCGGCTTATATGTGCATATGCATATATACATGTAAAACTGTGTTTGTTTCCATGTGGGTGGCTACTCTGTATATATCTTAAAACTTGTTTAAATAAAATAGAGATGTTGCTTGGTAAAGGAATAGCAGATTGTGAAGAAACTAGTCATTTTAATTGGCTATGTCAAGAGACTGTTTTTTGTCAACATAAATTCAGAAATACACGAATAAAGAAAAATGACTTTCCTTTGAAACAACATTCATGAATTTAATTTTATACAAAGCAAATGAAATTCACGCAAGGATTCAATTTTCAGTTCTGTGAACTTTTCCATATTCCAGAGTTGCAAGAACAGAACTTGCTGAAGAAAATGGAGTGTGGGAATATTATATGTGGCCAATCTTGAATGAGTTTCAAGATATGCGGGAAAAAACCCTATTCTGCTTCTCATTTAGACAAAGATGGTCTGTTGCTAATATTACCAGGGTTAGGGATTTCCGGATGAAAACAACTGAACTTGAATTTAACTATTTATCATGTGCCAAGATTGTTTATTTGAAACTCCTTCTGCCCTTTCTCTTGCAAATATTTCTAAAACATGCAAGGATCTGCATTTCGTGAGGGCCAACTGTTCCTTAGGGCCAGAGAACCAAATGTTCTCTTCCAAGAATGCCACCAATTTCATAGAATGGCCTGAGATATTTGAGTGTTATTTTGGCATATATTTGGCAGAAATACCAGAAGTCTTTTCTTTCCTTTCCGACAAGATAAACCAATCAATTAACAGGGCACTTTGACATTGGAGCTCTGTGTTGTGACCAGAACTGAAGGACAAAAGTGAGGGAATGGAAATGTTTGAATATTTTGAAAACATTTCTCTGCATTGCAAGTAATGGGAGGACATGGTTGAACTCAAGCCAATGACTGGCCTGAATGTCTTCTGAGGTTGGAGATATACATATGGATTGGAAGCTGAACATCCTTTGGATCCAAAGGACCTTTCACTCCAATCATGGCACAGTCCCTTTCAGGGCTGTCCAAATTCTGTATTGCCCATTTTCATGCACTGTATTAAATATTTGGAACAGTTATATGATTCTGATACTAGTTACCTGAAGCAATGACCTCACTATATGTAATGCTAAGACTAATTTCAATCCAGATAAGTTATTCTCTGTGAAAAAAATAGTTGTGAAACTTTAAAGTAAATATGCCTCTTGGAAAAAGGAGGGAAATACATGCTTGTGGCAAATAAATGCATGAACCAATTTCTCCTGTTTCCTGACAGAAAAGATAAATCCCTTAGTGCCATGATTTTGGCTAGAATTATGGTTTGGACATGGTGAAATCATGGCAGATTGAATCCAGTTTTGGCAAAATAATATGATCGGAGGACTTACTACATTTTTACACAACCTTTGCATGGACCATAACACACTAGACTCCCCTGTCCTTTCCTGTCTCCCAGAGTTTGTCCAAATTTATGTTCATTGTGTTGATGATACTAGCTAACCATCTCATCCCGTACTGTCTCCTTCTGCTTTTGCCTTCAATTTTTCCCAGTATCAGGTTCCTTTTCAATGAGTCCTTTCTTCTTATTAGAAGTAATAATTTGAGTTTCAGCTTCAGTATCTGTCCTTCCAAAGATCAATCAGTGTTTATTTGCTTTATAATTGACCAATTTGATCTTTGCTTACCATGATAGATAAGTAGTGACAAGCTGCAAGTGAAAAGTTAGCATTATCGCATGTTTATTGTTTTTCTACCAACAATTGTGTCCTACTGCTAGCTGAACCCTGCCTTGCCTTGCCCACAGAATGCCTGACATCCTCATTTGCTGTTTATCTGAACTCTAGACCCTGTGATTTTCTAGGGAAGTTCTAAGAAAAACCAGAACTCCTTGCATGCTTGCTATGGAGCCTTTTATGAGAAGAACAGCAAGGAGAGCTAAACATCTTTGAGGGCAGAAGAGTAAAAAGCTTCAGTTGGCATTTTATGCAATACAGAGCCAGGAGAGCATGTACTTGTTCTGCTCACAGGAAGAAGATTCACTCTTCATTTGATAGAGAGTGTGCCAAAGTATAACAAACTTGACCTGGCCCTATATAAAGTGAGAAGAAGGCCTACTGTATCTTAGAATTCACTTCAGGGCTCAAGAGATCCTCAGCAAATGCTAAGCAGTTATTTAGCAAACAAAGTGGTGTGGGCAGGAAATTTCAAACAAAACAAATGGCTGACTATTTTCTTATGAAAATAGCACTACTATGATACTTAAGGATTAGCTTTGTCTAACTATGGCCCCCTTTATGACCTGGGAAGTTCAACTCCCAGCATGGAATTCTGGGAGTTGAAGTCCATAGGTCATAAAGTGGTCATAGCCACCCAGAACTGGTCCAAGGGCTCCTGGACAGCATGAATGAATGACAGGAAAACTGTGGAAAACTGAAGCAGAATAGAACAGGGGATGCCTGTTATTTATTTTGGTTCTTTTGTTTTAAACTCACTTTCTAGCCAACCTACAGTATATTGAGAAAAAGTTGTGACCCACATTAATTCAATATGGATTTTGTTCCCTGATATGATAGGTGTATGTATGTGTGTGTCATATTTTTTTAAAAAAAGAATAACATTGGCATGATGGCATTATGATGCAAACACCAGCGTTTTGTATTGGTTTCTGAATATGAAGCACAAATGTGTAAATCACAGAGTTTGCATCAAGATGCCACTGTGCCTATTCCCCCCCCCCCCCACTCCTTGTTGCAGATGCCAATCAGTAATGTCTACTTTGGGTGTTGATGGGGAAAACATTGGTAAAATGACAATTATTTGGAAAGAAAGAACAGCTTGTAATGGACTAAACTTGGGACATGTCACCAGATTCCCAGATCCATTCAAAAGCAAATGGAAAGAAATGTTTTCTTGTCTTATACCAGTCCGGGTCATTTATCCATGTAAACCAGTTTTTTGCTTTAACTCTCATGGCTTTTAAGATGTTCAGCAGATCTGTCATTTCCTCTACTGTCTGTCATATCTTAACTAGAGATGCTAGGTCAGAGGTCTCCAAACTTGGAAACTTTAAAACTTGTGGACTTCAACACCTAGAATTCCTCAGCCAGCATAAGTCCACAAGTTTTAAAGTTGCCAAGTTTGGGGACCCCTGTACTAGATGGAGAATGACATGATAAAGACATTTAACCAACCTTAACCCTATGCAGCTATGTTTTTTCTTTTTAATCCTTCCTTTGCAAGTTAGGTTCTAGATTGCTAAGGTCTTATTGTGCTGGGTAAAGGCAGCTTAGGTATGGTTAGCATGCCTGAAAACGAAAAAGGAAGGGAGGGAAGGAAGGAAGGAAGGAAGGAAGGAAGGAAGGAAGGAAGGAAGGAAGGAAGGAAGGAAGGAAGGGAAAGGAAAGGAAAGAAGGAAGGAAAGAAGGAAGCAAGGAAGTTCAGCTACATTGATCATGCTCCCAACATTTTCACGTTCTTCAACACTTTGTTCCAAATCTCACCAACTTCTATATGGAACAGGGAAAAAAATAAGGTGAACAAGCTAATAAGGCTGATCAACTGGTAGCCAATATAGACCAACTTTGGCCCCTAAAACTCAAAACTGCTGATTGCCATGAAATGTACGTAACTGTACAACATTCTTTAAGGGAAATGTAAAAGGAGCAAAGGCTTTATTTTATTTTACAGACTTTTCTGTAGCACTGAGCAGCTGTTCTGGTTTCCCAAATTTTCACTGAATAATAGAGGAAGACATCCCATGGCAACTCTCTGGATTGGGCCTTTTCAAGTAGGAATGCTACTCTCATTACTAAGTGGAGGACAGGTTTTGCCTTTGGGACACTGCTGGAGAATGTTTCCTTTCCTAAATACATTTGAGGAAATTGTTCACTTTTTCCCCCCTGTCCACAAATTTAATGTAGAGTTTTGATAGACCCTTTGCACTGAAGTACAGTAGTAAAGGTTCTTGGCAGATGAGGACAGAAATAAAAGATGGAGGGAGCAACTTGGAGAGCTTCAAAAGACATGGATGAAGGGCACAAAAGTGTGAAAGGTGGAAAAAAGAAGGGAAATTCATAATGAGATTTCAAGAAAGGGATGGCGTGTCTACATCAAGCATGTCCAACCTAGGCCATGTTGAATGAAGAGGAATTGTCTTGGGCCACATATAAAATATATAATATAAGCCAGTTTGGTCTAGTGGTTAAAGCACCAGGCTAGAAAGTACTGACTTCAGCTTCTGCCTTAGCCATGAAAGCCAGCTGGGTGACTTTGGATAAGTCACCATCTCTCAGCCCAACCCACCTGACAGGGTGGCTGTTGTGGGGAAAATAGGAGGAAGATGTATTGGACATGTTCTCTGTCTTGAGTTATTTGGAAAAATAATAAAAATGGGATATATATATATATATATTTATATATATATGAACCATGGTGTCTCAGTGGTTAGAATACAGTACTGCAAGTTACTTCTGCTGACTGATGGCTGCAGTTTGGCAATCCAATTCTCACCAGCTCAAGATTGACTCAGCCTTCCATCTTTCCAAAGTGGGTAAAATTACCAAGATTGTTGGGGGCAATATGCTGACTCTGTAAACCGCTTAGAGAGGGCTGTAAAGCACTGTGAAGCGGTATATAAGTCTAAGTGCTATTGATATGTGTGTGTGTGTATTATGATCTTGTTGGAACACATTACTATCTAGGGCTGCATGGTTAGATACACCTGGTCTGTATAACAAGAGAGAGGTATTACTTTCCTATCAATATCTTGTTCCTCCACCACCACCATCCTTTTCACTCCTGACTGTAATCACCAATCCCTCCTTATTTGAATGTTGTACATCGAGGGCTTCCCCATCCAGTTATTAAACCACTGACCGGGAATGGCTCTAGTACCAGATGGATTCCTTTCGACACCAATGCTATTATATTAATGGCTTTCACTTAAAGAGGACTAGCCTTACTAGCCAAATTGCTGCTGTTTAAATCAATTGACTTGAGGGGAAACACCACCTGACTGCAGTGATTATCATTAATTTATTACTGTATTGGTTTCTGAGTGAATCAAGTGCCTAGCATCTGTTCAGCCATTCCCTCCCTTTTCAGCTTAAGATAGAACAGGCAGTAATGAGAGGCCTAAGTTGATTGGGGGAGAATGGGAGGAGGTGTTTCATTAAAAACAGGAAACACCCCTTCTATCTTGCTTTACCATAAATCTTTCATGAGCAAAGACGAGGTATATCACACAAGAAAGATCTTCCGCAGACGTCTTGCCTTTGGTTTCATGGCAGTTCTCTTGAGACGCATTGAGATTTAAACAATCTAGCATGCTTTTTTAAAAAAAAAAAAAAACCTCTCTATATTTTGAAAATTATATTTTAAAAAAGAAACAGTGCCTTTTTTATTATTATTAAGGAGCAAGAAAAAAAAAAACATTTCAACTTGATTCAAACAGAAAAGCCGTGGAGGAAGCCGATGCTTCAGACGTGGTCTTTTTATTTTTTTTCCCCTCCTCTTCTAATCCCCGCTGAATAAAATGGAATGGGAGATCAAGAACACTCAATTAATTTCAACACTGGGTGTCACAAGAGAATGATGGGAGGAGGGGGTAGGTGGAAGACAGGGGGCAGTTGATTATAGATGCACAACATTTAACAAATTCATAGAATCAAAGGAAAGGAATGGAAGGGGGAGAGATTAAAAAAAAAGCTTGTCTGTGTTTTATTGCACACAGTAAGCTTTTCGCTTGTATTTATAGCCGCAATTATATCTCAATGAGGTTTGTCTACAGCGTTGGCTTCACGCTAATTTTCCCCCTCACTGCATTCTTGGAATAGGCTCGGACTGTTTATGAACCAGACATATTGACCTCATTTACAGCTAGCAGTTTAAATCCATAATTTTTCCACCCACAATCCCTCTTTGACATTCCGGCAGTGCGGCCGGCTCAGTGAGACTGAACTAAAAGTCTCACACTTCATTGAACACCATTATGCGGCTTTATGCTTATAAGCCTGTTTCCCTCGGCTGCCTTTCAGCTTTGCTGGAGATCCGTTTGGCCATAGGCCGGCAGTGATTAAATGGAAGAATCCAATAAATCAGCCTGTCAGCAGCAGGCTCTCCTCGCTATGTCTACAAATCGACATTTGGATTTGCACTCAAATCTCCTTCTGGCTTTCTGCATCTCACCCACCCGGTTTTCCTCGGGGGACTAATCAGTTCCTCTGCTTTTGCACAAGGTGAACTTGAATCAAAGCTCTTATATGAGCAAAACCAGAACCACTCTCCTTCTGCTGCTTCTGGGTCTGTATGATTGGCTAACCTCTTTGCTTGGAGCAAATGTGGGCTCTGGTAACACTTTCCTACCACACTCAAGCACCATGAACAACCAAAGGGACAACTAGTTTGGGAAAGAATAAATGGATGTTTTTGCTACATACCATACTATATATACCACGCTGGGGGATTTTGTTGACCATTATTTTAAGACACATTGGAGCATCCTGAGGTGACCCCTGAGATATTCCCAGAGCTGCCTGACTAGTATAGAGACATTATCTACAAGGGTTTTGCCAATATCACCATCTCTCAACATTTCATTAAGGTAATGATTAATTGGTCTGTCTAGCTTGTAATTAGTTGGGAGCGGGAGGCAATTTAAGTTAACAGGGGATTAGAATTTTGAGTAGTGACTACATAATAAGCAGTTCAGGTTCTGTTATGCTGACATTGATCAAGTCATGTTTTACCAGTTTCAAGTGTCACAACTAGAGCCAAAATGAAATGGAGATGGAGATAGATAAATAGATAGATAGGCAGGCAGGCAGGCAGACAGACAGACAGACAGATAAATAGATAGATGATAGATATGATATAGATGATGATATAGATTAGATAGATAGATGATAGATAGATATATGAAAGAGATGATGATGATGATGATGATATAGATTAGATAGATGAGAGAGAGAGAGACAGAGAAAGAGAGAGAGAGAGGAGGAGGAGGAGGAGGAGATTCAATCTCTAACACAAAAAATGGCAAGGTGTGTTCATAATGTAGATCAAGGAAAAACAGGAAATATTTTATCTCTGATTTGATCCTTTGGCAGCATCCCAGAGCAGCCAAGAAGAAGGGAACAAAATGGGAATCAAGCCCTTTTACTAAATTAACACTGCTAAAATAAGATCAGATCCAAGGCAGAGGAAATAGTGAAATATATCCTGCAATTCCCAAGGCATTGCCTGATCTGATGTGATTTTTGTATATGAAAAGGGCCTATAATTAAATTAGCTCATGCTTTATTCCTTTGAGAGTATTCCTGCCTTAAATTAACCTGCTGAAAAGAGCCCACAACGGCGCAAATCACAATCAAGGATTAACCAGAGACACTCCCTGATCCTGATCCTAAGTTAGTACTTAGCCCTGGAAAAGAACACCACCTCACAGAATGAAGGATTAGACACTATAGCCTCCACATCTGTGGAAACATTAAGGTCTGGGTTAAAGTCTACATTGTGACTTCCACAAAAATGTCTGAGCCACAATTTCATAGCTGAGGAATAAGGTTGTCCTTTTTTTCTTTTAGATGTGATGCCAATCTCTCCATAGCTAGTAAATTAATGCCTTTCCATCTATGAACTCAATATCCCAACTATCTGAACATCCCAGCTTAGGTCTTTGGATTTTGAACAAATTATGCCTTCACTTTTAACTTATTTCAGCAATTTTCCTGCTCTTCCCCACCTACCTGTCCTCCAAGAAGCATTCTTTAATACAATCCCCTATTTGAATCTAACCTTATGTCTATCTTGGGGAAGGCCAAATCTTGGGGGAGGTTGTCTGATGTCCAAACATCAAATCAATTGTGGACATGTGAAAAACCCCGGCCGACCAATGCCAGGAGGCTCCTGGTGTTGAGTGTTCCCAGCAGTGGAAATGACAAAAGGCAGTCTGTTGAAGGTATAGTGACAAATAAAGGGAAGGTGGGGGGGAGCAGAATAAAAAGAGGAAGAGATTCTTGGCCTCCCCCTCCTGGCAGCTGCATAGCTTTGATGACAACCCAGAACTTCAGCCAGCAGCAGTGTGTACAGTCATGTCAGCCGTCAACAGCCTCTGCTTATGAAAAGAAGCAGATACAGTTTCAGAATAATCAGTTGTCCTTAGTTAATTGACTGCAGAAGAGCTATTGGACACAGTGAGTGGATGGGAGAGGATGTGTTTTTCCTCCCAAATTAGTCAGACTGCATGATCAAAATTGTAATGGGTTTGATTGCTGGAGTCCAGTTCTCCATAGCTTTCTTTCTTTCTTTCTTTCTTTCTTTCTTTCTTTCTTTCTTTCTTTCTTTCTTTCTTTCTTTCTTTCTTTCTTTCTTTCTTTCTTTCTTTCTTTCTTCCTTCCTTCCTTCCTTCCTTCCTTCCTTCCTTCCTTCCTTCCTTCCTTCCTTCCTTTCTTTCTTTCTTTCTTTCTTTCTTTCCTTCCTTCCTTCCTTCCTTCCTTCCTTCCTTCCTTCCTTCCTTCCTTCCTTCCTTCCTTCCTTCCTTCCTTCCTTTCTCTTTCTTCTTCTGTCTTCTTCTCTTTTTCTCTTTCTCTATTGTCTCTCCCCTTTTCTTGCTTTTTTCTTTCTCTTATTCTTTCTCTCTGTTCTCTCTCCTTCCCCCCCAATCCCCTCCTCTTGTTGCAATAAATGAACATATTCAGGTGAGCCTTTGAAGATGCAGAACACTTTTTCTTTCATTGTGGTGACTGCTTTTGAATGAATGTGAGCATCTAGCAGAGCTGAATGAGACACTGATGAGGAAATAGAGCCACCCCGATTACAATTTTGATGGAAAAGTGGAATATGCATCCAAATAAATAAATAACATTCAAATATCACTCAGGCTTGCCTGATTTTGTTCAAAGTTTGATTACAGAGACAACCACCCACCCACCCACACACACACACACACTGATTTTGCAGCGTACGCTAGGCAAACGTTACAAGCTTAAGTGACACATTTGACACTCAGGATAGTAGACATTTTCATGCACATTTATCTAGCTTTATTGTGTAAAAACCCATGTTCCTCCAAATTTTGCTACACTTCCATCCTTCTAAATATATACACTAGGGTAATAATCACATAATATTTATCATGGTGAAAAGAATGGTCAAAGTAATTGGGGAAATTGCATATAAGATTGTGTGTATTAGGTATAAATAGTGAGAAAAATGTAATACAACAGAAATCACCCTACCAATTTTAGTTGCTTTAAAAAAAAAATCCTGAAAATTATATTGTAATAGACTAAGCTAAATTTAAGACTTGATACATTTAAGGGAGGAGTATTTTTTTTCTTTGACAATGTATTTTTATCGTAATTATCTTTGTATTTTTGTTTTTCCTTTGTTGTCATTCTTTTGGAAACAATAAAAGTATCTTTTAAAAAAGGTAAGAAAAAACAAAAGACACTGAATTATCGCTCTGCAGCTTTTATACAAGGCTCAAATGCTGGGAAAAAAAGCATTAGAAGGAAAAGAAAGAAGATAATAATCAGCAGCAAGGTGGATGGATTCAGTTCTAGTTCCAATGGGTACATTGTTGGAAGACCTGAAGGATTAGGTTGGGAACAAAATATCAAGGAAAACATCTATCGATGTGATCACTAAGAGTTGACACTGCCTTGATGATCTTTATCTTTTAGATCATTTCAAAAAGTTGATAGGTAGAATTGGAGCTCCTCTTAAACTTTTCTCTCCTTCATCTTAGCCAAAAAGTTCAGAAGCAACCTCTTGTTATTTGGTTATTTGGTCCTATTTATTTGGTTATGTATATGCCAAATTAGCATCATATTTATTAGGTCGGGAATTATGGCACTAAGTAGAAAAGGTCAGATTACTGGTGCAGCAGAATGCATGGTACTTCTTCAAATCCTGGTCAAGATTATGGTTCATGCTTATGGAAAAGGGGTCTCAAAACTTGGCAATTTTAAGACCTGTGTACTTGGCATGGCTGGCTGAGGAATTCTGGGAGTTGAAGTCCACAAGTCTTAATGGTACCAAGTTGGAGACTCCTGTTCTTGACTGAGCCTTATGTTATGAGACTCTTCTCTTCTAGCAAATGGAAAATCTGATATTAATCCTCTCTTGAGTTTGAAATACCATAGCACACATTACCTGCTTTCATGCCTTTTCTTGAGAATGTTTTCAAGTGTAGGTTGACTGAATGTGTAATTTTTGGATATTCCATGGGCTGCTGGAAAGAAATAGGTTTCAAACTAAAACAAACTAACAGTCCCATAGAGCGTATACCATAGGAACTCTTAGAGATGAGCTGTCTTCACCCTCTTTCTCTCCACTCATCTCTGCTGAGTTGTCTCTTTGTTCTCTGAAATACACTCCTCCTTCCTGGGAATCTGGACTATATTTCACCACTCTTTGTTGTGATGCTGGGAGCTATACCTAGGGCAGAGCTGTCAAACTCCCAACCCACGGGCCAGATGTGTCACATGCTGGTCATACACACATCCAGTTTAATGAAGTGGGGGAAAGTCCTGATACGTCATGTGATGCTGCCATGACATTATAAGTTTGACACCCCTGATCTAGGGTTTCCACATGATGACTGTAATCCTTATATGCTGGGGACTGACTGGACTCTATATCACAGCATTCTACAAATCCTGTTTCTGATATGATACACACTTAGAATAGAATAAGCTGGAAGGACCTTGGAGGTCTTCTAGTCCATTCCCCCTGCTAAAGCAGGAGAACCTATACCATTTCAGATAAATGAGTGTCTAGTCTCTTCTTAAAAACCTCCAGTGATGGAGCGCCCATGATTTCTGAAGGCAAGCTGTTCAACTGATTAATTGTCTTCACTGTTAGGAAGTTTATCCTTAATTCCAGGTTGCTTCTTTCTTTGGTTAGTTTCCAATTGTTTCTTGTCCTGTCCTCCAGTGCTTTGGAGAATAATTTGAACCCCTCTTCTTATTGGCAGCCCTCAAATACTGGAATGTTGCTATCATGTCACCCCTAATTCTTCTTCTTTTTTTAGACTAGCTAAATCCAAATCCTGCAGCCATTCTTCATATGTTTTAGTCTCCAGGCCTTTGATCATCTTAGCTGCTCTTCTCTGAATTTTTTCCAAAGTCTTAACATCTTTTTTGTAGTATGGTGACCAAAATTGGTTGCAATATTCCAGGTATGGTCTTACTAGAGTTTTATAAAGTGGTACTAATTACTAGGGTTTTATAAAGTGGTACTAATACTTCATGTGAACTTGATGCTATGGCTCTGTTTATACAACCCAGGATTGAATTAGCCTTTTTGGCAGCAGTTGCACACTGCTGGCTCTTATTCACTTTACTAAACATATACACTTTATTAAAGGGTTTTTCAGCTTTAAAGTTGACTCAATATCTCAAAATTGGTCCTGGAAGTTATAATGGCACTGAAATCATGAAAAATGAGAAAGCTAGCTTCGATTACAATAAAGTAGGTTTCAATCTTGGTCTGTAAGGAAAAAACTACCTTTCAATTGAGACACAAAAAGTAGAATTTTGTTGAATAACTCATAGAATCTTATCTTAGAAGTTATCAAATTCCTACCCTGCTCAATATAAAATCCACTAGAGCATCTTTGAATGACCATCTGTTTTTTTAAAAAAAGCCTATTAGGAGGACTTACTATTTCATGTGATAGTCTACTGCATTGGTTGACAGTTTTTACAGACACCGTCTATGCTTTCTTCTTTGTACTTTTAATCCTTTGGTTTTGGCCTTGCTCTCTGGAGCAATAGGAAATCCACACAAGTCTTCCTATATTTGAAAACCACTATCATTTCTCCCCTTGGTTATAATGGTTGGTTTCAAAACTATCATTTTGATAGTCTTTCATTGTATTGGCTGGGAACTTTCACTGTTGTTTTTGAAATGTGGTGCACAGAGCTGGATACTATAGAGTAGGACAAAACAATTATTCTCTGTGATCAGGACTGTATGTTCTTATTAATGTCCCCCAAATTAGCAATTACCTTTTTAGCAGCTATATCTCACTGTTACCTTATGTTTAACTTGTGGCCAACTAGGACTCCGAGATCCCTTTCACATATGCTACTGCCAAGTTAGGCTTCCCTGAAGCCTTACAATATTGTGCTTTTACACTACGGTTTTTCTATCTATATATAGCACTTTATATTTCTTCCAGTTAAATTCTATTTGATTATTCAATCCCCCCGTGTAGATTTTCTAAAATCTTTATTTTTTCATTTAAATATTAGCCATCCCTCATAATTTAGTGCTATTTGCAGACTTTATAAATATCACCTCAACTCCCACATCAAAAACATTAATGAAAATGTTGAATATACAGGGGAAGAAGACAGTCCTGTGACATTCCATTCTAAACTTCCTTCAATAGGAAGTAGAGCTACAGTATTAATGGGGAATTTTGGTGTGGTCATTCTGTCCATTGTAAATTCCATCCAATAGCAATATCACCTAGCCCATATTTTATCATTTTTATTAAGAAGGATATTATAAGGCATTTTTTCAAAAGTTTGCTGTGGTCTACAAACACTAGGTCTACGACATTTCTCTAAGCTAGTAATTTTATGAAAGGAGATATAGCGTACTTTTTTTTGCAACAATTTCATGCCGATTTCTGTTAATTGTAGCACATTTATTCAAGTGTTCACAATCATGTCTCTTGATAGTCCGATAATAATCTTGCCCGGTATGAATGTCAAATTGGTATACATATAAAGCCAGAATCGAGAAGATAACAACAGACAGCAAATACCGCCTCTGCAAAGAAGCTGGAGAAAACAGTGGATCACATAATTAGCTGCTGCAAGTAGGTTGCACAAACCTACTACAAGTGATGGCACAACAAAATATCAATAATGGTGCATTGGAATATCTGCAAAAAAGTACCATTTGTCCGCAAGCAGCAATTTAGACAAAATAATAGACAAAAGACAAAATAATAGAAAACGAAGAAGCTAAAATGCTTTGGGACTTGAGAATTCAAACCAACAAACACCTACCACATAATACCCCATATTTAATAATAAGAAAGATTTTTTTAAAAAAGTCTGGGTAGTGGACATAGCAGTATCTGGAGATAGCAGAAGAGAAGAGAAAGAACTAGAGAAAGGCACAAAATACAACCACCTGCAAATACAAGGACTGGCAAAAAATTTGAAAGATAGTATCACTAGTAATAGGTGCTTTGGGTACAATCTCAAAACAATTGGAACACTACTTGAATACCATTTATATCGACAAATTCACCATCAGTCAATTGCAAAAGGTAGCTTTCTTTGGAATAGCTTCATCATGTGACAATATCTTTAATATTATCAAACATCAATATTTGCCATCCCAGTTTATTGGGAGGGGACTCAATAGATAGATAAAAATACCAAATTCAGTTTAAACACCCGGTTGACTATGCTACAAATCATAATAATAATTTGTTCTCCTTCAGTTCTTCTAGGACCCCCTCCTCTTGAACATTATCAAAGGCAATTCTGCCATCTCCTTTACTAATTGCTTCAATGCTGTTGAATGCAATCCATCTGGCCCAGGAAACTTAAATTCATTTAAATTAATTGCATTTCCTTTTACCCTTTCCTTGCTTATCCTAAGTTAATTCTCCCAATGGTCTGTTTTAAGCATGTGATCTAAAATAATTGATACAATTTGAAATTTTGAATCAGGAGATGATATTAGACAATCTCACTTCTGGAATGATCTCATTACGTGGATATAGGCGAATAATCAGTTAAGCTTTTGTTATATGTGCATCACTCTGAGGACAAATAATGAAGCATTATAGAAATTACAAAATAAATTAAATATGTGAAAAACATTACAAAGTATGAGTCTCTCAGTTGGTTATAACCCACCAAAGGAAGAACATTTCAAAAGCAACTCCAAACCATCTCAAAGTTATCTGTCACGCTTAGACAAAAAGTCTCACGTTAATGGTATCTGGGCCATCGAGTGCTAACTGTTCAATGTATTTTCAACTGATAACTGTCAATATTCCAAACCTTCTTAGCAGACATCACTATGTCTCTGTTCTTTCCACAGTTACCGTTAGTATATAACTTGATGTTAATTTAAACCCATTTGAAGAAACCCTGAAAGGGATCTTGGTTATCCCTTTGGAGTTCACCTTGAATGAAGAAATCTGCATGGATGAATTTGGCCACACATATCCAAATCTTAATGACTGATGTCATCCTATACATGTTATTTACTGTAGAATGTACACAAATTGAAGGGAAATAATTAGTAATCTCTGCATCACAGTGATGATGAGACACCTGCAGGATAATCATCCAAATCAAATATTTGTCTCTGCTTCTTCAGATGATATATCTCTTCCTGCAATTGTAGAATGGCAGTTGAGGAGAGCGTGTGTTGAAAGATAAGAGCAGCAGATGGAAGAAGGAGAGATTCTGCCCTTGTTATGACAACTGCAATGAAGCTCCCCTTGTCATCAAACAGCGTCTTCACCCTGGAACAATGATACAAATGGTCTCAAAGGCAAGTAATTTAAGGACAGCCAGCAGAATATTCAGATTTCATAGACTAGGAAATCTCACTATTTATTGAAAACGGTGCCTCTCTGATCAAAGTTAAAATATAAATAATGTGTTATGATACTGATGATTATATTACTCTCCTTCCATTGCTGAACCTAATGGTGCAGAACTACCTAAACATGTTATGGAGTAAGGTTTACTCAACACAGTTGGATTTACTTTTGAGTAAATCTGCACAAGATAATAGTGTACATAACCACAGATAGGTAGCACTTAAAAGTTATAGTCATATTAGGCAAGGAATTAGTGCACCAGAAAGTCACATACAATGAAATTCAAATGAAATTGTCTCTGGCCAAGCAACAGGAAATCTTTGAAAAGATATTTTGAGCACATGAAGTTACACATCAAAATCCATAGGATGCATTCTGACTAACTCAAGTCATATAAAATTATCAACATCAGATTGCTGTAAAACATACTGTATTCTTGGTGTTTCTGGAAGATAGGGTGTCAAGCCTTTATTTTTCACAATTATGGATTGAGTTCCTACATGACTGTGTACCTAATAATTATAGACAGATCTAGGTTATTCTTGAGGATTTAACTTTGGCTGTTTATTCTTCCCGTTGTCCTGACTTGTTACATTTCCTCTGTGTTTCTGAATCATGTCAATATAACTTGCATATAAAGACAATCAACCAAGTTGAACCAAGAGAACGTCACCTCTATTTTCAATAAAGTTGACAAGCCGCTTCCTATTTGATAATTTAGTAATAATATTAAGAATCCTTAGAATGTGGTTGATGCTTGCTTGCAAAATTTGGTTACAGTGTTTTCTTTTTGATCTCCCATTTATCCTCTTTTTCTCAGGAGCCAAAAGCTGAATTCCCGATGTTCCATCTTTTCATTTTGTCCTCACAAGAAATGGAGGTAAATTAAATTGAGATGCAGTGAGAGGGTAAAAATCTCCTACTGAGCTATATGGCTGAATCCAAGTAAAATGCCATAGAGATTTGCAGGACTTTAGATTCAATCTCCAAGTAATGCCTTTGGGCATAAAGGAATATGAACAAAAAACAATTTGAACATTTAAAGTAGATGCATCTTTTCCCAGGATCACACTGTAACTTTGGGGTATTGGAGTTTGGTTCAGTGGTTAAGGCACCAGGCTAGAAAAAAAATGCCATGAATTCAAGTGTTGCCTTAGCCATGAAAACCATGTCTACCTTGGTGACCTTGACAGCCCAACTCAATTCACAAGGTTGTTGTAGTGGTGAAAATCAGAGAATGAAGGTGTGTTGGACATGAAAAATGTAACTCCTAATTCTACTGTAAAATGCATTCGGTTGGGATACAAACGAAGAAATACATAAATTTGTGCTCCTGAGCATTCCTGAGCACATTTGAGAGATAACATATAAAGGCCAGATAGCCAACATGGGTTGACTAGATTATCTTTGTGATTATGACTATCAGACTTTCAAAGCAATGTTCAGTAATAGTTGGCATTGGGAGGGTGGGCCAGGGGTGGGATTCTACCAGTTCACACCTATTCGCTAGAACCAGTTGTTAACATTCTAAGCAGTTCTGAGAACTGGTTGTTAGAAGAAATTACTGGCCTAATCCTGTAAGATTTTGGTGTTGCTTATAGAAACTGCCTCTCTGTTAACCCTTATTACGTTCTTGGCAGGACTAGACTTCTTGTCTCAGGAACTTCTCCAGAGTTTTTTTCCCCTCCTTTGCTGGTACTTTGCTTGTGTGGAGTGACCATTCAAAGTTACAGTGGCCCTGAAAAAGGTGACTTATGACCATTTTTCACACTTACTACTGTTGCAGCATTCCAACAGTCATGAGAGGCGAGGAGATGTGTGCCTCGATGTGAGTGATATTGAGTTGGCCATGCCCAGCAAAAACATGATCACCAAGCCACACCCACCAACTTAGCCACGCCTACAGAACTGGTTGTTAAAAAATTTGAATCCCACCCCTAGGGTGGGCCATTATTCTATTATCACACAATACAATGCATTTCAATCAGATAATTCAAGAGTTCTCTGAATGCCTACAAAGAGAGAAGAGAGATAATTGGCTTTCCAATCTTTCTTGCAGCAAGTTTCCTTGGGAAGAGACTTTAATGGGAAGTTGGTTATGGAAGATCTTTTGTTTGGGGGCAGATATGCTTCCCAAATAACATATAGGAGAACATATGTCCCTAAGAATCCAATGGTATCTTCCTTTTGGATACCATTATTGAGACCATACAGAATTACAAATCACCTTTTTGTCTGGGTTTGAAGGTGAAGCAGATCAGATCTGATTCATAATTAGACCTTTAGAAAATCCCAGGGCATAGGCTAGGTTGGTAAGAGAAAATTTCCTCAAAGCCAATAACCAATGTCAAAAGAAACTGCATATGATCAGTTTTACAACCCCCAAACAATATGAAAATGGATACATCTGCAGTGTACTCACCATATAAATTTGAAGAATGAACTTTCCATAAGTGAAGGACAGGCTCATTCTCACTCATGTCCTCTTCTGCACTCACATGGGAATGAATCAAGTGTTAAATCCCCTCAAGGCAAATTGTTTGATGTGTTCCTTTCAGTTGGCCAGCATTCAAACACCTGCTCAAAATTTTGAATTCCTTTTTGTTTGAAGTGAAAAAAATCAGTTTGATACAGCATCATTAAGTTAAGATGGCTTGCATTCCTGCACCTGTTTCCAGGTGCAAAAAAATTAAATAACAACACCTTAAGCTATCAAAATGTGGTGAGATTTTACATTTTATAAATCCACTGGTTTGAAAATGTGATTTTTGAAAATGTAAAAGACTACATTCAACTGCATTATCCCCCCTGCTGTAAAAATGTTACCAGAAGAAATATTGTTAAAATATGAAATATCTTGCCTAGCTTTTGCTTTTCTCTCTTCCACATACTTTCTTGTTTAGTTAAAATTCCAGCATGAAGAAGAATTAGAGGAACCTGAAAGCTATCTTGTTATTCTGCTATTCTTCTCTTGGTCTAATAATAGCATTACTCTACTAGATTTTGGATTTCTATAAATGGATAGGCACAACTACTGCCATTTAGAAAAGAAAAACTTATATTTGATTCAGAGGCCTGGCATATGAGTAAAATTTAATGATTAGGAGGAAGCATCCATGATCTCAGCAATTTCCATCTCATCTTCTCCAGGAACGGAAGCCAGAGAGAAAGAATAAAATCCATCTGTCTTCTACTTCCTTTGATTGGAGTTAAATTGTCAGACACTCTGTTCTATGAGTCAACTGAACCTGACAGTGGCTTACTGTTGTATCTTATGGCTTCTTAACTTTGCAAGATCTTGCAGGTTAAGCATGATCAGACACTGGCTATTATTTAAATCATATAAGCTCAGACACTGTATATTTGCTCAAATGATTGTCAGTAGAAATGGAAGAGAATTTTGTTCAAATCAATTTATAATGAGAACATATGTGTGCAAATGCATACAGTAAAAAATGTACAGAAAATGCATAGTTTAGAGAGAAAAGCTGCATGACATGGGATTAAGGTTTCTCTAAGAAAAAGTATATACATTTTATTGGTATTTAAAGTCTAATGCCTAAATAAAATGGAATCAACTGAATGTTGAAAAAAACAAAGAAGAAACTGAGCAAGAAATCGAACCAGTTTAAGGTGCAAGACCTATTTTAGTATTCAAGAATGGGTGTCAAACAAAGTGTCAGCTAAAAAGATACTCCTTTGGTCTTTTTAGCTGCTAGAAAAAGGGAGTGGGGGAAAACAAGGCATTCTTGAAATGCCTAGATAATCACCTTGGCAGCCCAAAGTTTTTGGAGCATAAGAAGGTTATTGGAGAGCATGATGGATGACTCTTGGAGACGGATGTGTCCCATTGAAGAAGTCACACCCAGGGGGTGGGGAAAGACCAGGGTCAAACGGGAAATGTATGATATGATTTAGTATAGGCTGTACCCAGACACGCGCCAACATAGCAATTTCTAATAAACCAAATTACTTTTTCTGAGATATGGCTAGAGACTTTTGATTTGAATGAGGGTGGATTAGTTGGAGCCCTGACACAAAGTTCTAATATTTTGGAAAATGACAAAGATTTAGGCCTGAAGAGCCAACAGTACACCTAAAAAGTATTTTGTGTTATAATAGATATGTTTGGGTACTTATTTATCTTAAATAATCACCTTAAGTACATATTTTAAAGTAATTGCTTTGGGGACTGCAACCTACAGAATACTGAGCTTTCGAGAAGAAATATAGGCATATAAAGCACGAGCCCTATTGTTAGGTGAAATATAATATCTGATTCAAGCACTGTAAAAGAAGAGATAGCAAATTGAGAACAAGCCCTTTGTCACTGCCCTCCAATTCAATGCCCAGGGCATTGTGAGGGTCACAAAGGTATAGTGGTTAAAGTGCAGGTCTAGAAACCAAGAGACTGTGAGTTCTAGTACTAGAAAGTCAGCTGGGTGACTTTAGGACAGTCACTCTCAGCCCAACTCACCTCATAGGGTCATTGTTGTGGGGAAAACAGGAGATAGACGTACTATTAGGTATGTTCACTGCCTTGGTTTACTTATAAAAATAATAAAGACAAGATAAACAACATCTAATAAATCTAATAAAATAAATTGTGGATAAGTTCTGTGACTTTCTTGGTGAACCCACAGGATGCTTTTGAACATTGCTGTAAAGAGGTTATCAAATCCATGCATTTTAAGCTACAATATAGGCAGCTTTTGTAGGCAATTCCTAGTTCTCCTTATCTCTGAATGACCTCTACAAAATAAATATATTGCTGTTTATTAAGGGGTAAGAAGTGATGTGGGGTATAATGAATGGTTGAGGTACTGATGGAGACAGCAGCAGTAACTGGTGGGTCTTCCTCCTTTAGGCTACCAGATCTGGACTTCAAAAACTCAGAGCATTACTAATTAGTAGCAACAGAGTTTTCTGTATCTCGTGGCTGCTACCCAATGGTTGTTTGGATTATTTAACAACTCTGTGGTAGTTTCATGTTTTCTCTTCTAGTTGTGGGTTTTTTTGGACTATTTCTGGAGATCCATTGTGAAACATTATGGGGGAGTCGAGATTCACCAGCTCCAATTTCAAGATTTATTAGAGTTTGGATGTATTTATCATTTATCTACTTTCGTGTTTCTTGCTTCTCGTTTGTATTTATGCTAAAGGATTATGTAAAAATGAGTCCTTTTTACTACTTCCATTCATTAATCCCTAAAAATAAGCTGTAAGAATAGCAGGAGGAATCAGCCAATACCTCCACTCCATGAGGGTATATAGGGCTCCATATATCAGCAATGGATTTCTAAAGTGACGTGGATTTCAAAATGGACCTGACAACATCAAACCTGGATGAAAAGTACAACCAGTAGGGCTGATATAAATATTAGCTGGCTAATAGAACTTACCATCTTCCAACTTCACATCAGGACCCAATTCAATTCTAATTCTTCAATGAAGTGTCTTTCCACCCTATGTATCATCCTAAGATCTTAACAGAGAAACATTTATTTGCAAGGCCAGTGACTCAAAAATCAAAAGTATAATTTCATGAATCTTAGAATTTGTTATCTAAGTCTCCCAGACACTGAACAGAGACATTTCATGTGGAGGGGGGAAAATCACTTAATGAAGAAAAATATGTGTGTAGAAACAATATTAAGAATTATGAAAAGGAATGTTTCATAAAATATTGCTTAATAAGGATTAGTGTTCCAATGATCTTCCCAATAGTTTCCAGAACAGGACATATATCAAAATTCTGGCTGTTGGAGACTTTAACTTTTTTGATAGTTGGTGTGGTTTTTTTCAAGAAGCTATCAATTATTATTTGGTAATAACAGAAAACTGAAATGAGGCACAAAGAGAAAGCAGCATCTGGTTACTTCTGAGGCAAGGTTTGACCTATTTTGTGCTGTACAGTTATGGTAAGAAACCATAACAAAGACCTTAAGCTAATATATTGTTATGAGATAGTCCAATGAGATGAAGGTCCAGAGTTGCAATTAATTTTAATTCTAGGCACTGTGAAATTAATATATTCTGTAGCATTATTACATTCACCTAAAGATTCAAGATAAAATTTAATGAAGAGTTCTTCCAAACAGCACCAGACACACAGGCAAATTCAAACCCTCACAGAATTGGAAATTTCACCTAGCAACGCATGTTCACTTGGCCATGTCTTTTTCAAAATTAAGTCAGGACACAACTGCAGCCTAAAATAACATTCAAAGCAAAATTAGAAAGCCTTTTCTTCAGGTGTATGGATGACAAAACTTTTCTTCTCCTAGAATTTCATACTCATGTCAGAGGGGTCCACTTCAGGCTGAACAGTCAAGAAACTTCATAAAGAACTTTACTATCTGTAATAAAGCAAAATACACATCTTTCTACTTCTGTGTGAAACCCTGGAAAGCAACTGAAAGTTAATTTTGGATTAGTTAGTTTTCTCCAAATTTAGTGTACCTTTATTATTATTTTCTAAAATTATACTAAAATTTCATGAATGATTAAACATTGTATTTCTATTCTTTCAAAAAAGGTTCTTCAACTGAGAGGATCTTACCTAGACCTTCATTTGACTAAGCTTCCTTCCATCTAAGGAACACTATCTCTTACTCTTAACCAGTCTTCATGAATATAAACCAGTTAAAGATATTCAAAGACTGATGGTGTTTTGTTTCATTACCAAGGAGTGATTTACTTCAACAGTCACTTTGATATTACTTTCTGAACTTCTATAGATAGCAAGAGTGGTTCACAGTTCAAAGATAGGCTACCACTGAGACAAATATGTACTTCTTTTGTGCCCATAAGAAAGGGCATTAAAAACTCCCATTGAATAAGCGAAGGAGCATTAGTTCCCTTCTTCGCTGCTCCTCAAAAAAAAAGAGGGCGAATTATAATGCTGAATGAATTTGCTGAAGCTCAAACCTTTATTCAAGAGAAACAAAATGGGTGGCCTCTAGTTATAACTCTACTAAAGCTCTGTCAAGGGAAGCTATCAAACAAGCTGCTGAATCAATGTTCAAACAGTTCTTCAAGATTCATCTTGACAGGAAGAAGGAAACAATATATGGATGGCCTGCAGTGACCCATTCTTGTAAAACATTTGCTATGGACCTAAGAATCATGCCTGCTTGCATTGGAGCATTTTAGGAAAGAAAAAAATTGGGCAGGGGAATGAATGGCCTCCCACCAAAAGCATAGAAAGTTGAGAACACAGCAAATTCACATGGTATTTGGAGAAGGCATTATTATGAACATATAATTGTGGGAAATCCCAGAAGCATCTTGAGATAAATCACTGTCTAAAAGGATACTTTGGGGTTACCTCTTAATGAGATATTCACAATCGGCGCTGCAAGTCATGTCAAATTATTACAGATCTGTTAAGACATTGCTACTTTTTATGTGTTGGGAAATGGAGAAATTATTAACTATATGCCATCATCTTGAGTGCCATCATCTAATTATATCTAGATATATACTTACCTACATGCAAACCTATCACATTATCTCTTTTTGAGTCAAGCTGCATTATGTAGCAAGGTAGAAGAAATTGCCCAAGAAAGATAAAGAAAATGAAAGTTCACTAAATCATTTTCACTAATAACACTTATGCTTTTCCATACTTCAGTATCCCTTGAAACCATCTTTGTTTCTACCATGTTCAATTACTGCTTCATGAGAATGACTTTTGTTCTTTCAACTTCTCATCTCTCTTCTTCACGATCTCATCTATTTGAACCAGTCATAACTACTCACGCTACTGCTTCCTCTTGACCTACTTACTCTTCCATCACTCTGATTTTTCAGTTTAATCTTCATTCATTCTCTCCACAGGAGAGTACATTCACCTGATCATTAATATTTTTATTCAGTTTATATTCAGTCACCATTAATTCTATCTTTTTCTTGTTTTATCATATCCACTTCTTAAATAACCCATGCTCCTTCAATTTCATTTCCTTTTATGTTTCTTTTAACATACCCAATTCTCAGGTTACATTCAACTATTTTGCTTCTTTGAATAAATATTGACTATTTGCAATAGACCATCTTAACAATGACTGCTTTACAGACATCTGCATGCTATAATTTTTTTCTACATAAAAAAAAATGTTTACCAAAACACAAATTTCATCCATTTTCTAATGTTTAATTTTCAATAATTCATTCTACTATTGCTTTCAAACACAACTATCTTTTTCCTTGGGGTTACAGAGCATACAACATATCTATTCTTCTTTTATTCATTTTATTTGTTTATTCATGTTCTTTATGATTTACTCCTCTTAAATTCCAAGCCACAAGCTTCTCTATGCTATAATGATCACCAGAGAGGCTCATAAGTATTGCCCCAATGGTTTTGATCAATCAAGACATTTATATAATGCTCTTTAGTAAGAAAGGGAAGATGTAAATTATATTTAGTTTTAACTGCACGTAAATGCAAATAAAATGGAAATCATGATTTTTGTCTTGGCATCAACCATTGTTTTGGGGAATGTAATTATGATACACCATTCCAAGCCAAAGTACAGGAAAAAAATGCACACCATTTTCTTAAAGACTAACAGTTATCTGAACCAAATGCTCCATTGAAAATAAAATCTTGCTAGAATGAATCTGAATAAACCACAAAGTATAGCTATTAACTAGCTGACTAATCATATAAATTTAAAGTAATTGAATTTGTATAAATTTGCAGGTGAGATGAAGCAAGTATGCTGGAACAGATGTAATTTTAGAGGATGGATTTTTCCTTCTCTCAAGAACAGGAGGAAAACCTCTCAAGATTATTGCCCATTGATAAAAATCAGCCTTCTGAAACTGGATGCCCTTCAGTTGTCTTGACTAAGTTTATCCTTAGCCTAACTAACCAATGACCATTCTAACTGTGGGGGACAGAAGATGTTGACTCAAGGCTGGAGATTATTGACGCAAATAGACTCAGCTTAATTCAATCTGATGCAAATTTTAGTTGATCGAAGTATTTTAAAGTGGCAAACCTTCCTGATAAACAAAAACCTGGGTCTGGGAAGAGAACCTTTTCACAAAATCAGTTCAAATAAGAGCTTGCTCAACAATTGCTACCATGGTTGGGTTTTAAATTTTTGATAGCCTGAAATTTACATGCATACTACTATGTGCTTACTGTTTTTGTGGTGCAAGACACTTGGTGCAAATCTACGTTGTTTTGTCTGGTTTTTGACTACCCAAGACTGAAGTCCTTTCAGGAGCATCTCCTATCTCAAGGATTACATAGCTCCTGAGTAAAAGCATCATTAGAGGAAAAGCAAACATCCAATGTACTGATTGAACACAGTGTTCCTGTCTTGTCAAAAACACAAACTTGTGGGTGAAAATTCAAACCCATAAATTATAATAGTTACTCTCCATCATGGAGCTCTGCCAAATGATCTAGGACCTCCATAGATGAAGGACATTGTGTTCACTTATGATAAGGAGTAGATGATTTACTCCAGTTAGTTCAACCTCCTGCCTGCTGCAAGAATCCTCCCTTTGACTCAGTAGAACTGCTACTTGTATGGCTTTTGTTAAGGAAATCACAGATGCCCTCTTGCTCCCTCTCACTGGCTCAAGGTTGTTCTTTTATTCACCATTCCTGATAACAAATATTCTTGGGCTAATACATTTCCTCCATCACCAGCGTTGAAAAGGAGGGGGAACTCGTACTGAAAGGGATGGCCCTTCTTTGCTTTCCTCTTCTTGAAAACCTTGCTTTTCAATAGCAAAAAAAAAAAAGGCAGGCCTCTGTATTTTAAAGGCCCCCATTCGGAACCTCTGCGGCATTTTTCTCCTGTCTTCTTTCTTTTAATACTCTGTGCTCAAAATTCAAAGGCTTTCTTTCCACTCTCCCCTTGACTGATCATGGGTAAGTGGGAAAGAGACATGGGGGAGAATGGGGGCTTGAGCAAACCTCCCCTACGGAATAGTAAACAGACCACAGTCACAATCAGTGACAGATGGCCTCTACTGCCAAGGCAAGAACTTTGAATCCCTGCCCCTTTTGTCTATCAAAAGAAGGTTAAATTGAAGTGGCTATTTCAGGAATTCAATCCAATCTTTCTCTGACTGATCTTTCATCTATATTCACAGAATGTGAACATGCTGGAGTATTTGCATTCCACAGTGGAATTTCCCTTTTTCCTGGGTGTATTCTCTCTCTCTCTCTAATGATTCTTGAATTCATGATGGCCAACCTAAATTTGGTCAAATTAATATTATTCTCTTTTATCCCTGCTTTTTCATGTGCCATTGATAAACAATATTAACAAATTTTACTATTACAGCAAACTTGGATTTTCCTGAGTCTTTTGGGACATATAAAGAAGTCATCTTGTAATTAGGTTCATACCATCTTAGACATATTGAAACAATGCTGAAATCTAACTGTAACCAGTCTCCAACCTTTCCTTTTTAGCGAAGGTTGTTGAGAGTGTGGTGGTTCATCAGCTCCCTCAGTACCTGGAGGAAGCAACTTACCTCGATCCTTTCCAATCGGGCTTCAGGCCCGGGCATAGTACCGAAACAGCATTGGTCGTGTTGGTTGATAATCTCTGGAGGGCCCGTGACAGGGGTTATTCTTCTGTCCTGGTCCTGTTAGATCTCTCGGCGACTTTTGATACCATTGACCATGGTATCTTATTGCGGCGGTTGGAGGGGTTAGGAATTGGAGGAACTGTCTTACGGTGGTTCTCCTCCTTCCTCTCTAATCGCTCGCAATTTGTGTTGACGGGGGAGAGAGGTCCACCTCTAGGCCCCTCATTTGTGGGGTGCCTCAGGGGTCGGTCCTCTCCCCTCTCTTGTTCAACATTTATGTGAAGCCGCTGGGGGAGATCATCCATGGTCTTGGGGTGCAGTGTCATCTCTATGCTGATGATACTCAGCTTTATATCTCTACCCCAAACCACCCCAACGATGCTGTGGAGGCTATGTCCATGGTATCTTATTGCCTGGAGGCCGTGTGGATTTGGATGGGCGGGAACAGGCTCCAGCTCAACCCTTCCAAGACTGAGTGGCTGTGGTTTCCGGCGGCCCGATATAGTCAGCTGACTCCGTCGCTGGCTATTGGGGGAGAGATCTTAGCCCCCACAGAGAGGGCTCGCAATTTGAGCATCCTCCTGGATGCACGGCTGTCTTTAGAAGATCATATTATGGCCTTCTCCAGGGGGGCTTTTATCAGGTTTGCTTGATTCACCAGTTGTGGCCCTTTCTGAATCGGGACGCCTTATGCACGGTCACTCATGCCCTTGTCACCTCCCGCCTGGACTATTGTAACGCTCTCTACATGGGGCTCCCTGCGGGGAGCACCCGGAGGCTTCAACTGGTACAGAATGCGGCCGCGTGGGTGGTTATGGGGGTGTCAAGAGACTCCCATGTGACGCCTCTCCTGCGCGAGCTACATTGGTTGCCAGTGGCCTTCCAGGTTCGCTTTAAGGTTCTGGTTTTGACCTTTAAAGTGATCCATGGCATTGGACCAGGCTATCTGCAGGACCGCGTTCTGCCGGTAGTCTCCCACCGACCTGTGCGCTCCCACAGGGAGGGCCTCCTTCAGGTATCGATGGCATCTATGTGCCGCCTGGTGACCCCAAGGAATAGGGCCTTCTCTGTGGGGGTTCCCACCCTCTGGAATGGTCTGCCTCCGGAACTACGTAACAACACCGACCTGAGAGCATTCAGACGTGCACTGAAAACCTGGCTCTTCGAGCAGGCCGGCCTGGACTGAAGTAGGAGTTTTAGAGCAATTTTAGAATTTTGGGTTTTAAATTTCGGGATTTTAATATTGGGGTTTTTATTAACTTATTGGGGTTGGGTATAATTTTAAAGGCAGCCTTAGGATGTTTAATCTTCTTTTAACTTTTATAATTGTGGAATGTTTTATAATTGGCTGTACACCACCCTGAATCCTTCGGGAAAAGAGCGGTATATAAATATGTTAATAAATAAATAAATAAAATAAAGCTGAAATACTTTAAAAAATAACAGCAGAAATTACAGAAAAATATGAAACAGTTCATGAATGGACCTATAACAATAAGGGAAGTTTCTGAAGACATAAAGAAGGTAAAAATAGGGAAAGTGCCTGGACTAGAAGGTTTATCAACCTCTTACTATTATAGATATTCTGAAGAGGAATTGTTACAACTGTTACAAAATGATGAATTCTATTTTACAGCCTGGCAGTTGGATAGAGGCTAGTATAGCATTAAGAAAGTATTAATACCTTAACTTCATAAAAAAAATCACCATTTGATATCTATTTATTTAATTTGTTTATTTTATTTGTATCCCACCTTTATTTTTACAAATAATTCAAGGCAATGAGCATATCCAATACACCTTCCTCCTCCTATTTTCCCCATAGCAACAATGTTGCAAAAGTCTAGCAGTTTTTCTTCCTTTCCAATTTCCAATTCTACCCTCTTTGCATGATTCCCCCTCCTCCAGATCATTCTGATCCCATCCCTTCTCCTTTTGGCTCACAATCCTTCAAGTGATCTACTGGGCACTATTAAATACTGGTGATCCATTCTGTCTTCTTCCATTGGCCAAAATATTTAATTATTTATTTTATTTATTTATTTGATTTGTCGATAGCTTACAAGATAATAGGTATAAGTATATACATAGTTATGAATACATGAAATGAGTACATATAAGAAAAATAAAAAAACCAATAGGACAGGGACAGTAGGCAAGTTGGTGCGCTTATGCACGCCCCCTACAGACCTCTTAGAAAAGGGGTGAGATCAATAGTAGACAGTCCAAGGTTAAAGTTTTTGGGGTTTGGGGAAGAAACCACAGTGTCAAGTAGAGCATTCCAGACATTGACCACTCTGTTGCTGAAGTCGTATTTCCTGCAATCAAGTTTGGTGTGGTTAACCTTGAGTTTGTATCTATTGTGTGCTCTTGTGTTGTTATGGTTGAAGCTGAAGTATTCATTGACAGATAAGTCATTGCAATGTATGATTTTATATATCATACTTAGATCAGACCAAAGATGGCGTAATTCAAGGTTTTCTAGGTCTAGAACTTCAAGTCTGGTGGCATAAGGTATTCTATAACGAGTAGAGAAGTGCAGAACTCTTCTTGTGAAATATTTCTGAATTTTCTCAACTGTGCTAATATCAGATACATAATGTGGGTTCCAGACTGATGAGCTGTATTTGAGTATTGGTCTAGCAAATATTTTGTATGCTCTAGTTAGTAGTGTGATATTACCAGAGAAAAAGCTACGTAGGATTAGGTTAACAACTCTTAATGCCTTTTTGACTATGTAGTTACAGAGGGCTCTAGCACTTAGATCATTAGAGATGAGTATTCCAAAGTCCTTTACAGAGCTTGGATCATCTACAAGGTCTTGACTATTCAGCTTGTATTTTATTTTCTGATTTTTTTTTGCCAATATGTAAGATAGAGCATTTATTTGTTGAGATTTGAAGTTGCCATTTGTTTGACCATTCTGATACATAGTCAAGATCTTTTTGAAGGGTAGCAGTATTGTCTGTGATATTGAACAGCTTTACATCATCAGCAAAGAGAATGCAGTTGCTCTTACTATGATCACAGATGTCATTTATGTAGAGTATGAAGAGAGTTGGTCCTAGAACACTGCCTTGGGGGACACCACTATTAACAGGTACAGAATTTGATAGGACACTCCCAATTTTGACCATTTGTTGTCTGTTTGACAGGAATGCTTCTATCCAGTTATGCAGTTGTCCAGAGATACCATAAGATTTTAGTTTTAGGCGTAGTTTGTCGTGTACCACTGGATCAAAGGCTTTACAGAAATCTATGTAGATTGCGTCTATTGTTTTGCCCTGATCGAATTGTGCAATCCATATGTTTTTGCAGTGTAAGAGTTGCAGATTACAGGATAGTTTTTTTCTGAAACCAAATTGTTTATTAGACAGTAGGTTGTTTGTCTCTAAGTGGAGGATAATGGATTGGTTAATAATTGATTCCATGACTTTACAGGTGACGCAGCATAAGGAGATTGGTCTGTAATTTTCAACTAGGTTGGGGTCTTCCTTTTTGAAGATGGGGATGACCGTGGCTTGTGATCATAGTTTTGGCAAGGAGCTGGTCCTGAAAGATTGATCAAAGATTATGCTTAGGGGTTCGGCTATGGCAGTGGATAGCTTTTTAAAGAAGTAGGCACATACTCCATCCGGTCCAATAGATAGAGATGGTTTTAGATTGCGTAATGCTTTTTCAACATTGTCTTCTGTAAAATCGATATATATTAGATCATTGTAGTTTTCTGTGGTTCAGCTAGGAAATACTGGGCATGATCCATTGCTGTTTACAAATACCTCTTTCTCCCTTTCCTTATTCACAAATCCCTTGATACTAAAAGAAAGATGGACTTCCAGTTTGGTTCATATCACTTTAGACTTCCTCTCTTCAGCTTCCTGTCTTCTATTCCATCTTTCTCCTAACCATTGCTATTAACTCTGGCTGAATTCCTTCTGCTGGATTCCCTTCTCCCTTCCATATGTGGACCTTTAGTCCATTTTCATACCTTCCTAAGTCTTCTGACTTTATTTCTTCTTCTTTATTCCTTGGGATATCTCCTCTGTGCACAGAAGGGTCTAATTCTAGCTCTGTTTACTAGCCGTTTCTTATCTCATCTTGGATCTCTATCTATTTGATCTATTATCAAATGGCTTCCTATTTTTCTTAATCTTCTACTTACAAACCTTTGTAGCCAATTTCAAATATCACTGCTTTATCATGTAAATTCCTACCAGTTTGCATTTAACACTTTGATTCTGTTAATTTTTCCCCAGCTTAAACATAACCATATAGCTTGCATACAAATTCACATGCATATATGCTCTTGAATTCTGGAGTACCTTCTTTTTGGTCCTTGTGGATCAAAGAGTAAAGTACATTATATTTGTCCAATTACTTTCTCTTTAACTTGGAGATTCTCCCATTCTGTTAGCTAAAAGCAGAATGAGCCTTGTCTTAATGCTGTAAGGTTTTCCTCAAGATGATCCATCTTTTTCATATGAAAGAAGAAATTGAAGTAATCTGGAAGCCTCCGCTTTCAAACTGAAAGGAAAACATAATGGGACACAGCAAAAGAACAAATACAAGTACTAAATAACTGAAATAAAATATACTTTAAAACATTAATTTAAAGTGTACACCAGTCAAAACATTTTTGTCCAGAATTTAGAATGGATGGTACATTTGTTATTACTTTCTGTTCTACTCTGGATAATGATACAATCTGGAAATGGGAGAGCAACATCAGTGATGTATTAAGTAAGATTTTAGTAATACCAGCAAGAAATATTACGCTTCCTAGAATATGAAGGAATGATCTTACAGAGAGACAGGACTATGTGTAAAAGACTCCTCTGATGATGTAGTACTCTAAATATTTTTTCAGGATTCTACAGAGAATGAACCCAACATGAGATTTTTCTGAAAAGAAGTCAGAGAAAACCATGGATCTGCAGACCTTTACCCTTCCACTCTCGTTTTCTATTGAACAGAGTGGAAAGAAAAGGTACTTTTTGAATAAATTCATTTTCTTCTCCCCAGTGGTTTATACTACTCTATTAATATTTGCAAACATAGAGTGAAGAAAGAAGAGCAAAATAAATTGGAATGTTGGCTCTCAAGTCATTTAAAACAGAATCAGACTGAAACAGAAACAAAACTACCTTTGGCGCCTAGCTAAACCATGGTTATTCAATCAAAAGCCTTAGCATGGTATGTTTTCCCTAAACTCTTGGGTATGTTTCAGAAAAAATAAGTTATATGTAGGTACAATTAATGAATTAATTCATACATAAGTGCAAATCTCAATAAAATTCCATTTAGTCTTTGTCAATTTCAGCCTGGTTGTCTGTTCTGGTCCATTCTCTAGAAGTATAGATAGATAGAAAGTCCATAAAGAGAGTGATAATGACAGCTGAGAAGATGATAGGAAGCTTACTTCCTGTTATTCAGGATACTGCTTATAAGCGCTATGTACTTAGAACTGAAAGCATTGTTAGAGACTGCACACACTCACTTTACGGTCTGTTTCTGTTGCTCCTCTCTGGGAGGAGATTTCAGAGTTTTTCTAGCAGGACTACCAGATTCTGTAACAACTTTATTCTCTATGTCACTCATCTGGTAAACTCACAGGATTCATTTTTCTTGCCACGTACATGTATAATCCAAATGAGACTGTGTTGTTTCTCTGTGTCATATAATATATGTGGGTATATGCATAATTTTTTATTTATTTATTTAGTCATGTTTATGTAATGTATATTGGGGTGGTGACACCTTTGAGAGCTTTATGCAACAAAATTTCATTTTAATGCATGCCAATTAGTATACATTCAAAGTGACAATAAAGTTATTCTAAGTCTATGGTAGAGATACAACCCCAACGGAAAATGGCTTATTTTCCCTGCATCTCTTCTTTAAGAGCTAACTTCAAATGTAGATTGGCCTTTGATAAATCCATTGGTTCTTCAACCAAGGACTGATTGCAAGGGTCCCATTATGTTTGCAGATCTTCACCTTATTCAGTATCTTTTATTCCAGAAAAAGTGGTTTACAGTCTTAATTTATTCTAGACCTTGTTTTCAGTAGTCTTGGTCCAGTAGCTCAATCCCAAGAATGTTTACTCCAATGTGTAAAGTTTTGGGTCCCTTGAGCTAGCTGAACCACTACCCATGAGATTTTTACCATAACCTTTTGACACTCAAAAGTCAAAAACAGCATCCATGTGGCAAATCTCATGCAAATGTTATTATTCCCCTCATCAGATCTGCTCAGCATTCTGTTTTTTTTTGTTCTGTTTCCTCTTCTTTTCCTGTATTCTAACTGAAAGTGAACCCAGAAAGGCAATTATGAAAATGAGCATGCCTTCTCAAATAAATTAAAGATACAAGGAATTATTGTCATCTGCTAATTTGATTTGCTCAGTTTAGGGCAGAACAATCTCACGACGCAGAGAAAATATTGCTACTGGTAGTGCAAATGAAGAGATAAAGATTTAGAATAACCGGGGTTTTTTGTGGGAATTCTAAAGTCAGGCTGCAGCCTTAGATTATCTTATACCAGGAAGACCATATATTGTTGAAGGAGAATATGGGAATGCTTTAAGGACTGGAGTTCTTGAACAGAACAATGAGCCCCTTCATTATTTGGCCCACAAAAACCAGAATAAAACAACTGTTATAATCTATATTTCTGAAGTGATCTGGCCCCATGCATTTCAAGAAGCATCTCTTTCTGAGGTTGAGACCAATTTTTCATGTCTGCCAGAACAATAGATCTGTCCCAGGCACTTTCTATCCCCATTCATTCATTGTTTAGTACATTTCTTCTTGGGAAAAGTAGATTGTTCCTCTTTTCTATCCTACTTGATCAATATCTTCACTGATAGGTAAGAAAAGGGGAATACATTGAGGGAAAAGCTCAGTTTCCAGGAACTCTCCACCATTGGGAGCCAAGCCAAATTACATTCCTGAGAAAAAAATGTGAAGATTGGATAAGTAGGTAGCCCTTTGACTTATGACTACAATTGAACCCAAAATTTCCATTGTTAAGCAGGGCAGCTGTTGCCCAAAGTGAATCATGGAGTCTTTAAGAGAACGTGGCTTTCCCCATTGACTTTGCCTGTCAAAAGCCAGCGGAGAAGGTCAAAAAAGTTTATACCATGACCCCAGGAGACTACAACTATCATAAATACATGCCTTTTAGACCTAGAATAACTTTATTGTCACTTTGAATGTACACTAATTGGCATACATTCAATTGAAATTTTGTTGCATACAGCTCTCTCAAAGAGTCTGGATTTTGATCACATGACCATGCAATGGTCATAAGTGTGCAAACCAGTCACAAGTTTCAGTGTGCTTTTGTAACTTCAGATGGTCATGAAACAAATAGTTATAAATTGAGGACTAGCTTCCTTGTCCTCCCTATTTTCCCTTCCATTAGGACAGGATTTTTGCTCTGACTCAACAAAGCAGAAACATAATGAATGCATCTCCTCTAACATCATAGCAGTCTTTGGCAAAAGCAATTGTTACGGTTACAATTCAGGGCTGTTCTATGGAGCCATTGCAAAAAAGTATTAGAGCTCTTAGTGCCCCTGATGACCTGTCCAGGGTCTTCTTAAAATGGACAAATAGGCAGAGATGAAAACAAATGTGATTCATTGGCCCGATAATTATAGTGTGGTTCATCCTTCCCTACTTGAGCCATTGTTTATGCAAAGCCTCTTGTTGTTCATTAGCACAAAGACTGTGTAATAAATATAATGAGAGATTGCTCAATTTATCCGTCTTTGTCATCTCAAACAGCCTCATAAATAACTGTTGAGATTTGTCTCCAAATGACTTATTTGCTTCCTGACCAATAAGGAATGTGTAATTAGCGTAATATATGGTTTCCTTGTTTTGTTTAGCAGCCTGGCAAGGAAAACAAAAGAACAATTTGGGATATAAAAGTGTAGGTGATCATTTTTGTATTGGTGTTAAATTTCGTATCCGGCTTAACAGCTGTAATGTCTATGTGTGAAAGAATGGCAGGTTGTATTTTGGGAGTAGAGTTGATTTCAATTATTTGTGCAGCTGTCTTTTTTCATGTCTGAGTTCTAATTTTATTTCATTTTTATCCAGCCTTCCTTTTCTCCAAGGACCTCATGTAGTTCTTTGCAAAAACCCGATGAGGTGGATTAGGTGGAATTTCAGTGATTGCCAAGTTTTTTTAGTCCCAATTCAGGGATGGTTGACCCCCCTCCCCCCAACATACATTCTAGTTTTTAGAACCTCTTTGGAATAAACAAAACCAAACTTGTTGATCATAAGCCTTGCAAAGACATAAAACATCTGATTTATCTCTGAACACCCATCCCAATTGGGACGGTGTTTCTACTTTTAGGGTGTTTTCAAAAATGCAAATAAAAAAATAAAAAATTCAACCCAACTTACTCTTATGAAATCATGTTGTTGTTGTAGGAGTTGACTAGGTGGAGCCCGAATGGGGGAAGTCAAACCCGTCATTAGTCTGGAGTTCCTACGCCCCAAAAGTGATCTAAGTCCAGCCCACCAGCCCCCTTTGAAGAACTCTGATACTTATCTGGTGTTAATTTGTCCTTACTCTTAGTAAATCAGATTCTTTGTCTAGGTAAAGGTAAAGGTTCCCCTCGCACATACATGCTAGTCATTTCTGGCTCTAGGGGGCAGTGCTCATCTCCGTTACAAAGCTGAAGAGTCAGTGCTGTCCAAAGACGTCTCCATGATCATATTGCCGGCATGAAGGCTGAAGGCGCACAGAATCCTGGTATCTTCCCACCAAAGGTGATCCCTATTTTTCTACTTGCATTTTTACATGCTTTTGAACTGCTAGGTTGGCAGAAGCTGAGACAAGTAACAGGAGCTCACTCCATTACGCGGTGCTAGGGATTCAAACCACTGAACTATTGACCTTTCCGATCAACAGGCTCAGTGTCTTAGCCACTGAGCCACCACATTCCTTTTATCTAGGTAGCAGGGAATAAATTATAGTGTTTTTTGAACTCTATCCTGGCTCCTGTTTTTTTGCACCTGACACCTGTAATACCCAGGAAAGGAAAAAACAACAAGAGATCATCATCAACAACATGCCAGTTGTAACTGAACAAAAGGCAAACAATAAACACACACACACACAGACACTCACAGAGAGACTACTGGAGGCATGGATTCCATACTGGAGGTAGCTGTTAGAATGATGGCAAACTTCAACCATCCCCCTCTACTGTTTGCTTTCCATCCCATCTATTTTTTGCTTATCAGATTGATGTATTATTTTCCCTGTGTTCTTTTGTCATTTTTTTATTGTTCTATTATTTTGCTTCTGTTCTGTTTCATTTTTCTGCCTCTTTATTATTGTAAGTTACGTGGAACAGGCCCATGGTGAGATAGGTGGCAAATAAATTTAACAAATAAATAAATGAAATGTATAGCACAGCAAACATTTCTATGCTTCCAAGGTCCACAGAATCAATAAGTTGCCTTTTTATTGTGTTTAGAATAATAAGCCTATGCGTATAAAACATGTTGAGCTATTCATTCTGACTTTTCATCTTTTAAAATGTAAGTCTGAAGTCTGGATCTATCACATTTTTTTTTTTTGGTTACTTATTTCTTTCCTTACCCATTCTATTTTTATTTTATTATAGAAGAGAAGTTTGTATGCTGCCTACTCCTGACACCTGAGTCAATGTATACACCATATATACTCCTGCCTTGGTGGTGCAGGCTGTTAATCATCTAGCACTTAGTGCAAGCTGCCTGCAATTAGTGCAGGCTGGAATCCCACCAGGCTCAAGGTTGACTCAGCCTTCCATCCTCTTGGGGTAGGTAAATTGAGGACCCAAGATTGTTGGGGGCAATAAGCTGACTTTGTAAAAATGCTGCTTGGGGGGGCCAAAAGCCCTAAGTAATAATAAGCAGGCATATACAATGGAATGAAGGCTATTGCTGAGCACTTAGCATGGTGCTCCATAGACTGTAAGCCGCCCTGAGTCTCCGGAGAAGGGCGGCATATAAATGCAAATAAAAATAAAATAAAATATTGCCAAATGTAAAATTAAAAGTCTAACAATTGATATGCAAAAATATGCCAACCCCTCCCCCATTAATGTCTTTGTATGTGGTTGTTTTATGGGAAAGAACTGTTTTCTCCAGTTCTCTGAAGGATGAAAGAGGGGTGGGGAGGGTGAAAGGAGGCAACCATTTCATGGTGAGGTAGCGTCACTTTGACAATCAAATCCTGGGTCTCAACATCATTAATTTTTGAGGACAAAGTATCTGAGCTGTCTTTTAGAGGATACTCTAAAGCACGGGTGTCATACTCATGTTGCCATCATGTGTCATATTACATTTTTCCCTTCGTGGAGCTGGGGAAGGTGTGGCCTGTGCATGGTGCATCAGCCCGTCGGCTGCCAGTTTAGCACCCCTGCATCATCTAAAGCAAAGGGTATGCAGGTTTATCACATTTAAGAGCTCTGTTCTTTAACTCCCAGAATTCCTCAGCCAGCCATGCTAGTATTAAAGTTGCCAAGATTGGACACCCCTATTGTAGAGCCAGAGAATGGAACTAATCTGTCCTTCCCCTCCTTCTGCCTTTCTTTACTACAATCCATTTCCCATTCTTCAGCTCTCTGACAGTCTTGCTCCATCTCATTCTTGGTTACTCCCAACCTCCATCTATACGTCTTTTATGATGACTTCGGAACCAGACACTGAGTAATGGGGCTACTCCAGCAGTTTGGAAACTTGGCTAGCATCTCCCTATCTCTACCTCTGTAGTTTTTCTTTCTCTTACTAAACACCATTTCATGCCTGGGATTGGTCCTCTCTAGTTGCCTCCTGCCTCTCTTGCTTCCATATTCTCTCATCCTGATGGGATTGAACTGCTATAGCTTTCACTAGGTCTCACTCAGAAGGAGCAATATTCATCTAAGCTGTCTGCTTTTCCTCTACTTTCTCAGTCATAGTTTCCCATTCTCCCTACCAGCACTCCCACCAACCCAGCAGGATCTTTGACACAATGTACTTCTCTTTAGCCTCTATGGGGCAGCCTTTATACATAGCCTCTACTGGCAATATAAATCTTTTCCATTACAGCAATACCTTGGTTAATTCTCCCCACAGCCTAACTTCCTTTCTTCTCTCTTCCATCCATCTTCTTACAAGTCAGTCCCAATCCAAATACTCTTTATTGTCTTTCTCCACATCCCATTCTCCTAATGACTTCTTCTTCCATTTCTCCCTTTTCAACTTCCATCTTCTCTGATCTCCATGATGTCCTGGTTGCCATTACCATTCCATTCTTCCACTTCTCACTTTTCTACCCAGCCATTTATTTTCTCTTACATTATTCACTGAGGAAACTGAGAATATATGTGTGCATGTGTTTGTTTTGATTTTCTTTAAAACGATTGTCTTCAGGTGGGGCCATTTGAAATATGCATATAAATTAAATATACAATTATCTTAAGGAGAGATATCACTCAGGTGCAGCCTAATGTCCTACTGGTGACCCATAGAGAGAGGCTGGAAGGCAAGAACTGAGAAACAACCTTCAGCTTTTGCATGAAATTTATGAGCCATTATATCATCTGCATTGTATAATTTCTCATGAAAGCAAAAGTTGATGGCAGAAAAAGAAGGACAGAAGAAGAGGAGAAAACTGGGGAATGACAAAATTAGCCACTGAGAAGTGAGTCTGAAAATAATAAAGTGGATATCAGGCCCATGAAAAAAAGACATGTAATGATTCTTTCAAGCAGATTCCGTTATTGTTCCACACTGATAGACAGAATCTTGCCAAACTAAAGCAGAATACTACCGGTATAAAGCATATATTCTGGGAACTATTAGGGAGGGGCTATCTTCACCCTTTTCTTTCACACCAAATCTCTGAACTGAGCTGTCTCTTGCTTGTCTGGAATGTACCTTTTCCCTCCTGGGAATCCAGCGCACTACATTCCATCACAATGGAAAAGGTGAAGATACCTGTTTACTGTTTATCTTAGTTGTATAGTCAATTATTATTTAGTTGGTAGTGGAATTTATAATTCCAGGTGGGGAGTGTGCTGTCCAGCCAATATATAGTTAATGGGAATTGGTATAGTTACTTAGAAATCGGGAGCTGTCCCCTTAAGGGAATGCATCATGGTAAATGTAGTTAAGGTATTCTGGGAAATGTAGTTCATGTCATGTGGCCGTATCTGTAATCCTGACTGGTCACTGAATTGACTCTTGGTGGGTTGGGGGAGGTTTCTCCACTCTTGCCTGGAACCCAGCAACATGCTGCTGCATCAGCCCCTTGCTCATTCATTTTGGGGATGAAAAATTACCAGCCTTTTACACCAGAAAATCAGCTATGCAGAGAGTTGGACATTAGATGAATCTCGACGTAACTGTAGGTTATATTGAGGATGCCTGGTGAACCAATAAAAAGACTTTGTATGAATGCTTTGTGGAGTTATCTATCTGCCTTTATACATTCAGTCAGTAATTATAGAGGACAGAAAAATACCTCAGCATCTCTTTGTTGTAATTTCAGAGAGAAAGTGTAATTGCCTGAAAATCAGCCCACAAAAGGCAAATTCTAATAAATAATTCTCTGCCAGCAGTGCATCTCATTGGTGTATTTTTATCATTTAAATTCACCAGGACAGTCTTTTGCCTTGGTTTAGGGAGATAACTTCTAATTGCATCCCAATTAATTGTTCCCTAGTCTTCTCCTCTTTTCTTACGTTCCTTTAAAAATTGTTCGGGGAACCTTGCATAATCACCTAGAAATCAACTTGCAATTCTAATTCAGGTAAGTGACAAACATCTAGTGCCTTGAATTACTTGTTTTTAACATCTTTTTTTTTAAAAAATGCAGAATTAGGTTGCTTGATTCGTCCCTAACTCACCCCAGTGGATTTGCCAGTGGGATAAATTAAGTTTGGGGTTGTGTCTTTCACTCAGAGCCCTGTGCCATGTCAGAAGCACAAGGAGATGAATTTAAAAATAAGAAATGCAATTTCACTAGATGCTCTCCCCTGAAATATCTGCTCTTGTGCATTTTTAACCAACCCATATTTTGTATTCTTTTTTTGCCTTTGCATTGAAAGATTACCAAGTTTGGAATTTCTCTTAAAAGATACTAGAGAGACATCCCTTTCCCCAGGAATCAATGCCATAATTATTTCAAGCAATTCTCTTCCTCCAGCTGTCTCCAGACATTCTATTAATCTTACATGGAAATTAATTATTGGAAGGCATGGGTTGCCTACTTAACAGACGAGGGAAGGTTAAGGACATAATCCGTTTGCTTTCCTGCTGCTGCGTGAAATCATTATTAACTTTAACGAGGAATGGTTGTCCAATATTAAGTAAAAATCACAATAAGAGGATTCTCTATGCTTGCCTTGGGTATGGCAAAATGATCAATATAAAAACTAGTTCCATCCCTGAAATAATTGAGAAATGTATAGTCCCATCAGGATTTTTTTGGTGTTTATAGCTCATGTGGTGTAGAACCTGGAGACTGAGTCAAGAGAAAGCTTAGAACCATTACATGTCCACAATTGCTCCAAGTCCAACACCTTCCCTCTTGAATTCCATTGACTCATATCTAATATCAATGTACTGCTGACCATTAGTTGACTAGATTCTTGAATATAGGCTTCAGTTATAAATCTTCTGAACCGGAACATAAATTGTAATCCTGATTCCTAACACTTGATATATGATGAGAGAGAGGAAAGGGTCATATTTACTGGTGCAGTCTATCCAAAATACAGCAATAGCAACAGCACTTAGGCTTACATATCGTCCCATAATGGTTTACAGCACTCTCTGGCGTTTTACAATGTAGAAGCATTATTTTCCTATTCCCCTTACAATCAGGGTCCTTATTTTACCAACCTTGGAAGGATGGAAGGCTGAGTCAACCTTGAGGCCCATCAGGATTGAACTCTAGGCTGTGGGCAGAGTTTGCCTATAGTACTGCATTCTAATCACTATGCCACCACAATTAAAACAAATATTCCTATTATGCTCAGCCTGATGAAGGGGAATCAGCTAATGTCCACTTTAGTTATGTTCACCCCGATCTTTTCCTGTGTATGCTCTTCTTGTTGTGCTACTTCCAAAGAATAGAAAGGTACCTGTTTTCCACAACCTCTGATGCCTCATTCCTGAGGAAAAGGGAAGGTAGCAGATCTGATTGCTCATCAAATATTGCTTCTAAACAGTTAATGCACACTTATCAAAGATTTCAAGTATGTACCATAAATGTCCTCAGGCCCCTGCTATTTTTCAGAGGGATCAGGGTTGCATCATACATAGCTTTTTTCATTAATCCAGTTCCATCTTGTCCAATGTTGCAGCATTTGCTTGTTTTTAATCCTAAATTCACCATCAGAGTTGCCATTTGAGATGGTGACTATATACATTAATATAAGTCAAACTCTTCTTTCACAGAAATCAGACTGTGTTGAAAAATGGCACCATACTTTTCACCACCTAAAAATGGTTACAGGCCCAAGAAAAGAAAGGTATATCTTTACCCAATGTGATAAAGATCTTCAGACACTTCCTTGCACAAACAGTTCCATAATTAAAATTATAACAGTGTTTTGATTCTAGTTTGCTAGATTCTAGTCTAAGCCCTTTAATGTCCAAGGTGCACTAAATCAAGAATATAAAAATTCTAAGGGGCGAATCCAAACTTTTCCTTGAGTGGAAAACTGGAAATTTTTCTTTTACAAATTTAGGCATCTTGAGGCAAAATAGAATGTACAGAACAAGAGCCATGGTTGATTTAATTTAAATCAAGTTAATTAAATGCAGCAAATGTGGTCAGTATTTCATATTTTTCCCTTCTTTAAGATAAAATTAAAGATTTGTGGTACTCTTTGGAGGAACTCTGGCTGACAGATCTGAGTCTTTTTAACGATTCCATATAATCCCGTGTCTCAATTTACGCATCCCTGCATTAGATCATCCTTTGATGTTTCTGCAGCTCTCATTAAATGGGCAAAAGAGGGAAGAGGAGCCAAACCAGCAGATTTAAATGGTAGTTCTCCAGATGGTCAGGTTCTTCTCCTTCCCTCCCATTCACCCCGGATCATGTTTGATGTTTGACACGGTACATAAATTAATCAATTAGGACAATTATATATTTAAATTAGTGCAGTTGAGTTCCGCATAATACAACAGTCGCTATGTGTCAGAAGACAGTGTGGCGTTCCTTCCCTATTAGGCCAGGAGAGACAATTGTGAATTCAGGGAGTCGAGCATTTCCGCCCTCCCCCTTCCACTGCAGGGGCTGGGGATCGTTTATCAAGCTGACTGGGTTGTCATATCAGTGGAAGGACCCTGGAGAGCCCTGACCATGAGATTGAAGGTTGGTACCAATTTACCGCAACACAAATGCATTGAACAGGAAAGAGAGCTCCTAATCTCTTCAATTTTCTTACATTACCCCGAAGGCCAGGAAATTAAATGAAACAGTAGCTGGTGACAACTTTAGAGGGTCCTGAATGCATGACAGGAAAAGTATTAAAATAGCTCAATCGTTTTATTTTATATGTGTGAGTTAATCTTGCCCCTGCATAAAGAACAAGGTTAGAGCGGCGCTGCCTCTTGGAGGAGGTGAAGGAGTGAGACAGAAGCAGCCAGAGGATTGTCTCCCTCGTCAGCCTGAGCACAATAAGAATTTAGCATCAAAAAGGAGGGCCGCCCCCCCATAATTGCTGGCAGGGTGATAATACGATTGTGGGCCTGATGCTATTGCGCGTGATGCTTCACTATGTTAATCATTACAAGGGAACCGTATCCCTCTCCACCTATCAGCTTTTTTTGTTACACGTGCACCAAAAAATATATATGCAAATTGACTCTGTCGTTCTCATCCCCTGTGTTACCAAGTCACATGTCCCTTTGTTGGCTAGCATGAAATCTTGAGCAACTGCATAGGGCAAGTGCTTGGACTGGCTGCTCTAGAGGTGACTGGAAATTGCCTCTCCAGGCCATGTGAAACCAAGATGAAAGGTAATGAACTGAGCTTAAAAGGATATGAATTTAAGTGCATATTGTTGGGGGTCTCGCAAGCAAAAGGTGGAATACTTGAAGTCTACATATGACTTAGTTCTTGATGGCCCTAATTCTCATTACAGGTAATCCTTGACTTACAACAGGTCATTTAGTGACTGTTCAAAGTTCCAATGGCAATAAAATGGCAGTGACTTACAACCGTTTTTCATACATATAACTGTTTTAGCATCCCTGCAGTCACATGATCAAAATTTGGGGTGTTACGCAAGTGGCTCATATTTAGGATGGTTGCAGTGTCCCAGGGACAGCTGATCACCTTTTGCGAGCTTCCGGTGAGCAATTTCAATGAGATTCACTTAGCAATAGTTTGACTATAATGATTCACTTCACAACTGTAGCAAGAAAAGTTGTAAAATGGGTCAATACTCACTTAACAAATGTTTCACTTAGCAATATAAATTTTGGGCTTAATTTGGGCTTAAATTTTTGGGCTTAATGGGTCGTAACTCGAGGAGTACCTAAATAGGGCTGGGGGTGGGGGGGGAGAAACCCTAGGAGTACCATCCAAAAGCTGAATATCCTTAAAGCCAGGGATGGAGTAAGGCCAATTGATGTCTTAAGAACAGCTCAGCAATGGTGTTCCTCAATCCTTCCATAGCTTAACTGACATTAAGATTTGATAAATGCTGAAAACTAATGTCAAGTACAACAGGGAAAAAGTTAAGGGCATGATAGCTAAAGGGAATATAAGCACTTCTTAGTTTGCTTAATGGTTAATCCAGACTGCTTACAGGGAGGATAATATCTGGTTATTCACCTCTTTGCATGCTATAAGAGAAAGAGGAGGAGAAAACACAAGCAAAATGTTACCACCTTTACTCCTCCTATTCAACAGGTGCAAACCCAGAAATAAGCCAGCTCTTGCTAAGCTTCAGCTGATGGGATATTGCATCCCATATAAATTGCCCAGTAGAGCATTCAGATGTACTTCCATACCAGTGATATTCAGCAGGTTCTGACCAATTCTGGAGAACTGGTAGCAGAAATTTTGAGTAGTTCTGAGAACCAGCAAATACCACCTCTGATTGGAGACTTTACAGTATCCTTCCCCTGCCATGCCCACTAAGCCACTCCCACAGAACCAGTCGTAAACAAATTTGAATCCCACCACTGTTCCACACCCAAACAGAAGAGAAGCAAACTTGTGCTTCCTTGCAAGCTTCGAAGCTTTTCTTGGTAGAAACCTAGAAACAGAGAAATTCAAAGGCAGTAACAAATTGAACAAGTGAGTTTTTGTCCAAATACCAGTGCCATAATAAGGATGAATTCTCACACTGGGCTAATAATAGTTTGTTGAATTATCACACTTGACTGGATTCACCAATTTTAAGCCATAAGCCGCTATATTAGCTTCTTATCATTTTTAAGATGTGACAGAAAAGTGATTAAATAAAAGATTGTGGAGTAATTGCATTAATTCTATTTAATTACATTTAAAGGCAAATGAAATGAAATAACATTTTTGATTGGGATCCACCTTTCCTTTTGGGAGCCAGTGAAACACTCAAACAGGATGATCTTTGGCTCAACATGTATATGCCTGAAGTAAGCCATGATTTATTTAATCATAATTTAATTAATCAACCATCATAGGATCTGTTTATATAATTTTGGGTTAGCAATGATATATAAACCCAGAAGTGTCTTAACAGATGAAAAACAGAACAAGGAATCTGCAGTATGAGAAATCCTCCATAGCTTTATGTTGCACATATAAAACTTAGCAGGAATCTCTACATATGGCTTCTTCACAAACATACTGACATGCTTGTACATGTGCCTATATTTAATGGGAATTTCTAGTACAGCCTTCTCTAATCTGAATTTATCTCCAGAAATTGTGAGAGTATGACTACCATAACCAAATACCATATTGATATAGGAAGAGTGGCAGAATGGGGGGGGGGGGGGGGGAGAGTTAAAGAGGTATCAGTCTAGAATCCTTACATAATCACAAGTGGATTAAGTCCACCCCCCCCTTTGAATTCTATTGACACTTGTCTAATTCCAAGCAGGCATTAACTATTAGTTGAGAAGATTCATATGCATAGGCATTTTATTTATTTATTTATTTTATCATATTTTTATACCGCTCCCTCTCCCAAAAAGAAGGGATTCGGGGCGGTGTACAGCCTACTAAAAACACATAAATACATTATAAATACAGTTAAAAATATATTAAACGCGATTGTTCCGGCTGTGTCCCATCAAAACCAAATACAACAATATAAAATCAGGGATCTAGATAAAAATTAAAAATTAATTACTAAAACCGAACTAGTTTAAAACCGGAACCCAATTACTGGGCCTGCCTAAAAAATAGGGTTTTAACTGCGTGCCGGAAGGTCAGAATATCCGTCATAGCTCGTATCTCCGGGGGGAGATCATTCCATAGGGAGGGAGCTCCCACACAGAAAGCCCGAACTCTCGGGGCCGTCAGCCGACAGCGGCCGGGCGGCGGTATCCCAAGGAGGGCAACCCTGTGGGAGCGTACTGGGCGGCGGGAGGTTGATGATGGCAGCAGGCGGTCCCGTAAGTACTCAGGTCCCGAGCCATGGAGCACTTTAAATACCATCAATACCACCTTGAATTGAATCCGGAAGGCCACAGGAAGCCAGTGCAGCCTGCGGAGAAGCGGTGTAACATGGGAGCTCCGAGGGGCACCCACGATCACCCGCGCGGCTGCATTCTGGACCAACTGCAACCTCCGGAGACTCTTCAAGGGGAGCCCCATGTAGAGAGCATTGCAATAATCCAGGCGGGAGATAACGAGGGTGGAAGTGACTGTGCGAAGTGCGCCCAGATCCAGAAAGGGCCGCAACTGGTAGATCAGACGAATCTGATAAAAAGCCCCCCTGGCGACGGCTGCAATGTGTTCTTCTAAAGACAGCCGTACGTCCAGGAGGACACCCAAGTTGCACGCCCTTTCCACGGGGTCAAGACCTCTCCCCCCACGGCCAGTGAAGGAACCAGCTGGCTGTATCTGGGCGCAGGAAACCACAGCCACTCGGTTTTGGTCGGGTTGAGACGAAGCCTGTTACGACCCATCCAACTCCGCACGGCCTCCAGGCACCGGGACATCACTTCGACGGCTTCGTTGGGGTGGCCTGGGGTGGAGATGTACAGCTGAGTATCATCAGCGTACTGATGGAACTCCACCCCGAAGCCACGGATGACCTCACCCAGCGGCTTTACATAAATGTTGAACAGCAGGGGCGAGAGCACCGACCTTTATTTTAGCAATAAATCAGTTTAATTGAACCTTTACATGTGAACATAGTCATTTGTGCCTGACAACTAGTTAAGTAATATATCTGGACATTATCAGGGTGGGGAAATCTTTGGTATTTTAGCCCTATTATCCTTTTTTGTACATGTTGTACATTGAACAAATGTCCAATATTTTATTTCACAATATATCCACCCTAGGATCATCTGGTTTGTAACAGATGATAGCAAGGTATAAATAATACAATGTGGTTATATCTAACAGGGAATGAATGTTCAGCATCCTTATCCCTTCAATTTAAAAGATTGCTAAAGGCCATAATTTCCCTTTTTCTGCCTGGGTGGAAAAGGAGAGCAAAAATAAAAGAATAGTTATTATAGGATTACTACTTGCAATCCTATAGTTAAAGGTCAACCTAGTTTCTGCTGTAATATTTTCTAGAATTTATAGCTTAGGTATATATATATATATATATATATATATATATATATATATATACAGTACTATATATTATATATATACCCACAGGGCTTTCATGTTTGTTATAACCACACAATCCTCAAGATAGAATTTACCAAATCATAATTTTAAGCACAATTGATACAAAATAATATTGAAAATAGTCTACCATTCATCAGCCCAATGTCCTAAATTAGTTATTCAGAAATCTATTACCCAGAACACATTTTTGTTTTGTGAGGTATTTTCCTTTTTTAAGGAACTCAATTATCTTCTGCAAATTTAGGGGTTATAAACAGTTGCTGACTGAGATACATTACAGTTCTGAAATCCCCGTGGATCCTGTTGTTTTCTTAATCTCCTACTATTCCCCTCCCAACACTTTTGGTAGGTGGGTGTAACTGACTATATGAAATCTCCCATACAATCAGTTTTAGAGCTGAGTGATGCTTATGGGCCTCCTGCAAGCATATTGTAGTACAGGTGCTAGGCTGAAACATCAGTCAAGGAGTTTCATTGGATGACACTCTTACAAACCAGCAACCCTCACAAGGTAATTGTGGTATGGAAAATTGATATAGGGATTGTTTTGTATGCTATTTGAACTCCTTGTGAATATAAATTTATCATTTAAAAAAGTATTCAGAAGAACATATTCAGAAAAATATTGCATTCAATGAAACTTATTTCATAGAGTAGATTGCACCCATATCATATACAGTAGATAGACTGTAGATATCAATGATCAGTTTGAGCTCCCAATTCAGGTACATTTTGAGCGGGAGGGGCAGATTTGGCGGTTGTAGGGGGCCATATTTTGTGTCGTGAGCGCGCCCTCGCTATTTGCTTGCTGTGGCGCGCTCCGACCCCCTTGTCATCTCCCGTTCCCCAGGGGGTTTGAGCAATCGGGCCCTGGGCCTTCGGCTGATGTTATGTAACACCAGGTCCGTTGTGAATAAAGCCCCCCTCGTCCATGATCTGATTTGTGAGGGGGGTGCGGACCTGGTGGGAGTTACCGAGACCTGGCTGGGCCAGGAGGGGGGAGTCCCCCTGGTGGAGATGTGCCCAGCCGGGTTTCGGGTTTTTCATCGGCCGAGGGCCCAGGGGAGGGGAGGGGGGGTTGCGGTGGTTATTAAGGAGGATCTGTGTCCGAGGGAAGCCACTGTGTCTCAGACGACCGGGTGTGAGCTCCTTTTCGTGAAGTTCGGTTCCAAGGTTCAGGTGGGCTTGCTGGTCGCATACCTGGCTCCCTGCTATGCGGCAGCGGCCCTGCTTGAGCTCCTTGAGGTTATAGCTGGCGTGGCGGTTGGGACCCCCAGGCTTATGGTCATGGGGGATTTCAACCTGCCATCTGCTGGCGGTACCTCGGGGATTGCCCAAGAGTTCATGGCTTCCATGACGGCCATGGGCCTGACCCAGTTAATTCGGGACCCTACTCATGTGGGAGGTCACACCTTGGATTTGGTTTTCGTCTCTGATCAGTGGCAGAGTGATCTGGGTATAGGGGATATAGTTGTAGAACCCCTGTCATGGTCGGATCACTCGCTCCTGAAGCTCGACTTCCGTTCCGCACCCCCTGACCGCAGGGAGGCGGGGCCATTAAAATGGTACCGCCCCAGGCGCCTGATGGACCCTGATAGGTTCCTGATGGAGCTTGGGCCATTTCCCGAAGCTCTCACACACGACTCGGTTGAGGGCTTGGTTGCCGCCTGGGATAGGGTGGCTGCTGGGGCCCTTGACCGGGTCATGCCTTTGCGGCCTCTGACCCGGTGCCGATCCCAAATGGCTCCTTGGTTTTCTGAGGAGCTAAGGGAGATGAAGCGCCGGAAAAGACGCCTAGAGAGCAGTTGGAGGGCTAGCCGTTCTGAGTCTGACCGAACACTTCTATGATCTTATATTAAGACGTATTTAGTGGCGATGAAGGTGGCAAGGAGGACTTACCTCTCCACCCTTATTGCGTCCGCGGAAAACCGGCCAGCCGCCCTGTTTAGGGTGACCCGCTCCCTTCTAGAGAGGGAAGCGCGGGAGGATCCCTTACAGGGACGGGCTGAGGAGTTTTCTAGTTTTCTGCAGGATAAAATCGCTCAGATTCGGGACGAGCTGGACTCCAACTGGGCATCTCCGGGCGGGGGGGCGGGGGTGGATATCGGTGAGGCCAGTTGGGTTGAGTTCGACCCTGTTACTGTAGAAGACGTGGACAGGGTGTTGGGGGGACTGAATGCCACCACCTGTTTGTTGGACCCGTGCCCCTCCTGGCTGGTTTTGGCCACTCGGGAGGTGACACGAGGCTGGTTCCAGGGTATTATAAATGCTTCCTTGAGAGAGGGGCTTCTACCTACCGCCTTGAAGGAGGCGGTGGTGTGGCCCCTCCTCAAGAAACCGTCCCTGGACCCAGCATTGTTATTAAATTACCGTCCTGTCTCCAACCTTTGCTTTGTTGCGAAGGTTGTAGAGAGTGTGGTGGCCCGTCAGTTTCCCCGATTCCTGGATGAAGCGAGTTATCTTGACCCCCTCCAATCGGGCTTCAGGCACGGGCATAGCACGGAGACGGCGTTGGTCGCGTTGGTTGATGATCTCTGGAGGGCTCGGGACAGAGGTTGTTCCTCTGTCCTGGTCCTGTTAGATCTCTCGGCGGCTTTTGATACTGTCGACCACAGTATCTTATTGCAACGGTTGGAGGGGTTGGGGGTTGGAGGCACCGTATTACGGTGGTTCTCCTCCTTCCTCTCCGACCGCTCGCAATTTGTGTTAACGGGGGGGCAGAGATCGTCCCCAAGGCCCCTGCTTTGTGGGGTGCCTCAGGGGTCGGTGCTCTCGCCCCTGCTGTTTAACATTTATGTAAAGCTGCTGGGTGAGATCATCCGTGGCTTTGGGGTGGAGTTCCATCAGTACGCTGATGATACTCAGCTGTACATCTCCACCCCGGGCCACCCCAATGAAGCCGTCGAAGTGATGACCCGGTGCCTGGAGGCCGTGCGGGGTTGGATGGGTCGTAACAGGCTTCGTCTCAACCCGGCCAAAACCGAGTGGCTGTGGTTTCCTGCGCCCAGATACAGCCAGCTTATTCCTTCGCTGGCCGTGGGGGGAGAGGTTTTGACCCCCGTGGAAGGGGCGCGCAACTTGGGTGTCCTCCTGGATGTACGGCTGTCTTTGGAAGAACATATTGCAGCTGTCGCCAGGGGGGCTTTTTATCAGATTCGTCTGATCTACCAGTTGCGGCCCTTTCTGGATCTGGGCGCACTTCGCACAGTCACTTCCGCCCTCGTTATCTCCCGCTTGGATTATTGCAACGCTCTCTACATGGGGCTCCCCTTGAAGAGTCTCCGGAGGTTGCAGTTAGTTCAGAATGCAGCCGCGCGGGTGATCGTGGGCGCCCCTCAAGGCGCACACGTAACACCTCTTCTCCGCAGGCTGCACTGGCTTCCTGTGGCCTACCGGATTCGATTCAAGGTGGTACTGATGGTATTTAAAGTGCTCCATGGCTCGGGACCTGGGTACTTACGGGACCGCCTGCTGCCATCAACAACCTCCCGCCGCCCAGTACGCTCCCACAGGGTGGCCCTACTTGGGGTGCCGCCGCCTGACTGTTGTCGGCTGGCGGCCCCGAGAGTTCGGGCTTTCTCTGTGGGAGCTCCCTCCCTATGGAATGATCTCCCCCCGGAGATACGGGCTATGACGGATATTCTGACCTTCCGGCGCGCAGTGAAAACCCTGCTTTTCGAACAGGCCGGCCTGGCCCAGTAACTATGTTTTTCGGTTTTAATTAATCTAAATTGGGGTTTTATTAGTTTTAATTTTTAACTTAAATTTTGAATAGACAGCCGGATCTAATTATTTAATTTATTTTTAATCGTATTTATTGTGTATTTATTGTATGCTTTTAGTAGGCTGTACACCGCCCCGAGTCCCTTTTTGGGAGAGGGAGCGGTATAAAAGTGTGATTAAATAAATAAATAAATAAATTTTCATTATCTGCAAATGAGGGATTTTTCCATTGGTAAACATTCTTTACTGTATTGCCTTATCCTTGACATAATTCCAATTTACGCCACAACAGTTTTCAACCTTTCCTCACCTAAGTACTTAGCAGCAGAAACATACTTCCACAATAGTTTTGTGCCATTTCTTCATGATCTCTTCTGCTTCTTAACCCACACCAAATGCATACTTCATTTGTGATTAGTCTTGCAAATTTTGCCACAGGTACAATCTAGAATGTTTCACTGTTCATTCTGTGACAGAGTGACTTCTAGGGACTGGAGTTACCCCATGTCCCATTGGACACTGTAAATTGCCCCTTCCACCGTGGGCCCTGAACATTATTCTTCAAGGCCACTCTGGTTTTAGGAGCAGAAAGGTCTGGGGTCTCCTGTAATGGTTTGATACACTCATATTTTTGTTTCTTGTGTACATTGATGGGCTAATGTCAATCTTGCAAGACTGAAAGTATTTCTTATCACGTTTTTGGATTTTTGATGCTTTTAAATCAGATTTACTTCCTGGTGACTGTCTGATCAAGTCCCTGCAGTTTTCTTGGCAAGATATCAGAAGTGATTTGCCATTGCTTCCTTTTCAGAGGGAAAGAGAGAAAGAGAGAGACCAGCCCAAAATCATCTAACTGGGCTTCGTACCTAAGGCAGAACTAGAACTCACAGTCTCCCATTTTCTCATCTTAGAAACTGGGTTTCTAACCTTAACCACTGCATCAGACTGGTTCTGTTTTCTTTTTCAGAAAATTAGGGAGGGTCCATTCTGAAATGCTTCCCATATTTCCTCTTCTTCTGTTGGCAAAGGTATCTTTTACATGCCAATTGTCCAGTCTCTTCTTGTCTCCCAAGGTTATTTTCACAAACCATTACAATTCCTGGGATACTGAGGATACACATACTGAAGTGAGTGAACATTATCCTATGTTATCCTGTGGTAAGAATGGGTGGCCAATAAATTTGATAGCTAGGTAGCTAGCTGGATGGATGGATAGATAGATAGATAGATAGATAGATAGATAGATAGATAGATAGATAGATAGATAGATAGATAGATAGATAGATAGATAGATAGGTAGGTAGGTAGGTAGGTAGGTAGGTAGGTAGGTAGGTAGGTAGGTAGGTAGGTAGGTAGGTAGGTAGGTAGGTAGGTAGATAGATAGATAGATAGATAGATAGATAGATAGATAGATAGATAGATAGATAGATAGATAGATAGATAGATAGATAGATAAAGGCAGGCAGGCAGGCAGGCAGACACAGACAGACACAGACAAGGAGCTAGATTTTTCTTTTTTTGTTTTGGGATGCACCCTTTCTCTTGTTTGTCAAGTGTTTCTTGGGCTACTTTTGAAGATAACTTTAGTGCACTTCTGGAGAAGCAGGATATTTAAATTTAGTACCTGGACAGTAGAGTCTATAATGGGCCAGAAGACACAGTTGTAGTTGATTAGTAGGTGGGTGCTGGCACCTGCATGAGGCAATCTAAGCTATGATGGTTTCTGTGGATTTAAAAGGGGAGTTCCCCTCCCCTTGGTTTTTTTCTTCTGTGTGTTCTCTATGCTCTGTGATTTACCTCAGGATGTTAGTGTGTTCCTGACTATCTTGTCTTCTGTAAATATAGATGTTAAATATATTTATTTATATGAAACTACAAGTTTGTGTCAATGTCTCTAATTTCATTTGAACACCAGCTGCGCAATTCCCTGACATGGTAAGCTGCTGTTCAGCTCCTTTTGAACATGGTAGGTTTTGCATTCTTCTAGAAAAGTTTCTAAATTCTGCTCAACTTATTAAAAAGCCTAAAATTATGTCCAAAAGGATTGGTGCTGGAAGAGCATTAATCTATTGTCCCAAAAGATTGTTACCAGTATATCATTCTTATGGTATAGTTTTCTGCTGGCTCACAGGAGGATGGCTAGCATTTCAACACAGCCCTATGGAAAAGACCAAAGAAGAAGAATGCACCATTGTTTTTGCTATATAATTTTATTTTTTTCCCCAGAAGTGTTTATGATCTATGACTTTTAATTTTAAAACACAACTTGTCAAACAAATTGGCAGGAAAAAAATAATTGATTTTGTATCTCTCCCCCCGAAAAAAAGATTTGCTTGCATTTCAGTACCATTCTGAGATCCTGGGCCACTCTGCCCTTTTTGAGTGGGAAATATCATGACATTTGATCCACTGTCACAGATGCATCTGTGAGATCTATTTCAAATAATGGGGTGGGGAGGGGAGACTGAAATAACCTCTTTTCCTATGAGGGAAATTTAATTGCTATCTACAAAAGAGGAAATCAAGACAGATGGAGTCATTAGCCCCTGGGCATTTATATCTTGTGAGGTGGAAGTAACGGCATGGCTGAATTTTTCGGTAGACTGTGCAAATTTGATATGAAGCTCTATGGTTGACTGGCAAAAAGGGTGGAGGGGGGGAATCTTCCCCAACCTCTAAACTGTATTGACCTTAATTTTGGGATACACTGGTAGTGTTTTTTTGAGCAGACAAACAAAACTCCATGTACTTGATAATTATGTATGAATTGGTGCATTCTTTAGCATAAGATTACAAACATATATTTAATGTACAATACAGAATTGAGATAAAATACATGCCCCATTGACCCCAGAAGCTATGCTGGCCAATTATTATCGACTTTACACATTAGTTTTGTATAATCAGTGACATTTGCATGAAAAATCTGAACGACTTCAAGACTTCACTGAAATTTAGATAATGAGCCCCAGGCAGGTTTATAGTTGCTCACATTATTACTTACTTGTTGGTTACTGAGTCGCTAACAACTATATTGAAACTGTAAAATGGAATTGACAAAAGGACAATGTCAAATAAATAATATAAAGATAAATCCTGGAAGATTTTTCATTCTATCTCCAAACACAGGTAAGCAAAATCTATTTCAACTTGCACCTTTAAAGGGACAGGAACATAAGAATGCCTTTTGAAACAGAATCTGTGCTTGGTTTCATCCTGATTCACAGCATAACCTCTGTTGAATGTCTAAAGACTTGAGGAAGTTCCTATGGGAGAACTGAAGAAGCTTCTTCTTTGATATGGTCCAAGGGCTAATCAATAAAGTAAACTTGAACTTGAAGAAGCTTCATGAATGAGAAGCAAAACATCTTCAAAGAAAAACAAAGTCCAGTTACCTTTGGAAAAAGTATCTTTGGGACAACCATGTCCTGGATATTTGAGAATCTCCATAGACCAATGGAAAAAGAAAATATTTGGGTCAGTCTCCATATATCAGGATTAGGATTGTGATTCAGGCTTCTTTCTTGGGCAGTAGCAAAATGAATCTGATAACTTTAAGATACGTGGATTTTAACTCTCAGTAAAGATTCCCCAGCCAACATGTATGTGTAGAGTTGAAGTTCAGACATCTTAATGTTCCCAAGTTTGAAAAACACTGCTATAAAGGTTTTGTTTGTTTGTTAATAGCTATCATCTCCTGTGACTTTGTTTTCAAACAAAGTCAAACAAACACACACACACACACACACACACACGGGAGAGGGGGATGCAATTAGAACACCAATTCTAGAACACCAAAATATTTTTTACAAAATCTCTTTACACAGAAATTTACAGAGAATGAAGGTTACAGCATGTGAAGATCAGGTCAAATAGATCAGTCTCAGAAAACAGTGCCATGCTCTTTTGACACAAGCCACACCTTTTTGGAACAAGCACTATGATGAGGCATGCATAAAAAGGAATGGAGCTTGCAACACAAGGGTGCTTTCGTGAAAATGCTCTAGATGCCTGTGATGGAACTCCATGTTCATATTCCCTTTTATTATGTACAAGCATGAAACTGGAGAAGTTAGGACAGAGTTTCACAAACATTATGAAGATTTATGAGAAACTGAGGGAACTCATAACTAACTCTACTTTGATCAAGGGAATTAATAACAATTTGATAAATTATAGTGAAGTATTTCTCAACTTTGGCAACTTTCAGCTATGTGAACTTCAAGTCCCCGAATTCTCCAGCAAGCATGTTGGCTGAGGAATTCTGGAATTTGCCAAAGTTGAGAAATTTGAAGTTGCTATAGTTAAGAAACACTGATACAGTAAAAAAGGGCAGAAGTGCCCCCAGCAAACAAACAAACAAACAAACACCCACACTCACACACATTACCCAGAGACTTGTACTCATGATGGGTCATTGTTTTGCCTCTTGATCAGATCTTGGGGGTATTTTTTTTTAAATAAACAAACAGGTCCTGCAGCACAAAAACTTACAAAAAAATCCCCCCAAAATCTTCTCTATCTTAGTAGGGAGACTGTGGTACACTCCTCACCTATATAGCAAGGAAGTTTGAAAGTATGCACTTGATATCATTTATGCCTTTCAAAGACGCTCCCTGAGTGTATGGGAAATATATGACAAAACAAAAGCTGTTTGGTGGAGCGGTTATGTCCATAAGATAGTGGATTGTTTCAGAAAGCTGGGTGAAAATGTTAGCCACCAGTCATTGAGCCAGAAAAACTACATTGATATCAAATGTGTAGATCTCATGCTATTAGCAATAGCACTTAGACATATTTACTGCTTGATAGTGCTTTACAGCAGTTTCTAAGCAGTTTACAGAGTCATCATTTTCCTCTCAATAACCTGCGTCCTCATTTTATCAGCCTCAGAAGGATGGAAGGCTGAGTCAACCTTAAGCTGGTCAGGATTGAACTCCTGGCAGTGAGCAGTCAACCTGTAATATTGGCTTCTAACCACTGCATCACCACAGTCTTAATTTAATCCCTATTCGATCATAATAATGAGGCCAGCAAATGGTGCTGCCCTTAATTTATTTCTTGTGAACTGATGTAAGGAAAGGGATTAGTAACTCCCTACCCATTAGTAAATCCCTACCCATAAGCATCACTTGGTGAAATGAAAAACTACCACTTGGTGAAATGAAAAACAACCACCAATCACTGCTCCTAATGTGGGATGGGTCAGACAGATGGCTAGTCAGCTATCTAGTTACCCGGCTTATGTAGCAAGTGCAGAGCCATAGGAGAAAGTGCTTCCAATGTTCCTGCCTTATATAACTCTTTTTCTGCATTGTGATCTGTCAGTCAGGCTATTTTTGAACATGGGTTTAGTGATAGGTTGAAAGGATGACCTAAGTAACCATGGTGCTTTGCAGAAACAGTCATGGCAACTACAACTGCCTGGTACTGCTCCTATGAACATCACTTGGTCAAGATGACAGTGGTAGCACTCAAGTGCAAGACAGTCCCCAGAAATAATTAAAGTAGCCAAACCTATAAACAACACAGCCACGTAAAACCCTTTGTCAGCAGCAGCAATAGCAGCAGCAGCAGCAGCATGTAATCTGTAATTCAGCCAATGGTGACAGAATTTCCACACATGGATGGCAGAAATTAGAAGCGCAAGACTGCAAGAGATTCCTTTCAAGATAGATTAAATCCGTGTTGGAAAAAAACAAGTGAAGCCCTGCTTTAGAAGATCTAGAGTTCATCTAAAAGGAATTTATTTAAGGCCTGAGACATGCTATGAAAAATGCTGAACAAGAGTTATATATTGTGAAGATGCCTTATGTCTTGTCTTTTGTACATTCCAAGCCAAACTAGATACTGAGGCCAGTACCCAGGACTCAGCAAAAAAATGAATGTGCCCACTCTAGCCAAAACTGACCAATACAGTAGTTGCTTGTCACTAACAAATAGCAATAGCACTTAGACTTATATACTGCTTCACAGTGCTTTACAGCCCTCTCTAAGAGGTTTACAGAGTCAGCGTATTTCCCTCAACAATCTGGGTCCTCATTTTACTAACCTCAGAAGATGAAGGCTGAATCAACCTTCCTCAACCTAATCCTCAACCATGTCAAGATCCAAGTAAGCAGTGAAGTGCATACCATATTGTATCAACAGTAAAAATGGCATTAGAAGAAAGAAAACACACAGTTGCAATGTCCCAGAATTATGGGATCCCCTTTTGCAACCTTCTGACCAGCTAAGTCAATGGAGGAGCCAGATTCATTAACAACCATGTAACTAACTTAACAATTGCAGTAATTTACTTAACAACGGTAGCAAGAAAGGTTGTGAATGGGAAAAGACTCACTTAACTATTGTCCAGCTTAGCAACAGGAATGTTGATAAGATAAGAGTGAAAGTTGTTATGAAAAGAATACACAAGAGCAAAGAGATTTTGCCGCAGACCTATTATTTTATAAGCACCTTTCATGGGGAATTCATTTCTCTCTTACCCCACCCTCCCAAACAAAATAGTAGCTACTTCCCCATACCAAAGATTATTCTGCTAATGAGGCAAATTTAAATTGTCGTCAAATGTTCTCTATGGGTCTCTCAAAATGCCAGTGTCAAGCTTGCCAAATAGGTGAAAGGGGTTGAGTTAAAGAAATGAAGTCCCAGTTTTAGCATACCAGGTTAATAGCTTTGCATTATGTACCAAGAAAAAAGGATAGCTTTCCTAGAGTTCAATTAATCTGCAGCTAATCACATTTTTTTTTAAAGAAGAAGAAGAAAATGTACTGATTGCACCAGAGAGAGATTCCTGGGCTGTGTGCCTTGGATCCAAGCACTGTGGCTTAACTCTGAAGCTGGATAATTTTCAAAAAGATGACAGCCGAAACCCGATGGCACATGCTGCAAAGAAGGATGTGATAAAATAACACTACTCATCTTCAGGGCTGTCAGTTCAGCAATCAGAACTTCTATTCATCTCCGCGGCCTGCTAACTCAGTGCTACCATGCGATAGATAAGCCCTAATCCAAGTGACAGCGTTCAAATCAGAACTGATTTGATTGTTCACATATGATACCACGAGACACCAGAAGCCTAAAGAGTTGATAAAAAAAAATGCCTGGGTGTCTCTTGTAGGCAGACATCCTCTTCTGAATCCCTTCCCAAGGAGGCAATTCCAGCTCTTAAAACCAAGGTAATTTCTAGGTCATGAAAATGCTGTCATGGTGCAGCCAGCTCTTATCACCATCGAACTGTGGGATATCACTTGCTGGAGCCTTGAAAGTCCAGAAATAAAATGCAGGACAGACCTTGTGAAAACTGACCTGCTTTGCTTTTACATCTCAGTTAGAAGAAGTGAAACTGTTCTTCTTTCTCCACGCGGATGAGAATTGTTTCCTAATTTGGACAGATCCGTTTCTTTGCATACCGTGCAAGGCAGAGGGGAAGCAGTGATTATGGCACATATTACAATAGTATTAAAGTCATCATTGACTTCTCCAATGTGGTAGATACATTCTTGGCAATAGACTCAACAGACTGTATTTAAATCTGATCCTGTAATTGGAATTCTGCAGGTTGGCAATAAGAGAATTACTTTTGGCTTTTGACACAGTCTTCAGCAATGCTACAGTGATATTCTGGCTGCATAGCAATCTCTTTCTCTATCCCTCTCTTTTATATGTTCATTTCTCTTATTGTTCTCTGAAGTCTCTCCAGCTTGAAAAACACAGCTTCTACGGCTCACAGAATAATAAACAACCTTTTTTGTAGTGCATTGGGTTATTGTTATTCTTGACTGATTGAATAACACCATGATCGTAGATTGTTGCTTTATTATCTTGGGCTGCTTGGATGTGTGGTAATTATTGGAAAACATTCTTCTAACATTTTAACCGTTCCAGTACCTTTTGATCAGTAGGAAAATCACACCTAATTTATTAGTTTTACACTGTATCTAATTACTACACATAGTTTGTATTTCTTTTTTCTTGCCCTCTTTCTCTCTTTTCAGTTTTTCAAGAATAAAAGCTGTTCCACCTTTGAAAAAAACTGTCTGGAATGAAAATTGTATAGGGTGAATCAGGAGTCAGCAAAGGTATCAAATGTTCTATTTGGAACAGGTCTCAAATTAAGCATTTTTCTACAGAATGCAGAACCTAAAACAAAATAAAGTTGGATAATAGTTTTAAATTTTGACTTTTTGTGAAGCAGTTTAATGGAGGAAGTAGGAAATAACAGTATGAAAATTAGCATTTGCTTGGTTTATTTTCCATTTAGCAATTACGTTGAGCCTGAATCAAATATTAACTTGCTTTTAAACTTTGTATTCCATAACATGTAACATTCTTGCATATTCTCTAATCACATATTTGCTCTTATATTAGTTTTTACATCATTTTTAGCATTTACTTCTATTGATTGTATAAATAAAATTTATACAAGATTTAGAATCCTTGTTAGAGTTTCACTCAGGTATTCCTGTATTATTTTTTTTTATTTTGCAGAAATAAATGCTGAAAAGTACTCTCGTAATGCAATAATTTTCCAAACAATCCCATATGTATAAATATATCCCATTATGCAAGAATTAACCAAGATTTAGTGACCTTAGAATCATACTGGACTTACTACTTATATTAATTACTTCTTATAAAAATAATTACAGCCAAGGTAAGATGGTTGCATTGTGTGAGATCAAATTACCTGCTGTCAATGAGAAGAAGCAAATCATTATTATTCCAGGTTTAGGAACATGCCTCTACTTTCTGAACATAGGAATAAGGTTTTCCATATGCAGCTGAGCTTTAGGGGCTTTAGAAAGCCAGTGAAAATAATCATAAAGTGAGCTCCATGCTGTATTTTGTATGGTCGTGTAGCAATTGGATAAATCCTGTTGTTCACATTCATAGCTGCCTTATAATCAAGCCCAGGAATGTGTGCCATTTTCTTTTTTGTATTGTTTTTATTTTATTGTACAAAGAGATATAACCTTGCTGAGAGAGTGACAAATTCAGTTACAGTCAAGCAGTACTTGACAGGTTCTATCAGAAAACCAAACAAGAAGGGAGCATGTAGGCCTTCTACCAGCTGTCACAGTTTTGCACAGTGAATGTTTGAAGAATCCGACCTGCAAATATTCACAGACCTTTGAACGTCGGCTTTAAGTAGTGACTGGGATGACAAAATTAACAATAAAGGGTCTAGGTGGATGTATATGTATTTGAGTTCAGATGTTTATTTAGCTGTCCACTGAAAAGACCACAAGAGCAAGAAGATGATTTCTAGGTGAACTTCACCAATGACCAGTGGACAGAGAACTGAATTATCAGCCCAGTGAGATAGGTGAGCAATTCATTCAACAGCAATGAACATTTAGAGAATTTGTGAGGCTCTGATATTTGTGAAGGCCTTGGCCTCTGAGTTCGGTTGTTTGCTTGCAGACATTTCATTATCCAATTAAAGTGTTTGTGTGTGTGTGTGTGTGTGTGTGTGTGTGTATTAGCTTGGCCTGCCAGTGTTGGTGTAGGGTATGGTTTTCTCCTTTGCAATTCCTTAATTAGGAACTACCAAGGAAAATATTATAATCCAGGATCTACTAAGGAGAAATACCCTAATCAAGGAACTACCAAGAGAAAAATCACATTTCTCCCAACACTGACAGAGCAAGCTAGGGAGCAAACCTCTCGCTCACAAGCACTGAAGATGTTTCCTAGTTGGGTAATGAAATGTCTGCAAGCAAACAAACCAAGCTCAGAGAGCATCAAGAACTCCATACTTCAATCCTGATCTATAGATATTCTCTTCTATCAGAGCCCTGATATTTTTAAGAAACAAGTGTCTTATTAATTGCATATTATTATTATTTTTTAAAGGATCAGAAAAGTGCCTGAGGTTTATCTTCTTGCTTTCCCTGATCACAGCTTGACATTGTCACTGTTTGCTGCCATAGCAAACAATATGGAAGAATGCTAGGTGGAAAGCCAGAGGATAGAAGTGTAATTGCCCTATTGTAGCCAAAGACAGTTGCAGATTTTGATTCTGGAAATTGTGTTCAGCAGATGTCACTCAGCATCTTGATAAGGGAAGTGCTCAGTGGGTTCATTATGTTATTTCAAGTCAGAATGACAAGCAGAGCTGTAGCCAAAGGCTTTCTTCCCTCATTGTGTTAATAATATGTCATTTTTCTCAAACGCTGAGTGTCACTGGCTCCCATTTTTCATCTCTCCCAGTGGAACTTGCAAAGAACTGAGCTCCTCAAAGATTACATCTGAATTTATTTCCTTTAATTTAAAGCCTTTTGGGTAGTCACACAAAGGGTGTTCATTTGTTATCTTTAAGAATAAGGCGTGTGCAAGAGCAATTTGATTAATTTATTTTTAAATTAAATTTGTATGCTGATGTAATCTCTAAACCCTCTGTTAACATACTGTATTGTCAATTCATAGAAAATTTACCATGGCTTCAATCCCAAACCATCCCAAATATTAATCCTAATTTTAGTTAGATTTTTTTTCAGACACTTTTTTTTGTTAATGTCTTTTTGGTTGTGTTTTTTTCTTTTTTTTTTAAATATTAGGTGCTTTGCATTTTAATCTTTTTTGAATAAACTAAAAATTTTGAAAAAAAATAATTCTTTTAAAGTAGATTATTGGTGGAAAAATTTGCAGGTCCAGTTCTGCACAGTCACCATGTACTTCTTCAGGAGGGCCCCACTTGCAGCCTGAGGAGGTGATGGTGGCAATCATCACCTGAGTGGACCTGGGCTCAATCATTCATCACCTTGGTTGAAGCACACCCTTGCAGGTGAGAAGGTGGAGCACAGTCAGGAGCTATTCATTGAACCCTCCACAACTATCCCAGTTTCTCATGTGTTCCCTTGGGAAAATTAATTGCCCACCCTTGCATTACATTATGGGTTTTACAGGGCTGAAACCAGCAGTGGGATTCAGCCAGTACTTACCAATTTGTTAAATTTCTCCCCCTTCACCTCCTACTATCAAAGTGGATCCCAGGTGTTCGCTACAATGAAGAAATGGGCAATGGAGTGGCTGGTGCAAGAGAAAGAGAAGGCCGCTTTCCCTCTTTCTTCTTCCTGCTCCTCCTCATTCCTTCGTGCCAGTCGCTCCATTGCCCATTTCTCCATTGCAGTGCAGTAGCCAGGATCCGCTTTGATAGCGGGAGGTGGGGGGATAATTTAACAACTGGTTTGCTCACAGTTGGGTTTGCTGTCAGGGGAGGCTTGTCCCACATGTGCAGCAGAGTTGGAGGATGTCCCACGATAGCCAACCTGACCCTGGGCGAACCAATTGTTAAATTATTTGAATCCCACCACTGGCTGAAACCAAGCTGCAATGTAAACCTAAAGACAGCCTTGCGGTGCCAATACTCTTCCTCTTCTTCAGAGGTTTTCTTATAAGTTCTACTGTCAGTGCACCCTACACAATTATGAAATGACTTTCATCGGTGTCAATGAAAGAAATGTGCTGAGCTGGGAAGCTTCATCATACTCATTTAGCTTCTGCAGATGAAATTTTGGACAACAAAGCTAGATCATGCTGGCTGCTGGTGGCTATGAGGATAAGAAAGCCAGTCTTCTCTCTTGCTTGGTTTATGCTTCACCAGTACAAATGGGCTTTAAAATTAATATTCTCCTTTGCCACCCTGCTTTGGCATTTAAATACAAGCATCTCTATAGAAATTCAGAAAGAAGAAAGGATTATTTTTAAAAGTCCTCCTTAGAGCCAAATATTTCTATTCATCCTTAAAGTAAAATGATGTGTTTCTTATGCCACTTTCCAATACTCTGATTTTTTTTTAATCTCTGACAGCTGAAATCAAAGATATATTTGTAATAATTAATGTACACACATAGTGTGCATTACTAATGTCACTTCAAGATGTCAGTTAAAGGAATTCATGCTTTATTTGTACTGACCTGCCAATTAGTAAACCAATGTAACAGTCTTAAGGATTGTTAATTGCTCATTTCTGTAATTATATTTAGATTGTATTGGCCTCCATTCAAATGCAAATTTTGCTATCTTTGTCATCTCTCTTTCTCTCTCTCTTTCCTCTCTGCCTCTTTCTTAGTGTCTTTCTTTTACTAAGATCTTTTTTACAAATTTGTATAGACTCAATAGACTTGAGGTAAAATATATGATTGCAAGGAGCATTTCAAAATCTGTGGGATGAGGTAAGTGATTTCTCCAATAGGTTTTTTTTTCAAGATTGTCATTCACATCTATCTGGGGGCTATCTAATAGACACAACCACAGTGGCCAATGTTGTTGTTTTTTTCAGGGATAAAGCAAAAACATAGACAAGAATTCAAAGAAAGGTGTCATGTCCTTTCTAGAGTCGGACTCTGAGGGAGAGGAGGAACAGCTGACAGGGAGTGGAGGTGTGGCTCCGGAGATTTTGGAGGAGGCTGGGGAAGGGCAGAGGCCAGCTAGGCAGTCAGAGGAAGAACCAGGCCCATCCCCTCTTCATCCTAGGACACGCACGGAGGAACGGAGAACTTGGTTTACGAGAGAGGAAGTGGCCATGATCCCCTTCATTGGTTGCAGCTGGGGAGAATAGTATATAAGGTTGTTGAGAGTGTGGTGGCATGTCAGCTTCCTCAGTACCTGGAGGAAGCGACTTACCTTGGTCCTTTCCAATCGGGCTTCAGGCCCGGACATAGTATCGAAACAGCATTGGTCGCGTTGGTTGATGATCTCTGGAGGGCCCATGACAGGGGGTATTCCTCTGTCCTGGTCCTGTTAGATCTCTCAGTGGCTTTTGATACTATCGACCATAGTATCTTATTGCGGCGGTTGGAGGGGTTGGGGATTGGAGGAACTGTCCTGTGATGGTTCTCCTCCTTCCTCTCCAACCGCTCGCAATTTGTGTTGACAGGGGGTGGAGAGGTCCACCTCTAGGCCCCTCATTAGTGGGGTGCCTCAGGGGTCGGTACTCTCCCCTCTTTTGTTCAACATTTATGAGAAGCCACTGGGGGAGGTCATCCGTGGTTTTGGGTGCAGTGTCATCTGTATGCGGATGATACCCAGCTTTATATCTCCACTTCAAGCCACCCCAATGATGCTGTGGAGGCTATGTCCCGGTGCCTGGAGGCCGTGCAGATTTGGATGGGCGGGAACAGGCTCCAGCTCAACCCTTCCAAGACTGAGTGGCTGTGGTTTCCGGCACCCTGATATAGTCAGCTGACTTCGTCGCTGGCTATTGGGGGAGAGATCTTACCCCCCACAGAGAGGGCTCGCAATTTGGGTGTCCTGGATGCACGGCTGTCTTTAGAAGATCATATTACGGCCATCTCCAGGGGGGCTTTTTATCAGGTTCGTCTGATTCACCAGTTGCAGCCCTTTCTGGATTGGGACGCCTTACGTACGGTCATTCACGCCCTTGTCACCTCTCACCTGGACTACTGTAACGCTCTCTACATGGGGCTCCCTGCGGGGAGCACCCAGAGACTCCAACTGGTACAAAATGCGGCCGCGCGGGTGGTTATAGGGGCGTCACAAAGCTCCCATGTGACGCCTCTCCTGCGCGAGCTGCATTGTCTGCCGGTGGTTTTCCGGGTTCGCTTTAAGGTTCTGGTTTTGACCTTTAAAGCGATCCATGGCATTGGACCAGGTTATCTGCAGGACCGCGTTCTGCCGGTAATCTCCCACCGACAGGGAGGGCCTTCTTTGGGTGCCATCGGCTTCTATGTGTTGCCTGGCGGCCCCTAGGAATAGGGCCTTCTCTGTGGCGGCTCCCACCCTCTGGAATGGTCTGCCTCTGGTAATACGCAATAATATGGACCTGAGAGCTTTCAGACATGCATTAAAAACCTGGGTCTTCGAGCAGGCCGGCCTAGGCTGAAATGGGATTTTTAATTTAGTATTTGTATTTTAATCGGGATTTTAAAAATTGGGTTTTAATAACTTATTGGGGGAGGATATAATTTTAGACAGCCTAAAATATTTAATTTATTTTTAACTTTTGTAAATTGTAATAAAGTTTTATGGTTGGCTGTGCACCGCCCTGAGTCCTCCGGGAGAAGGGCGGTATATAAATATAATAATAAATAAATAAATAAATAAATAAATAAATAAATAAATAAATAAATAAATAAATAAAAGAGACAGTTAAAACATAGTGTTGCTAGAAGCAAAGCATGTTTTATTTTGGGCTGAAGTTATCTTGGTTGGCGTCCTTCCAACAGACTGTGACTTGTTATCTCCTTGAAGTTGGTAATTACTTATCCTGGTCTGTTGTGGAAATTCCTTCATTGTGGTTTATTTTGGTTTTTTATTTCACCTTTATTTGCTCATTGAATTCAGACTGTATTGCTTTCTTTTGAAGACTATTTTTGAATAAGTTTAATCTCCAACTGAGAATTATTGAACAGTGGGGCCAAGTTGGAGGCATTAAAGGACATTTATTTATGTTTTGGATTTTATTACATTTGTTGTTACATTCCGAGATATCACAAAAGATATTCAGTGGTATGAGAAGGATACAGGAAAAAAAAGAAGAAGCTTTTTTCATGGGTCAAAAACCTTTTAAGAAATTGGAAGGCGTATTTCAGCACCGTAGTAAATAAAACAGAAGGGGTTTATGGGAGAAACTGCAAATTGTCATCTTGTCTGAAGTTTTCCCCACAGCCCTTTCATCAGGTAATAAAAGACTGGTGCCTGGATTCTGGGCAAAGATACAACTGAAGTCAAAAGATGCTCAACCTGTGAAATGAACCCCGTGGCGTGATGAGCCAAAAGAAATAGGAACCCTGAATGTGGGGCTCATATCATCTATATAAGTCTAGGTAGTCTTCAAGTTACAACACTTCATTTAGTGACCATTCAAAGCTACATCACTGAAAAAAGTGACTTATGACCATTTTTTGTCCTTACGGCCATTGCAACATCCCCATGGTCACCAGATCAAAGTGCAGACAGTTGGCCACTGACTCACATTTTTGATGGTTGCAATGTCCAGGGTCATGTGATCACTTTCTGTGACCTTCTGATAAGCAAAGTCAGAAACCAGATTCACTTAAACAAACCTGTAGCTAACTTAACAACTGTCATGATTCACTTAGCAAAAAAGGTTGTAAAATGGGGGGAAATTCACTTAACATATGTCAACAAAAATTTTGGGCTCAGTTGTGGTCACTAAAAGCTGAAGAGTACCGGTAGTGGTGCTGCCACTTGTAGGGAATGCAAATAATAGATTTCCAAAATTAAATAGAATACATTTCCTATTCTGCTGAGATTAAAAGCATTTAAAAACAATAAATTCAATTTCTTAAGTATGTGATATTAATTATTGACTATAAATTGTTGCTAGTGACTTAGTATAGTCTATTTTTCAGATTTTTTTCATTTAATTCTTGTAGCGTTAATCTTAGGTATGTTTACTTTCTTAAACTTTGCCATTGTTGGCAAATTATTATATTTTTTTATATCATGCAGTTGGTCTTTAGTTTTTTTTACTCTCATCTTATTTATTTTATCCCTTAATTTCAATTATCTTGATTCTATTACACGAACAGGTTCTTTAATACTGTAAATGCTGGTGTCATGATTGGTTTTAGCTAGAAACTAGGAAAGGAACAAATAAAGCTGTGAATGAAATGCAAACAATATGGAGAAATTTAAGATTTTTAAAATAGAGGCTTGTGGTCATACGATTAAAAAAAGATGAAGGTGATGATGTAGAAAATGTTTGAACGCAGATTTAAAACAAAGGATTCAAAGAACAGAAAGAAAAGCTTACATTATTTCAGGTACCAGGATAAGTTAAAAAAACAAAATGGTATCTTATCATTTTATAGTATCTATAAAACAATTAACTAAATTGATTATAGTAATATAAAAAAGAGAAAGTTTTTAACTTGATAGATTGGTTCTATTGATTTTAAATTTTATAATGTTATGACCTGACCACAAATTAGAAGTTAGAGTTACAGTATTTGTAGATTATTCATGTGAAAAAAGATTAATTATTTATACTTTTTTACAATTTCTACATTCAAGTAGAGAAATATAAATAAATCAGCAGATCATTGATTGATCTTCCATCCTCTTCCCCCAGCCTTTGAATTGGTTTTGACTCCTGTCTCCTGGTGAATTCCTTGATATATTCTTATAGTTTTCTTGGCAACATTTTGGAAACGGTTTGGTGACTTTTCTAATGTGTCATTCCAGTGGTGGTATGCTACCGGTTCAACCCAGTTCAGCCAAACTAGAAGTAAAAATCACTATCAGTTTGGCTGAATGGGTAGTAAAAAAAAAGGGGGGGCCTCTGATCAGCTGAGAGGAGGGAAAAAAGGCCTCCAACAATCAGAGGATAAAAGACCAAAAAGCACATGAGAGGGTTGGAGAGTCGCTCCTAGCTTTTCGTTTCTTCATCTTCTCAGCTGATTGGCTTATTAGGTGTGCACGTGTTAGGGGAATGTATACGCTGAACCGGTAGTAATTAAGGTAGGATCCCACTATTGTGTCATTCCAAAGATTTTGTTGTGGTTAGCTGGCAGCAAGTGCGGATGGCTGAGGAGAGCGAGGACTCAGATGAGGGGCTAGGACCATTAGGGAGTGGACTGCTGCCTTCAGAGATTGTGGAGGCTGGCAGCAGTGATGAGGAGGTTCCTGAGGAGCCTGTGCCAAGTGCACAAGCACATAGGATTGCTCGCAGGAAAGAGCAGCTACAACAGCATGGGCGACTTGGGAGTAAGGCTACAAGGTAATGGCCCCTCCTTCAAGAAGATAAAAGCCAGCTGTGAAAGGAACGTTCTTTGCAGAAGGCAAAGATGTTTTGAAACTCTAGCCTCATAGACATTCCAATATCCTAAGTTTGTATTTGAAGATTCTTGTATTGCAAATTATTTCTTGTCTGTTATCTTTTGGCAGTCTTGCACAGTTTGGCAAGGCTTGTGCTTATCACAGCTAAGTATTTTGCAGAAGCATTAAAAGGTTTGGATTGTGTTTGATTTGTAGGAAAAGAGCGTGGGTCAGAACAGATCTCTAACAGCTTTAAGGTAGTTAATAAGCAATTTCTGAAAATCATTATCAGGTAAAATTTTGTGAGCTTAATGTCCTTTTAGAGGCTGTGCTGTAGTTGTAAACAAGAGATTTAATCCCTCCATCTCCTGGCATTCACATCTACAGAAAACTGCTATACTGTGGCCACTTCATAAGGAGCAGCTGTCCAGAAAACATATGGGTGATCTCCCGTTCTCTTCTTATCCAGAGCAGTTCTAAGGAACCAGAAAGACATCCAGAAAGTATCCATGATATCAATCACTCTGAGACATTTTCTCTCCAATTGATTTATTTAGGAACAGATGTCAAAGGCAATTTCCCAAAATGAAATTATTTTCGCGAGTTACACAGAATCCACTTTCTCTCCTCCCTTCTCTCCTCCCACTTCTACACTTCATAAATCACGAGAACCAATTAACTGCAACTGGAATTTCTTAATACAACATACAGAATAACCTTGAACTTTTCAACTCCTCCATCCCCCTTCCATGAAATGTGACAGCTGAATTTTTTAAAACTGACAGGCATCCCCCCTTGAAAACTTCTCCTAAAAGAAAAGGAAAAAAACACAGAGATAGGGTTAACACATTGTTCTTAATCCCCTCTCCTCCCTCCACGAGGACCCTTCAGTTTGTGGGGGAAATCCTCATGGAATTGGTTAACCAATTGATCAGCATGAACATCCCAACTCTTACCCAACTAGCATCTGAGAGAGGATATCCTTTCCATAACACCTAATATTGCAATCGGCCACGGTATAATTGAGAATCGAGAATGTTTTGAATTTCATAATGTGTTTCCCCCTGTACCATTAATGGGTTAGGGGGAGCGATTGGCGGTGGTCTTATCATTGATGTAGTATCTGGTTTTAGTAAACTACAATGGAATACTGGATGAATTTTCCCCAATATTCGAGGAAGACTTACTTGGACAGTGACTGGATTGATTATCTTTGAAATTGGGAACAGACCTAAGAATTTTGGACCCAGCTTCTTACTGGGCAGTTTCAACCTAAGATACTTGGTTGACAAATATACTTTGTCCCCTACTTTAAAAGGCGGTTGAAGGGATCTATGTTTATCCGCCTGTTTTTTATAATTTTTGGCAGCTTCGGTCAAAGCTTTTTTTGTATCTTCCCATCCTTTCTTTAATGAGTTCATCCATTCTGTTAGGGACATGGATGAGTGAGGTTGTCTAGGTAACTCTGGCATCGGGACAAAATCCATTCTAGTATTGATTGGAATGGAGTCAATCCCGTGCTGCTATGTACTGCATTATTGTAAGCAAGCTCTGCAAAAGGTAATAACTCAGCCCAATTTTCTTGTTGATAATTTACATAGCATCTAATGTATTGTTCAATCATGGCGTTAGTTCTCTCTGCTGCTCCATTACAAGCCGGATGGAAAGCTGAGGATAACCTTTGAGAGGAACCAATATATTTCAGAAATTCCCTCCAAAATTTTGCAGTAAATTGTACTCCTCTGTCTGATATTATTCTATGAGGTACTCCATGTAGTCTATAGATATGTTTCACGAACAGCTTTGCAGGTTTTTTCGCAGATGGAAGTTCTTTGCAGGCTATAAAATGGGCCTGTTTAGAGAATAAGTCAATTATAGTCCAAATGATTGTATTCCCTTCACTCTTAGGTAATTCAACAATAAAGCCCATTGCGATCTCTTCCCAAGATTGGGTTGGTTCAGCAACGTGTTGCAGGAGGCCCGGGGTTTTTCCAGTTCTGTGTTTCATTGTGGCATAAATTGAGCAACTTTTTACCTAGTCCTTGACATCAGGTTTCACTTTTGGCCACCAGAACTGTCTTCTCAGTAAATGTAGGGTTTTTAAGAATCTGAAGTGGCCTCCCAGCCAGAAGTTGTGACTACGCTTTAGTACCAGTAGTCTTAGGGTTGTGGGTACATAAAGCTTAGTCCCTTTCCAAGCTAGTCCATCATTCGTTGTCAACTTGGTTTGATGGTCGAGGAACCAAGGATCGGTCAATAGGGCCATTTTCAATTCTGTAGTAAGCTTATCTTCCTGGTGCTTGGGGTTGTAGTTGGCTTGGGCTTAAGTGGTCACTTGGCCTGCCGATTGAGCTTCTGAAATTAAGGCTTATACTATTTCCTCTCGGTAGCTGTCAAACTAAGGTTTTCTGGACAGAGCGTTTGCCAGTACTTTTTTCCCTCCTGGAACATATTTAATTTTAAAGTTGAATCACTTGAAATGTTGGGCCCAGCGGACCTGTTTGGGTGATAATCTCCTAGGGGTCTTTAAAGCCTCATAAAGCTTCTTATGATCAGTCCATACTTCAAAAGCCTCTGGCGCCCCTTCTAGAAAATGCCTCCAAGTCAACAAAGTCCATTGTACGATGAATGCTTCTTTCTCCCAGACCGCCCACCTTCGTTTTGTGTCTGTCAGCTTTTTGGACACATAAGTGCAAGGCATCAGTCAGCCTTGAGAGTCCTTTTGCAGCAAAACAGCTGCCACTGCTACATCACTTGCACCCATTTGGACAATAAAAGGCTTGGTCACGTCTGGGTGCTGGAGGATGGGCTCAGATGTGAAGAGGCATTTTAAGGCCTCAAAAGCTTTCTGACAGTCCATAGTCCAAGCCAGGGATTGAATTGGCTTCGGTTTGGTGGGCGACAGGCCTGTTTTTAATAGCTCTGTAAATGGGAGGGCAACTTCAACAAAGGATGGAATGAATTCTCTATAGAAGTTGGCAAACCCCAAGAAACTTTGAAGTTGTTTTTGGGTTCTGGGGGGTTGCCAGTCCAGCACCGTTTTCACCTTTCCAGGGTCCATTTCAACCCCCAGGTTGGGTATTCGGTAGCCTAAGTAGTCCAACGACTCTTTGTGGAATTCACATTTTGAGAGTTTTACATATAATTCGGTGGCTAGAAGTTTTTTTAGAAGTTGTTGGACCAATTGAACATGTTCTTCCATGGTTTCGCTGAAAATAAGGATGTCAATCAGGTACATGAAACCCCCCAGTAAAGGTGCAAGTGTAGCACCTCATTGATGAGCTGCATAAACACTACAGAAGCCCCCTGAAGTCTGAAAGGCATGACTTTGAATTGGAAGCTACCCAGAGGGCAGTTAAAAGCAGTTTTCCACTCATCTCCCTCTTTGATGCGAACCTGCTAATAAGCTTCCCTGAGATCTAGCGTGGTGAATATCTTGCTCTTCGACAGATAAATGTAAGGCATCCAGAAAGTATCCATGATATCAATCACTCCGAGACATTTTCTCTCCAATTGATTTATTTAGGAATAGATGTCAAAGGCAATTTCCCAAAATGAAATTATTTTCATGAGTTACACAGAATCCACCTTCTCTCCTCCCTTCTCTCCTCCCACTTCTACACTTCATAAATCACGAGAACCAATTAACTGCAACTGGAATTTCTTAATACAACATACAGAATAACCTTGAACTTTTCAACTCCTCCATTCCTCTACCATGAAATGTGACAGCTGAATTTTTTAAAGCTGATTTGGTCTTTGCTGAACTTGTCAGCTCCACTATCATGGAGATGTGTTCAGTTCACCCTACACAATACAAGTATGTATATATTTGTCTGTCTGTCTGTCCGTCTGTCTGTGTGTGTGTCAAGAGTCTTTTGGAAGTTGTGTCCTAGCAAGCCAAGATAAAATGGCCATGGAAGATAGCAACCAGTGATCCAAGGAGAGGAGGCATTTCGCTATGGTACATAGTTACCAATTTGAGTGGAGATATTTGCCTACAATGAAATGACGTTCAGACAAACTACTAAAGCTTGTACTGGTGTTAATCAAAAATATCCCTATGATGTACGTTTAGCAGGATGAGTAGTTGTTGACTTCCAAGTGGGAGGTGGTAATATTGGATGATGTTGTTGTGCATTCTTTCTCTGAAGAAATTGCTTGTGGTCCATACTGTGCTGGGATCCACCTAGTCATGAAAGTCAGTCCTTAGGAAGTACAAATTTTATACATGTAACCTTTTCAACCACTGCAATCCTATTGAGAGCAATCAGCCAATGGAACAGCTTGCCTTCAGAAGTTGTGGGTGCTTCATCACTGGAAGCTTTCAAGAAGACACTGGACTGCCTTCTGTCAGAAATGGTGTAGGGTCTCCTGCTTAGGCAGGGGGTTGGATTAATCTGTAATCTGATGCACTTGATCTTATTCACATATTGATTCATTGATTGGGAGAATTTTTATTCCACTTCTAAATTTAAGTTTTTCAGGTTCCAAAAAATGGTAAAATGTACTTAATGTACATGATTTCTCCGTTACTGAGACACTTGGGATCACAAAAATGAAACTGGGAGGGTTCAGATGCAGGTACAATTTGTCTGAAGCAGCCTGATTGGATTGGTTTTGAGATTTAAGTGAATCCAATGCATGCTCTATTTATTCTTCATTTTTCAAGTTTTTTTAAAACAAATCTTCATAAGGAGGTTGGCAGTATATCATCAAGAACTTGTGGTCATAATCTAAAATGCTGCAGCATGAATTGTCTTTGTTTAATTTCATTGTTTGTGGATAATTAAATATAAAAATAAATGGTCAATGTAGTTATTTTTAAAAATGTGTGGCTCGGTGGTAGCCTAGCTTTACTGTGAATTCCCTTTTTCCTATCCCAGGATCCATGAATGATTCTTGTTTTGGTACTTATTTTATTTTTTTACATTTTCTTAGTGGGAAAAAAGCTAATTAGTTGCTACTTAAATTGCCACATTATTCATATATACATATGAATATTAGTGTGCGTGTGTGCGTGTATGTATAAAAAACTATGCCCAGTTCACTGCAGATTCTGATGAAGAAGTTTTTTCTCATCCCCATGTAAGGTGGTTGCTAGTAATCCATTAGCTCTGCACTTCATTATGAGTCTAAATATGCCTAGTTAAGAGCGGATGTTAATAATTTAAACAAAAAAAAAAAAAACTGAAAATGAGATGTCTGCTAATAGGAAAATTAAATGATGCCAAGCATTGGAGCCAATTGAGCTGCAAAGGTAATACATACTATCATCTTGTTTTAATTATGATGCATTTTTATTTGTTTCTGTTTGCTTAGCGAACCAATGGCAAGGGAAGTGTTTCGTACCAAAGAACTGAGAAAACCTCTTACTTCAAAACAAAACAATCACAGAGGTTGGCAACACAAGGCTGAGATGGGCAAAAACACAACTGAAAGGTCATGCTAATTGGAAATAGAAAAGCTTTTTTTTTTTTAAATTAAAACAATAGACTGGATATGTGGAGCTTTACACATATCCACTTCCTATATAACATCGAAAAATTCAATCCTGACTCCCATTATATAGTTTCTGCATATGAAAACAAGACGTGTTTCTTGTGACAGATGGATTATCATCTCTCAGTGAAGTGCCTGTCATCTTACTGAATTATAAATTTATGGCTTGTGTTTGGAGGTGTTCAGAAAGGTTTGAGCCATGTACATAACTGTGGCAGAAAGATTTAGTGGTACACCAGCAGTGGGGATCCTACCTGTTCCATTACCAGTTCGATGATCGCGTGCACGCGCCCCTTATGCACATGCGCAGCTTTCCACACACCAGTTGAGGCCTGCAGCACCAATCAACTGAGAGGATAAAGAAAAGTGCAGGGGCAGGTGGGAGGGCCGATCCTGCACTTTTCTCCTCTTTCTCTTTTCAGCTGGGGGCTTTTTTCCCTCCTCTCAGCTGATCGTCGGAGGCTTTTTTTTTTTACTATCGGTTCGGCCTAACCGATAGCATACCACCACTGCTGTACACCAAATTTCAAGTAGGTATCTGTGTGGTTGAAGCAGTGTTCCTGAACCTCAGCAACTTAAGATGTTTGGTTTTTTCACACTCACGTTGGCTGGGGAATCCTGGAACTTGAAGTCCTACACATCTTACCATTGTTGTGGCTGAGAAACACTGGGTTAGAGAATGACAACTTATTGCTCCTTGTCAGGAGACAGCTTCCTTACTTCCTTCTACCTGTCAAGATGAGATACATTTGCTTTGTGATTTTTAGATTTGGGGATATTTAATGTTTATTTATAGGGTGATGCATTGATTGTAAGGGAAAAGGTGATTCAGAGCCCACAGGTCGCTCATGTTGCACCTGTCAGAAACTCCATGAACCTAGCCAAAGGAGTGACTCTTTGGCTAGGTTCATGGAGAAGCAGCCATGTGGTCCCAGGAAAAGTTACGTTTGATTTATGGGGGTGCCAATCTGTGAGACATGCTTGTTCCAGGTCATGCAGAATCTCCTGTCTCTGGGTCACTGCACAGCCTTGTTATTTTATTCCATTTTGTGTATGTACAGGCATTATCTGGTCATTGACTAAAATAGTATATTGACATTTTAGCCTGAGCAGAAAAATAAACTGTAACACGTTAAATCAAGCATTTATGTTGGCAAATACGCAATGGAAAGGAGAGCAAGAGAATAGAACATTTGACCTAACTGGGCACAAATAAGCCTTTAACAAGAGGGACTCCAGTATCCATAAAGTGGGGGTCATGTAAACTTGCAATTCGGAGGGAGGATTTCTCTTAAAAGAATCTGTGAGGTGGGCAATTACAGTGGGAAAGGCCATTGCTTTCTGGCTGCCTTATCTTATATTAAATGCTTTATTATTTATTTTCTTACATGTGTAATAAAATAACACATTACACACTGAATTTTATAGTGATATTGGGGAGGGTACAATAAAAACATTAATAAACTACAGATAAAATACAAATGGAAGACTCCAAACAACTAGAAAAAACACCCATTCTAAACAGAGGGAGGGAGTGAGGAGAGGGAGGGAGAAGGAGAAAGAGAGAGAGACACAGAGAGGGAGACAGAGAGAGAAAACCTGCTTCTTGCTCACCTGAAGACCTGGTGGGAAACCCAAGTTTTCAAGGTTCTTTTAAACCCAGTCAAGATGGAGGCCAGAGAGGGGGAAGTGGTATTCAAAAAGATGGGTGCTTTGACAGATAGGGCATGCCTCCTAAGTCCTACTGGATGACAATGGTAAGGGACCTAGAACTTTCCGCCTATCTGCTCAATTATAACAGCCAGGCAGAAATTATAAGAAGGCCCATAGTTTTTTAGCTAATTAGGTCCTTTGCTTGGCTAGCACAGGAAAGGAAATGTTGAACTAAATAGTTCTTTGACATAATTCAACAGATCTCTTTATATGATTTGCACAGCAATTATAAGAGGGGAAAAAAAGAGAATGAATAGTGCTTTGTATGAGCCAAAGAACACAGAAAAGTGTACACTTGAAGGACATAAGATTGCAGAAATAACTCAAAGTTGGGAGAGATCTTGCCATTGATGTATGTCATCATCAGAAGCTTTTATGTCACTCTATGAGCATCAGCTGTTAAAAAGCAAGCTCAGCAGAAGATGATGACCTTATATAGACTTTCTAGATGCAGCATATGGAGAGAAAACCCTATTTTGAGCATTTTGAAGAAAAATAAAAACTCAGCAAAAAATAAAAATATAATTAAATTCCTGTGCGCAAAAGATTTAAGTACAGGTTTGTAGCTGTGCCGATACACACCTCACCTTCACAATGACTGGAGACATGTGCAAAGAATATTCTTCAAGAGGAGATGATCAAGAGTCATGGTGGCGCAGTGGATGGAATGCAGTATTGCAGGCTAATTCTACCGACTGCCAGTAGTTCGATTCTGAGTGTCTCAAGGTTGATTCAGCCTTCCATCCTTCTGAGGTCAGTAAAATGAGGACCCCAAATTGTTGGGGGCAATATGCCAACTCTTTAAACTGTTTAGAGAGGGCTATAAAGCACTATGAAGCGGTATATAAAGTCCAAGTGCTATTGCTATTGTTATTACGCGTCCAGGGATGTCTTCAGCAAGTATTTTGTGCATAGGAGCATCACTAATCCATATGGTGCCTTGATGTGCATTAGAAAAAAGATGCCTCAAGAATGAAGAAAACGGGGAAGGGAAATATGCACACCATCAGTCTGCTGCAAGACTTGTGAAGCAAGCACTCTTGATAGCGAGTTCTGAGCTATCATAATATCCTGCCTTCCATCCATGGATTGCTCACTTTTTCTTCCTTTGTTCAGAAAGGAAATCTTTGCTGCGCCACCTTCCCTCTACTTTCATACTCTTCCCCATGGTCATGTGATCAAAATTTGGATGTTTGGCATCTGGCATATATTTATGATGGTTGCAATGTCCCAGAGTCATGCATTCACCTTTTGTGACCTTCTGACAAGCAAAGTCAATGGGGGAGCCAGATTAACTTAACAACCTTGTTACTAACTTAACAACTCCAGTGATTCACTTAACATCTGGGACAAAAAGGCCATAATCTGTGGCAAAACTCACTTAACTACCTTGCTTAGCAGCCGGACCTGGGGCTCAAATATGATCTTAAGTCAAGGACTGCCTGTAATTTGGATATGGCTAATTCAAATACCAAAGAGGAGCTTAAAGATTCTTCAAATCTTTTTATCTTGTTGATGATTCTTCTGGTACCCTGAGCAATGCAAGGTCATGTTCCTAAGTGTTTACTAAGGTACAGCCAATGTAAAAAGCAGTGCCAGAAAATCTCTCGTCAGAATTTTGATGGAGAAAATTATTTCTTTGGGCTGCTCTTGTTTGGCTGTCACAAATGGTGTTGAAATTTTGAAAACGCTGATGAGCAACAGAGGGAAACCGAGGCCACCAGGCAGACTGTAAAATAGTGAATAAACCCTCCCCCCTTTTAGAGACCCCCTGGTGAGTAAGTAATTGGTTCATTTTTCTTGCTATGTAAATACTGGACATCACTCTGAAGGATATGATGTCTATTTTTCAGTCCTAGAGTTAATGCCACCGAGGAAGTGAGCAGTTTTTAAAATTAATTTTTATTGAAGGTTTTTTTTATGGTGTATTTACTAATACAAATTGAAATTATTTGTATCCAATAATACAAATTGAAAGAACAAAAGAAGGAGCAAAGGGTGATTGGCTGCTTTGGAACCAAGGGCAAAATCTAGAATCCCTTAATGGTGATGGGTGGTGAGGAAGAACAAGAGAGTGACTCAGATGCCTGCTGGTGAGGTCAGGCTGACTGGAGCAGGGAAGTGGGGAGAAGCAGTGGTGGACATATTGGATGGCTAGTGGGGTTTCCCCTCTCCCCAGCTCAGTGAGGGGTTACACGGGTCAGCCAAGGAAGAGGAGATGGAGGAAGAGGCTTCACTAGGCCTTAGCTGAGTATTCTGAGTGGGGGGGAAATGGTGCCAGCCTATATTATGTAAGGAAAGAAGGATGACCCAACAGGTCATAGATTGTTTAGTACATGCTATGTTTATTCAGACACTGCGGAGCATCAGATAGTGGGGAGAGTTTGAAGGGGTTACAGAGCCTTCGCCAAGGCAAAACTACATTTTCATCACAGTACGACAAATCTATGTCTGTCTGCCTGTCTCTATCTTATATGGCATCCATTTCTCTGTGAAGCAACTCTGGGCAGCTTACAAGGGAATGGGACAACTCTCCATGGATTATATCCCAGAGTTTTAAAGAAGCTGGCAGAGGTCATCTCAGAACCACTGCACCATATCTTTCAAAAATCCTGGAGCACCGGGAAACAACCAGGGCACTGGAAAAGAGCTGATGTGGTTCCCATCTTCAAAAAAGGGAAAAAAACAGACCCAGGAAACTATAGACCAATCAGCCTAACATCAATACCCGGGAAGATACTGGAAAAGATAATAAAAAAACAGATCTGCCAACATCTAGAAACAAGTAAAGTAATAACTAGCAGTCAGCACAGGTTTGTTAAAAACAGATCATGCCAAACGAATCTTATTTCATTCTTCAACACAGTGACTAAATTAGTAGACCAGCAAAATACTGTGGACATAATATATTTAGATTTCAGCAAGGCATTCGACAAAGTAGACCACAACTTACTTCTTAGTAAGCTAGAAAAAAATGGAATAGATAGCACCACCACTAGATGGACTCACAACTGGCTGGCAAACCATATTCAACGAGTAGTCCTTAATGGGTCTAACTTTACATGGAGGGAAGTAAGCAGTACGGTGCCACAAGATTCCGTCTTAGGCCCAGTACTCTTTAATATCTTTATTAATGACTTAGATGAGGGAGTAGAAGGGGAACTTACCAAATTTGCAGATGATACTATGTTTGGCAGGAATAACTAACATCCAAGAAGATAGGCTCAAGATCCAGATGGATCTTGACAGACTAGAACACTGGGCCATATTTAACAAAATGAAATTCAATGTAGAGAAAAGTAAAGTCCTATACTTAGGCAAGAAAAACCAAAAGTGCACATATAAACTGGGTGAAACCAGGCTCAATAGCAGTAACTGTGAGAGGGATCTTGGAGTCTTAGTGGACAACTAGCTAAATATGAGCCAGCAGTGTGTAGCAGCAGCCAAAAAAGCTAATGCAATTCTAAGTTGTATTAACAGAGGGATACAATCACGATCAAGGAAAGTACTAATACCACTCTATAAAGCCTTAGTAAGACCACACCTAGAGTACTGCATTCAGTTTTGTTCACCACATTATAAAAAAGATGTTGAGACTCTAGAAAAAGTACAGAGAGGAGAAACCAGGATGATTAGGGGATTGGAGGCTAAAACATACAACAAGACTAGCTTGGCTAGTCTAGTAAAGAGGAGGACCAGGGGAGACATGATAGCAGTCTTCCAATATTTGAGGGGCTGCCACAGGGAGGAAGGGGTCAAGCTATTTTCTAAAGCACCTGTAGGCCAGACAAGGAATAATGGATGGAAACTGAACAAGGAGAGATTTAACCTAAAAATAAGGAGAAACTTTCTGACAGTGAGAACAATCAACCAATGGAACACCTTGTCCTCGGAAGTTGTGGGAGTGCCATCACTTTAGATTTTCAAGAAGAGATTGGACTGCCATTTGTCAGAAATGGTGTAAGAGTCTCCCGCTTGGGCGGGGGGTTGGACTAGATGACCTACAAGGTCCCTTCCAACTCTGATTATCTGTTATCCATGCCCAATTTGCTGTGGGACAACTCAACATGGCCAACTCACTGTGGGATAACCCACTGCAGGACAATTTAACAATTCTATTTAATTATTTACAATAAATAAAAATTGTTTTAATTTTTGCCATTCATGTTTCATTCTGTCCCTTCTTTTGCATTCTTTCTTTAATGATTCTATTCCACCATTTCTTTGATATTGGCGTAACTCTTGTCCTGCAGCGAGTTGTCCTGTGGCAAGATGGCCGTGGCGAGTTGTGCTGCAGCAAGTTGGCCGTGGCAAGTTGGCTGCAGGGAGTTGGCCTTGGTGAGTTGGCCATGGCAAATTGTCATAGACCCAACTTACAATATTATGTCATTTTAGGAAATCCAAAATTCTGGTGTAGACCTCCAATATTTTGATATATTATTTGAGGATGACCAATTGGGTAGTCCTTTTGCATTCCCATCCCAAAAATGGATAAAAATTGAATATAATATTTTTTAAAATAATATTTTGGCTTGTTATAGAACGTGTAGCATTCATTTTGCCCACTAAAAGAGGGCCAGGAGCTTCTTCCTGACTGCTAACATGCTCAAGTGAATATCACTTAGCAAGCTGGCATCTAATTTGGATTAATGGAGAACCAATTTTTCTTGAATGAGCAGGAATAGCATTGCATGGTTCTGGCTGGCACAGTCTTTCTAGACAAAGAAAAGATTGTGGGATTGCCCACTTGCACCCAGAAAACTGTTCCTTGTGAATGGATGGCAAAAACTGTGGTTTTTGTGGCTGACTAATGAGTTGAATGGCTGGGAGTTGAGGGAATTCAAAACTCATAGCCGTAATGCAGTCTATATGGACACAAAGTTTGCAAGAACCTCATTTCTTAATCACTTTTGGATATAACTAAGAGCTGAAGACAAATTTTGTGAGTGACAGGATGTGAAAATTCTATTTGGTAGATCAATATTATTTCTGGATTCTGTCTCTTTGGGGCAGGAAGCTCAGTTTACCTCTGCCTGCTGTTTTTGATAATGGACCAATCTGATATCAGGTTATTTTCTTTTGTGTGAGAACTATTTTTCACAGCAAGAACATCAATCTCATCTCAAGTTTGAGGGGGGAAAATAGTGGAATACCTCTAGTTGTCTGGGAGAATGATCTACGGACAGATGAATCAAAAGTGGAACTTTCTCCAGTGCTTGGCTTGGCTATTTCTGATGGAAACTGAACACTCCATTTTATATTAAGAGCCTCACACTATCAAGTCTTAACATGATAGGATCATAATTTGGGGATGATTTGCTGCCTCAGGATCTGGACAATTTGCTGTCACCAAAGGAAGCCTGAATTCTGCTTTGCATCCAAGTAAGCTGCAGTTTGCTGTCGATTAGCTGAAAGTAAAACATATGGGTTATGTAGCAAAACAGTGATTCCAGATATACAAATCTACAGGTCTACAAAACAATGGATGAAGACAAATAAATTCAATGTTTTTTTGGAAATGGGACTTGTTTTCTTGACATTTGGGCAGGGGGCAGGGTCAAAAAGAAGCAGGGAATTTACCAGTTGGGGCAAACACTGTCCAACAAGAAAAAATGAGCCATCATATGGTCAAAGTAGAGTTGAAATTCAAAAGGGTTCCACCATCATGCGCCTTCTTTTGTCCAAATTCTTTTAAAGTCAGCTTCATTTCCCACCAGCTTGCATATAGAAACATGGAGACTAGCAGATGAAAACTACAAGGCAGAAAAGTTCTCCAACTCCTATATAAAACCAAACTCGGAAATTCTGACTACATTTCGTGATTATGGTATGTAAATATATAAGGAAAAAAATTCTTTTGCTATCCACCAGATAAAATGAATTCCACAATCTTAAAAATCATCTTCTGGATGTAGTAGTTATACTACTAAATTATCTTGTCATGACCTTAACCTAAGCAAAACAGTGCCCATAGGGCAACAATTTTTGAACCAAAGAACCTCAATGGACTAACTTAAGAATGCATCCAAAAGATGGGACACATAACTCCCAAGGGAATGAAATTCAGGACAGTTGTGGCTGCATCAATGCAACTGGCTGTGTTGTGCTGCTGCTGTGGTTACACAATCATTTTCAACCTTCCATGACTGTTTCCCAGCCAGTCTCACAATCCCTTGCTCGCTCCTCCATCCAGCAGCAAGAAATCGAGTCATCATGTGGTTCTAAAAGAAACAGCTTTTAAGATGCATGAAGACAGGTCTGGATATTTTTGTTGCTTTATGTGCCCCTTCTCTGGCACACAAACATGCATACGTGTTCCCATCTTTGTTTGGGAACCCAAGGCACATACATAGTACTCCATTTTCCTAGGGATCCTCCTTCACAACAACCCCATGAGATAGGTTGGATTGAAAGACACCGAGTAAGCTGCTGTGGCTGCAAATGGAGTAGATACTGGATCTCTCTGGTGTCAGCCAAATACATTAGCCACTCTGTCTTAATCCTTGCCCATCCTGTTGCATTTTTCAACTGCTTCCTACTCTGAAACTCAGTGTAAATCATCTCCTCCTTCAGCTGCTGAAAATCAGATAGATCAGAGAGACTGATCTTTCCCTAACCTTCAGGAGGTCATGTGATCCTATTTGTAAACTGTAAACTGACAGTTTCCTAAAATTCAATGGAGAAACTGACAGGGATTCTAAACTGTTCTGGGGTGAGAATGACAATTACAACATTGTGTGTGTGTGTGTGTGTGTAATAATCAACTTAAAATAAAATATTGTCAGCATAATTATGTCATGTGGGAAGAGAGAGGAGATGTCATCAGATGATACCAAAACACAGGGATGTGGCAAGGAGGTGGAGAGATGAAGAAATGGAGGATGAAAAGATTGGACATCTCCAGAATCATAAGAAAAGGTAAAGAATTAGGAGACAAGAAGAGATACAAGAGGAAAAGGAAGATCAGCTGAAGAGTATGTGGCAAACCCTGATTACTGCAAGAGTTCCTCAATACAACAATACCTGCCTTCAACAAGACCTCCCAAAAGAAAGAGTGAGGCAAAACGTACAAGTTGCACAGGGTGATATTTCTGCTGATTTTGATTCTCTGTCCAAAGTCTGCCCTCACACCGCCATGCATTTCTATTCCCTGGACCTCTGACAGCAAGAACTATGGAAGATTTCATTCAAACAATATTTGACAATCCTATAGAATTGTTCTCAAAGAACTTTAGCTTGGTTCCTCTCAATGAAATGGACAACCATTTATGAGCTAGCAGTGTCAAAAAATCCAAAAAAGCCAACACAGTTCTAGACTGCATAAACAGAGGGATAGAATCAAGATCACGTGAAGTGTTAATACCACTTCATAATGCCTTGGTAAGGCCACACTTGGAATACTGCACTCAGTTTTTAATGGTTGCCATGATGTAAAAAAGATGTTGAGACTCTAGAAAGAGTGCAGAGAAGAGCAACAAAGATGATTAGGGGACTGGAAGTGAAAACATATGAAGAACAGTTGCAGGAACTGGATATGTCTAGTCTAATGAAAAGAAGGACTAGGGGAGACATGATAGCAGTCTTCCAATATCTCAGGGGCTGCCACAAAGAAGAGGGAGTCAAGCTATTGTCCAAAGCACCTGAGGGCGGGACAAGAAGCAATGGGTGGAAACTAATCAAGGAGAGAAGAAACTTAAAACTAAAGAGAAATTTCCTAACAGTTAGAACAATTAATCAGTGGAACAACTTGCCTCCAGATGTTGTGAATGCTCCAACACTGGAAGTTTTTAAAAAGATGTTGGATAACCATTTGTCTAAAGTGGTGTAGGGTTTCCTGCCTAGGCAGGAGGTTGGACTAGAAGACCTCCAAGGTCCCTTCCAACTATGATATTCTATTCTAAATGAGGAGAAAAATCAATTCCACATACACTACCCACTTCCATAGAAACTATTGAAAAAAATTGTTCCTTCAATGCTGTCAGTGAAGGAGCATAATTCCAACATAATTCCTTGAATCAGTTGGTTTGCCACTATGTAAACTGGAATTGAAAACAGCATCTCTCATCATTTTATTGAGGAATTTGTATCTTCCAAAGTTTTGCAATGGAATACAGATGATCAGGTAAGACATACCTGAGCTAACGTGACTGGAGGAGGAATTCTGGAAGTTGAAGTCCACAAGTCTTAAAGTTGTCAAGTTTGAAGAGCCCTGATGTAAGATCTCCACAAGACTCTTATTGCAGCAAAGATCAACATTGGTGTGTTCAGAAATGACATTGCCATGCTTCTAAGAATTACATTCTTAATCAGAAGCTGACCTTCTTCAGCGGACACAGTTTCCAATACAGTCACATGTTGTTCTCACTGTATAAACCATGGAGAATGTGTTGATTTATGTGGAAAAGCCAGTATTCCAGCATGATCAGCTTTAAGCCGTGAAAAGGAAGTGAAAATATTAAGAGTATTTCTTAAAGAATGGCAGGTCAACCACAAATGTTGTCATCAAAAGCATCTTTTCTTAAGCAAATAGCGTCTGCAGGTAGTTCTCAACTTACAACCGCAATTGAGCCCAAAATGTTGCTAAATGAGACAGTTGTTAAGTGGGTTTTGCCCCATTTTATGACCTTCCTTTCCACAGTTGTTAAGTGAATCAGTGCAGCTGTTAACTTGGTAACACAGTTGTTCCGGCTTCCCTGTTGACATTGACAGAAGGTTGCAAAAGGTCATGATCTCAAGACACCGCAACCATCACAAATCTGAGTCAGTTGCCAAGTGTGTGAATTTTGATCAAGTGACCATCAGGATGCTGCAGTGGTCATGGATGTGAAAAATGCTCACAAATCACTTTTTTCAGTGCTGTGAGCACTCACTAAACGAACTGTAAATCTGTCTTGCTATGCATCTTTCTTCTTTAATGTTAAAAGCAAAACAACAGCAGTCTGCCTGTGGACATTCTATTTCTCTGTTTAGGTAAGGAAATATCTCTGAAAGGATGACCCAAATGAGTCACCTAGTTATTTCTTATTGCTTTCCGTTGTCAGAATATTGACCAAAGACTTGAAAAAGCTAGGATGTAAAGAGTGCCCTGTTGCTGAATAAACCTACCTCCTGCCATAACAAAAATCCATTCCACATGAAAGAGAAAAAAAGAAAACGCTATTTTCTCTCTCTTTCCCCCTCCTTGCAACAGTACATCTTGTAGGCATTTGTCTAGCTATTCAGGGGGAAAATGAACAATTGTTAGAAGCTGAATCTTCCCTGGCAGGAAGGTACCAATCTGTCTGTTTCTCTTAAAAAGTCTCTGCTAGTTGCTTGCTGCGCAGCCCTTTGTGGCATTTTTGCAACCAGATGCTTTTCACGGTCACTCAAACCATGGTTGGCCTGGAGAGACTATGTGTTGGTGAAGGGAGGTGGGGAGAGTAATGATTCACTTGAGCCAGGATGAGGCAAAAATTCAGCACATGTTTCTACTTTAAACAGGGAAAATCAAGCCAGCAGCTTTTAAAAGGGATTGTGAAACTGACTAGAAGCATTAAAATTGGATTTGTTGATCTCCAATACATATTTAAGCATGGAAATTCAACTGGGCAGGAAGCTTAAAATCAGCTTCACTGATAGGATTGCCAGCCAAATGTACTAAAGAGCTTTGAGTATTACACTGGGACCAGCTTGAGATAGAGTGAAAAATCAACCCGTCTCTCATTATTATTCCATCCCTGGCATAGTTAAGATGTGGCAGAGCCTGGGAAGAATGGTGATGGAAAAATAAATGCCAATTGAAAAGCAGGCTGCCTGCAAGCCCCAACATTATAAAACAAAGTTTCACTTTGTTCACCCAAATAAATGGGTGCAAAGCCAGAAATATGCCAACTCAATTCTCAAAGAGGGATGGATTGAGTTGATCCGAAGAAATCCTGGGAATAATAGAAACAGTGCAGATGCAGTCCTGAATATCTCTGTATCTCTGCAGCCCAGATCTGGTAGCCTTCTAGAGCAGTGGTCGCCAACCAGTGGGCCGGGGATCACTGGTGATCCATGAGAAAATTTTGATGGTCCGCAGAGAAATGTCCCCCCAAAGCAATTAATCCAAGTTGCGCGGGAACATAAGGCTGCCCTAACCACATGGCCCACCCACCCACTAGCCCCCACCCTTCGGCTGAGCGCAAACCTTACCTTGAATAGAGCCAAGAGAGCTGGAACTGGAAGGTAAGACCAACAGCAGGGGAGGGAAATCCACCCCAGGGTGGCTTGCTGACGTTGGTGGGAAAGTCAGTCCCATATTCCAGAGCTGCAGTAGCCACAGGACTGGCCCTTTGGTCATCCCGGAGCAGCTCCTCCTGTCCATGGCAGGCCGGAGCACAAGGGTGGAGGAGCAGCTGCTCTGAGATGACCAAAAGACCAGTCCTGTGACTACTGCAGCTCTGGAATATGGGACTGACTTTCCCACCAACATCAGTCAAAATTCATATTAGTGGTCCCCGGAATTTAAAATTATGAGTTTGGTGGTCCCTGAGGTTCAAGAGGTTGGTGACCCCTGTTCTAGAGTAAAGACTAAGATTGATAAACATTCCAAAGATCTTTGTATAAACTGCTCTCTTGCAAGCTTTTCTTTATCAGTGAAGAGACCTGCCTTCTTGTCAGATTCATCTTCCTAACGTGGATTCTATGATAATCAAGTTTGGAAAACGATCCCTTTCCAGTTTAGGCAGCTGCCAAAAAGCTTGGCATGCACACAATCTGGGACAGAGTTTTCAAATCTCCCTTGGTACCAAAGTAAATCCAACTCCCAGGTTTAAGTGTCTCACAATGGGGTTGAATAGAAAGAACAGAGCAACCAAGAACCAAGTTTTAAATTTCTCCTCCCCAATTGCCATGTTTATCAAATACCTTCCTGCTATTTGTGGATTATTAATATGGAAAAGGCAACTGTTCTTCCCAATATTCTTAAGTACTTTGGCCTTGAGAGGTCACATCCCCTAACTAAAGAAAAAGTAATTGCACACTGAGTCCACTAGGTGGCTCCCCTTGAAAACATTGCAACACAGCTTGTACTTCACCAGCGGTTCACCAGCATGATTGGCTTTAATGAGGCAGAAAAACCTTAATAACTTTCTAACTGCCACTCAGAACCTCACAAACCAAGACAGATTTTCTTCATTGGTTAGCATGAAAAAGTACATTGATGGTGTTCACCAAAACGTGAAGGATGGATATAGTTAAAATGCAAGGTGTCATTTTTCAACATTTTTTAAGTTACTCTCTCTAAAATAATATATATCTGATCGGTTTGAAATTGGACTTTGTTATACACTTCAACAATTATATTGCAGATCTTTAGATGACATCTTTTAGCTCAAGAGGAACGATTTCTCCTGCCTCTCAGCCATAAAATGTTCATATTTAGAAAGGTAAATTCCTTCCTTCCTTCCTTCCTTCCTTCCTTCCTTCCTTCCTTCCTTCCTTCCTTCCTTCCTTCCTTCCCTCCCTCCCTCCCTCCCTCCTTTTCTTCCTTCTTTCCTTTTCTTTAAATTCCTGAAAGAGAAAACACTTCTGTCTTTAAAACTGAACTGAAATAAAAGTGCTTTCTTTGAGTGCAATTCAGTTGTTTCTTCCCAGATAATGTTTGTTGCCACAGTCATTTTTTATTGTTATACTTCAAATGAAGAGGTCCCTAGACAGAGACTGCTACTGTAGTTCTTTTCTAGTATTGGTCCTGAGGGATTTGCAGAACCCCCTTTTTTGCCAACAGATAAAAGCTTCAGACTTTGAGAAGGTGGGACAGGTTGGTGTATTGTTGGACAAATTAGGTTTGCGTTTTCTTTTCTTATTCCAAATATACTCAAGATGCTCCAATTTTGAGCAATTAAACTTTTTGTAGATTTCCCACCAGAGAAACCGAGTTGCACAAACTATTCCATTGTAAAGCAGGTTTCCCAACACCTGTTGTATTTACATTACACCTTAGATATTTCAACTGCCATTGGGAATTCAGTGTTCCTGTTTTTACTGAACTGTTACTTTTTGTGGAAATATAAGAAGCTACCAAATGTGTTGATCATCCACTTGGGACAAAGGAAGCAGCATAAGTAATTCTTTTATGTCTCATAGAATAAAAGCAAACAAATTCCAGTGTGGAGTAGATCAGTCATGTAGTCAAACTGAGTTTATCTTTAAATTTCACCACTTTTCTGGTATGAGGTTAAAAAAAGTGGATTAATCTTGGCAGTTAAGCAACATAAGGGAGGGGTCAAACATACTATCAGTCATGGTGAGTCCCTTAAAAGATCCAAGTCCAGCCCACCTTGAATTCCTTTCATTCTTATCTACTGCCAATTTGCTTTGACTGCTAGTAGTTCAGATACCTGTGGACAGCTTAAGCTTGCAATAAAATTTTATACTCATTTGATTTTCTGATTTTCCTGGTGCTTGACCCAAGTAGCTCTTTCAGACATCTTTTTTTAGACAACATTTCTACAGTTTATGACTTCCCAAAATTTGATGCTACCCATTCAATCATGTCTGATTCTTGGTGATTCTATGGACCAGCTCTCTCCACATTTTCAATCTTTTATGGCTTCTTTCAATTGTTTATGCTTCTGGCTGGTTGTTGGCATTGATGGTGTTCAGCCACCATGTTTTCTGGTGGCCTCATATCCTTTTACCATTGACCATTCCAAGTATGTGAGTTTTACTGTAATGATGTGACTAAAAGAAGTAAATATTATTTTTATTTTGACTTCCAGTGATATGTCTGGTTTTGTACACTTCAGTACTTGCTGCCCAAGAAATGCGCAGGAGCTTCTCCAACATCACAGTTCAAACAAGTTCATTTTCTTCCTGTCTGTTTTTTTTCATGATCCAACTTTTACAACTCTAGGTAGTTATCCGAAACAGAATAATGTAGACCCATCTGCGTTTAGTTGCCAGTCTTGCTTTTCATATTTAATTCATACTTCGTCGTTGCTGTGACCAGTGTTATTCAACACTTCTAGTCTACATTCACTGCTTTGATCAATCTGTGATCCCAGGAAGACGAATTCTTGCACACATCCAGTCTTTTCACTGTCAATTGTTATTATGACATTTCCATTCTTCACGGTGGGCATGAGCTTTTGATGTTCAGGAAAAGGCCAATTTTTTTCACTTTCTCTTTTAAATTCTTTTGATGAGATGTTCCAGGCCTTTTTTGGTTTCTGGGTGGAGAGTTGGGTTGTTAGAATATTGAAGACTTTTGATGATCCTTCGTCCAATCTTTACACTGATTTTTGATCTATCAAGTTCCAGCTTCCTCATAATCATTTTGGCATACAGGTTGAATAAGAAAAGTGAAAGAATGCAATCTTGCTCCACTGCTTTCCCTATCTTGGACCAATCAATGATCCCATATAGTGTTCAAACAGTGGCTTTCTGATTTGTGTACAGCGACTGCACCAACCTGATCAGGTCAGTTGGCACACCTCTCCACATCTTGTCATGATTGGCTTAATAAAGTTTTTCTTGTAGTCAATAAAAAAGAAATGAATATTCTTTTGATATTTATGAAATCTTTCCATCCGGCATAATTTGGAATCTGGTCACAAGTGCCACAACTTCTTCTGAAGCCAGCTTCAACATCTGGTAATTTGCTTTCAGTGGTAGGCACCATACCTGTGATCTTAAGAAGAATCTTGCTAGCACATGGCTACCATTTTGGCCACAGAATGAACACCAATCTTTCCTAATTTTGTGACCATGTGTTCAACTCCCAAATTTTAAGGCATACCACTCTGATGGATGTGAGTCAGGGATGAAATTCAACCATCTTGCACCACCTCGGGAGAGGTGGTAGGGATGATTTGAATTGGTTGGCCCCGCTCACACCTGTCCGCCTTCTTCCTTTTAGAGTCTGAATCCCACCAAGCCACGCCCACCAAGCCACGCCCACAGAACCAGTAGGGGAAAATTTTGAATTTCACCCCTGATGTGAGTGGTATAAGCTTTAGCAATTTTGTATGGCTGGTATCAACATCTGGGGGCTTGTTAGCAGTTTGCTTATTGCCCACAAAATGTCTTCCTGAAAAAATGGCTGGTTCTATTTCTTTCCATTTTTTTTATCATCCCAGGGAAGCTGGGCCTCTTTGCTGCTGACTACAGCCCCTCTATTTATCCTTGCCATCTATTCTTGATTTCTTGTGCGTTAGACAGTTCTTTACCTTGATTATTTTCGATGAAACCTTTATGAGCAATAAATGGTGCTTGATTCCTTTACAGAAACCAAAAAATCCTGGTACAAGCTCAGTGGGTGAACTTTGGGTCATTGATTCTAAGCCTATTTTACCTCACAGCGGTTGTTGTGTGTAAAAATGGGAATAAGCAGAGCTAGGAACACAGTTTTGAGCTCATGTATGAAAGATGGGGTAGAAATCTAATAAATAAATTGTAAATAGTAAGTAAAGGAAGAAAAAAGAATAGCAAGGGCTTTTTTGTGGCCAAATCTAAACTTTTAAGATAGTGGAAACCTAGAGAAGGATTAGTAGTAGTCCATTATGCAAAGGCAAAGCATACCCAGTCAAAGTAAAACCCTAGATCCATGATGGCAAACCTATGGCATGCGTGCCAGAGGTAACACGCAGAGCCCCCTTTATGGGCACGTGTGCCATCGCCAGCTGCTCTTCTGGTTTCTGGTGCCAGCTGATCTTTGTGGGTACCAGAGCACCCAAAAATGGCCAAAAAGATGGCCAAAAAACCAGGCCATTTTCAGGCTGTTTTTTAGCCTGTTTTCAGACTGTTTTTTAGCCTCAAAATGGCCCCAAAATGGCCCCAAAACAGGCATGCGTGCACCAGCCAGCTGGTCTTCAGGTTTGGCACAAGCACATAAAATGCATGTGCATGCATGCACATTCCAGTTTGGGCATTCAGTACTGAAAAGATTAGCCATCACTATCCTAGATAAAAATAATAAGCTCTAAAAGTGCCTCCCCACACAAAAATTCTTTCCCAGTCATTTCTACCTGTCCAGTTTGGTCCAACAGGTTGGGCATATTACAGATCCTGTCAGCCAAAGACTGGTAGAGATTAGGGGAAGTGCCTTTTCTCTCCTAGCCCCTGCCCTCTGGAATATTGTCTCTTCAGAAAATAGGATGATCCTGAACCTGTTGGCTTCTCATAAGGCCTTGAAAACCTGGTTAATGTCAGATGCAAGAAGTCAGGAGCCAAGATAGGTTCCAAATAACTACAACTTTAATTCATGCTATCTATCAAGGCAAATTGGGACTAGTTAAGAGTCAATGGACTTCAAGTAGAGCTGAACCTAGGTCTCATACAGGGACATAGAGACCCCAAGCTGATGATGCATTTGACCCCACCCTACATTTCTTCTGTGTTCTTCCACCTATACTGTAAATCTGATGCCTGAAAGGAAATTAAGCTGAGGGTGGGAACCATGGAAGGCATAGACCCAGGGCAACAGCCCTTGGGCCCCTCAGTTGTGGGCCCCAACAGTGAAACCTAGTACAGTCAGCTTTCCTAGTGCTGCCATCAATCTGAAGGCTGTCACTGCTGTCCCTCAGAATCTGGCTGGAGGTTGGGCTACCCTCTGTGGGCTGCAAAAATCCAAGTGCCCCTAGAGGGCTGCAGAAAAACAAGAAACTTTTCTTTCTTTGTCTCCATCTAGTGGTTGCTTGGGCTTTTGCAGGCCCACTAAAGAAAGTGGCTGACTCATTCCAGCTCATGATGCAGCTGTCTTATACTGTGCAAAATTTATTAAGACAATAAGGAAAATACACCTGCTGCATGTGACATTGTAATGCTACAGAAAATAATAACATTCCTACTGTGAATTTCCTGACACCAACACAGAATGTTTACAAGTACAGCCTACCGTCGCTTTAGCCAACTTGGTTCCCAAGTGGTAGAATTAATAAACTTCAACTAAAACACAGGAGTTGGTAGCAGGAGGGTAGATACAATTGACCTAATTAAATGCAGATTCTTTTGCAATCAAGGCAGGCCAAATTAACTGAGGAGAGTCAGTTCAGCTTGTATTTGTGAAGTGCGGTAGGCTTTTCTTAAAAGACATGTTTCCCCAGGGAATGCAATAGTTCTGACCTCTGGCAGGAAGGCAAGTATGCGTAAAAGTGGTAGTAGAATTTTATAGAGGTATGATTAAAACAGGATAAAAGTGATCACATCACATCATTATGTTGTAAAGATGTTTTCGCTGAACCTTTGCTTTGCCTTTCACCTAAGTTTGGGAAGAATATCATCTCTGAACTTAGTTCAGAAGCTTTAATGCTAAAACCTAATTTGTTGGTGTTTTCAGAGCTTTTTTAAAATCTGGTTCGTATACTATAATTATTTAACTGTAGTTCTCACTGAATTATTAGCTGAATCTGAAAGAAATCCAGAATATCTGAGTCTACCAGCAAAGGGCTCCAATTCCACCTCTCACCAAAAATTGTTGAAGTAATCAAATATCAGTAGGAATCTATTCCTACTGAATTTTGCCATCAAATTTCCTGGCCAATGTTGATGAAGGAAGCATAGATTTAAAATCATGTTTGTCAAAGCATATCATACAACTGGCCTTAAGTGCAAGTTACTCAATGCAAGAAGCCTTGTAAATAAAATACCTGAATTTTTCCTCTTACTAAATACGGCTAAATTCAACATCATATTTGACTGTGAAACATGGCTCTCCCCCTGACTCCATTACCTCAGTAAGAGACTATCATGTTTACCGATCCAATCGTGAAATCCATAGAGGAGAGGGTGTTGCTATAAAAAGTCCTTACATCTAAAAAACATCCAAGTTACCCAAGAGCTTGCTCTTCCTGAGACCATTATCTGTGAACTGACCTTAAATATCACATTTCAGTTCTTACTATGTTACAGAGCCCCTGATTATGACATCAAACATGTAAACAAGCTAAATACACTATTAACATGGACAGCATCCTGCCCACACGCTTTTATCTTTCTTGGTAACTTCAATCTACCTCATATTAACTGGACCCTAAACGAATGTACATGCAACCTTCTACAATGCTGTAACAAATCTGGGACTGGAACAACTAGTAACCAACAACACTAGGCTTAACAACTGCCTCGATCTCATCTTCTGCAATAGTTTGAATTCAATTTATGGAATACAAATAAAAGAATCCTTTTCCAACAGTGACCATAACATGATTGACTTTTGTCTCAACATATGTCCATACAAAAATCATCACAACGACAAAATCCCCAATTATAACTTCAAAAAAGGCAGCTATGATCTTATAATCAACAATTTCTCTTCCCTTGATTGGCAATTTCTATTCACTGGATGCAATATTGTTGAAGACCATTACAACATATTCTTACTAGAAATCAAAAGAGCCATCGAACTATATGTACCAATAACAACTCCCAAAACCAGGAAAAACAGATTATCAATAAAAATAAGGAAGCTTCAATCCAGAAAGAGATCACTTTGGCGAAAAAACAAATCTGGTCACGTTGCCAACTTCAAAAGCCGATACAAAAATCTATGCCACCAGATAAAAACTGAATGCACTAATTATCACATTAAACAAGAGGAAAACCTTCTACACACAAATTCTACCTGTGCTTTCTACAATTTTGTAAACAACAAACTAAAAGACTCAAAGTCCATCCCACCCCTGAAAGGACCTAATGGTAAAGACTGCAACGACGACACCATCAAAGCCAAACTCTTTAACACATTCTTTGGCTCAGTATTTGTAAACAGTAATGGATCAAGCCCAGTACTTCCTAGTCGAACCACAGACAACTACAATGATCTAATACATATCGATTTTACAGAAGACATTGTTGAAAAAGCACTGCGCAATCTAAAACCATCCCTATCTATTGGACCGGATGGAATATGTGCCTACTTCTTAAAAAAGCTATCCACTGCCATAGCTGAACCTCTAAGCATAATCTTTGAAAAATCTTTCAGGACCAGCTCCTTATCAAAACTATGGTCACAAGCCACGGTCATCCCCATCTTCAAAAAGGGAGATCCCAGCCTAGTTGAAAATTACAGACCAATCTCCTTATGCTGCATCACCTGTAAAGTCATGGAATCAATTATTAATCAATCCATTATCCTCCACTTAGAGACAAACAACCTAATAAACAATTTGGTTTCAGAAAAAAACTATCCTGTAATCTGCAACTCTTACATTGCAAAAACATATGGACTACACAACTCGGTCAGGGCAAAGCAATAGACACAATCTACATAGGCTTCTGTAAAGCCTTTGATTTAGTGGTACACTACAAACTACTACTAAAACTAAAATCTTATGGTATCTCTGGACACCTACATAACTAGATAGAAGCATTCCTGTCAAACAGACAACAAATGGTCAAAATTGGGAGCGTCCTATCAAATTTTGTACCTGTTAACAGTGGTGTCTCCCAAGGCAGTGTTTTAGGACCAATTCTCTTCATACTCTACATAAATGATCTCTGTGATCATATTAAGAGCAACTACGTTCTCTTCGCTGGTGATGTAAAGCTATTCAACACCACAGACAATACTACTACCCTCCTGACTATGTATCAGAATGGTCAAACAAAAGGCAACTTCAAGTCTCAACAAATAAATGTTCTGTCTTACATATTGGCAGAAAAAAATCAGAAAATAAAATACAAGCTAAATAGTCAAGACCGTGTTGAGGATCCAAACTTTGTTAAGGACCTTGGAGTACTCATTTCAAATGATCTAAGTGCTAGAGCCCACTGTAACTACATAGCCAAAAAGGCATTAAGAGTTGTTAATATAATCCTATGTAGCTTCTTCTCTGGTAATATCACACTACTAAGTAGAGCATACAAAACATTTGCTAGACCTATACTTGAATACAGCTCATCAGTCTGGAACCCATATCATGTATCTGATATTAACACAATTGAAAAAGTCCAGAAATATTTCATAAGAAGAGTTCTCCATTCCTCTACCCATTGCATAATACCTTATGCCACCAGACTTGAACCTCTAGACCTAGAAAACCTAGAACTACGCTGCCTCCAGTCCGATCTAAATATAGTATATAAAATCATACATTGCAATGTCCTACCTGCAAATGAATACTGACAGATAGCAGATAATCAGAGTTGGAAGGAACCTTATAGGTCATCTAGTCCAAATCCCCTGCCCAAGCGGGAGATCCTACACCATTTCTGACAAATGGCAGTCCAATCTCTTCTTTCTTCTAGTTTGCACTTTGTGGCGGGAAGCTGGAGTGTGTAAGCTAATCACTTCATACTGAATTTTAATGGAAGTGAGAAAGAATGCTGTGTTTTTCTGTGATAACTCATTCACACATGCAAGTCCTCAAACTTGTTTCAGTCATCAGAATTGGAATAGGATTGTGGCAGTGGGATTCAAACAAATTTACTACTGTTTCTGTGGGCGTGGCTTGGTGGGTGTGGCAGCGGAAGGATACTGCAAAATCTCCATTCACTCCCCACTCCTGGGGGAAGGTTACTGCAAAATCCCATTCCCTCCCTACCTCACTAATCTGCTTTCCAGCTCCGTTCTCCTGGGCACGGCAACAAAAGAAGATCAAGCCAATCAGTTGGGACTCGGGAGGCAGAGAATAGATGGGGGCTGGGCCAGTCAGAGGTAGTATTTGTCGGTTCTCTGAACTACTCAAAATTTCCACTACTGGTTCTCCAGAACTGGTCAGAATCTGCCGAATACCATCTCTGGATTGTGGGAAATAGCCAAAAGGTTTCTCTTACGAGAAGCACATAGACAGCAATAGTCAAACAGTTGCTTGGGTTTAAAATCATCACAGTTTCCTTTGCTTGCAATAATGGTTGGGACGGGGAGGGGGTATCTTTTACTTATCTTCCTAGTTTGGCAAACTTCTTTGCAAGTAGCACTGCTCCTCCTAATAGGAAGTTATATAAACCTGTCACTTAGGTTTTTGCAACCCAAAGATTAGAGTCGGGGAAATGAATGCTGGTGTTGTATGTGTCTGTGTATATTTGCTGGTATAAATTATTAAACAAATTCTTTGCAAAGACAGTTCCCACCTAACCTACTTTGCGTCTCACAGGCTCATATGTCATTTTGCGAGAGTGTGAATAGCATGAGCTTTCAGCCTTCACCACTCTTCCAAGCAAATTGAAGTGCTTTAGCACATCTTCCTCTATGCATTCTCTTTGTGTTTAGCATCATGGTTTCTCTTTGTTCCAAACTAGAGTGTTGTAAGACTCAAGAGCTCATCTGTCATGTTCTGTAGATAATCTCAAAAACACCTTAGCAAACAAGGTTTGAACCTCCAGGCAGTTTATATTCATGAAAACCTCCTCCATATAGAGGTCATGGAGGAGTAAGAGGAACTCATATAATCAAATATTCCATGTACATTACAACAAGGGCCTGGTGTCGTAGTTTTTAACACCCAGGCTATTCAGTCTGGAAAGTGTTTCTTTTGTCTTTTCCTTTATTACATATTGCCAGGAAGGACCTGAAGAAAAGGCAATGGGAAAAGACTGCATATTCTTTTTTATAGATTTCAAGTGTAAATACAAATATGAGATTAGAGCTATCATCATTCTTTTTTAGTGAAGTGGCACAACTTAATTAGCCACTAGAGGTACATACCTGTGTGCTAAAGAGACATAAATGCTTCAGTAATAAAACATGGGCCTTGTTAAATAAAGATGCTCCACCCACCCCCACCTCATAAGAAATGTTTTGCAACCTGCTTATCCCCCAAAGATAACAATGGAAATACCAGCTCAGGTCACATGGTAGCCATGAGTGATTTGATTCAGTAACAGATACACAACACAGAACTGGAGAAGGCTTATGTTTATGGAAGTCATTTCTCTTTTGATCTCAATTTCTTCTTTTAGCTCACAAAGGACGCTTTCTCAATTCAACCCTCCATTCACTCTGAAGTCAGGGGACCTGACTTTTTCTGTCATTCTTTTGCATAGCTGTTGCGTTCATACTTTTGCGAATGTTAACATTCCAGCTAGGGGGCACTCAAAAAAAAAAAAAAGCTTCCCAACAGGAAGTCAGATCAACCAATCAACGTGCAGAACACATATCTCCACATAATGCATACTTGAGTTTTAGAAGCTATGCACATTAGCCCATCTGCAACCATTTGCAGCATCGACGCTTACCCATCAACCCCTTTGCAAGATAGATGTGTGCAAGGGTGGGCTTAAAATTTTTTAGCAAAGGGTTCTCTGCCCAGTTGCTGGGTGGGCGTGGCCATGGTAGGCATGGCCTAGTCAGCCTCCTGCACCAAGGGGGTGTGGTTTTGCCCTTCCCAGGCTCCGGAGATTTTCCTCGAGCCTTCAGGAAGGCAAAAACAGCCACTCTGGGCTCTGGAGGCTCTCTGGAACCCAGAAACAGGCCCATTTCTGGCCTTCCTGAACTTCTGGGAGGCCCGTTTTTTGCCCTCCCCAAGCCTCGGCACGCACCCTGCACTTACCTGCATCCAAAATGGGCCGCATGGGCTGGGCTGGGCAGGGTGAGGTGGACGAGACCAGCCAGGAGTGGGATTTGGGGGTTCTCTGAACTGCACAGAATCTTAGCTAGGGGCTCTCCCAAACTGCTGCGAACCCCTAGCAGACCACCCCTGGATGTGCATCGATGCCTACGTGAAGTTGCGGACAAGTCTAAATCAAGCTTACATGATCATCAGCATCCACTAAGTGTGGTTGCAGCTGCACAACCCATTTTGTGTTTGTCCTATTTAATATGCGTTGGTGGAAAACTGGCAGATTGCAAACCAATCCCAGACATCTTCACATTCAAAAAAGGGCTTTGACCTCCGTATGCCTTTCTATGGAGGCTTTGAGGAAACAAAATAAGAGATGACAATAACCTGATGACCATCAGAAAACAAAAACAAAAAACAAAACCCAAGCATCCTAGGCAATCAGAGTAACAGAAAACGATTTCACCCACTGGTTTTTGGCTTTGTGGCAGTTTACATCCACAAGGCCACAGTTTTGTGGAACCATGGGTAAACTCCCCTCAAACAAGCTCATTGACATAGCTTTAGATCAGGGGTCTCCAAAGCTGGCAACTTTGAGTCTTCAATTCACAGAACTCCCCAGGCAGCATAGCTGGCTGCGGAATACAGGGAGTTGTAGTCCACAAGTCTTAAAGTTGCCAAGACTGGAAATCCCTGATTTAGATGAACAGAATAATTGCTCCCTTGTGAATTTTAATGGTGAATTAGTCTCTAACTTTTCACTGGATACAAAACATTCATTTGGGCACCTTCTCCAGCACCTCTTACTCACATCATGAAGTATCATTATGATTTTGCCTCTTTCTTGTCTGTTGGATCCATAGATTAAGAAGAGGGAGGGGTATGTAGGGAAAGTCAAACTATAGGAAGGGGGGAAGCTTTTTATGATTATGGGAATTAATGAGCCAGAATTGCAAATACAAAAAAAAATAAAAATTACTTTGTATGATCTCCTTTCCCTTCCTCCCCAATTTTCCTGCCTTACAATAAATTGTCCACTTCAATGCTTTTCCTTTCCAGCGTTGCCAAAAAAATTAACTGCATTTCCAGATATCTGTTTATTAAATTGATACATCCATCAGCGCTTAGCACTTTACAAATATTGTCACATAAAATGAACAAAAGCAATAAACCAATGATAAATATGCAGCTGTTAGAACCATGGCCCCAGCCCAATTATTCATAAAAAGCAATTGGGTTTGTAACGTTTTAGGAAATGTGTATTTTTTTCTTCTTCATAGCATTTCTAAATATGAACTTTAGGGGGAATGGAAAGTTGTTCCATAGGTTGGTGGCTACTCTAGAAACGCTCTTGGATTTTCCATTCCTCTCATTCAAGATTGTGGGGTATTCTTAAAAATCTAATGATTCTGAGGAAGAATCAAAGGAAAAGCTTTAAAGCGAAGCTTATAAAGTTAAAACCAGTACAGATAGTCCTTTACTTATGACCATAATTGAGCCCAATGTTTCTGTTGCTAAGTGAGACATTGTTAAGTGATTTTTGCCCCATTCAAAATCGTGTTCGGCACACTTGTGAAGTGAATCACTGCAGTTGTTAAGTCAGCAATATGGTTGTTAAGTGAATCTGGCTTCCCCATTGATTTGGCTTGTCAGAAGACCACAAAAGGTAATTTTTGCATGACTCAGGGACACTGCAACCGTCATAAATACCTCCCAGTTGCAAAATGTCCAAATTTTGATCACGTGACAATGGGGTCGTAAGCAGGGATGGGATTCTACCAGTTTGCATCTATTCGCTAGAACCGGTTGTTAGCATTCTAAGCAGTTTGGAGAACCAGTTGTTAGGAGAAATTACTGGCCTAATCCTGTAAGGAAATCAGGAAGGAAACATTCTGGTGTTGCTTACAGAAACTGCCTCTCCGTTAACCCTTATTACATTCTTGGCAGGACTAGGCTTCCTGTCTCAGGAATGTTTCTGGAGTTTTTTCCCCTCCTTTGCTGGCACTTTGCTTGTGTGGAGTGACCATTCAAAGTTACAACGGCACTGAAAAAAGTGACTTATGACCATTTTTCACACTTATGACTGTTGCAGCATCCCCACAGTCATGAGAGGCCAGGCGAGGAGATGCGTGTCTCGATGTGAGTGATATTGAGTTGGCCACACTCAGCCAATAACATGACCACCAAACTATATCTACCCATTCACATGCCTACCAAGCCATGCCCACCACCTAAGCCACACCCACAGAACTGATTATGAAAAAATTTGAATCCCACCCCTGGTTGTAAGTGTGAAAAACAGTCACTTTTTTCAGTGCCATTGTACCTGCGAACAGTCATTGAAGAAAAGGTTGTAAGTCAAGAACTCTCTGTACTTTGAATTCCACCTGGAAGCCTATTGGGAGCCAGTAGAGTAGCAACAACACTGGAAACAGATTGCTATTGTGGCTATATCCATCATCATGCAGACTATTGTATCCTATACCAGTTTTAGTTTCTGATCTTCAAAGACAGCCCTCTGAAGAGCACATACAATAACATCTTCTGTTGATGGTAAGAACATGAATCCAGATCACCAGCGTATTCCACTCCAAATATGTTCCACTCCAAATGTATACAGTTCATCAGTCTGGAACCCACAGTACGTATCTGATATTAGCACAGTTGAGAAAGTCCAGAAATATTTCACAAGAAGAGTTCTCCAATCCTCTACTCGTTATAGATTACCTTATGCCACCAGACTTGAAATTCTAGACCTAGAAAACCTTGAATTATGCCGTCTTCGGTCTGATCGAAGTATGGTATATAAAATCATACATTGTAATGATTTACCTGTCAATGAATATTTCAGCTTCAACCATAACAACACAAGAGCACACAATAGATACAAACTCAAGGTTAACCACACCAAACTTGATTGCAGGAAATACGACTTCAGCAACAGAGTGGTCAATGTCTGGAATACTCTACTTGACACTGTGGTTTCTTCCCCAAACCCCAAAACTTTAACCTTAGACTGTCTACTATTGACCTCACCCCTTTCCTAAGAGGTCTGTAGGGGGCATGCATAAGCGCACTATTGTGCCTACCATCCCTGTCCTATTGTTTCTTTTATTTTTCTTATATGTACCCATTTCATGTATTCATAACTATGTATATACTTATACCTATTATCTTGTAAGCAATTGACAAATCAAATAAATAAATTAGAATAAATAAAAATATGGCTACAATTGGTACACCAGCTTCTAAGTCTAGCACAGATGTGGTATTCAACAGGTTCTGACCAGTTCTGGAGAACCAGTAGCGGAAATTTTGAGTAGTTCGGAGAACTGGCAAATACAACCTCTGACTGGCCCCACCCTCATCTATTCTCTGCCTCCCGAGTCCCAGATGAGTCTTCTTTTGTTGCCCTGCATAGGAGAACGGAGCTGGAAAGCAGGCAAGTGGGATGGGGAGGGATTGGGATTTTGCAGTAACCATCCTCCAGGAGTGGGGAGGGAATTGGGATTTTACAGTATCTTTCCCTTCCCATACCCACCAAGCCATGCCATGCCCACCAAGTCACACCCACAGAATCACTAGTAAAAAAATTTGAATCCCACCACTGAGTTAGACTGATGGGAATTGTAGGAGAACTTGGAAAACATCAAGTTGAGAGAAGCAACACTAGTTTGTTAAATATTCAGGAAAACAAGCCCCCTTGCCCAGAGTATTTAGTTTCAGTCTTTCAAAATAGTTCCTAGGGGTAGGGACCTGCCTATTTACAAAATAGATGCAGTAGGGGATATATTCTCCTACAAGTCATTCCCTAGTATTTCGGCTTGAATTTCTGTTGTCTTTTCAGACAAATGAACATATTTCCAAACAAAATGCTTGATTGCAACCACCAATCATTGGGATATTCTTCAAAATAAATGTGATGCTGGAAACCAACAGTTTGCTTTGCAGCAGGTATGTCCAAAGGCTTCATTTGTTCCTTCATTTGTTCCTGGTAAAGTGGCCTCATATGATCATAAAATAATTACTAAATAAGTAAGTAAGTAAGCGAAGGAAGGAAGGAAGGAAGGAAGGAAGGAAGGAAGGAAGGAAGGAAGGAAGGAAGGAATATACAATAACTATATTATATATGACCCAAAATAATTACTCTTCACTAATGCAACCCAGGCAAGCCAAAAAGTTTGAATACCCATGCTTTGCAGCAGGAGTCTCCAACCTTACCAACTTTAAGACTTGTGGACTTCAACTCCCAGAATTCCTCAGCCAGCAAAGCTTCAACTCCCAAGAATTCTGGGAGTTGAAGTTTACAAGTCTTAAAGTTGGTAAGGTTGGAGACTCCTGCTTTACATTATATCTGGTGTGTGCTTGTGTGCATGTATGTTTGTGTCTGTGTTACAAAATAGGTGGGTGAAGAAGTAGGGTGGATGTCAAGGAGAGCCAATATGGGCGCAACAGAGTCCCTGGGCATGTTATTTGAGATTCCAACGCTAGTTCAGTTTCAATAAGCTAAGTACATATTGGACTTATTAATCTAAAAGCATCAAGTAAATAGTCTGATGGGATGGGAATTTAAATATAGAAAGGGAAGACAAAGAAGCTAACTCAAACAAATTGGAAAGTGTTTGCAGAAGGGCATCGTCTTGCAAGCTTGCCCTTTATTCTAGAAGCCACTGGGACAATATCTTTTTTTAAAAAACACAGTTATTTGCTCACAATCTTCATATGAAGAACAGCTTCTCCCATTAAGAAATATTTAGCACGTACAATTTGCCTCCTGGCTTGTTTTGTTTAGTTAAATAATCCATGCAAAATAAAAGTTCCTTCTGTTTTTTTTTTCTTTTTTCTAAAATAGCGCTGTTCTATTCTGTTTTGGTTTATGGGGTTCTGTTGTCATTTCTTCCTAAAGTGCTGTTTCCTCACATTTGCATCTACCAGCCTTTTTAATGTGATATTCCATTTAAACGGCCTTTTAATTGTATGTGCTGCCTTGCAAGAAAATGACTGATGTACTCACGCTAATTAGGGCTCCAGTCAGCAGCCTCTGCCAGCTGGAAACTGAGAAACAAGCGTAAATTATTCTGTCATCAATCAGCTCGAAAATGTTTGAATCACTAATTAGTTTGCAATTTGGGTGACAGTTTATCTGACGCAGGCAGTGTCAGAAACTTCAGATCTGAGATGAATAATTTGCCAGCAACAAGCGCGCCTTCCCGGCTTTTAAATACATGAAGGTTTAGCTGCACGTTGAAAGGTGCCTCAGCAGTCTTCATTAGCTTCCAACTGGGACTATGTAAATCAGGAATCAGTATGAGGCACTTCACTCTGTGGTGGCTTAGCAGATGAGCTTTCCTCTTTTTTTTTTTTTCTCCCTTTGGAGAAAGAGAAGCAGCTTCCTTTCTAGTTTTTTTTTCCTTTAAAAAAATTAATAATTCATACATTGACAGACAAGAATGTTTGGGAGCTTTAATGGTTTTAAGAGGAGGCAAAAAAGCCGTGTGATTTTTTTCTCTCCCTCCTTTTTAAAGGTAATCACCCTTTTTTTTTTTTAACATGAAAATTAGTTGCACCGTATCTTGCTGCTTTCCATGATTTATCCTCTCTCCGCTAATGTGGCTAGAATGCTAAGCAGGAAGTGATTAGCCCTTGTCCTTTGAAGCGGGGATTGTTATTGGGGCTTTATTAAAAGGCAGGCTTGTGTTTTCGGGCGGAGGATGAATCATGGGAAACATGCAAGCATTATTGCTTAGAGGGATTTGTCTGCATTGGGCTTGGCCAAGAGCCCGGGGGCTTCACTCAGGGCAGGACCTGCTTCTAAAACTCCTGTTTTCACAAGAGCAGGCAGAGTCACTCAGCATTTACTGCTCTAAATATAGCACTTAACAATAGCACGTAGACTTATATGCCATTTTACAGTGCTTTACAGCCCTCTCTGAACGATTTACTGAGTCAGTATGTTGCCTGCAACAATCTGGGTCCTCATTTTACCCACTTCAGTAGGATGGAAAGCTGAGTCAACCTTGAGCTGGGTGAGAATCGAACCCCTGGCAGTAAACAGAGTCAGCCTGCAGTGCTGCATTCTAACCACAGCGCCATCATGGCTCCTCCTTACTGGCAACCCCTAATTAGGGCATCCGTCGGAACCCTGACACTTACCTTATATTAGGTATAAGCTGATACCTGCCTTGCAACAGCTACAGAACGTCCACAATAAAGTCCAAAATTTTGGTTTCTAAGCAAGACAGTTGGTAAGTGAGCTTTCCCTATTTTATGACCTTTCTTGCCACAGTTGTTAAGTGAATCACTGCAGATGTTAAGTTAATAACGCTGTTATTGAGTGAATCTGGTTTCCCCATTAACTTTGCTTGTCAGAAGGTCGCAAAACATGATCACATTGACCAGGGACACTGCAACTGTCTTAAACTGTCTTAAATTGCCAAGCATCCAAAATGTGATCACATGACCATGGGAATGCTCGAATGGTTATAAGTGTGGAAAAAATGGTCAAAAGTCACTTTTTTTCAGTGCCTTTGTAACTTCAATGGTCACTAAGTAGAGCCCTACCTGTAGTCACATTCCATCTGCAAATTTCCTTATTGTAGCTGATTCTAATTTGCAAACCTCACAGCCTGAAACAACTGACTTGTTTTGAAGGATTTTTCTAAATCTTTCTCTGTTTCTCTTACCTGTTGCATCACTTGGACCACAAAAAGTTCTGGAGATCTCAAGAATGTCCATCCTTTTGTCTTTTGGTAGCAGTGGTGGCAAGATGTTAATATTGGTTAGTCTAAGAAACCTTTTGCCGAATTGCAGATTTTTTAAAATAGTATCAAAGCCCCCAACTTAGAAATGGCTTTCTACCTATAGGATTTAAAGCACTAGCTGTAAGATCATACCTTCCCAGTTGTATTCATAGAGACTCATTAGGAGCATAATTAATTAACAACCAATGGGTTATTTTGCTAAGACTGTCAGGTTTTCAACAGTAGCAGTGATATGGAGTCTGGTGAGAAATTCATTTGCTTAGACAAGGGAAGATTGCTTCTCGCTCTAGGATTTTATGTTATAAGAGTCATTAACTGTTTTCAAGGACAAAGGAGCTCAGTGTTAGCCAGACCTGCATAGGCCAAAAGAATTTCAGCAATATCTTCTTTAAAAATAGATACATTCTTTTTTTCTTTGCTGGTAGTATGAGTTATGAAATAATGATGGAAGTATTCCCATGAATCTAAAGCATGATCCACTAATGGAATTGCCATTTTTGACTAAAGCTACCTTTGATAATTGAAACTGGACTCAGTTTGGATCCAAACTGGACTCGACCACTTTCATCTTTTTCCCTGTACTTTATTCACTTCCATTAATTGCTGTTGTCCATCCATCCGTTCTCTTTCTCTGTCTTGATATCATTATGACCAGAGTCATTTCCTGTCTTTAGCAATAGCACTTAGAATTATATACCACTTTATAGTGCTTTACAGCCTTCTCTAAGCAGTTTACAGAATCAGCATATTGCCCCCAACCATCTGTCCCCCCATGTTATCAATCTTGGAAGAATGGAAGGCTGAGTCAACCTTGAGCAAATAAGGATCGAACTTCTGGCAGGGGGCAGTGAGTTAGCTTGCAATACTACATTCTAACCATTGCTCCGCCACAGCTCCTAGGCCAGTTCACATATTATTTAATCATTTTCTCTGAATTACATGACCTTTAGTAATTCTCAGCAAAGCTTTGCATGGCCTTCATTGAAATGCAGTTAGCTGATATTAGCAAAGGCAGCTTGTGAGAGGGACAATTGGAGAGATGAATATAATAACCATAGAATAACAGTCTTTAGGAATGGGTTTCTAACAGTACAACTAATACACAGGTAAATAGGGTTGTTAGTTTAGCCTAGGTTTGTATCTATTAGATAGTAAATATAATAAATGCAGGGAACTGATAGTATGACAGATGATCTCCTAAGGCATGCTGGCTCAGGAATTCTGGAAGTTGAAGTTCACAGATCATAAAAGGGCCATAGTTCCCCACTCCTGTCCTAAGGCTTTTATGACACTGAAGTAACAGTCATCATAATTGTGATCTCTAGAAACAGGATAAGTTATAAATACTACTGCTCAAATACCATCTACTATGATTGTTTCACACACCCTCCAGTGGACCATTATTTATTTGTGGTTATTTCTGAACAGTTCCAGTACATGTCTTCAGGTTTGTATAGGATACTAAGTGGTATAGAAGTTTTAATCTGAGTGCTACTCTTTCATGTGCATATTTAAGCAGACATTGATGGGTAAAGATGCATTTGTGGATGATCAGTCCTTTATCTTTGCAATTGCTCCATGATCCATTCTCCAGTTGTTAATTTCCTGCTTCTTACGGAAAAGGTATGGAGTCAAAATGTGTTTGATTTGCTAATTTTATATAGGTGTATCCTTTCTGACTTCATATGTAGGAATATTTAAACATGAGAGCCCCTCCTGAGTGGGCTACCAGATACAATTTGTAAAAATATGGATGAACAATAGATGGCAGCAAAGAGCTTTCTGTGTCACTTTGCTATTCCTTAGTGACAATCTGATTTTTTACAGCCCAGATCTCATAGCCCTGCTTTTGAATCTGAAGTGTTATGGGCCAACCAAAGAAACAAAGCCATATGTTATATTAATTATGTGATGTGCAGCTGCCTCTCTTATGTTTTTTTTTACAATAGAAGAAGAAGCACATGGAATCCCATACTAGTTTGTAGTAAACTAATTAAAGAAGTTCCTAAAACCAAATATATAATTGGTCGAGCACCTGCAAATCTCTACAACTTCAGAATTTAATTTAATCCTTCATTTCATGGGTTTCCATTTGACTATAAGATGGAGAATGATAACAACACACACACACACACACACACACACATATAAATATATGTTTATTTAATTTATTTATTTATTTAATTATTTATCAGCTCAAAACCTTACACACACACACACACAGACACACACACACATATATATATATATATACACATGCCTACCTACCTACCTACCTACATATATACATACATACAGTGGAACCTCGGGTCGCAAATGCTTCTGTTCACGACCAAATCGGGTGACAACCCAAATTTTCAGAACAGTTTTGCTTCTGGTTGTGAACAGATCTTCAGGTGGCAACCAAGCAAACTCAAAAATGATCACAGCGGTTTTCCCTGCCATGGCGATTTTCCCTTCGGCACCATTTTTTTTGTTATTTTTGTCCACACATGTGCAGACAGTCGTGCTTCCAGTCACAACCAAATCAGGTTGCGACCATAGTCCTGGATTACGGTTGCGACCTGAGGTTCCACTGTATATATGTATGTACATGCATATATATATACTTTGTGTTACAACACCCTGTTAAGCCCCAATTAAGAGAGAAAGCATACTGCTTTCTTTTCTGTCTTTCGGCTCATCACCAGAGACCATACCGACAGAAAGCTATTTGTTTCGTTGTCTTTTTGTTTTACATGTGTGTAAGGTTTTTAAGCTGATAATTAAATAATAAATAAGGGAGACTAGGATAGATCTATATATATATCCCTACCCCCCACAAATAATCCCTAATAAAGGCCCTGCCCACTTTAGGGTACACAGGTAAAAATTAAGCTAGCGTGGGGATAGTGGGGTGGAGCTTTGAACTGTTTCAGCCAGGCCTCACACACACTCACACCTGCCTTGCTGGTCCATTTCTTCTGCAGCCAGCAAGTCTTTTCTGAAGGTCTCTGCAGCTGATAATAGAGCTCTGGATTGATTTGAAGCTCTGTTATCAGCTTCAGAGGCCTTCAGAAAAGCTTTGCTGGCCTTGTCAACCACAGAAGAAGTTCCTGAAGGCCTCTGACAGCAAAAAGGAGGCCAGGGTGATACACACAAGTGAGGTGAATCAGTGGACGACATCCCCCCAAAATAAGGCCTGGTGCCTTTTTTGGTGGCAAAAAAATATATATATAAGACAAGGTCTTATTTTGGGGAAAACACAATATGTGTGTGTGTGTGTATACACGACTTTTTCCTTTTCAGAAAATATAAACTGCTAGTTCAAATTCAGAAAAAGATGTCCACAGAAATATCACTATTTCTTTTGTTTATACAGGAAGAGATGTCTTTATTCTAAAGCAGAAGAAGTCATGATTTCCCTTAGCAGCCTTGTAGATTGAGGGAAAGTTTAAATGTGAACCTAAGCCAAATAATAATTTGTTTGATTTTGGCTCCAAGTATAGCATGAATCCAGGCATTGCAGTTTATAAACTATGCTTTAAGTCTTGTAAAACATAAATCTTTAAATGTAAATTTATTCATGCATATAGATGCATGTAGCAATAGCACTTAGACTTATATATTGCTTCAAAGTGTTTTCCAGCCCTCTCTAAGTGGTTCACAGAGTCAGCATATTGTCCCCAACAATCTGGGTCCCCATTTTACCAACAATGGAAAGATGAAAGGCTGAGTCAACAATGAGCCGATCAGGATGGAACTACTGGCAGTCAGCTGAATTAGCCTGCAATATTGCATACTAACTATTGTGCCACCATGGAAAACAAATCAATAAAAAAGGAGTGTTTTATTTTAGTTTGGGGAAAGGTTACAATGACAGTGAAGAATATGAGAGTGAAAAGATGGTCAGAAGTTTCACGAAAATTTATTTCATTTTTTATTTTAAAAAATGGCTCTTGGAGGCCATTTCTGTACATGGAAGAAAAAGAAAAAAAGTTGAAAAAAGAAAACCAGAAATACCATAACTGAAGGAACAGAAGAGATGAGATCTGTATGTAGGGAGTTGTGTAAAAGGTGACAAAGAGTATAATTTGAAAAATTAAGTGCGGTTTTATGTTAAGCACGGGATGTCCAGAAGTTACTTCTGTTCTTCAACAGATCATTGAGAAATATAGAATGTAAAGCAGAAAACGTCTTGTACATCTGTTGAGTGATAAAGTTACTAAGTTTGAATTATACTGTGGTGATCTATAACTAAAATAAAGATTATTTTGATGGAAGATTTTGCAGGAATATAGAACTGAGTATTGGCTGCTGAAAGTAACAAAAGTATTCTTTAATTCTTATATTCCCCTAGCCCAGTGGTGGCTAACCTTTTTGGGCTCTTGTGCCAAAAATTGTGCGCATGCAAGCGCTCGTGTGCTCGCATGCCAGCATCCAGAAGGCAATGCGCGTAGGCCCCTCATGCCCCCTGTGCATGTGCACGTGATTCCTCCTGCCACTCCCTTACCTGCACTGCACCTCCCAGCTGATTTTGAGGCCTTTTTTGGTCTGGCAGAGGCTTGAGGGATGCCTCTGCAAGATTTGCAGGCCGAAAAATGGGCCTGTTTCATCACTTCTGGTATTTCCGGAAATACAGGGATTGACTAAACGGGCCTATTTTTCAGCCTGCAAAGCCTGCAGAGGCATCCCTCAAGCCTCTGCCAGGCCGAAAAAGACCCAAAAATCAGCTGGGAGGCATGCGCATGCACAGTGAGGTAAGTTTGCCTGGGGTTTGCATGCCCACACAAATGGATCTGTGTGCCACCTGCGGCACGCGTGCCATAGGTTCGCCATCACGGCCCTAGCCTAACATGGCTGTTTTTCCTATTGTTTTAATTGGTAGTTTTAACTTTCTATAACCTGCCCAAAGTCATTGGTGACCTTAGAAAATTTTAAAAAAGGAAGGAAGGATAGCATATATGAGAATAAATAGAAGGCTTAGAAAAACTCTGATTAAGTAGTAAAACAAAGCTACATCATGTCCCTTTAGTGGTTTAATGTATTCTTTGGCAATTTTTAAGGCATGTTTGTAGTGAGACTCAGGTCTATAATTATAGATGTGAATGTGTTATACGTAGATTGTATCAGATTGTTGGCTGAGTACTCAGATGATTTGCAGTGACTATTAAATGGATTGTGTCATGCAATGAGAGGAATAGAATTGGAAATAAACAAAATTTCAAAAACCAATACTATGTTCATCTGATGAAATGGATGATCACAAACTAAATATAAAACTGATGTATAAACTAAAGCACATAGAAGAATTTGTATACCTCAATGGGAAGTTTATTAAAAATGAGAAAAGTAATTGAGAAATCTTAAGATATACAAATGTTTGCAGAAAGATAGAGGGTAGTCCCTGGTCTTCTGCAAGGAATGAATGCTTTCAAAAGACATGATAATACTCATACCTATGAGTGAACTTTTCCCTATGCCATTATGTGCAGCTGAGAGGTGAGTATGTCAGGAGAAATGTAAAAGTAAGTTTCATACATTGAAAATGGGACACTTAATTAATGTGAGATACAGTAAGAACAGATAGAGTAAAAAATGAACGGGTGCTGAATGAATATAGATTGAATAAAAAAGTGAATGGTCAATCCAAAATAATTATGTTGAGATAATTAGGTCAGATAGAGAGAATGAAGTTCAAACTGAAAAAAATGTAATGGAATATGTGATGGGTGATGAAGAAGTTGAAAACTGAAATTGTTATGGATGAATGGGTTGACAAGATCCTCATAAGGAGAGGTGAAAATTTTAAAGAACTTAAAAGAATCTATGGAATAATATATGGATATATAGAAACAGCAATGGTTTGCAAATATTGTAAAATATATTTAATGGCACTAGTATAAACTAGATTTAGTTATACTTCCTTTCATTTATTTTGTATCCTTAACTTTCATTTATTTTGCTATTTCTAATATCCTTCTGTACTTTGCATGTTGTTTAACCTTAAAAGAAAATTATCTGATATTATAGTTTGCTTGATCATTTTTAGGATTTATCCAGTATTGTTACAGTGTCTGCCTGTATTTTTGTAAAAGGAAATTGTGTTATAACTATGTGTATTATCATAACTATGTGTATTATCATGTATTATTAACTAATGTGAATAATAATTGTAAATAATACCTTGAAATTTACCCTGATCTTTTAAAATACTTCTCAAATATTTCCAAACTATTCTTTTATGATTTATTGTTTATATGTATCCTTAGAATAACAGAGTTGGAAGGGACCTTGGAGGTCTTCTAGTCTAACCCCCTGTTCAAACACACCTAAAGTTTTTCAGTATTCTTGATGATAAGTCAACAATGAGTTTTTCAGAGAGGCACACAATTTGTAGCAAAGATAAAACACTGCAGTGTGTTTTCAGTAAATATGCAATCAGATGATCGAAAACACACCTTGCTGTATATCATCTTAAATCTTTGCTAAACAGGTTCTTAGCTAATTAAATTTATTATTCATTATCTTTCAACATAGAAGCATATGTTATAAGCTTACGTATTTACCAAAAGCAGAAAAGAATAAACATAAATTGTCACATACGTTTTTGTCACTTTTCACAGGCGTGAGATGAAATAATCATTAGTTAGTGATGTAAGCAAAATTCAGAAACAGCCAGGGTTGAATTACTTGATAATAGGAATAGGGACTATTCATTAACCAAAACTGCTATTCCCATCCAATATGCCCACTTAAAATTCTTTAAAATTTCCTTAAACCTATTCTATGCTATTTAAAACAACAGTAGGTAAGCCACTACACCTACCATTTATTTCTAAAGCAAGCATGCTTTATCTGATATCCAAGAGTTTGAGAAAGTACTTTTTCATGAGTTTGGGTTCCTGAGAGCACTTTCTCAAGATTACTTGACGTGGGTAAAATTTCTGTAACAGATTTGAATGATTCTTGCAACCGCACTACAATTTATGAGGCGACGACATTCCGAAAAAGGTTTTCACATTTTGGCTTGTAAGCTTCTGCTTCTATTAATAGAGAAGAGTCATAGATTGAGAAAAGATTGTTCGCTATTTAGAGAAGGCCATAAGGGCTGTTTTTCTGAATTGCTTTACAATATTGGCTGGTTGGATTACCAAATGACTAAAGGGGATGATCGTTCACTGACTTTGCATAAGACATATAGAAGTACACATATACTAAAGATTCCATTTCAAGCTGAGTAAAGCAGTAATGGAAAGGGACAGGATGGCTCAGTGCAGAGATGGTATTCAGCAGGTTCTGACCAGTTCTGGAGAACCGGTAGCAGAAATTTTGAGTAGTTCAGAGAACCGGCAAATACCACCTCTGACAGGAGATTTTACAGCATCCTTCCTCTGCCACGCCCACCAAGCCACGCCCACAGAACTGGTAGTAAAAAAATTTGAATCCCACCACTGGGTCAGTGGCTAAGACGCTGAGCTTGTCGATCAGAAAGGTCAGCAATTCGGCGGTTCGAATGCCTAGCACCGCGTAATGGAGTGAGCTCCCGTTACTTATCCCAGCTTCTGCCAACCTAGAAGTTCAAAAGCATGTAAAAATGCAAGTAGAAAAATAGGGACCACTTTGGTGGGAAGAAACAGCATTCTGTGTGCCTTCGGCATTTAGTCATGCCGGCCACATGACCACGGAGTTGTCTTTGGACAGCGCTGGCTCTTCGGCTTTGGAGATAAGCACCATCCCCTAGAGCCAGAAAAGACTAGCACGTATGTGCAAGGGGAACCTTTACCTTTTTAAAACACTGATGAGACTTTTTCACCATATCTAGAATTAATTGGAAGCCAGGCATGGAGAAATATGATAAAACCAGTACAGGTAGTTCTTGACTTACAGCAATTTTTTAAATGATCATTCAAAGTTGCAACAGCACTGAAAAAAAATGAATTATGATCATTTTTTTCATACTTAGGACTGTTGCAGGATCCCCATGGTCATGTGATCAATATTTGGCCATTAGGAACTGACTCATATTTATGATGATTGGAGCATCCCTGGGTTAATATGATCAGCTTTTGCGACTTTCTGACAAGCAAAGTCAATGGGGAAGTCAGATTCATTTTACAACTATGTAATTAACTTAACAGCTATAGTGATTCACTTAACAACTGTGGCAAGAAAGGTCATAAAATGGGGCAAAACTCACTTAACAACTGTCTCACTTACCAATAGAAATTTATTGTAGTCTTACATCAAGGACTACTTCAATGGTGAGATTCAAACTTTTTTACTACTGGTTCTGTGGGTGTGGCTTGGTGGGCATGGCAGGGGAAGCATGTAAAATCTGTAAAATCTCCAGTTAGATTTGGTATTTGGCGGTTCTCCGAACTACTCAAAATTTCCACTACCGGTTCTCCAGAATTGGTCAGAATCTGCTGAATACCACCTCTGGACTACTTGTACAAGAACAGAGAGGATTCACTATAGGACATTTCCGCTCTGAGGCTTTTGCAGTCTTGATGTCTGCACCAAGCATGTTTGGAAATTTCCACTCTACAATTGATGCAAGTGAAAGAATCCCAAAGAATTTCCAAATTGAAAGTGTCTTAGACAAGAGACATGGCCTACCCAGTCCTTCTATACATATTATATACGTACATATAGATATAGACATACACAAATGAGAGCCAGTTTATTATAGTCAATAAGGTACTGGCCCAGAAATCAGGTGGGGGAAGTTGAAACGTATGTTATGTTGTGATTGTAAATCCAAGCGAGCTACCAAGCAAGAGTGGGGGGGGGGGGGGTCAACATATTCTCCAAAGCACCTAAAGGCAGACAAGAAGCAATGGATAAAGCTAATCAAGGAAAGAACCATTCTAGAACTAAGGAGATATCTCCTGACTGTGGGAACAATTAATCAGGGGAATGGCTTGTCTCTAAAAGTTGTGAGTGCTCCATCCTTGAAGGTTTTTTTAAAGAAGAGATTGGACAGACATTTGTCCAGAATGGTATAACAAATCTATGGCACACGTGCCAGAGGTTTGTCACACAGATGCTGCCTGATGACGAACCTTTGATGATGAACCTATGACATGATGACGAACCTATGACGAACCTATGACACTTGTGCAGGGGTGAGATTCTAACAGTTTGCACCTATTCTCTAGAACCAGTTGTTAACATTCTAAGCAGTTTGGAGAACCGGTAGTTAGAAGAAACTACTGGCCTAATCCTGTAAGGAAGGCAGGAAGAAAAACATTCTGGTGTTGCTTACAGAAACTGCCTCTCCGTTAACTCTTATTACATTCTTGGCAGGACTAGACTTCCTGTCTCAGGAATATCTTTGGAGTTCCCCCCCCCTCCTTTGCTGGTACTTTGCTTGTGTGGAGTGACCATTCAAAGTTACAGTGGCACTGAAAAAAGTGACTTATGACCATTTTTCACACTTACGACTGTTGCAGCATCCCCACAGTCATGAGAGGCCAGGTGAGGAGATGCGTGCCTCGATGTGAGTGATGTTGAGTTGGCCAAACCCAGCCAGTAACATGATCACCAATCTATGTCCACCCAGTCACATGACCACCAAGCCACGCCCATCACCTAACCAGTTGTTAAAAATTTTGAATCCCACCCCTGCACATGTGCCAGAGATGGCATGCAGAGCCCTCTCTGTGGGCACACACGCCACTGCCAGCTGTCTTCCAATTTCCAGCACATGCATGTGCACCAGCCAGCTGCTCTTCATGTGCACCAGAGTACCAGAAACCTGAAAACCAGCTGGCCAGTGCGCATGCATGTACTGGAAATCCAAAAACCAGCTAGCTGTATATGCATGCGCACTGCCCAGCTGGTCTTCAGGTTTCCAGTGCTCCGGCATGTGAAGACCAACTGGCTGATGTGCATGCACATGCCAGAAACCCCAAAACCAGCTGGCCGGCACATGGATGCAGACCAGCCAGCTGGTCTTTGGGTTTCTGGGGGCACCAGTACACACGGATTCCAGTTTGGGCACTCGATCACTGGTATAGAGTCTCCATCTTGACCAGGGATTGCACTAGAAGGTCCTTCCAACTTTGTTTTCCTATTAACATTTTAATCTTTGAACCACAATGTTTTAGTGTATAGATGTGCTAGTATCAGATTGAGCATGGTCCTAAATAGGTTAGTATAACATTTAAAAAGCGTTTAAAATGCTGATAATTCATTCATCTCAGTTTGTACATTGAGCAATAGAATGGAACTAAGTGTGAAAGAAAATTTAAGCAGATTAAATTCTCAATCTTATGTGAGTTAAGATATCCTAAATTTTAACTCTGTCTCAGTCAAGCAGCAGATCAGCCTATTTATCTTATTGATTCAAATTAATCTTAAACGTTTGTAATTTATTCTGGATTGTTTATATTATCTATTTAAAACCTATTACCAAATGACAAGTGCTAAATTAACTAAAATAAAGATTAGCTACTCATTTCCTCTGAATGGTGGAGGAAATATGTATATTTAACTCTAAAAGGATTAATCACACTTGTTGTTTCCAAGCCAGAAGAAGTTAAATAACATTTATCTGATTAACTATATTTAGAATTAAGATTGGCAAAATTGCAGTATTTCATTAAAAAAAAAAATACCCTAGTGACAGTAACATTATCAATTATAGAAATGTTAGCAACAACAAAAACATCCAATTTCCTAACAAAGGTCAACAGTAAATCCATCTAAAATATATATGGCTCATAAAAGTAATGGCTTTGCAACTGTGAAGCAGATGTTTGCAAAATCAGCATTTAAGAAGGAAGATGCTATAAAATAAATGCAGAGAAGTTAGCTGAGGAGGAGGAGGAGGAGCAGTGAGCGCTGCTGTTATCCATCCAGTTCAAAATTAGCATTGCTGCCCCTAAATACAAACAGAACCAACAGACATGGTGCAATGCTTTGCCTGGGGCTACTCCATAGTTATTGAAGAAATTTGGATTATGTGTTAGAAAATCTACCTCTTTCAATAGTAGGACCACAAAAGTGGGGGGAATAGTGCCATGCTAATTCAATGCAAGCCCCCTCCCCACCTTTTATACATGGGTTACAACATTGAGCATACGTACAGAAAGACATGGAGTTCGTGTTGGAGGGACCTGATGTTGCTTTCACAGTTCTGACCCAAGCCTTGGATTTGTGGATACTGTTATCCAAAAGCAACAATGTTATGGAGAGTGATGGGTTGGAATGCTGAGGACACTGTTGGAAAACCTCCACTGCTTGGGTCTGGCTTAACATATATGTGAATTGAGACAACTGTGATTTAATTCAACAAATTATTAGAAGAGAATATTTGTAGCTCAGGATTGAAGTGTGGGATCCTTGATGCTTTCTGAGCTTAGGGTTTTTCTTGCAGATGTTTCATTACCAAACTGAATAACATTATCAGTGCCTAATTGCCATCAACTATAGTTAAACAAGTCACTATTTGATGAGTGAAGTTAGTGACAGTTCCATAGACAATGAGCCGTGGTGATGCAGTGGTTAGAATGCTGTATTGCAGACCACTTCTGCTGATTGCTGGCTGCCTAAAATTTGGCAGATCAAATCTCACCAGGCTGAAGGTTGACTCAGTCTTCCATCCTTCTGAGGTCGGTAAAATGAGGACCCAGATTGTTGGGGCAATTTGCTAATACTGTAAACTGCTTAGAGAGGGCTGTAAAGCACTGTGAAGCAGTATATAAGTCCAAGTGCTATTGCTATAAAACAACATACAAAAAGAAAATTTAAGATTCATGAGGCTGAGCAGCAAAACTCCCAATGTCAGAGGTTGTTTTTAATGTTATATATTAAAGCATAATTCATTTAAATTCATTTTAATAATTATGTATTGCCATCAAAGGAGTAAAATTAATTTCATGCACTTACATTTTGAACCTCATGGCCTCCTAAGTAATAGGGGGGAAGAAGTAAGTAAGCTTTGTCATTTATTTGATTTTGGCTTAGCATGTTGGTTGGTGAATTCTGGAAATTGAAGTCCATCTTCATCTTAAAGTTGCCAAGGTTGAGAAACACTGCTTTAAACAAACCATGGCTCACCTTTCCATTCCTGATTCCGAAGCCAAGAAGATTGGCAGGTGAATCTTAATAAAATATAGGCATTGGGATAATTTATTGCAAGTGTATCTGAAGTCTCATTTCAATGGCAGGAAAAGTGGTGTGGCTTATGCATCCTCTCATCTAGAATCTGCACTGTCATAAAGATAGAATTGATGCTAGTGATAAAAAGAAGAAAAAGAAAACCATGGAACCTGGTTAAATTATCACAGTACACAGTGGATTCCATTGTTAATACACTTCAGACAAGCTGGAAAACTTAATTATGCTAACATGTGTCTGGGATATTCACTGAACAGTAGACTTATTCAGCTGCTATAGTAGTCGTATTCATTATCAATTCTCACCATATGGTGTTGACTCAAGACATTGTGAAAATGCTGAACATTTGAATCTAGACTAAATTAGTCATGAGGAGGGGTTGGAGTTAAACCAAGTTAGTCACACTAAGTAAGGAATCAGAAAGGGCCCATTAGGCCATCAAATCAAACACTTGACTTAGGGTGAAATCTAAATGAAAGCTACCTGGCCTCTGAACATATCGAAGCAGTTGGAGCTCTTAACTTGACACTTTCTTTTAGTTATTTGAAGATACTAAAGCAGGGCTGTCAAACTCCTAGCCCGCAGGCTGGATGCATCACACACTAGCCACGCCCACACCCGGTTTAGTGAAGGGGAGAAAAGGCCCATTACATCACATGACGTTGCCATGATGACATGAGTTTGACACCCCGGTACTAAAGGAATCTTCAGTACTTTAAGTACTTTAGTACTTAAGTATATGGGCGTTACTTACTCTCTGGATAGCTGCCTTACCTGAACTCAACTGTAGCTTTTTATTTATTAACTTTTCACTAAAAGCTGAGCCTCTGAGAGAAGAGACATTATATGAATTGTATTGTTTAGCGGTAGAGCAATATTCATGATGAGAAGCTTAATTATGGTCATCATTTACAAAAGAAATCAAATTCTGTCAGAGAAAGCACAGTAATGAATGTCTCTTGTTTAAAAGACAATGAACCGCTTTTCCCCTAAAGGTACAAAGCCTCTACTTTCTGCAGGGAGTCTTATTTATATATATATAAATATAATGTGTGTGTCTGTGTGTATGTATGTATATGCATATCATATATATGATATACATATAAATACATACATATTATATACATATATAAATATATATAACCTTCTCCCATGAGTGGGGAGGGGATGGAGATTTTACAGTCTCTTTCCTCTGCCACGCACACCAAGCCACGTCACACCAACCAAGCCACACCCACAGAACTGGTAGTAAAAACTTTTGAATCCCACCCCTGATACATTGAGAGATAGATAGGTAGGTAGGTAGATAGATAGATAGATAGATAGATAGATAGATAGATAATTAAATTAGAGGGATTAATATTAATAGAAATTAGAATGTAAATAAATGAATTTGGAACAATGGTGCTTTTTCCATACATTTAAATGTATGTATGCATTATGGATTTTGTTTATTTGTAAGTAGAATGACAAGAAATTAAAAGGGGAAAACAAGGGAAGAAAAGAAATGTGCAGCCTTTCTGAAATTGTGTTAATTTTAGAATCAAGTTGTCTCTAATAGAAACAGTGATGTATTTTGCTTTTTCCCTTTCTTCCAAGCCTCAGTTCTTTATTATGGTGCCAGTCTTTTAAAATTATAGTGATCCCAAACTAAAATTAGCAGCCACAGTAAAAGTGCAAAGGATGGTACTACTCATCTCCAGGCAGAAAATATAAACCTGTGATTTCAATTCATTCTTTTTATTTTATTTCCATTGAATATATGAAAACAAACAATAAAGGAACAATATCTATGATATTTCACTGGGTAAAACAATACTTCTGCATTAGATCACTTCATAATCTGACTGTAATCATAATTCTTTTTGGCACTGATCATGTTTTACTTTTCAGTTAAATATATCTCAACATTCTATGAAAATTGTAGGAGAGATTTTATAGAGTCATAGAAACAGAAGGAACTCCCGCAAATCTCTGGCTCTCTAGGTTCAATCTAATGTCTTCTAACAATTATGAAAGTTCTAAAAACGGTTATAGAAGGGAGATGCTCCATATCTAAAGAGGAAAAAGAAGAACAAATGAATCAGTTTAGTTCCGTCTTTAATCTTTACTGGTTATTTCTGTTCCCCCAGCAGCCATCTGTCTTCTTTATAAATAGATCCATTTGAAGGAAAGCCCCTTGCAATTTCTAACCTCTCTTGATATCTTGCCCCTACTTTGTATCGTCTTTATGGGTGGATACTTCTCTTGCCATTGCTTTGTCTTGACTTTAGGCACAGGATATAATATAAACTAGGGGTCTCCAATTCTGGCAACTTTAAGCCTGGCAGACTTCAACTCCCAGAATTCTGGAAGTTGAAGTCCGCCAGGCTTAAAATTGCCAAGGTTGTAGATCTCTGATATAAACCATTTTATTTTATTTATCACATTTTGACCCTGCTCATCTCACTTAAGTGTCCCAGGGTATTTTACAATTTTTTAAAAAATATCGTAAATATAAAAGCGTAAACAAGAACAAAGTTAAAAACAGAATTTAAAATGTTAGGGTTAAAATATTAAAAGTTGAAAAGTTAAAACGGTGGAGAGAACACCGACCGCCCTCAATAATGGTAGTTCTTATTAAAAGGAAAGAAGCTGTGCCATTAATGGATTAGAAGAATAAAGACTTTGCCTTGGATCCATTAAACATGCCATTGACTACTTCCTATTTAAGTAGCTTCTCCTGGTAAAAGAAAATTTATTTAAAGCCGCTGGGTGGGATCATCATTTATGTAAAGGCGCTGGGTGAGATCATCCGTGGCTTTGGGGTGGAGTTCCATCAGTACGCTGATGATACTCAGCTGTACATCTCCACCCTGGGCCACCCCAAAGAAGCCGTCGAAGTGATGGGTGCCTGGAGGCCGGTGCTCCGGTGCCTGGAGGCCGTGCGGGGTTGGATGGGTCGTAACAGGCTTCGTCTCAACCCGGCCAAAACCAAGTGGCTGTGGTTTCCTGCGCCCAGATACAGCCAGCTTATTCCTTCGCTGGCCATGGGGGGAGAGGTATTGACCCCCGTGGAAAGGGCGCACAACTTGGGTGTCCTCCTGGATGTGCGGCTGTCTTTGGAAGAACATATTGCAGCCGTCGCCAGGGGGGCTTTTTATCAGATTCGTCTGATCTACCAGTTGCGGCCCTTTCTGGATCTGGGCGCACTTCGCACAGTCACTTCCGCCCTCGTTATCTCCCGCTTGGATTATTGCAATGCTCTCTACATGGGGCTCCCCTTGAAGAGTCTCCGGAGGTTGCAGTTAGTTCAGAATGCAACCGCGCGGGTGATCGTGGGCGCCCCTCGGGGCACGCACGTAACACCACTTCTCCGCAGGCTGCACTGGCTTCCTGTGGCCTTCCGGATTCGATTCAAGGTGGTACTGATGGTATTTAAAGTGCTCCATGGCTTGGGACCTGGGTACTTACGGGACCGCCTGCTGCCACCAACAACCTCCCGCCGCCCAGTACGCTCCCACAGAGTCGCCCTACTTGGGGTACCGCCACCTGATCGCTGGCGGCTGGCGGCCCCGAGGGTGCGTACTTTCTCTGTGGGAGCCCCCTCCCTGTGGAATGATCTCCCCCCGGAGATACGAGCCATGACAGATATCCTGACCTTCCGGCGCACAGTTAAGACCCTATTTTTTAAACAGGCCGGCCTGGCCCAGTAAGGGTCTATGGGGTTTTAAGTTAATGGGGGTTTTAAATTTTAATCTTATTTTTAAACTTTATCTATCCCGGTTTTAAATGAATTATAGTCGGACGGGATGCAGCCACATTTGTATTTAATCTGGTTTTAAATTCTATTTAACTTTGTATTTTTATGTATTTATTAGGCTGTACACCGCCCCGAGTCCCTTTTGGGAGAGGGAGCGGTATAGAAATACAATAAATAAATAAATAAATAAATAAATAAATAAATAAATAAATAAAAGCAGTGGCAGATTAAAGCTCACTGGTGCCCTAAGCACTGACAAATCTTGGTGCCCCTTCCTTTGTACATCCTGTACAAACGAAGCCATATTCTCAACTTTGTGGTGCCCCCTTTGGGATTGGTGCCCTAAGCATGTGCTTAGTCTGCTTAATGATTAATACACCACTGAAGAAAAGATATTATTTTTACTGGGATCTTCCCATAAATAGCATAGGAGGACAATGTAGGAGGTGGCATGAGCTTCTTGCAAAAAAGAAAAAGAAAGGTAGAATTGATAAAAATGGCTTTTCTTGGACTCCTTTACTTTTCCATCAGTGAGAACAGAACGTAATTCCATACCAGATATGGGGTTGTCCTTCAGCCCACTGCATCCTTCCATATTCAATATTGGGAGATCTCTCTGGACAATGTGGAAGGTGACCCAAAATATGAAGCTCATAACTAGTTCATAAATTCCATCTCAGTGTCAAAAATACCATAAATCCAAAAAGAATCTCTGTCTTTACTCCATGGAGAGGAATTGTTCCATGGAAGAACTGCAGTCTGAATCCAAGCTGGTTATTTTGATTTGAAATTAATATGAAGAATGTTATTTGAATTCAGAAAACAAAAGCACCAATGTCCTACAGACTATAAACATTATTCACATACTTAGAGAAGCTAACTCAATTTGATTGAGTATTTTTCCTTTGAAAACATTAGGAGTTGATTAAATATAAATAAGTTGATGTTTTGACAGACATTTCTACATAGAACAACAAATCAATCAGAGAAAATGGCTGCTTATTTATCAATGAACTCAGAACTACAGTATGATGATTAATTACCCTTGTGCCAGCCTTATCAAAAAGATTAGATTTAAAATGAGGATCTGGCTTTTTCTGGAATTCTTCATTTCGTTATATTTGACTTGTGAACAAGCTTGTACAGTGTGGTTAAAAAAAAACCCTCAATTCATTCAGAGAAAAGGATGTTTTTTCAACACCTCACCTTTCAGTGAGGAAAAATGCCTGGGCTGCAAGAATTTACCCACAGACCACATCCTAACTAGACACTGAATTTCTCTGCCACTCCCAAATAAATTAGCCAATAACTGCTGGCAATGAAAAGATTTTAAAAGTTAAAAGGCTAAGATAATTAAATGCATATTTCAACAGTGTTTATCTGGCAGTGATTGGGTAAGGCTACTTACTGTGAAGAGCTGAATAGCTAATTCAAGTGCTGGGCATCTCCTAGAGGAGGTGACCTTGAGGTCATATAATTGCAACCATAATTTATTTAGTTAAAGAAGCGAATGTGTTCTCAATTAGCTTGGCAGCCATTATGATAACTCAAGTGGGATTTATACTTGCTTATGCCACTCTGCTTTATGGATAAAGTTATTGGTCTTTCTCTCTCGCTCTCTGGCCCCTGTTTAGTCAGTTAGTCATTTAGTCATTGCAGTTACTTCTTCTCCATTTTAATTGGAAAAAGTTCAAGGTTTGTTTCTTTGGATTAATAAGGATCCTATCCTAATCAGGCAGATACTGGCATAATCACTCTGAATATCCCAAGAGATATGTCTCTATTGACAGGCAGGCAGAAAACAATGTGGATGGCTAATATTTTCCTCTCTGTGTGCAGATTTGTTTTTCCATTATGGAGGCCCTCTTAAATTTGCCCCATAAATAAGGGGCCAGATCTGAGATTGTTCCACTCCCTGGCCTCTAAGGAAGTTTATCTCAGATATGTTATTCTATGGGGATTTTTATTTTTTTCCCCTTTCCTGTCGTAATCTGCTGTCATGATAGGAAAGGCAAGCCATAACTCATTTTGCCTTCCGCTCCATCTTTGCTGCTCCAACCCTCCTGATCGAAACTCCTTGCTATATTTCTTTTAATTTTAGAAAGCTGACACATTTTCACCATTAGCTGGTCAAGCTGCATGTCAAAAAATGCATAATAGCTGCAATTCCCCCAGCTTTCAGGGTAAAAGGGATGATTTATGGAAATCTGAGTCCCAGCAGAGTCCATTATCAAGAACTTCAATCATAACTAAAGTGACTTATCCTGATGAGGAAGACATAGTCTTGTATCTAGGTGAGGAAAAGGGGCTTCCAGCCATAAAAGGAGTCTAGTTAGGCCTCCTCTTAGAAAGCTGAAGCGATAGTCAGCCAACCGCAACCCAAAGGAAGATAGAAGCTATTAGGATGAACATCTGATCAAGGTGGATTTTTAAAGCTCGGCCAATAGAGGTCACTCTAAGACTCGGTACCTCTAATGCACCCTTCTGTTCCAGCTATGTCTTATTGTGAGGTTGCCTAACACTAACTCTTTTTTGGGAGTCTGGATCCTCATGGAACAAAAACAGTAACACTCATAGCCAAGAGAGTGATAACAATAGTTTCACTGCTTAAGCTGATAACAGCAACGAGAAGAAACAATAGCAAAGGAGAGGGGCAAGGAAGGAGGAGGAAGCCCAGTGAACATACCACATGTTTCATAGCTATGAAATTCTGGAAAAGGGCATGGTTTTTAAACAGAAACACTTCATGTTTTGTTACAGGTTCCAGAAATACCTTTAGAATAATTTTTCAAACTGTTTCAAGCTCATTTATTTCAGAGAGAGAGAGAGAAAACCTGACACATTTTACCAAATCTCCCAAAATATTTGGCCTAATTTGGGTAACTGGAGGTCCTCCCATAATCCTTTTAGAAGTTCTGTTGCAGCCTCGAAATCCTCAATTGCATCTTTGAGATTCAGCTGTGAAAACACAGCTATTTTTCTGATCTAGTCTATGGACTGTGAAGTTTGACAACACTTTTTTTAAAAAAACGAGATGTTATCCCATCATCCACCACAGTGCCGCCTTGCGATGAGAGCGCTTGAAATACTGTAGGAGATAAAATGCTGCAAATAAACATCAGGGAGGTGTTATAAAGCAATTTTATGGAAGGGAGAACTGTGTACAGGCGGGTACTATAAGCAGTATGACCATGATGCAACGAGTTACCAAAATGGGCAACGCATGGATTTCCAGGGTGGGTAGGTTGTTTCAAGATTTCTCTATCGTGAAAATACAGGTAGTCTTCAACATACAACAGTTCACTTAGTGACCATTCAAAATTACAATAGCACTGGAAAAAGTAACTTATAGCCATTTTTCACACTTACGACCTTTGTGGCAGTCCCATGATCATGTGATCAAAATTCAGATGCTTGGCAACTGGTTCATGCTTATGACTGTTGCTATGTCCCGGGATCATGGGATCACCTTTTGACAAGTCAACTCAATGGACTCAGGTTCACTTAACAACCAGGTTACTAACTTACCAACTGCAGTGATTCACTTAACAATGAGGGCAAAAAAGGTAATAAAATGGGGCAAAACTCACGTAACAAATGCCTCACTTAACGGAAACGTTGGGCTCATAACTCAAGGATGACTTATATTCAGGGGTGGGATTCAACCAGTGTTACTACCGGTTTGGTGACTACATTTTGTGTGCGCCTGACGTGCGCTGTGCATGCATGTAAAAAAAACATCGGCTGTGCCACCCGGACAGCTGAAAAGCACTGCATGCAGGTATGCAGCATTTGAAAAGCCTCTTTTTTCCTGCTTTTTCAACCTTAGCTGTGCCGCGCAAAGCAGCTGAGGTTGAAAAAGCAGGAAATAAAGGACAGGTAAGAGCCCAGGCGGGTGGGTGGGTCAAACAGCAGCAAACACAGAACCGGTTCGGTGTCTGCTGCTCTTCAGAGCTACCGGTTCTATAGAGCTGGGCAGAACCAGTAGCACCCCTGCTTATACTCAGAAAATTACTCTATTTAGTAATTTTTCTGCAAAAAAAGGGGGATGCTTTGGGGCTCCCAAAAGAAGGTTTATGGCTTATTGATTGTGGATTTGCCATTGCTGCATCAAAATAAGCAGAGACGCTGCAGAAAAGTCCATTTTAATCTCTCTAAGCAATAAAAAGATCTATTCATTTATCTTTCTTCTGAATACTATTAATACTGAAACCAGAAAGCTAAGGTGATCTTATTGGCTCCTCTACCACTTGCCACTCTACATGAATCAGGGTGATATTGTCTGAAATACATACATTCATCCTTCTATTTGCTCTTTTTCTACAGTATGCTTAATTGGTTTAACATAGGAACACACACAGAAAGACACAAATTGGATAATTGAACCAGGGAGCTAATCCCAGCAGGGCTAAACTTGACCCCAAACAGACTGAGTCATGGCCAGGATTAAACTAATTCCACCCTGTCAGTCATGAGGGAACACCTAAACCCACTCAAGTGACCCAGTTTGCATACTTAATCTTTAAAAAAAAAAAAACTGGAGAGAAAGAGCAGCTGAAAAAAAAGTTTACATTTTGAAAAATAGGGTGGATTTTGGGAGCCACTGAACACAACACCTACCCCCCATTCCTATTGGCTGCAAGGGAATGAAGACATGTTCTTTCATGCCAGGATGCTGGCAGAGATGTGTTTGCAAACACTTACATCCAACAAGTAAAACAAACACAGAAAAAGGCCCCTCTTTTATCTAAACAATTGCAAACATCGTCTATACTTTTAGATCAGGGGTCTTCAAACTTGACAGCTTTAAGACTTGTGGACTTCAACTCCCAGAATTCTTCCTCCAGTCATGTTAGTTCAGGAATTCTGGGAGTTGAAGTCCACAAGTCTTAAACTTGCCAAATTTAGAGACCCTTGTTCTAGATTGTTTTGAAGGTAAACAAGCAACTGGATTCAAAAATACAATGGTGATGCCCAAGAATCTAAATATCCCCAGGTGCAGCTGAAGGAAACCTCACCTGGAAAGATTGTCCCCATCCTGTCATGCTACTCTTGGAGTCAACAAATGATTGAAGCAAATTGCTAGTTATTCCTTTGGGACATTGTTGGGGAAAAAAAAAAAACACCTTCCTAATCTTACTTCACAGCAGTAACAATATTTGGAAGCCACCCAATCCAGCACCATTCTCCCCTTCCATGTTTTTCTCTGTCTCTCCTAGATCAAAGCATCAGTGACTTTCAGATCCAAGAAAGATCAACCCTAGAACATCAAGTCCCCCATGATTTCCAACCAGTGCCTGAAGCAAGCAGGAAGGCCCAAATCCAGTATACAGAAAGCGGATTGACCATAAAGAGTAGACACACCAAGATCTATATATATCTGAAGCAAAGGATATTAGGGAAGCCATGGAACATTGTGGGAATCACATAAGTAGCAGAAAGGAGGAAATCAGAAGCTGTTATGAAAGAAGCTGTCTTCACCTCGATTACAAAAAACAACAGGAGAAGGTCTTTCATTGATCCCACCAACATTAAACCAGGTGAAAGAAAAAGCAAACAAATGACAAAAAAACCAAATATAGTTCAAAGATATTACAATGCACAGCCAAGGAAGAAAGGTCACAACCCTGCCATGATCAGCTAGCCACCACCCATTTTGTGATTTATACCTGGCATATATCTAACTCCAAACCTGCAAAGAGCCCGTATTTTCTGTTCTGCAGAAATCCTTTGGCATAGCTAATTGCAAAGAGGCTTCCAACTATGGCCAGGAACCACAGTTTCTCAAAAACAGCAGGTCTCTCTTGGAGAACCATGGGCCAACTAGGCAATTACCTTCCATCTAAGGGTGCCTGTGAACTACTCCAAGAAGCCACAACCAACAGAACCAGTGGGTAGCAGACCAATGTCAGGAGATGACCTGTCTCTGTAGGATCATATGGTAGATGCTCTCCAGGAGAATAGTGAGGGAAAATACATCCTCTTGCCCTGGATACTGTTGGTGTGCTGCCAAAATTACCGGCAAGGACATCTGGCTGAGTTAGTGATTAACTGGGTCACAAGTGTCATGGGAACAGGACCCTAATGTAGGTTTTCTAAGAAATTTGGATGCCTGGCTTCCTGTAAGACACATTAACCTTTGACTTGGAGCTTAGTGGGACAGCATGGAAAACAGTGGATGTGGAAGATGGTAGGATGCTCTTCATTAATTTAACCTTTTCACATTCAAAGAGAGGAAAGTTCTATGCAGGCTTTTGTTTTGATGTTTCAATTATGTGTCTGGTAGTAGATTACAGCAAAACATCCAATATAAACTGCACAATACATTGCAATAATTCAGAATCATCAAATATATCAACAACAACAACAATAATAATAAGTAGTCTCAATACTATTTCAGTGTTCCAGAATTCCAACCAAGAATCCATCTGTCTTTGAGTTACAAGCAAAAGATACATGATGCTTGCTTCTACGGTAATATTTTTTTAGAAAAGAAATTACTGTGATTTGGCAAAACTTCAGTCTAGTTCATTTCAGAATGTCAATAATTTTGTGCGAAGAATATTACTTGTTCCAACTTGGCATAATGTCAAAGGAATATCTATCTGCACACAGTATCTCAGTTAAAACTTTCTTTCCAACAGTACTCCTAAAAATCCCAAGCCCCAAGCACTCTTCATATAATTCCCTTTTGTTGTTCATAGTGCATTTTTCATGAGATTCTGTTTCAAGATTGTCTGGAATCCATTGTTAAAAGGGTATCTTAAATATGAGATCACCAGTTGATATATTAATTACAGATCCACTTCCAGATAGACTTTGAAAATATTTCTAAATCAATCCAATGTGCTCAGAAACATAGAATGATTTTTGGTCTTGTCACAGGATTGAGTTCACAACTAATCAAAAATATGTTTGCTATTAGAGCTGCACCAATAGATGAATTGCCTTGGGCATCAGGTTGATGTAAGCTGACACTTAATATTTAAGCCTACAATCATTGTCATCACTGTTTACAACTCACAGCAACTGTTTCATAACCTTTAAGGTGTCCAGAGTTTGGAACAGCTGGTCATCTGGGCTGATTACCCCCAGAAAAAAAAACATTAATTTAGGCGATCTGTATATGAGACAAAACTAGTGTAAAAAATCAAATGACACTGCTATATAAGTTGGTTTTAGTTAAAAAAATGATGATGCAATTACATTGCAGCAATGCACAAATTTTACTTGCAACGGGGTCAAAAATTCAAGATGGCAGATAACAGATAATCAGAGTTGGAACCTTATAGGTCATCTAGTCCAACCCCCTGCCCAAGCAGGAGACCCTACACTATTTCTGACAAATGGCAGTCCAATCTGTTCTTGAAGGTCTCAAATGATGGCGTGCCCACAACTTCCAAGGGCAAGCTTTTCCATTGGTTGATTGTTCTCACTATCAGAAAATTTCTCCTTATTTCCAGGTTGAATCTCTCCTTGTTCAGTTTCCATCCATTATTCCTTGTCTGGCCTGTAGGCACTTTAGAAAATAGCTTGACCCCTTCCTCTCTGTGGCAGCCCCTCAAATATTGGAAGACCGCTATCATGTCTCCCCTAGTCCTTCTCTTTACTAGACTAGCCAAGCCCAGTTCCTGTAACCGTTCTTCATATGTTTTAGTCTCCAGCCCCCTAATCATCCTGGTTTCTCTTCTCTGTACTTTTTCTAGAGTCTCAACATCTTTTTATAATGTGGTAACCAAAACTGGATGCAGTACTCTAGGTGTGGTCTTACTAAGGCTTTATAGAGTGGTATTAGTACCTCACTTGATCTTGATTGTATCCCTCTGTTAATGCAACTTAGGATTGGGTTAGCAGGTTTGGCTGTGGTCGAAACCCCACCCCTTTTTATATGCGTGCAAAACAGCTTTCCTAAGAGGTCTGTAGGGGGCGTGCATAAGCGCACCAACATGCCTACCATCCCTGTCCTATTGTTTCTTTTATTTTTTTTCTTATATGTATCCATGTATTCATAACTATGTTTTTACTTATACCTATTATCTTGTAAGCAATTGACAAAAATAAATAAATAAAATAAAATAATAAATGTTAAGGGACAGAGCTTCAGCCATAAAGTTGTGTCTCTCTTCTTATCTTTTTAAGCCTTCCCATGGATGCCTGACTGTAAAAGGTAGCATATTTGATTCACAATCTTTCCTGGTCAATGCTTATTTCTCCCAATGCATTATGTGTCTCATTAGGTATAAAAATGAAAGACTTTAGCACCACGTGAATTCTAAAGCCCATGACTAAAAGTTCATTTGTTTCTATTTGTGTCCTCATGATTTGCTCAAACATTTCTGAGATCAATTACCCCAAATTAAATTCATTCATTCTTCATTAGACATGATCTAATTGTAATTAATTTTATTGCTTTAAAAATCCATTTTTCTTGTCATAAAAATAACAGTGCATGGAAGAAGAGGGGGAAAAAAAACCTTACCGTAATACCCTATTTCCAATACTAACGCCAGTTGTTTTGAATGAGAGTCTCTGCAACACATGTTTAAAGTGAACAGCAGGCCTGCTCCACTTCCCCATGGGAAAAACATTCATATTTACAATAGTAGCTATTTCAAGAAACTATCCCTGCCCAGGATTTGAAGCAAAAGTAGCTCCTTGATTTAGTGAGACAGAGTTACTCAAATAACTCCTACATCTCGGTTGAAATGTAGGTCATTCTTCTTCCATGCAGCCTGCTTGCAATGTGGCATACTCTGTACTACAGACCTTTTGCTGAAATGAGAATGTTACCATAATGGTACAATTTTAATAATAACAAAATGTGCTCTTCGGTTGTGATACAGAGATTAATTCTGCAAGAAACAGTGTGTTGATATGTTAATGCTGCAAACCATCTCCTCAAAGATGGCTTTCATGTTTGGCGTAACTTCTGTAACCGCTGTAGAATGTGCTTCTATTGACCTTTAGATTAAAAATATGTTGGATTATCTTGATTGACAGTTTTAAAATAACATTGTTGTTGGGTGGTTTTTTTTTTTCTTTTTCTTTTTCAGACATGCCAAATGTCGCCCAACATTTATGCATTCCCTCTGCTTTAAAGTTGCCTCTGCTTTCATTATGTGAAATATGCCTTTTTTATATGCGACCTCTCGTTGCCTGACATGCTTTCCACCAGCAGCCCTCCCGGAGTTCAAGAAGATTTACATTTGGAGCTAAATGTTTCAGTGATTGCTCTGTTGGATTTCATTATACCAGTGTAGTTAATCAAAGCAAGTCTGGCCTTGTGACCATGATTCATTGCATGTTTTTTTTTCCCTTCCTTAACTTAGCCATTTACTCTGAACGAATATACACGTTATCACCAGCGTACTGATTTCTTTAACAGCCTGAACTATAATGCCTCCATAAAATGCCTCTGCTGTGTGTGGTCTGCAAAACCTTTAAGAAACAAACAAAAAAGTTAGACAGCTTTTGCTTCGGACTTAACCCAGGGTTTCCCTGTCTAATGATGCCTGCAAAATGAATGGGGGGAATGGTCTTTAGCAACCTTTATTGGGTTCCTGACAAATTATCTACGCAGCATAATCCTCCCATTGTCTCTTTCAGTAAGCAGGAAGAAGGTACACTGGCCCTACAGGAATGTGCAGCTAGGTGTGGCAAGCTGGAAGATTCCTTTTTTTAAAAATCGCTTTGTATTGGGCCATCCCAAAATAATTTGTCTTTGAAACAGAGCAACAGATGACATCTCCTCTCATACAAGTGTGAGACTTTCAATTAAAAATTATGTTAGCAGCGTTTGGGCCTCATTTTCTGTTTTAATCTATTCATCTTTTTTTTTAACTCCTCCCTTCCTTTGCAAGGATACCCTTACCTCTAAAAAAGATCTAACCTCTAAAATGGTCAAACATTCAGTGGTATTAAGTAAATGGCTGTAAATGATTGGTCTGTCTGGAATGACCAGAGCACCTGGGTCACCAAGGAAGCGTGAATGTAAGTGTGTGCAAGTGGTACAATAACTTCTTCGTTGATGATGTAAAGCTATTCAACACCACACATACTTCTGCTACCCTCAAAAAAGACCTCAACTATGTATCAGAATGGTCAAACAAATGGCAACTTCAAATCTCAACAAATAAATGCTCTGTCTTATATATTGGCAAAAAAAAATATATCAGAAAATAAAATACAGGCTGAATAATCAAGACCTTGTTGATGATCCAAACTCTGTCAAGGATCTTGGAGTACTCATCTGTAATGATCTAAGTGCTAGAGCCCACTGTAACTACATAGCCAAAAAGGCATTAAGAGTTGTTAACCTAATCCTGCGTAGCTTTTTCTCTGGTAATATCACTCTACTAACTAGAGCATACAAAACATTTGCTAGACCAATACTTGAATACAGCTCATCAGTCCGGAAACCACACTACATATCTGATATTAACACAGTAGAGAAAGTCCAGAAATATTTCACAAGAAGAGTTCTCCACTCCTCTATTCATTGCAGAATACCTTATGCCACCAGACTTGAAATTCTAGACCTAGAAAATCTAGAACTACGCCACCTTCGGTCCAATCTAAGTATAGTATATAATATCATACATTGCAATGTCCTATCTGTCAATAAATACTTCAGCTTCAACCATAACAATACAAGAGCACACAATAGATACAAACTCATGGTTAACCGCACCAAACTTGATTGCAGGAAATACGACTTCAGCAACAGAGTGGTCAATGTCTGGAATACTCTACCTGACTCTGTGGTTTCTTCCCCAAACCCCAAAAACTTTAATCTTAGACTGTCTACTGTTGATCTCACCCCTTTCCTAAGAGGTCTGTAGGGGGCGTGCATAAGGGCACCAACGTGCCTACCGTCCCTCTCCTATTGTTTCTTTTATTTTTCTTATATGTATTCATATATTCATAACTATGTTTATATTTATACCTATTATCTTGTAAGCAATTGGCAAATCAAATCAAATAAATAAATAAAAATAAATAAATAAACATGCAGGGCACAGTGAAAGTAAAAGTGAAAGAAAGGAGAGAAGGAGAGAGGAAAGAAGGAAGGAAAGAAAAAAAAGGAAAGGAGGGAGGGAGAAAGAGAGGAATAAAATAAGGAAGATGGAAGGAAGGAAGGAAGGAAGGAAGGAAGGAAGGAAGGAAGGAAGGAAGGAAGGAAGGAAGGAAGGAAATCCCTTTTGTATTTTAGTGTGGCATCCTTCTGGAGTTCTTTTTCCAGATTTTTCAGTAGCTTTTCTTCCTTTGCCTCCATGCCACACAAAAGGCTGAAAAAAAAGAGGGGGTGGAAAATAAATCAATATCATTTTCCATTTTGTTATTGTTCTATTACTTGGGGGGTGGTCACCCCCTGTACCTAGTATGATGTATATGCCTTTCATTATACAATAGTTCTTCCAGGTGCATTGGATTTACTGGTTTAGGTGTCTGTCCGGATTGAATTGTAACCAATTTCTTTTTCTAATTTTGCCCTTACATTTTGAAGGTAATATTTTCATGCTAAATTGAAAAATGTATTGACACTTCTTGAATTTTGGAAGAATCAAATGATAAATTCCATAAGCTGTCAGCTGCCACGTGTTAAATATCAAATGGGGTCTATAAAATACCAGCGCTTGTCGGCTTTCAGATATTCAGTACCATCGCTTGTCAATTATTAATCAGTATCACAATTATTAAATGCCATCACACATAAAATATTGAAATAAAATACCTCCGGCTGTGAAATATAGGTAAAGAGTTTCATAAATATTTGGTAAACAATTAAATATTTTGACTTCATCTACTTAATAGGCTGGTTTTTTTTTTAAATGTGTTTTTATTTTAAATGTTTTATCTTAAGTATTAGCATTTAGTTAATGGTTGGTATCAGCATGCTTAAAAATCATATGAACATTTCACATTCGTATCATCTCTATTTCTGACAGTTTGTTTTTCTAAATGTTATCCCATTCTTATTCTCAAAATGGAAAGAATGTTTATTGGAACCATGTTGCTGAAGAACAAGAAAATTCATGTTTAAATTAACAACCATATTCCACTGAAGTATGGAAGGAAAAGGGTCAGAAACAAAAGAAATAAAGGATGATGTCTAGGTCATCTATGAGAAGAAGAAGACATTTTTTTAAAAAAGCACATTGTGGCATAACCTTCACCTGCAGTTGTCACATTCATGCAAGTATGCCGGGATGGTGTTTGCATTGTGACATCATTTTGATCAAGTCCCAGCTTTTGAAAAGCACTACATTTGAAAAGAAGAACTGAAGAAGATAAACCCTAACTAGTGAGTAGAACTGAAAGCTTTCTATAACTTCACGAGAAAGGCAAAAATAAAGGTTCTTGTCTTGCTACATCATAAGAACATTTAATTCTGTAACTCTCAGATGACTGAATCTGACAAACCAAATTTCATATCAAGCCAAATCCTTCCCTAGCCAGCTGAAGCTTGAGAGCAAAATACTGACTAATCTTTCTGGACAATCTCTATTTATTTATCGCCGCTGGAGTGGATCTATCCAGTAACTTCCTAAGAACTATTTTCCACATGAATGAAAGGATAACTGCAAGCATTTAGCTGCAGAGATAACACCAAGAAAAAAAGAAAATATAATACCTCACTATTTTCACTTTCTATGAAGAAGCTATTTGAAATTAATTCTTAGAATGTATCATCTTCTTTTTGTAATGGCTGTTGTTTTATTTTTGATTTGGACTCTTTTAAGAAGGAATGTACTATACCTCTTTTTAAAATGTGGATGACTGATATTCAACCTACTTCTATTCTCTGAATTTCATTAATATTTTGCCACACATTTTTTTAAATGTTAGTCATTCTAAAACAAATGTTTATGACATATAACAAATACCTATTCACATACTTAGGAATGTTGATGTTCATAAAATAGAATTTGTGAAAAAAGTTATGCTAAACTTGAAATAACATTCAAAATCCCTTTGAACAATGAATGACCTTGATTAATTGATTGATTGATTATATACTGTCCAGTTGGTGTTATCTTTTAGCAATCACATTTTCTCCAGGAAGATATTTCAGGTGCACTTCTCATTGCTGTAATTAATTTTATTCCCCTTGCTAATTATTGTCTTTTTTTTCTCCTTCCTTCCATCTTTCCATAGATTATAAACTTTTCCAGAGATCTAGGCCTTCTAAAAATGACCAAAATATGATACTTTGATTTGTCTGATGATCCATTTGTTTGTTTTCTTTGCTATTTGTTCTAATGTTCTCTTGACATCAAAATTCAAAAACATCAATACTTTTTTGTGCTACTTCTTCAAAAAATCCAACTTTTACATCCATAGAGTATTATTGGATGAATATTATAAACTTACCTGAATGATTCTGAGCTATCCACACAAGTATCTTCAGTTCTAAATATTATTTGGTGACTGATTGCATTGTAGCAAAGTTCTTGCTATATCTTTTCTAACTATGGAATGCTGTTTCTTCTTTGTTTTTCATGTCCTAAGTAGAAAACCTTAAGATTTTTCCAACTGAAAGTGTTCAGTTCAATCATCTAAATTCTCTAATGTCTAAAATGTCAATATAGAGTCAATTCATTTTGCCTTTCTTTTGCTGAATTTTCTAATGTTTATGTTCCTTACATTCCATATTCCCAATTTAATTCTGTCTTTACAGCTTCCTTTTCCTGCAGGGCAACATCTGCAACTAGACATTCCCAAAGTTTTAATCTAGCCATGTTAAAAATTATATTAGCATTCTGAAAAATCCTCAACTTTTTCTCAGTAGCATATTAAGTGCCTTCCAATCTAAGGGGCTATCACATCACTATTTTTTTAATTATCATTTAATCCCTTGTTTCAGGGTAGAGTTGGGACAACTAAAATGCAGCTGACCATTTACCAGCCTGGGTGCCCTTCCTGACACCTATGCAGAGTTCACAGCAGATATTTTCTCTTTGTGCCCTGATAAAGAAATATCTGCTGCTGCTGCCTAGGATTGAACTCTCAACCTCCCAAGTGGGAGGCAAGCATCTTTACTTTAGGGTGCTGTAACACTATCATCTGTCACTATAACATTAATAATTTTATATATTCTATCCATGAGGCTTATTGTTGTATTCTCTTATGCAGTATGAAATGAACTTTTGCAGTTGTCACTAAAGCGATTATCTGCCTCCAACATCATTCCATCTCATTGTGACATCTCATTGTGGCAGCTGGATGACCTTCCTACCTTGGATGATACTGTTGGGAATATATAATTTTGGGATACAACCCAGGCATTCTTTGCTCATCCCTTCCCCCCTACATCCTATGTTGAGGCAGCATAGCAAGATCTGGGAAGGATGGGTGGTGATGTTACTTCAATAAGAAAAAAAAGAGAAAATTATGCAAATTACTTTGAAAAATATTTGTATTAAATATTTATTATATTTGTAAAAGTATAAGCTGTTTTTATTTAAACAGAGCTGAAGAAACACCTTTTTGTCATAACATCTCTCATGCACAGCATGTCAGGACTCCAACATGCCCCCCCCCCCCAATTCAAATCATAAGTCTCTGCTGGCAACTAAAAAGACCAAAGAAGTATTTTTTTTTAGTTGACACAACACTTGTGGGAGAATCATTTCTAAATCTGATTAAATAAGTAAAGTGAAAGTGGTGGTTGCAATTGACCAATCATGATGAATCTATATTTTGACTTGATTGGCCTCTGACATGGGTGGGATTCAAATTTTTTAACAACCAATTCTGTGGGCGTGGCTTAGTTGGTGGGCGTGGCTTGTTGGTCATGTGACTGGGTGGACATGGCTTGTTGGTCATGTTACTGGCTGGACGTAGCCAACTCAACATCACTCACATCGAGGCACACATCTCCTCGCCTGGCCTCTCGTGACTGTGGGGATGCTGCAACAGTCATAAGTGTGAAAAACAGTCATAAGTCACTTTTTTCAATGGTCACTCCACACAAGCAAAGTACCAGCAAAGAAGGGGAAAAAACACTCCAGAGAAGTTCCAGAGACAGGAAGTCTAGTCCTGCCAAGAATGTAGTAAGGGTTAACGGAGAGGCAGTTTCAGTAAGCAACAGCAGAACATTTCCTTCCTGCCTTCCTTACAGGATTAGGCCAGTAATTTCTTCTAACAACTGGTTCTCCGAACTGCTTAGAATGTTAACAACCGGTTCGAGAGAATAGGTGCAAACTTGTAGAATCCCACTCCTGTTCTGACAACACTTTCTTTTTGATCTGTACAGATTTCAGGATGAAAACTGAAAAACAACAGTACTTAAAAAAAAAACCACTGAATTTAAAATTACACTTTCTTCCACCATTAAATAAAGATGAACAAGAAACAACCTCACCTGTTCCATTATTATATGCTTAGGCCCTTAAGACAATTCTTCCATTTTAAAGTTAAATTATTTGGGGGTGGGAAGTAGTCTTCCTTTCAGATAAAAGCAGCATTTGAATTACTAATATTTAAAATGCTGAAAGCATGTTATTTGAAATACATAATTTCAGGTTTATAGGGCTCACAAAAGATAATGTGATACATGGCTGAAATGACATGCACCTTGTATACTTGCGAGTTATTTTAAACCAAGAACTTTAAAAAAAAAGTCCCGACCCGTCTGGCAGGCCTGGTTGTGCAGAGTCTCAGGCCCTGAGTACCCGGCTGATGTTATGTAATGCCAGGTCCGTCGTTAACAAGGCCCCCCTGATTTGCGATCTCATTCAGGAGGAGGGTGCGGACCTGGCAGGGGTCACCGAAACCTGGTTGGGCCCAGAGGGTGGTGTCCCTCTGGTAGAGATGTGCCCACCAGGTTTCCAAGCATTCCATCGACCGAGGTCTCAGGGAAGGGGTGGTGGGGTGGCGGCGATTATTAGAGAAGTCCTTTGTCCTAGGGAGGCCACTGTTCCTCAGACGGCTGGTTGTGAGTCTCTCTTTGTGAAGTGGGGTCGGGGGGTTCAGATGGGCCTGTTGATAACGTACCTGGCTCCCTGCCACGTTGACATCGGCCCTGCCCGGGCTCCTCGAGGTGATAGCTGGGCTGGCGGTTGAAACCCCCAGGCTTTTAGTCATGGGTGATTTCAACCTGCCTTCGCTCGGGGAAACCTCTGGGGTGGCCCGGGAGTTCCTGGCTTCCATGACGGCCATGGATCTGACCCAATTAGTTTCTGACCCCACTCACACGGGGGGACACACACTGGACCTGATTTTCGCCTCTGGTCAGTGGTTGAATGATCGTGTTGGAGACCTAGTTATAAAACCCTTGTCATGGTCTGATCATTCTCTTCTTAGACTGGACTTCGGTGCCGCCACCCCCCATCGCAGGGAGGCGGAGCCGAGGAGATGGTTCCGCCCCAGGCGCCTGATGGATCCGGAACGGTTCCAGATGGAGCTTGGGCCATTTCCTGAAACTCTGGCTCATAACTCGGCCACAGACTTGGTGGCCACCTGGGATAGGTTGGCCGCTGAGGCTCTGGACCGAGTTGTGCCTTTGCGACCTCTGACTCGGCATAGATCCCACCTGGCTCCGTGGTTCACGGGGAAGCTGAGGGGGATGAAATGCCGGAAAAGACGTCTGGAGGGCATCTGGAGGGCCAGTCGTGCTGAGTCTGACCGGACACAGGTGAGGTCCTATATTAGGACCTACCTAGTGGCGATAAGGGCGGCGAGGCGTTCACACTTCTCCGCCCTTATTGCGTCTGCAGAAAATCGGCCTGCTGCCCTGTTTAGAGTGACCCGCTCCCTGCTTGAGCCGAGAGCGCGGGAGGACCTCTTGCAGGGTAAGGCAGAAGAGTTTTCCCGATTTCTGCATGATAAAATCGCCCAGATTCGGGATGGGCTGGACTCCAGTTGGGTGATCCCGGGGGAGGTGTCCGGGGCAGGTCTTGAGACGGTTATCTGGGAAGAGTTCGATCCTGTGACCGCCGAGAGTGTGGACAGACTACTGGGGAGGCTGAATGCCACCACATGTTTATTGGACCCGTGCCCTTCCTGGTTGGTTTCTACCTCCAGAGAGGTGACACGAGGCTGGCTCCAGGGGATTGTCAACGCTTCGTTGACGGAGGGGGCGCTTCCGACCGCCCTGAAAATGGCGGTGGTGCGGCCCCTCCTCAAGAAGCCTTCCCTGGACCCGGCTCTTTTGAATAACTATCGTCCTGTCTCCAACCTTCCCTTTGTGGCGAAGGTTGTTGAGAGTGTGGTGGCGTGTCAGCTCCCTCAGTATCTGGAGGAAGCATCCTATTTAGATCCGTTCCAATCGGGCTTCAGGCCCGGGCACAGTACCGAAACAGCATTGGTCGCGTTGGTAGATGATCTCTGGAGGGCCCGTGACAGAGGTTATTCCTCTGTCCTGGTCCTCTTAGATCTGTCAGCGGCTTTTGATACTATCGACCATAGTATCCTATTGCGGCGGTTGGAGGGGTTGGGAATTGGGGGCACCGTCTTGCGGTGGTTCTCGTCCTTCCTCTCGGACCGCTCGCAATTGGTGTTGACGGGGGGGGAGAGGTCCACCCCTAGGCCCCTCATGTGTGGGGTGCCTCAGGGGTCGGTCCTCTCCCCTCTTCTGTTCAACATCTATGTGAAGCCACTGGGAGAGATCATCCGTGGTTTTGGGGTGAAATGCCATCTTTATGCTGATGACACTCAGCTTTACATCTCCACCCCAAGCCACCCCAACGATGCTGTGGAGGTTATGGTCCGTTGCCTGGAGGCTGTGCGGAACTGGATGGGCGAGAACAGGCTTCGACTCAACCCTTCCAAGACTGAGTGGCTGTGGTTTCCGGCGGCCCGATATAGTCAGCTGACTCCGTCGCTGGCTATTGGGGATGAGATCTTGACCCCCACAGAAGGGACCCGCAATCTTGGTGTCCTCCTGGATGTACGGCTGTCTTTGGAAGATCATATTACGGCCGTCTCCAGGGGGGCTTTTTATCAGGTTCGCCTGATACGCCAGATGCGGCCCTTTCTTGATCGGGACGCCTTACGCACAGTCATTCATGCCCTGGTCACCTCCCGTCTGGACTACTGTAATGCCCTCTACATGGGGCTCCCTGCGGGGAGCACCCGGAGGCTTCAACTGGTACAAAATGCAGCCGCGCGGGTGGTTACGGGGGCGTCGAGATACTCCCACGTGACGCCCCTCCTGCGCGAGCTGCATTGGTTGCCAGTGGCCTTCCGGGTTCGCTTTAAAGTACTGGTTTTGGTCTTTAAAGCGCTCCATGGCATCGGACCAGGATACTTACAAGACCGCATTCTGCCAATAGTCTCCCACCGACCGGTGCGCTCCCACAGAGAGGGTCTCCTCCGGGTCCCGACGCCTTCTATGTGTCATCTGGTGACCCCGAGGAATAGGGCCTTCTCTGTGGGGGCACCCGCCCTTTGGAATGGGATGCCCCCTGGATTACGAACGACCAGTAACCTGAGGGCCTTCAGACGTGACCTGAAGACCTGGCTCTTCGAGCAGGCCGGCCTGAGCTGACTAATGGGATTTTAAATGGGGTTTTTAGATTACTTGGGACGGGGTATGAAGTTTTATTGATTTTAATTGGGGTTTTTAGATTTGGGACAGTCTAGTGTTTAATTCTCTTTTAAATAATTTATACTTTGTCTACTTGTATTTTAGTTGGCTGTTCACCGCCCTGAGTCCTTCGGGAGAAGGGCGGTATATAAAACTCAGAAATAAATAAATAAATAAAATTACATCAACTTTCTTATCCCTTACCTGAGTACTTGCAGAAGGGAGCAGGAGTAATTGGTATTTCCATTTTTGTACAATGGGTGTAACATGAAAGAATAGACTGTGCCTGGGAAAAGAAATGTATTTATTCCAGATGTGTTTGAAATGAATCAGGGCTCCTTTGCTTTGAAGTGCCAACTTCCTAGGCACAGCTGAACTATGTGTCAGCCCTTCACAAAGACCCAGCTCTACATTACTCTCAAAGCAGAGCCATAACCTTGATCAGTTGTTCGTGTTAAAATGAGCGCTGTAATGCAGTTGTACATGAACAGCTTGCTGATGCTTCTGTGTCAGAGTACAGTAAAATTTCCCTGGCCAGTGCTTCAGTGAGCAAAGATGAAAGCCTCCTTGCATGTCAAAACTCGATCCTAATTTGTTGGGAGCGATAAAGGTCAAGGCAGCAAGAGAGGAAGATACCAACTGTCTCCCAGTTATTTATTTCAGCCCATAAAATTGATATCAAAGCGATTACAGGAATCACAGAGTGCTGTGTTGGTGTTGTAAGACTTCATTGACTAGCAAATGAAGCTGAGAAGGCATCTGCTTGAATCTGGACCTTCTCTCCCATGGTCTCAATTTAGAAGACTATCTCTTGGGTCATCAAGCCTAGATCTTTTTTTAGGTCAATATTTAGCATTTTTTAATTTGGATTGAGGTCAAATTTCCTCCTAGGCTTAGCCAATACCTGTCCTGTTTTTGTTTTACAGTGTCTCTTGCTCTATAAGAATGTTCTGAATCTGAATCTTCCGTTCAATTCTTTGGTTTTGTTGTTTTATATTGGTTCTGCTTGTGTTTTGAGTTTTATGATTTATTTTGCTTGTATTGTTAGCTGCCCTTTTATTATAATCCACTTTTCTTTACTAAAGTAGCAAATTTACACTTTGGTGCACCTGGTTTCTTGCAAAGTAGTGTTTTTGGTCAGAGGTGGATGCTGGTATACAGAGTAGATCCTCACCTTCAGCCCTTCTGGTTAGCAATTCTTGTGGCTTAAAGTCTCACTTTATTAACTTCATCCTAAACCAAGATTATTGTTGGTTTCTGATAATTTGCTCCATTTTGCTTGATAAATTTCAGGCACAAGCCGTACCTTTAGAAAAAAAAATCCAGAGCAAAACAATATTTTTTTCCATATTGCTGGTTGAGTTTTCTGTTTGGAAGATTTTTTTTCCTTGGTTGCAGTGCTAGCAATATACTTCTTTTGCCATGGGGGTACACAAGTACAAGTGTGCCAGGTAGATGAAATTGTATAAAATCATTGTATAAGCAGCAAAATACAGATGTGTACAATCAGTCAGATCACAATCAGAACTCCTATACTTGGCTAGCTGTCAATCAGTTCTTAAGTCATAGAGTTCTGTTTCCAAATTGAATAAAGAATTTGGAAGTGTATAGAATTTTTTTTGAGAAATGCTTAAGAAAGCAGTACTCTTCAAGTATCTAAAAGGGTTTGTTTATATTTATTAGATATTTTTTCCTGCCTTTATTATTTTTATAAATAACTCAAGGTGGCGGACCTACTTAAAACTCCTTCCTCCTCCTATTTTCTCCACAACAACAACTCTGTGTGGTGGGTTGGGCTGCAAGAGAGAGACTGACTGGCCCAAATCACCCAGTTGGCTTTCATTCCTAAGGTGGGTCTAGAGCTTACAGTCTTCTGAATTCTAGCCTGGTGACTTAACTACTAGACCAATTCCATTAGATGGAAGACGGAAGATAATTGATACTTATTCTGCCGTATCCTAGATGTAGGTTATGAAATAAGTTACAAGAAGGCAGATTTTTATTTCAAAAACCAATTCCTAATTGTGAGATAGCTCAATAGTGGACCAATTGCCCAAAGAACTGGGAGAACCTCCCTGAATTTAAGCAGACAGTGAATACACCATGTGATGGGAATGCTGTAAATAGATTCCTAAACTGAACAACGGTTGAATTTAATGGCATAAATGATTCCTTTCAATCTATGATCTGATGAAATCTTGTACATTGTTCTAGGTGTTTTCTTCCCTGGATGATTTCTCCATGTATTTTCTGTCTTCTACAATGTAATAATAAGCAGATAGGCTATATAGGAGAAGATAGTAACCATTGGGAATACAGAAATATATACAAATATTTTCTGAAAAGGAATATATATAGGTAAGAAGAATTAAAAGGTAGGAGAGATACACCTGAGAGCAAAAGCACTCCGATAATTTTCTAGAATTATGGCTTTTGGGTCTAATGATTTGGTGGAAATGATTGGGAATTCAAGAGAAAAGCCCATCGCATGAGATTGAATTTCATCATAAAGAAATATTGCTGGAACCATTAGATCACTTCTCACCCCATCCAGCAGAACATTTATTTTCACTCCTTGAAATTGAATGACTGGTAAATTGCTACATGCAAGCATTTTGAATGACAAAACAATTGAACTGGATTGGCATCCTGAAAAAAGTATTCCCTAGGATGGTCTGTAATTTATTTTCTTATAGACCTTGAAAGTGACCGTGACTATCCCAGATAGAGATCCCTGCTGACTCTCTATTCAGATGCTTTAAATCAGTATTTCTCAACCTTGACAACTTGAAGTTATGTGGACTTCAACTCCCAGAATTCCCCAGCCAGAAAATTTGGCTGTAGAATTCTAGAAGTTGAAGTCCATACATCTTCAACTTGCCAAGGTTGGAAAGCACTGTTTTAAGTCCTTTAAAGGGGGAAGAAACATTTTCATTACTGGACCAAATAGTTTTTCAAAATTTCCAGGCACAAGATCCTTTAGGCAAGCGTGGCTAAATCTGGCATTAGGTGTCTGTCCCCGTGACATTATTTAGCAACATGCAAATGGCTTTGGGACACAAGTCATCCTCCTTATTCCTTCTGCTTGTCACAGAATAAAAGATGGGCCTGTGGTAAATGACACAGTCCTGGGCTGAGGTGATTATTGCAAGATGAACACACCATGACATCTGGCGATTCATATAGGAAAAAGAAAAATTACATTTGTCAGCTTCAAATAAAGCTTATTGTTTCAACCTTGAAGTAGCAGTCATGATACAGATCCCTACTAACTCTGCAGAATAACAATAGGGGGGGGGGGGAGAAACCCTATGGTAGTTAAATGAAAATGTGTGCATGTTGAGTTTGATACCCCTGATGTGGAGTATTTGCTAATTATGAAAAAATACTGTTAGCATTTTGCTGAAATTTTATTTAACAACTTTGATTTGTCATTCCAATTGAAGCAGTTCCTAGCAAAAAAAAAAACTAACACAAATTTAAAATCTAAAACTCCGTCTACAGTATTTGTATGAGAGTAACATCAGAGTAACACTACAATAAACAGAAAAGAGCACAAAGCAGACATTGAAAAACAACAAAAGTGAAGAGTCTCCCACAGGACTAAATAATTAACATAATCATGGGGCAACAGTTTAGCCAAGGTTATACTTAAAATCTATTCTGCAGTTATTCCACTGCTTTCTTTTCTTGAAAATCATGTTTGTTTCTCTTTGAACCTCAAGGTACTTGAAATGTTTTGACTTTACCTTGATAGTGTTTTTGAGGTTGCCTTATTGTGGGAGATTAGGGAGTGTACGGTTACCACTGGTGCCGTTCTTGTTTTTTATTAAGCATTTTTCCATTCAGAGATATGGTGGAGGTAATTTCCCCCTGATGCTTTCTCTTGGGGTTTAACTGAATCATGGGAGGCCACCAACTGTGGAACAGATGCATCAGAATGAAAGAAAGGCTTTTCAAGCACACTCCCCTTGGCCATCTCCAGAGAATCATACAGATAGTCCTCATTTAGTGACCATTCAGAGTTACAGCAGAGATGAAAACATAACTTTAAGATCAATCCTGTCATTTACAACCTTTGCAGGTATGTAAAGCAATGGAAATCTGAAGTACCGTAGGATTATAAGCGCCACTGCAGCTTTACTCAATGACTGTTTCATTTAATAACTACGTTGCTGGTCCCAATTGTTGTTATTAAATGAGGACTGTTTGTATATGATAAATAGAGTCAAATAATGTCACACACTACCTAATAGATATTGGATAACAGCTGTCTCTAATGGAATTAATTCATAAAGTAAATTCCTTTTCATGAAGTTGGATAAGAGCTGGAAGGGGGAAAAATGCACCAGAACTGTTCTGCACAACAGAATAACAGAGTTGGAAGTGACTTTGGAGCAGTGATGGGATTCAATTTTTTTTACTACTGGTTCTATGGGCGTGGCAGGGGAAGGCTACTGTAAAATCTCCAGTCAGAGGGTCTTGAAGGTCTTCTAGACCAAGCAGGAAACCTTATACCATTTCAGACAAATGATTGCCCAACTTCTTCTTTAAAACTTCCACTGTTGGAGCACCCACAATTTCTGGAGGCAAGTTGTTCCACTGATTAATTGTTCTGTCTGTCAGGAAATTTCTCCTTAGTTCTAGGTTGGATCTCTCCTTGATTATTTATCATCATTGCTTCTTGTCCTGCTCTTAGATGCTTTGGAGAATAGGATGAAACACACACACATCCCTCTTCTTGGTCATAGCCCCTCAAATATTGGAAGAGTGCTTCTAGTCACCCCAGGCCTTCTTTTTATCAGCTTAGACATAACTAATTCCTGCAATTCTGGAGAATTCAAACAGGAATTTTTTATATCTTCTTTTTTTTTAAAATACCTCAAGGATGGAGATGCCTTACCCCTCCTTCCAACCAGGACTTAACAATGCATAAGGACCTGCTAAGCGGTCTTGAGGTCAACTTGATTAATTGTGCTTCTCTTTAGGGCTCATTAACTCACTTTACTGGATCAGAGGTTGGGGTATATGTGGGTGGGTTTTTATTTATTTTTTATCTTTTAAGGTACGATTTTGGAGGACCAAAAGAGAGAGTGATGAAGCGGGAATTGACATTTAATATACCAGTGCGTGACCCAGGGGACCTGAGATAAAGCCCAACCATTACCTTCACTCGAAGGCTACAGCCTTCGCTTTACCAGCCCTTTCTGAATTGACAGGGTACAGCAAAGGCTGCTAAAGGGAGGCTAATGCCTACACAGCCAGTGTAATGAAGAAATGGGCGGGGAGGGTTAGATGCAAGGAAGCAGAGCTTCAACAGAAAGAGCTGAGAAGATATAGATAAGATTAGTGACATATGTAAAGGCACAGATACTGTGTGACAAAGTCTGTGTGGCTGAATAGACTGAAGCCGGCAGTAATAGGAAGCTCATGTTCTTCCTAATCCTCCCAGATAAGCTGTTCCATCCAGAATTATCAGCCAACAATCTTCAGGGTATCAGGCCTGAAATGAAGTTTCAGCCTGCTTTGATTCCTCATCCATAAATGAGAAAGTGCCTGAAGGATCTTTATTTATTCTCACTCCCACCGAAACCCTCTTCAAAAAGTGCCAATATAACTGGCAACAGATGCATAAAGCCTCCGTTTGTTTGATTGACAGAACACGATATAAAGCAACCCTCACTTGACATTTCAGTTTCATAAGACTCCTAGCAAGGGGAAAAGAAAGAAGGAGGGAGGGAAGGCGGGAAATACTTCACTGGGAAATAAAGGGGGATTTATGCAAACGCCTAGATCATGTTTGAGAAGGTTTCCCGCTTGCACTGTGATCTAGGGTTGTTGTTGTTGTTTTTGAGGCCATGAGATCCAATGAATTATTGATAATGAGAAATTTCAATACTTAGCGGTTTGATCGTGATTATTACGTCATCCGGTTTCTTTGGCTGCAACCTTAACCATCCTTACTAGCGTTGCAAGCACAACTTAAACACGGTGGTTTTATTTGGAAGTAAACCTGCATCCGATTGTGCGGTGAGTTTCAACATTTTTGTCTACATTGGCTCTAGCAAGCTGTTATTTCTGCTGTCATTATTAGGCACAAGTGCACCGATGGAGACACCGCGGCAGCTGTTGCGTTTCAGCTTATGAAGGCTGCAGTGATCCTAAAGCGAAGAGACAAACTTCAAACAATTGGAGCAGGGGTGTCAAACTTGATTTCATTGTGGGCTGCATCAGGGTTATGTTTGACCTCAGGAGTGGGGGGTTGGGGGGACGTGGCCAGGATGGGCATGGCCAGTTTGACATCGTTTGTGTTGGGGTGCCAGTGGCAGCCCAAGTGTTCTGCAGAGAAAACAGGCTCCCAATCTCTGTTTTTAGCTGGGACAGCCTCCTGGCAGAGGGTTGTAGGAGGCCATCCCAGCCAAAAACAGAGATTAGGTGCCCATTTTCGCTGGCAGAGGCGCTGCAGGTCGGTCTGTGCTCCACAGGCCAAATTTGGTTCGCAGGCCTTGAGTTTGATACCCCTGAATTAGAGAGAGACATTTGCAACTGCTCTGTTCTTTTTGGTGTAACAGTCAAGAGCAAATACTTTCATTGCTGCAGCCTAAGTTGAAATTGGGCGTATGAAAGGACAGGTTGGCTTTTCAGAAAGGCGGCAGCCGCTTGGTGACAGAGCACATCAATTGCCCACAGAAAGACCAGTACAGTCGTCTCAGTTCTCACCTATTCATTGACATGGATGATAAAGGAGGCATCTTTGCAGGAAGCCTTCCCAAGATCTTGGATAGTTGCAAATCAGTCAGTTTGAACCAAACTGTGCTTCATGGAAATACATTTGGACTCAGTACTTAGCGGAGCCCAGGTGGCTCAATGGTTAAAGTGCAGTCTAACTCTGCCCACAGTATGGAGTTTGATCCTGATAGGAGGATCAAGGTTGACTCAGCCTTCCATTCAGAAAAAAGAGGACCCAGATTGTTGGGAGCCATATGTAAATAATACTTCTACATTGTAAGCTGCCCAGAGAGGGCTATCGGGAGGTATATAAGCCTAAATGCTATTTCTATTATAAATGTTTTTGTTGAAAAAGAATGGCACTGAGTCTATGAAAGAGGTATATGGGACCAGGAGAAGCTGTCACATGTATCATGAATGTCATCATTCACATTGCTGCTATCACTTATTGCTCTTGAGCATATTCATGAGAATGGGAGAGGGAGGAGATCTTTTACAGGTAGACCTCAACTTGCAGCTATTCATTTAGTGACCATACAAAGTTACAATGGCACTGAAAAAGTGTCATATGAGCCATTTTTTCACACTTATGACCATTGCAGCATCCCCATAGTCATATGATCCAAATTCAGGCACTTGGTGACTGGGATGTCCTTCTAACAGTAGTTGCACTGTCCAAGGGTCATGTGGTCACCTTTTGTAACCTTCCCAGTTAGCTTTCAATAAGCAAAGTCAACAGCTTCTCTTAACTGCATGTTCCACTTAGCAACTGCAATTTGTTTAACAACTGTAGCAAAAAAGATTCATAAAATGAGACAAGTCATTAATGAGATGCAACTTAACAATTGTTTTACTTAGTAACAGAAATCATCATCATCTTTTAATGATCCCATAATCCCTTGCAGACTGGAGTCTGGGCAATTGAATGGAGCTAGCACAGTGTTTAATGGCCAGATGTCCTTCCTGTCACCAATGAGTTTTGTTCAACAGATATATTCTCATTGTGCCCAGAGAGAGAAATATCTGCCTCTACCTAGGATCAAACTCACAGCCTCCTGATTGTGAGGCGAGAGCTCCATCTCTAGGCCACCGTACCACTCCTTACTTAGCAACAGAAATGTTGAGGTTAACTGTAGTAAGCTGAGGACTACCTGTATTTTGTGACTCGCTCTAATACAAGCATCTAGATCATGGTGGCTTCCCATGGACATGCTCTGTACTGATAACAGATCCACAACTGAGGTTACTCCTCCCTCAGCTTTCTGATATCCTTCTACCAGGCTACCATGGTCATTTCTCTTTTCTTCCCACCAAGAGATGAAGATATTGGTTAAGGCTTAAAGTAGGATGTGTCTTCACCACAAATGCATGACCTGGCTATGGATGTTTTCTAGTTGACATCAGTGGTGGGATTTACATTTTTTTACTACCAGTTCTGTGAGTATGGCTTGGTGGGTGTGGCAAGGGAAAGATACTGCAAAATCCTCATTCCCTCCCCATCCCACTAACCTGATTTCCAGCTCCGTTCTTCCATGCAGGGCAACAAACGAAGACCCAGCCAATCAGCTGGGACTCGGGAGGCAGAAAATAAATGGGGGCGGGGCCAGTCAGAGGTGGTATTTGCTAGTTCTCTGAACTACTCAAAATTTCCACTACTGGTTCTCCAGAACTGGTCAGAACCTGCTGAATACCACCTCTGGTTGACATATAGTGCATACATACTAGTTTGCCACTATGATGACTTCGTTCGCATGTCATGCTGAGCCAAAATCAAATAAGCCACATTGTGGTAGGGAATGATAGGTAAATTCAGCCAGTGAATTTCAGCAGGGAGATAAAAAATCAGCAGGCAGATAGAAAAATGCAGCAAGGATGTCTTTGAAGTAGGTCCCCTGATATTCACCATGTGCCCACTCCAATTTGCACTAGACAAAACAAGAAAATACACACATACACTTTTTTAAAAACTTAGGCTGCATGATGAAGGGATAAGGAAGCCTGAATAAGAAGGAGGGATACTTTGCATCTGGAAACATTTTTTTAAAATATACAGGTAGCCTTTGACTTATGACCACAATTGAGCCCAACATTTCTGTTGTTAAGTGAGACATTTATTCAATGACTTTTGCTCAATTTTATGACCTTTCCTGCCACAGCTGTTAAGTGAATCACTGCAATTGATATGTTTAGCAACCTGGTTGTTAAATGAATCTGGCTTCCACATTGATTTTGTTTGTCAAAAGGTCGCAAAAGGTGATGACATGACCTTGGGACACAGCAACGGTCATAAGTATGAACCAGTTGCCAAGTAGCTGAATTTTTGATCATATGATCATGGGGTTGCTACAAAGGTCATAATTGTAAAAAATGGCCAGGTCGCTTTTTTCAGTGCCGTTGTAACTTTGAAATGAAATGAACAGTTGAAAAAAACAATTACTACCCACCTGACTTCCATCGAGGACCTGTATACTGCATGAGTCAAAAAGAGGGCTGTGAAAATATTTACAGACCCCTCACATCCTGGACATAAACTGTTTCAACTCCTTCCCTCAAAACGACACTATAGAGCACTGCACACAGAACAACTAGACACAAGGACATTTTTTTCCAGAAAGCCATCACTCTGCTAAACAAATAATTCCCTCGACACTGTTCAATTATTTACAAAGTGTACACTACTATTACTGTTAAACTTCTCATCACTTCTTATCACCCATCCCCTCCCACTTGTGACTGTAGGACTGTAACTTTGTCACTTGTATCCTTACGATTTATATTGACTCTTTCCTAGTATGATTTGATTGCTTATTGTACCCTTTGATTATTATTAAGTGTTGTACCTGATTATTCTTGACTCTTGACGAATGTATCTTTTCTTTTACGTATACTGATAGCATTTGCACCAAGACAAATTCCTTGTGTGTCCAACCACACTTGGCCAATAAAGAATTCCATTCTATTCTACTCTATTGTAAGTTGAGGACTGCCTGTAAATATTTTTTATCAATGATCTTAAAGAGACTCTTGACATATTGACATATTTAAGGACATAATCTCTCTCTTTATTTCTCTCTCACACTCACCAAAATATTTCTTGTGTATATTTCTTGAAATGATCATCAACAGGCCTCTATCAAAAGGGTAGAAAAAAGGCCCACAAAGGCTATGACAGTTTCCCCTCTCCCCGGTCTTAGTTAGGTGGCAGGAGAAATGTCTATTTTGAAGTTTTTTTGAGAACTAAAAGAGAACATCTGTTCTGCCCCTCCCTTCTCCCACCACTCTTGTTACTGCAGAAGGCTTAATTGAAAACATATAAAAAGTCCCATTTTGCTTTCATTATGTCAAGTGAATCTCTGCCTTGCATTTGTTTATTTTAAACAAGACACTTTGTACATTGAGAATTAGCTGCTTTGAGCGTGACACCCACCCACCCACATGGCCCAAAGCAAACCTCTCTGTTTTTAGCATCTATTTATGCATGTATGAACAACTAGACTTCCTTGCAAACATGTACACAAATAGTTTTCGACTTATAACAGTTTGTTTAGGGACCGTTTGAAGTTACAGTAGCTCTCAAAAAAGTGATTTATGAGCATTTTTCACACTTATGGCCATTTTGGCATCCCCGTGATTAAAATTCAGACACTTTGCAACTGGTTCGTATTTATGACGGTTGCACTGCCATGTGGTCCCCTTTTGCGACTTTCTAGACAAGCAAAATCAACAGCGAGGTCAGATTCACTTAACAACCATGTTATTAATTGAATATCTGCAGTGATTCACTTAACAACTGTCATAAAACTATCTCACTTAGTAACAGAAATTTTGGACTCAATTATGGTCATACGTTGAAGGCTACCTCACAAGTTGGAAGCGATTGCCTTTGATGGAGGTTTCCAAGCATTAGCCCAATGTGAACCACTGAACAAACATGGGATGACCCAGAGTGGGATACAAAACAAACACAGTCACAGAAAACAGGTGAAGTCTCTTTTATTCCTTCACTTTGCTTCCAAGCTCCGAATATCTGTGACAAAAAAACCTCCCAAACAAACAGTTACATGAAGAAGGAAAAAAGCAACAGAAACCAGGCAAGATAAGGGCTGGAGGATGTCCACAGATAACGCACACTGTGAATGATGCCAAACGCAGAGAGGAACTATAAACTAGAGATTTCCACACTGTTTCCAGCGTTCGCCAGTATGCAATGTCCATACTCTTATTCGAGTTGTCACAGCTGCAGCCCATGAAGAGGATTAAGGCCCTCTCTTCCCAAGTAGACCACGTCTCTCCCTTATCCTCTCCTCCCTTCGTGCCCTAGGATGGATAGGGCACGAGCCTGGATCCTCCTCTGACTGCTCAGCTGGCCTCTGCTCTTCACCAGCCTCCTCCACAACCTCCTGAGCCACACTTCCACTCCCTGTCAGCTGTTCTTCCTCTCTCTCAGAGTCAGTCTCCACCAGGGGCATGACAAAACAAGAAAGTATAGTATTTCTGCTCCAAGAACTGTACTGATTGCCAATTGCTTCTGAATGCCATTAGAGAACCAGTTTGGTCTAGTGGTTAAGGGACCAGTCTAGAAACCAGGAGACCGTGAATTCTAGTCCTGTTTTAGACATGAAAGTCAGCTGGGTGACTTTGGGCCAGTCATTCTCTTTCAGCCCAACTTACCTCCCTCCCATTTCGCATGTTTTAAAATAGGCCTAAATTTTGGGGGAGGAGCTTAATTTCACCTTATACTTAAAAAACATGCTGGGCCTTCCTATTGGGGGCGGCGTATTGTTGGAGAAACACGGTATATACAAGTGAGCTAAATATACCAGTGAAAATATAATTTACAAAGCCTAGCAATTACATGACAACATACACACACACCCCTTAATTCTCAACTCTTTCCCTCACTTTCACTTGTGCTGTGATTTTGGATAAGTCACAGTAAATTTTCTGTCTCTAAAATGGGGGAGAAGAAGTTATCATTTTCACTGACCTTTAATAAATCTATTGATGCGTTATGTTTCACCGCAGTAAAAAAAAAGGGCAGCTATATAAATTTGATAAATATATTTATGATTACTGTGGCAACTTAATAGACTTTTATAACAAAGTTGTCATTATTGTGAAGCATTGAGTATCAGAAAGTCACATGTTTAATCTATGAGCCTGAAGGCCAAGGGTAAGGATCCAATGTGTTATGTGAAGATGGGAAAATATAGATTGTGAAACCACTGACAAGTGCGGAACTGAATGAACTCCATAAAAACAGCCTTTTTCATACTACACTAACCAATAACAGAATGATGACACGATGGGTGCAAGCTCCTATTATACATATAGGTCAGAATTTGGAAGGAAGGCCTCATTGGGGAGACAATACAGGTAGTCCTCAACTTACAACAGTTCTTTTAATGACCATTCAAAATTACAAAGGCAATGAAAAAAATGACTTATGGCCATTTTTTCACATTTGCAAGCATCAATGGTGGGATTCAGGTTTTTTTTAACTACTGGTTCTGTGAGCTTGGCTTGGTGGGTATGGCTTGGTGGGCATGGCAGGGGAAGGTTACTGCAAAATCCCATTCCTCCCACCCCTCTAACCTGCTTTCCAACTCCATTCTCCTGTGCAGGGCAAGAAAAGAGGACCCAGCCAATCATCTGGGACTCAGGAGGCAGAGAATAGATGGGGGTGGGGCCAGTCAAAGGTGATATTTGACGGTTCTCCAAACTACTCAAAATTTCTGCTACCGGTTCTCCAGAACTGGTCCGAACCTGCTGAATACCACCTCTAATCCCCACGGTTATATGATCAAAATTCAGATGCTTGATCAAAATTAGGATGTTTGGCAACTGGTTTCAGATTTATGACGAACAAAGTCAATGGGGAAGACAGATTCACTGAACAACTGGGTTCCAAAGTTATTAACTTAACAACTGCAATGATTCACTTAACAACTGTGGCAAGAAAGATCATGAAATGAGGCAAAAGTCACTTAACTAATGACTCACTTAGCAACATAAATTTTGGTCTCAGTTGTGGTCGTAAGTCGAGGACTACCTTCATGATCTCATTTTTAGTCCTGTTAAACCCATTTAGCCAGTTTATATCTCAAAGGTGCTTTTGGAAAAGCACCTCTTGGACAACCATGCCCTTTGACTGAGAATCTCCATAGACATTTAATCAGCTTATGCTACACTTCAATTGGGTGGCATCTCGGGGAATTGCCATTAATTTTGGCCCTTAGAGCAGACTCTAATAACCATAAAAAGGGGGATTCATGAAATGCATGAACGCCTGGATCCCATGCTCTTGACCAAAAAAAATTAACTTTGTTTTGCCTAATCTTATCCTTGACACTCAAATAGTGTTGCAGTGATTAGTGGATATTAGGCAGTTAACTGAATCAACTCACCATCTGGAAGCAGATGTTACAATGTTCACACATTTGTAGGGAAAAAGAAATGAGGTAGGCAACTAACAGAGCTTCCCAACAAGTTCTCACTCCCAGGCAATTTATTTATTTATTTCTAAGCTATTCAAATATCTGGGAGACTTCACAAGAAAGGGAAATACGTATAGTATATTTGGTCTCAGCAGATGGGAGCAATGTATTTGGGTCTGGAAACTAAGTACAATCGGGTCTGGTTAACCTTTGACTGGAGACTGCCAAAGAGTATCCGGATTGCAGGTTGTAGTGAAAGGTGAAAACAATTCCAGAAGGAGACTAGGGTAAGGCACTTCTGTGTAACATATTTCAATAAATAATGATAATGGAACATGATTGACTGTCGTAAAAAAATGGTCACCATTACAAGGCCTGTGACATCAGGGTTTTTCTATGGCATAATTAGCAGGAGGGATTTTTAACTGAAGGCTATCCTTATCTTTACACACACACACACACATCCTTATCTTTACACAGAGAGGGGAGAGAAAGAGAGACCACGTGTGTCCTATCCCAGGATATTACAACTTTGGCTTGCAGAAATGGGTATCTACTAACTGGTTACTATTAATCTTTTCATCACTCCTATCACCCCTCCCCTCTCACTTGTGACTGTATCACTGTAACTTTGTTGCTTGTATCCTCATGATTTATATTGACTGTTTCCTTGTATAATTTGATTGCTTAATTTGTACTCTATGACTATATTAAGTGTGGTACCTTGTGATTCTTGACGAATGTATCTTTTCTTTTTATGTACACAGAGAGCATATGCACCAAGACAAATTCCTTGTGTGTCTAATCACACTTGGCCAATAAAGAATTCATTCATTCATTCATTGCCATCTACTGGTCTTTTGGATTTTGGTGGCTCAAATATGGTTGTCATAATCCTAAACTTGACTCCCCTTGAAACCTAGCTATTTGGAAGAACCTGACTATGGACCTTTATTATAAAGAGCTAAAGGGCTTTGGCTATACTCGTGAGACTACAGAATTACTGCCCAGATATTCCCTTGGAAGTGGATTGGGATAGGATATGCTTTGGCTATTTGTTGCTTTGTCTCCATTTCTAGGACAGAAAAAAGCTGCTGGATGGACTATACATCACAGTACTTCTTCCCTCACATTCCATAGATCTCTTGTTTTAACAATACAAAAACTTTATAAGTTAGGATAGTAAAATATTCATTGATGTTCGGGCATTATGAGAATACTCAAGTGAGACGACCAGGAAGGAAAGAGAAAGGGTAGCTTACTTTTTCTTAGACTGGTTGCTGATAATTTCCTTGTCTTTGATTTAATAATATAGCTTTTCAGGGTATCAGAGGCCAAGTCATTGTTCTAGGAAAGTTACAATTGAAAGCATCACCAATATATGGCACGCTAAAGGAACAAGAGAATGGACTTCTTCATTAGCTTGATGAACAATACCCAGGGAACGGCATAAAAAAGATCCCATAGCTTCTATCTTGGTTTTTCACTGTAATAATAAGAATCATGAATGTGTACAAATACATTGATTATTTTTAGAAGGGCATGACACCCCAAAGATACTCCGGTCCTAATTGGTTTTAAAGGAGCTGCGCTTCTGCATTACACCAATCTGTATTGTATTGTATTCTGAAGCATTGCAATTTCATATGAAAAAAATAGTTACCTAATTCGTTAAAAAAAAGAAACCCAAAAAACTAAAATGTTCAGGATTCTTGACATGCAACCCACAAAAGTAGCCAAAACTGAACAACGCTAACACCATGGAGGAATTTTAGTACCTGCTTAAATAGCCTTATTGGCAACTTTAAGTCTCGTGGACTTCAACTTCCAGAGTTCCTCAGGCAGCTTTCAGAGGAACTCTGGAAGTTGAAGTCCACAAGTCTTAAAGTTGCCAAGGTTGGAAACCCTGTCCTAGATAGGATACAAAACCTCAGAAAAAGTCATGAAATTGGCACAGTAGATAGTAATCAGGGCAAAGCGGCCTCTTCTGTTATCTCTCCCTAATTGCCTTTCTGAGGTATAGCTTTTCTAATGCTTAACCAGGCAGCTTTAAATTGAATTAAGTAGGCAGGAACCTCTGGAAGGCTTGTACTTATTCTCCAGTGTTGGATGATCGATTTCTTTGTTTATCCTTATTCTGAATCTATCTACATCTAGTAGCCACTTTGTGTGGTTTATTTCAAAACTCTTTCTAGGCCAATTGCTTAAAGTCCAATGGTGAAACTCGGTAGACAGCTATTCTGCACTGCATAGTTCTAAGATTTATCCAGGATTCATGGAACTCATCATCTTTTGCTTTTGATCCTACTCCCTATTACATCTACTCTAAAGTTGTAACCACAATTCCAAACTCTTTTTTCCCTTTGTGTCTGCTGCTCAGATCTGTTCAGCTGCATCCAACCCAGAGTGAACTTCAGACTTTGTATTCTCTCTATAGCTAACATTTCACCCCAATTCTTGTGGGAATCGAACTCTTCTAGAAAGGAAGCAGGAAGAAGCTTCCACTTTGCCAGCATTGTTATACTTGGACATTGTTATACTTCTAAACATTGGGCCTGCTGTCTGATTTTTAAGGTATCCAATTTTTTCAGGGTTTAAACTCAATGATTTGTCTCCTGGTAGACAAGCAAGGAGCTTTAGGTAATTTGCTGAGGTTTTCTAAAAGTAGGTACAAATCCATAATTTAACATTCCTCAATTGCTTTTCATGTCACTTGTCCATTTCCATGTTTATTATTTTTCTTTGGACCAGCCATCAATCCAATGAAAGCTTGACTTTAGTGCTCTAAAGTCTGTTCTTGACTAGCATTGGACCATGTGTCAGCTTCAGTCTCCACACTCTTCTGGAATATGTACGAGATCACTAACTTAACCCTTGTATGCAACATTTTCATTTAATGGCATCTTCTCCTAGGTCACCCACAAGACAATCCAGAGTTTTGCAGGACCCTATTAAATATAGGGCAACTATATTTTTCAGGGGGTAGAGCTTAAAAATTTCTAACGTCTACATTTCCCATCATCATTTGTATCTGTTGTGGTTTCCATGGAGCTAGAAAGCATACACAGTTGAGATAGAAGTGATTGCCTCAATCAGACCAAGACCTACTGTAGATCTGAGAAGTGAATAAGATCAAGGTGGCATATGACCATTGTGAAATCTCAAATATGCAATGATCAATGGAAATCATTTGCTTTTTTTTCTCTAAAAAGGGGAAATATATCCATACTGGTTTCATTTCTTCTCCTAGCTCCTGATGTTTTTATGTTCTCTGGCTTCCATAGTGCAGCTTGCTCTATTGGATCTCATATGGTTTTTGTGGAACTGAAACTCTAAAAAAACTGAAGCTCTCACCCTTTATTTCCCACCCTCTTCCTTCTCCTTATGTAGTAACTTGTCATTCCCTACTACTATCTTTTCTTGCTCTGTCATCATTAGGGACAGTTCTCACAGTTCAATGTTTGTCAATCATTCTTCCGTACTGCATGTAGCTGGAGAAAACACAAAACTTGCAAAGCAAATCTTTGTCTAGAGCTAATTTACTCAGTGCATAATCACCATGCATTTCCCAGGTCTTTGCAAAGTGCTATGCTTAATTTATATGTGTTTATTGTGAGTTCACCTGCATGCAAATGAAAACATAAGCAGCGATCCAGGTAATAAACCATTGTTCAGCATTAAAAGCCATCCTTGGATATTTTGTGGCAGTGGGCTGTCTGGATTTTATCGATTGAATTTGTGTCCAGGCTGTTCTTTTAGAATGAAAACTATTTCATAAAATCTTAGGTTCTCTGTGCCCAAAGGCAAAATATACGTTTCATTGAGACTGATGTTCCAGAGTGGACGGAATAACCTGCAGCTATACAATACCAGCTTTGGCGTGATCTTCTTAATTGCCAAAGTGTCTTTAATGCAGGATAAGAATCTAGTTGAAACTTCACTCATATGCGGACTTAAAGAATGTCCTATATAACAGATCTATGTGTTTAAAGATAGGCTTGTTATACTTTTAGATAGAAAGAGAATTGTTGCTTCCACATTTCTTTAGATCTTGACTATGAATGTCCAAACTTGGCAACTTTAAGGTTTGTGGACTTCAACTTCCAGAATTCTTCAGCCAGCCATGCTGGCTGTGGAATTCTAAATATAGGGCAACTATATTTTTCAGGGGGTAGAGCTTAAAAATTTCTAACGTCTACATTTCCCATCATCATTTGTATCTGTTTTAAAGTTGCCAAGTTCTTAAAGTTGCCAAGTTTGGAGACCCCTGATCTAGATACACATTAACATCTGGAAGCATGCCTTTTAATGCTCTATGTTCTGTTTAAAAGGAGCGAAACTTTTATTGTTATTTGTGAGGACAAATGTACAGCTGTGACACATATAGGGAAGACATGGGTTGACCAATTAGAATATGTTGAATTATAATATAGAATATATTTCATTGAGGGCTGCATCAGGGTTGTGTTTGATTTTAAGGGGCCAGGATGAGCATGGTCAGAATGGGCATGGCCAGCTTAACATCAATCATGTCAGAGGCACCTATTGTGGCCCAAGCGCTCTGCCAGCGAAAATGGGCTCCTGAGTTCTGTTTTCGGCTGCAACAGCTTCCTGCAACCCTCTGCCAGAAAAAACACAGGTCGGGAGGCTCCGTTTTTGCTGGCAGAGGCACTGCACACCGGTCCTTTGCTGTTTCCAGGGAAACCCCACAGGCCGGATCTAAGCATCCTGCAACTGGATCCGGCCCTCGGGGCTGGAGTTTGACACCCCTGATATAGAACATTTCTTCTTCTAAAGTAGGAATACTAAATAAGAAAAATAATAATGTTTTGTATAATTAATATTTAACTAGAAAAATGAAATAAAAGAGGGGTTCCACATTTTGAGAACTGATAGGTGTATTTACTGATTTTCTTTTACAAATATTTATATACTGCCCTCCTTTAGGAGACTCGAGGTAGGTTTACATTATGTCAAACTAAGACAAAATTAAGAACAATGAGAATAATAAACACAATCAAAACTCATAAAAATCAAGCCCAGGCCCATCACTTGCACAAATAGGCCATGAGAATAAAATGATTTTCTCTTCCTTTGGGGTTCCTCATATCTCAGGGGTTATAGGTTCTAGAGGTGGATAAGGAAGTAAGAGTCACTAGAAGTCTTGGAATTTATTTGCTAATCAAATTTATATGTCCACCCATCTAGCCAAGGAAATTGCACAGAATGAAAATTCTGTTTTCACAGAATGAAAACAATCAATCCATAGCTCTCCCCAAGAAATAAACAAACCGAAACTCAAGATAAGTCAAGGTTCCTTCACTAAAAATCTGAGATCATGTTCTATGCACATATACACCCCTAATATCCTGACTTCAGTCCTGGGAGAAGAATCATGGCCTTCCTTGTAATTGAATGTATGGATAGTTTTGGGGAAATGAAGAGAAGGAAAGTTGCTTAAGAGACAATGAGATAATAGAATCAGTGGATTAATAGTCAGAGAAAGAAACATAAGAAGGACTCACCCTAATGGATCGTATCAAGCAGTTAAAAGTAGCGATGGAAATCTTGTATTTTCAGATTTGCAAGATTGATGTCATCCCTCCCAATAACATGACTAGATGAATTAAATCTGCATTATTGTAAGACTACATTAACAGAATCTCAAAAGTCTAAAACTACAAAACTGGATCTAAAATATTTGGGACTTCACATGAAAGAGAAATACACCAAGCAAACTAATAGCAATCCCCATTAAAGGCTGATTAAAGTGAATTGGGGTGAAGCAGAAATTGTCCTCTGCTTATGCAAGAGTAAATGCATCCTGGGAACCACAGATAAATCTGTGAAAATCTCTGTGGATAAAGACCTATACGAGTAGCAGTTCCACCAACAGAATTATGGCAAGGGCAGGACATACAGTAAAGTTGCCTTCATGCTTTGAGATCTAAAGTCCCTTGTGCCCACAACAGTGACCTGAATGGAAAAGCCTGAGCAGATGCACTAACTGTTCTTGCAATTAATTTTAATGCAAGGGACAAAACAAATCTACAGCAAAAAAAAAACAAAGAAAAAAAGAAAAAAACTAAAACCACTTTTAACCCAGACTGCAATGACCCAACAGGCCTCCAGAAATGACAGGCCATCCTTCAGAATGGCAGATTTAGGACTCCTCTGCTTTAAAAACTGAAGCCAGATGACATTGCTCAAGCAACAACCTCTAATAATTTAGAGATAATAAATACTTTCTGTGCCAGTTGTTGAATTAATTTGCAGCTTGCCCACTAGCTGCTGCTCCTTCTTTCTCTCCTCTCTTTTGGTTCATGACAATGAATGCAGGAGATACATTTTGTGAATCAACAACAGAATATTCAGCAGCTAGCTAAGCTTTAGAGTCATATAAACTATGGTCATTGCACAGCACAAAGTATCCTGATTTTCCATTCTAGCTGGGAAGTAGATAATAGTTTGCAATATCCTAGCTTTTCAGTTGAAGTTCCTACCAACAGAAAATGGAAAATGGAATTGGAATATGTGATAAGGAAGGGGAATAGAAGGAGCATACATCCTCCAAGTACTTTAGTATAGCCAAGCCAGACTACTAAATCAGTCTGACTCACCTTGACCTTTTGAAAATCTCAGTAAAAGTGCCTGTTTTTCTATTATCTCCTGGATTCTTTCATATTCATTCTTTGACAGCATTTTCTTCCTATACTTAAGATGGTTCTATTCTAGCTGCATTTGATACCATCCCCTCCCGTCCCTCTCCCCTCCCCCCTTTTTTGCAGAGAAGAGCTTGCATATAATCAGGGTGAACTTCTAAACTCTGTATTTTTTTTCAGTGAACTCATTTTTATGGACCAGAATTTGAAATGCTGCAAACAGCTTTATCTTGGTTAGAGAAATGGCTTAAACAGGCTGCTTGGGGGGGGGGGGGGGGGGGAATCTATAATCATAGCTTGCTAAAACGTGTAATACAATCCAAACATCTTTTTCAGCATGGAAAGGATGTTGAATCAATTTATCTGACCAATCTCAAACATTGAGCCCTTTAATTCATGCCTTTCTAGCTTCTGGTCATTATTTCAGTTGGACATAATATTAGTCATTTCCTAGCCAGAACTGTTAAAGAGAATTAACTGGGCACTATTCAGCAGCTGCTCCCTTTTGCCTCAGTAACAGATATAAATAATTCCTAGATTTATTTAGTTCTTGTCTTATTAGCATTCAAGAAACAAATGAGAATGGCACGTTCTTTAAAATTAGTTGCTCCATTTCTGCCTCTCCTCCAAAACGGTGAGAACTATGTGCCAGCACTAATTTTACTGATGATGTTGGCTTATTTTACAGGAAAAAAATATAGGTGAAAACATTTTTTTATGTAATGGTTGGCAGATATATAGACAAACATAATTTTTCGTGCAAGAATTGATTCTGCTTTCAATGTCCAACAAACTAAAGATGGTGAAAAAGAGCAGGACCCCATATCATGTTTCCTGGATGGCAGGATGTTTATGGTTTCTATTAGTCATAATATTAAGTCCTTTAAATTGAAAAAGGCATTGGGCTGTTATGGGAATGTGGAGCTAATATGCTTGGGAAATCTCAGAAAACATTATGGTTTCCTTCCCTGTCTTTTAACTCATGGACATCATACTGCCAAATAAAGCAGTAAAACAGTTCCTTCTTTAAATTTCCTCTCTAGAGCTATGTACAGTGCCATAGCAATTATTGTAGCATCATAAATATCATTAGGAGGAAAGCTTGAGCTGTCTCTCTTGAATTTTTATTTGAGCTCTTGATTACATCATTTGCTTGACACTCCGTTTTCGCTGAACACATTATGAACTTCTCCAGGGATAAGAAAATGTGTTATTTAAGTAAGCACAAAATGCTCTGGTAAATCAAAACATTTGAATGAGCTTGCTGTTGGGAAGAAAATCCTTTTTTTCCAGTATGAATCATTTTTTTGCTCTCAAAGTAATTGCAATACAAATGGCCTTCCCCAAAGTCTAGGCTGAATTGGATATCCATTGTCTTACAGTATACTAGCTCGATCCTCATGCTTCGCTATGAAACTATGTGGTCGGGCTTAGTTTATGGGAGGAAAATAAGGGGAGTAATTCTGCCTCTGCCTACCAGCATCCTTCGGTATTCATCAACTAGCATCCTGTCATGTGTGAGGGAGTTGAGGGCTGTTTGGAAAGTGAAAAAGTATTTGCTGTATGAGCAAGAAGGAGACAGCAAGGAGCCTAGGCGTGGCTTAGCTCAACTGTTCTTTACTAAAGCTGCTTGGTGCTGTGGAACTAAAACTGAAACTGAAACTCCTCTCCTCTGCTTGTGTTTTACATTTGGAACAGATTTCTTTTCAGGTGGGGAAAGGGATAGAACTCCTTAGCATCAGAGCGTGTTAATAATAATATACGAAATACTGATGCTCTGATGGTCATTTTGAAAAATCCTTTCTTAGTGAGCACCTAGAAGCCAAGAGGAACATACGTGCCAAATTTCAAATTTGTAGGCTTTATGGTTCTGGAGATTTTGTGATGATGCATGAGTGGTATTTCGTTTTTATATATATAGATTGTCAGGAGCGAAAGATCAGGTCCATGTGAAGGTCCAGTTAAATAGATTTATTGCTAATTATGCCTATTCATAGGAAATTTTTCAGCTACCAGTTAGCACCTGCTTGGAGTTAGATAAGGGTCAAAGGAATTTAAGGGCAGTTGAACTAGAGATTCTAGGCTGATCCCTCTTTTAATTCTGCCCCCAGATTTTGCCACTCCTTCTCCTACACGTACAAACGTTTTTACAAACTACTTGACATAAACAAGTGCGCATTATTTCAAAAAAATTTTAAAAAAATATTGAATTGGCCCAAAATATAAACCTTAGCATTTAAAGCTAACCAGAAAACATTTTTTGTATTTTATGATTTAATGTACATTACATTGTATAATGTAACCTCATACTATTTTACATTGATTGTTAGGTATCTAAAACCAATCTAATATAGATGTAATAAGGCAAACCAAAACATGTTTATAATCTTATGTTGCAGATTGGATGAGCCCTGCAATGCCCACAGCTGACCAAAGAAATCTGGCTGTTTGAAACAAAGAATAAAGTAACAGACTTGTTCACAACTAACATACAGAAAATATCTACATTTGCAATTTACTCTTATTTCCCCTATGAAGTAAGTAGATAGTTCTTTACTGCTGGTGGGTCAATGACAATTCATTGCAGCCAGCTCACCATGACCAACCTGCCACAGCCAACTCACCACAGTCAACTCACATGGCCAACCACTGCAGAACAACTTGTCACGGCCATCTTGCCACAGGAAAAATGGCTGCAGGACAAGAGTTACACTAATATCAAAGATATGATGAAATAGAATCGTTAAAGGAAGGACAAAATGAAATGAGAACGGCAAAAATTAAAATATTTTTTATTTATTTTAAATAATTAAATAGAATTATTAAATTGTCCTGCAACGAGTTGTTTTGTGGCAAGTTGGCTGTAGCATGTTTGCCTGCTGCATGTTGGCTGTGGCGACTAGGCCACAGCGAGTTGGCTATGGCAAGTTGTCCCATTCCCCTCTAGGACAGAGTCAGAGAAAATAGAACAAGCCACATATCTTGTATTCTTTACTCATTAACATTTGGTACTTGAGATATCTGTTTTGGTCTATGTCATTTTTTTAAATAATACTTTTATTAAAGTGTACAAAACAAAGATAAAAAAACTAATGTAAACTAAAAAAATATAGAAAGTAAAGAAAAAAAGAAGTGTGATGAGATGTAAAAACTAAAATGAAAAAAAATAAAGCTCAAAAGGCAAGTATAAACAAATTCAGTCAGTTAGCACTTTCTCTAATACTAAAAAGATCTTCCTCCCAAATCTCGTCCCTTATCAATAATCAAATTATAAAAACTCTTAATTCTGTCTAGCCAAGATGGCGCCGATGATGGCTGCCTCGGTGAAATGCTCTCTAATGGTTTCTTTATTCCTTATTATTATCTGCTATGGATAATAATAATTCACTACGGATTTCATACTCACGAGACCATCTGCTAAGAATTAGGCAAAGTTTCCTTAAGGAGCAGCTTTCTGATTCCCCATCCTCACCTGTCTTTGCAAACGCGGAGAAGATTCTAACCAATTCCCCGGTGCTATAGATTATAACAAAGAAAGCAAAGAAGCGACCACGCCAGAAGAAGAGATGGGGTAAACAAGCGGGAATTTTAAACAGACTTAGGAATAGGGGGTAAAAACTCCTCTCCCTTCAATCTTTCTGATGAATTTACGCTCACTGGCTAACAAAACGGATGAAATTCATCTCTTAAATAGATGGAATTATGATTTTTATAATTCAGCTGTTCTTTGTTTCACTGAAACCTGGCTTAATCCACAAATTCATGGGGACAACACCATATACACCGCAGGATTTCAGACATTTAGATCAGACAGAATTGAAGAGACATCGGGTAAAACAAAGGGTAGAGGATTATGTTTATATATCAACAACAGCTGGTCTCAGGATATAACTATAATATATAAATTTTGTGATGAAAACTTAGAGTCTTTACACATCAACTGTAAGCCATTTTACTCTCCACGTGAGTTCTCCTCATTTCGCCTGCCTTGATTGCAGTGATTGGAATGTTTTTGAAGCTGCCTCTGTAGACCTAGATGAGCTCACAGATACTGTAACATCATATGTTAGCTTCTGCAAAAACTTATATGTACCAACAAGGAACCTATAAATATATAACAATAAACCTTGGTTCACAGCTAAACTTAGGCAGCTACATCATTCCAAAGAGGAAGCCTACAGAAAAGGTGACAGAATGCTATACAACGAGGCCAGAAACATATTAACAAGAGAGATCAGAGCAGCAAAAAGAAGCTATTCTGAAAAGTTAAAGAATCAGTTCTTAACAAATGAACCAGCAAACATATGGAAAACTCTTAAAAACATCACTGGCTTCAGCAAATCTCCTTCCCAGGCAGAAGGAAATCAACAATTAGCAGATGACCTGAATGCGTTTTACTGCAGGTTTGAAAAGAAACTACAGCCACCTAACTCCACAACCCACATCTCAAACACACCAACAACAGCCAAGCCTGCTACAACTGGCCCCAATCCATTGGGCTCACAACCTCTGGCGATCACAGAAAAAGAAGTGCAAGATCTATTACACAGACAACAGCCAGGAAAAGCACCAGGGCCAGACAAGATAACTCCTTCTTGTTTAAAAGTCTGGACTGAGCAATTGGCCCCCATCTTCACCCAAATCTTCAATAGATCACTAGAGATGTGCTATGTTCCTTCCTGCTTCAAATGTTCTACCATCATCCCAGTGCCAAAGAAGCCCTCCATCAAGGAACTGAATGATTACAGACCAGTTGCTCTAACATCTGTAGTTATGAAAATCTTTGAAAGGCTTGTGCTGTCCCACCTGAAAACCATCACGGATCTGCTGTTAGATCCCATGCAGTTTGCATACTGAGCAAATAGATCGACAGATGGTGCTGTTAACATGGCTCTGCATTACATCCTACACCTTGACTCTCCAAATACCTATCCCGGGTATAAACTGTTTCAACTCCTTCCCTCAAAACGATGCTATAGAGCATTGCACACCAGAACAATTAGATACAAGAACAGTTTTTTCCCAAAAGCCATCACTCTGCTAAACAAATAATTCCTTCAACACTGTTTAACTATTACAAAGTCTGCACTACTATTACTGCTAATCTTCTCATCACTCCTTATCACCAATCCCGTCCCACTTGTGATTGTAGGACTGTAACTTTGTCCCTTGTATCCTTACAATTTATATTGACTGTTTCCTAGTATGATTTGATTGTTGATTGTACCCTATGACTATCATTAAGTGTTGTATGTTATGATTCTTGATTCTTAACAAATGTATATTTTCCTTATGTATACTGAGAGTATTTACACTAAGACAATCACACTTGGCCAATAAAGTATTCTGTTCTATTCAGTCCTAATCAGCAAAAGTCTATTAAGACCTATAGGAAATAGAGATATTATGATCGTAATCATATCAATCCATTTTGTATTCCAATTTATCACTTTCTCTAAGAAATAAATCAAAAGAAAACTCTTCTTATTTATACAAAGATTGTTAAAGCCTTATTATTCAGGCCTGATCAAAAATAAATTCTATTAATAGAAACCAGGAACCAAAACATATGTACTTTAAGCCTGGTTATGTGAATTCATTTTTTATTCTTTCTGTTTTACAAAGCTTGATCTTTAATCCCATCAAATAATGTTCCACAAGTTGACTTCTTATTTTTTCTTTGCCTCCTTTTGGGGACAGCTTCAATGTTTTAACATCCCTTTTGCAAATTCAAAATAAGAAAGCTTTTGAAATCATTTTTTTTATTTATATTTATATACCTCTTTTAGTTATTAAGATATCAGTTGGTTCAAGTGTAAATCAATTGTGGCATCCTTTAAAAGCTAATATTTTTCCCTTTAATTCTTAAATTTACAGCAAACTTTAAACTTACATTTAATTTTTCAACTAGGGTAGAAATAAACTCTCACAGTGTGATAAAATGTGTCCTTCTGAAGGTTATTAACAACCAGAAAACCATTAACCAACAACTTCCTAAATTAAGAGAGGAAGTTGACAAATCCAGTGTCTGTTTGAAGAGACCAAATCACAGTTAGGCAAGTTGATATTCCTCTGGCTCCCACAGCTCTCAAACCTTCTGGAGATCACTATTTCAGATCTCTTTGCAAGGGAGTCTCTGTGTGGAGCAAATCTGTGGATAATCCCAGTCCTCTCCTTGATCTGGAGAAAAGTTTGAAGGAATTGACCTATTCATTGACTCCTTCCCCCCCACCCCCGTGGCCATCAGGTTCAATTTCATAGAGCCTTCTTCATCCCAGAAGTCCAAGATAGCTGCTTTGGTCTATGTCATGACTGCAGCTAACAGCTGTAACCCTATCCAAGGAAGTATATATATTCTGGTAATCGCAATCCACAATATTTGATATTATTTCATGCCTATGCTGATGCCATGACTTATTTGTGACAGATCATTTATGTCAGTACAAACCTCTCTGAACATTAGGGTCAGGTGGAGAGTCCTTGTTAAAGTTTTGGGGGCATGCAGTAGAAATCCTCCTATGCTAATTTGAAACTATGTAATCTATAAATGTCATGCTTAGCCTTCATTCTTTCTGTTTCCAAGAAAGGCTTTAGCTAAGCTTTTTTCTTTTGAGCCTGATTTTAATAATAACTTCAGTTGTTTTTATGGAAGTTTGGGTATTCATGTTTTCATTTTTTATTGTCAGCCATCTTGAGTAACTTAAGGATAGAAGGAAGGATACAACTAATATGTTCCATGCCTACATCAATAACTGTTTAAAATATCATTTATTTCCTGGGAAAGTGCAGAATACATCAGTTCTAACTTCATACTCCTAGTGATGTTTTCACATGGAAAAATGTATTCAGTCAATTTTATGGATTAGAATGCACAATTAAAGCAGAAATGAAAGCTTATACAGATACATCTTCCTTAATGTATTTCAAGAACATTAGATTTAATGTCAGCATATGCTATTTGCAGCTCCATAGGTTTGAGGTTTGTAATTCAATCATTTAGTGGAAAACATCTACACCTTTTGATGGATAGATTAATACTGTTTCATAGAAGAGAGAGAGAGAAAGGGAGAGATGCAAAGGACAATGCTAAAGAACACTTTCCAGATTTTACTACATGCATGGCTAGATGTTATCAGGGAAACATTCATTATTACTTGCAACTGGAGTTTAAGACATATATACCTTTTAGGCTGGTTCAAAGATAAGGGAGATGAAGTATAATCAAAGCTGAAATACCATCTGAAAGCCAGCAGCCACTATAAGTTAGAGAACAATTTTCCCCCTGCAAAGGCTACTTGTAATGGATGATTGTGTTAGGAGCCACAGAGTTGTCTCCAGTTAACTCTAATTTATTGTTGCAATCGCTCATGTACTTCAATAGCCTAAAGAGCATTTCCCACAGATCAGTTAATAAGATGCAGCCCAGAGAAAGACCCACAAATCTGTTATAGCCTATTTTAGGGAAGCTTTGCTTACGAGGATATGGCGCTGAAGTCAGAGAAAGGCACCTGAAGGGAGCAAATCCAGATCTAAGAAGACTACAAACAAATAATAGGGCAAGAGTGATACTCTATTTAGAGACAGTAGAAACATCTGGATATTTTTAATAAACAGATAAATAAATCAATAAAAGCAAACAAGATGGGCGATTTAATCAAATAACATGGGAATCATTACAAACTAGCATGAGAGCAGTTTCTGACTGTAAAAAAATGAGAACATTTCAAGGTAAAGATCTTGGCAAAAATTCAATGCTGTAGTGGCATGACACATTTGACAGATATGTAACCCACAAGCATACACATTATTCATTAACTCCAATCCAGTAAATTTTATTTGAAAAAAACATGTTTGTGTGGTTTTTGATTGCAGGAAGTGAGTGACTGTTGTTGGAGGATATTGATGTGCTCTAACTTTCTCCCCTTTTCCCCTTTGTTGGTAAAGATGCTAATATAATAGGTAGTATTCTAAATCCTAAAGACAATCTATCAAGCCTATATATGTCCACTCCTTCATGTTCTCCTTCTCCTATTTTTTTTTGCTGTCTGTGATTGCCTTCTCAGTCTGGACGTCTTGGAAAACACATACCTCTGCCTCCTGAGGTTCCATCTACGTGGATATTTCTGTGTCTCAGACTTTGCATGAGCGATTCCAACATAAGCATCGACCGTATGATTGGGACAATAATGTGTGTTTCCAATCATCATTCAAAGTGATGTTGTCTGCCAGTTCTTGTGCTGTCTCTTGATTGGGGAGATGCTCCCCTTGAAAAGTGGTCCACAAGTTGGCTATCTTTTTGGACTCACAATTCCTGATGGATGGCAAATGGAGGTCTTGGCCAGAAAAGCTTTTGCCCAGATTTGGCTGGTGTATCAATTGCATTCTTACCTGGAGTGGAAGGACATTGCAATAGCAATTAATGCTCTCATCAATACTAGTTTGGACTATAGCAGTGTGCTGCTGATGACCATCAAAAAGCTGCAATGGAAAATGCAGTGGTTATTTGTTTAGTTGGCACTTATCATCTTGACCATATAACACTGATGCTGTAAGCCCTGTAATGGCTTCCAATAAATTTCTGATGTATAATCCAAAGAGTTTGTTGTGACCTAAAGCTCTACATGGTTTAACACCCAAATTGCTGTTTCTGGAATAAGATACTAGCAATTCCCTGTTATTCATTTCCCTAAACTGAGGAGGGTCAGGATGTATGGTCCAGAAATACTGCTTTTCAATGGAAGCACCTATTCTCTGTAACTGCTTCCCACGCTGATTGCTTTCTAGAAGGTTGAAAAAACTTGGAAAGATGACTTCTGGAGGAAGATACAGCAGACTCAAGATGGCTTTGTGAAAAGTGGACTGATTGATTAAAATGTTGGTTTTAGAAAGTTATGAATAAACCACGGGTCAAAATATTTGAAATGATTTTTAAGGATTCATTATAAAGAATCCTTCCCATGGGAAAATCCTATTGTTTTGATATTTAAAAAAAATAAGATAAGATTTTTAAATTTGGACACTAGAGGGAATTAACGATTATAATAAAGGAGAATACATAAACCCAACTTATAATTATAGAATGAAGCAAAAATTTTAACATTAGACATATAGAAAGGTATGTCTGAAAAACGGACAGACATTCTTAATAGAGTCAGCAGAGATATTTTACTATATTCTTAATTTTTTATTTTCCATTTCTTTTTCTATTTGTTCCTTTTTTGCACTTTTTATTCTTTCTTTTTATTCTTCTGTCCTCTTTAGTTTGCATTGGGTTGTATTATTATAATTATAATATTTAATAACATTATAATGTGTTTCTGTTTTTGTATTTTTTTTTTCTTATTTCTGCTGATCCCCTGCACCAAAATAAAAATCTTCCATGTGTAGTTGAAAATTAGAACAGAAGCAATGTCTTTACCCTGTAAGAGAAGCCAGGTAATTTACAAGCAGATAATACAAGCAACAGAATGTAGAAATCATATTTTATACTCTCAAAATAATTTAAGTACCTTTCTTTTGTAACTTGTATTTTCCAATTGATTCTGATGTTCATTCTGATTTAGTACCATTGCAGAGAATCATTTCTGCACATTGTCCCTATATAAGAAAAATATAATGTATATTTACTGTATTCAAAACATTGCTAAAGTAAGAATGAAGAGCATTGCGGATGTTGCTAACTACTACTTTTGGGAAAGAGATGGAGGTTCATCTCTTCCCATTCCTTTTGATGGGGTGCCTCAGGGATCTGTGCTCTCACCCCTGCTGTTCAACATTTATGTGAAGCCGCTGGGTGAGATCATCCGTGGTTTCGGGGTGGAGTTCCATCAGTACGCTGATGACACTCAGCTGTACATCTCTACCCCGGGCCACCCCAATGAAGCCCTCGAAGTGATGACCCGGTGCCTGGAGGCCGTGCGGAGTTGGATGGGTCTTAACAGGCTTCGTCTCAACCCGACCAAAACCGAGTGGCTGTGGTTTCCTGTGCCCAGATACAGCCAGCTTATTCTGTCGCTGGCCATGGGGGGAGAAATTTTGACCCCCATGGAAAGGGCTCGCAATCTGGGTGTCCTCTTGGATGTTCAGCTGTCTTTAGAAGATCACATTACGGCCGTCGCCAGGGGGGCCTTTTGTTAGATTCGTCTGATTTACCAGTTGCGGCCCTTTCTGGATCTGGACGCACTTCACACAGTCACTTCTGCCCTTGTCATCTCCCGCTTTGACTATTGCAATGCTCTCTACATGGGGCTCCCCTTGAAGAGTGTCCTGAGGCTGCAGTTGGTCCAGAATGCGGCTGCGCGGGTGATCTTGGGAGCCCCTCGGAGCTCCCATGTTACACCACTCCTGCGCATGCTACATTGGCTTCCTGTGGCCTTCCTGTGGTATTGATCGTTTTTAAAGCGCTCCATGGCTCGGGACCTGGGTACTTATGGGACCGCCTGCTGCCATCAACAGTCTCCCACCGCCCAGTGCGCTCCCACAGGGTTGGCCTCCTCAGGGTTCTGCCACCTGGTTATTGCCGGTTTGCGGTCCCGAGGGTGCGGGCCTTCTCTGCGGGGGCTCCCTTCCTTTGGAACAATTTGCCCCCGGAGATATGGGCCATTACCAACATTCAGACCTTCCGGCGTGCAGTAAAGACCCTGTTTTTTCAACAGGCTGGCCTGGCCCAGTAAGATTTTTGGGGTTTTTAAAATTTGGTATTTTAAATTTATTATTAGTTTTATATTTGCTAATTGTATATTCGGCCTCTAATTTAATTGTTTTAATTTGTTTTTAATTGTATATACTGTTTCTGTTTTTAGTTGGCTGTACACCGCCCCGAGTCCCTTTTTTGGGAGAAGGGGCGGTATAGAAATTTAATAAATAAATAAATAATAAATAAATAAATTCCGGCTTTAAAATATATAGGTAGACCTCACTTACCGACCTTATTCAGTGACTGACAACTGGTCTTCAAAGCTGCAAATTCTTTCTTTCTTTTTCTTTTTATCAATCAATCAATCAATCAATCAATCAATCTGTTTATTAAATTGCTTTAGCTACCTATCTCACCACGAGGCAACTCTGGGTGGCTTATAGTAAAAAATAAAATTGTATAAAATCTAATGATATAAATACAATAAGCTAAAAAAATCCAGATAATTTGAGATATTGCAGCTGATGCTGCAGTCACATGATTGCAATTCAGATGCTTGACAACCAGCTCACATTTATGACAGTCACAGCATCCTGTGATCACAGAATCACCATTTGTGACCTTCACAGCTGGCTTCCAACAAGCAAAGTAAGTGGAGAAGCCAGTAGGAAGTTGCATCATTGGAACTTGTCACACATTTTATAGTTGTCACCTGTGATGTCATGCTTCACCCTCCATATGTATTTAAGGGTGTACTACAGCCTTCCCCATTTTCTGCTGAATTCCCTAGCTTCACTAATTATTTGCTTCTAAGTGTTATATTTTGAGGATTTTTTTAAAAAAATAGTACAAAAATTGAAGGGTGCCAATGAAAATATGGGCTAAAAGGGGTTGGGGATATGTGCTCTTAAATTGGAAGTAGTGAGATAATTTATTGCACAGAAGTATATTTAGCTCAAAAAATGGCATCTATCAGTATAGGTTTCAGATAATTTTATGAGTAGGTACAAATTTGGACTGAGTTGTTCTTGTGACTGCAACTATTGAAGTGGGTTAATTGTTATTTTGACAGGAGTGGATTCATGTCTTTATATGCATCTTCACTGACATCCTAGTTTAGTTTAGTTTACTTTATTGTCATTGCACCTCCTACAACGAAATTAGATACCATCTTCAGTGTACATTATGACTGTGAAAATAAACACAAACATACATCCTTCCCATTCTATATGTTGAATTGAAAACCCCTGATATTGCATTAATATTGCACTATACAGTAGAATTCAAAAGAGCTACTGCCCTGGGATAGAAGCTGTTTCTCAGCCTATTTGTCCTTGTTTTGATTATCCTGTACCGTCTTCCAGATGGTAATACAGTGGTACCTCTACTTAAGAAATTAATTCGTTCCGGAAGCCGTTTCGTAACTTGAAAATTTCGTAAGTAGAGGCACACTTTACCTGTAAATATCCTAATCCATTCCAAGCCCCCGAACTGTACTTCTTCGTTCTTACTTCCTGCTTTGCTGGATTGCTAGTGCGAGACTGAGAACGCGGCGCGGTGCGTGCGCACAGATCCCTCCTAACCAGGAAGACATGCCAGGAAGTTAACCAATGGCAGCGCAGCTCGGACGCGCCATTTTCCAGGAAAGCCTTTCGTATCCTGAAATATATTCGTAAGTAGAGACGATATTTTCTCAAAGACGTGTTTCGTAACCTGAAACTTTCATAGGTAGAGGCTTTCGTAAGTAGAGGTACCACTGTAGTTCAAAAACAGGGTGCCCAGGATGAGATGGATCTTTGAGAATATTTTGAACTTTCTTAAGGCAGAGGGAGCTATAAAGCTCTTCCAAAGAGGAGAGAGGGCAACCAATGATCTCCTGGGCAATGACATTAACCCTCTGGAGTGCTTTCCTATCCGCCACTGTGCAATCGGCAAACTATACAGAGGTGCAGTACGTTAAGATACTCTCTATGGTGCAGCAGTAGAAGGTCACCAGCAGTTTTTCATTCAGTTGTAGTTTTCTGAGAAGTCTCAGGTAGTATAATCTCTGCTGGGCCCTTTTGACCAGTGCTGCAATGTGAACACCCCAGGTCAGGTCCTCTTTTATGGTAACACCCAGCAATGTTGGTTTCAAGGTGTTGTGCAGAACACTCAGATGAAGTTAAAATGATTTTTAAAAAAAAGTCGATCAAAGATTACCTTTGACCAAAAAGGTAATCTTAAAGACCAACTGTATTAGGAATTCCAGACTTTTTATTTCCTACAAGAAACAACGGTTTAGTCTTTACAGCCTTTTTGTTTCCTATAGCAAATACTGGGTTAGATGCAACAGCTTGTGATTTCACACCACAAACACTATTTTAAATTGCAGAGCCTTGTGATTTCATACCATAAATACTAATTTAGCTCACAGAGCCTTGTGATTTCATGAGCGCAGCTTCGGTGGCAGAGATTTGTAATTTCTTACCAGAAACACCAACATTGCTCATGGAGGCTTTTGATTACGCACAATAAACACCAATTTAAATTGCAGAGGCTTGTGAGGCTGTACTAGAATCGGCGGTTTAATTCATACAAACTTCGGATTTCATTCAGTCTGCACCAGGTTAGTGGCAGAGGACTGTGATCTCATATCAGAAGTATGAATTTCACTCAGAGCTATTTGTCATCAGACATCCTAAGAACCAGCTTTGGTGGAGATGGGAGAGTTTATTCAAGAATCCCTGGTTTAAATGGCAGGCTTATTGTTGCTGTTGCTGTTGCTGTTACAGACACTATAGCTGAGGTGTCTGAGGCTTATGATTTCATAATAAGCATTCATTTCTAAATGGCAGGAAGTTTTAATTTTGAAACAGAGGGGTCAGCGTAATGTCCACGACTGCACAATCAAAACAGTGCCATTTTGTAACATGTGGTGCATATATAATTTATGTAAAATGGTGTGGAGTTTTAACTATGCAGTCACAGCTTCTGTTCTGATATTTTTCACACACAGACACACACACCACCCCATAGTCATCTCTGATTTTGAAACACTTTTTCAGGCCCAATTAGTTTTGGTAGAAGGGAAGGCACCACAACTGATCTAATAAGCTATTCATAATTTCATTCTGAAAAAAAGATAATAAATAAAAATAGTAACTTGTGTGTACCAAAGAAAGAATGGAGCATTACATAAAAACCTGGTTTTTTTCAGAGTGTACTCTTTTTCAAAAGTTGCAATATAGCAAGCAACTTTGTATTTGACTGTTCTTTGGGTGGTACTGGAGACCAACTTCTCCACTGAATTTTGTATAAACTGAAGTTTTCAAACTCTGTACAGAGGCAGCCATTTGCAATCCTTGGAACCTGTTACACTTATTGATTGATATCAGAATGTTCTTATGGTGCTGACATTTATTTAATTATTGGTGCCCCTGCACTGACAAATGAGAAAACAATTACATAATAGCAGCCTTAATAAATAGCTTGAGCCCTCTGTGCATGTGCAATATGCCATTGGGATGAGACAATGCTTTAATTTGGAGAGCATCACCCATAAGGTGTCATCCTGAGACAAATAATAATAATAATAACCTTGTCTAATGATATTGGTGAGTCAGTTCCCAGATAGAAAAGTTTAATTTTGCTAGCATTGTTTCTGCTATGAACAGGGTGCATATATGTTTAGACATGCTTCTAGGCATCCACGTGTTGGAATCTTGCAGACATGCTTCTCTAACTCTGCTCTCTGTTAAAAGACTCACTCCTCCCTAAATCAAATGCCTCTAATTATCAGGTACATTCAATAGATGTGTTGTGTTAAAGTAAATACTTTGTTCTTGGCGTCTCCGTTGAAGTTGACTTGAGAGGTCACAGTTAGAGATCTGGAGATATCTTTCCAGCCCAAATAGGCATTTGGAAGAACAAATGAAGAAATACTGTAGATTAACCTCACTTACAGCATTTTTTTCAAGACACAAACACCTCAGGGATTGTAGCTCTTTTTATAACACTGTTTTATGAAACATAACTTTTTACTCTCTGGTGTTAAAATTTCTTCTATCAATCAATAGTCATAGTTTAGCAGCTCTGTGGCTTAGCAAAGCATCCCTGGAAAACATATAGGGGCTCAGCAGGTAAGGATGATGAGACTCAATTGTCAGTTGGAAAGCAGCCTGGGTTTGAGACCCAAGCACCACGTAATGGGGGCGAGCTCCTGCTCTTGCCCCAGTTCTTGCCCCAGCTCCTGCCTTTGCTCACCTAGAAGTTCGAAAGCATACAAATAGGAGTAAATAAATAGGTACCACTTCAATAATGCCCTCTCAAAACAGTTGCCTCTCATACACTGTGCTTTTCTATTAACAAGGCTTTAAGGGCAGGGCTGGGCAATCATAGCCTCTTTACGACCTGTGGACTTCAACTGACTGAGAAATTCTGGGAGTTGAAGTCCATAGGTTGTGAAGGGGCATGGATGCCAACCCCTGCTTTAGGATAAAATCCATTGGTATAAATGGTGGTGGCTGATTGCAAAATGGGCCTAGTTTTTGACAGGCTCTGAAAACTGGGAAGGAGAGGGTCAGCTTGAAATTCTTCCATCATGACAAGAAGACTTTCAAAAAGCCTCCATCAATATCATTGGCCTGCTGCAGCCTCAAGGGAACATAATGAGTGATTTTTCAAGGAGAAATTAACAATGTTGAAGTTGAAAAGTAAGTTCTTGTTTTTCCAGTAGCTGTATCATTCAAAAAATGCCTCTAGGCAGTGATGGGCTTTTGAAATAGCCTCCACTGAGCACAATGGAAACTATTTTTCAGCTTTGCAGAGGCAGGAAGAAGTTCTTATTATCTTCAGCTGCTAACTGGGATATAAATTTTTCTCTTTCCCCTATGAACAGGGGAGGGTAGAATTGCATGGGAAAGGGCTAAAGACTTGGAAAAATGAAGTTGGTGGGATTGGAAACTTGGGAGAAGGGTCTGTCCTTCAGTAGAGGGAAGATATTCTTGAAATTTCTTGTGGACTAGATGGAAGATTTCAATAGACCATTTTAGGTCTGCAGTTCCTCATTCGTACAAAGAACATCTTATTGTCTCCCACTGAAGATTACAGGAACCATGAATAAGAAGAGGAAGGGGGGAGGGAGAGAGAGAGGGAGGGAGGGAGGGAGGGAAAGAGAGAGGGGGGGGAGGGAGAGGGAGAGAGAGAGAGATATGATTGAGTGAAATCACCATTATATTCCCTGTGCCTATCTGGACTTGTTCTTAAGACTTATTTGCAGTGGTGGGATTCAGCCAGTTCGCACCACTTTGAGAGAACCGGTTGTTAACTTTCTGAGCAGTTTGGTGAACTGGTTGTTGGAAGAAATCATTAGGGCAGAGAACTAGTTGTTACCTTATTTGAATCCCACCACTTCTTATTTGTGTTAAGTAGCATCTGAAATAGCGTGCCTATTATTTGTGACTGCAGTTTCTGACTTTTCGTTTTGCAGTCTTTTAATTCCCCATTAATTAATTTATGGCTTCTCAGTTTGCAGTTCTTGACTTCATAATTTGTACTTCAAAATTTGTGATGTGGTGGCTTATTAATTAGCAAATTAACCTTTGCGGTGTGGATTTGAAATACTGAAATAAATTGCTATCTAATATGTGATACATAGCTGGTCATGAACTACAAAATGTCAATTAAATTATTAAAGTATGACTTCATGACTCACCAGTAGTAATGTGGCCCTGAGTGCTGTTTTATTCCTCTTACAGTATGACTGAATGATGAGATAAAATGGGCACTATGTTTAAATAGTTATGGATGTACGAAGTGCATCTACTCAGTGCAGAATATTAAAAGAAAATGTGCCTGGTTACAATATCTGCAGGAATAAGGAACTGTTAGGACCGCTCCATTCATTTACTGCTTTACTAAAACTTTGTCTCTCTATACAGTGATTCCAATCTGACCTACAATTTCTCACAGGTCTCTTTCTCTCCTTGCAAAGAGGCTTGCTTGTGTAAAACCTCCTTCTCAGAATGGGGCATTACTGAATTTTGAGCTTCTTTGGATGAAGTTTCTGACTTGATTTTAATCTTATGAAGCAGTAGATTCTGCCCACTCCCTGGTTGCTTATACTTCCTGATATGACAAAGCCGCAGTAAATGATTTTTTCTCATGATTCACTCTTAGAAGTGACTGGAATGGAACCAAAGAAAAGGTAGGATGGCTGCAGACCAATGAGGAGATGGTTGTATGATAAAAGACGTGACACTCAAACACATCTCTCAGCCAACTCATAACTAAGGTGAATGCCAGGACGCTGCACCCCACCCACAAACATTTCTCAGCAATGTTCTTCTACTTTAAAAAAACAAATGACTTACAAATTAATGTTAAGTCATGGTACAATGAGACTGCTTAAAGGGTATTATTATATTCATACCAGAGGCAGGCAACCTGGTGCCTTCTAGCTGTTATAGACTTTTGGAGCCAAAGTCCAAAAGATCTCAAATAGTTCCTGCATTTCCCCTGTATGGATGCAAATATACACAGAGATACAGACACAGACACACACAGAGAGACAGACAGACAGACACAGAAGGTATTTTGAACAACTAAATCCAGGTTGCAAAACTATAGATAACCACTAAGCGAGGCAGAAGAAACTATTTTAGATTACTCTTTGCTGCGGTCATCTGGATTTCTGTTGCCCAGAATTGGTACCCATTGATGTATGTTGGAGTGGGGGGAATGCTTTGAGTCAGTCTTCACTCCTGGCAACTGTCTGAACTGGTCCATGCAGTTTTCTTGGCAAGTTTTGAAAAGTGGTTTGCCACTGCCTACTTCCTAGGTGTGAGAAGGCAGGCCTGAGGTCACCCAGCTGGCTTTGTGCCTAATGCACAGCTAAATTCCCAGTCTCCCAGATTCTAGCCTAGTACCTTAACCACTATGCCAAACTGGCTCACTTCTGTGTCTAATGGTAGCCTAGGGGTTAATGAAACCAAAAGGTTCTTTCTCCCAGCTCACTAGTTTCTTAGAAACGAGTCTCCTCTGATCTATCCCTAATTGGGATTTTGGTCTGTCAAAATAAACTTCTAAGGTTACCCAAGTATTAGATGAGCAAGGGACTGTTAAGAAAATACGACAGACATGGTGGGCAGGAATCGTCAAGTTGTTCAAGGAATAAGAAGCCTCTCCTTCATTTCCTATACTTTAGGTTGCCTCTGCTTAAAATAAGTAACCCTTTGGAATGCTCAATGAAGTCCTGGAGGCAAACACTCCCCTGATAGTTAGGTGATGAAGGGAGTTGTCTCCTCACAGGCAGCTTTTGAACATTGGTAGGGTTTGCATTAATGGGAAAAAAAGGCTTTGCTGTGGGAGTATTACTGCTGTTGCCAAAAGTACTAATTACTCAGATATACAAGAGTTAGGAATCCACACCCTCAATTATTGTATTGCATGAAGTAACTGCTTACTTTGTGTGTCTCGACTTGCCAAAGCCCAGTTGTGGGACACTGTAATTAGGATCAGTCGGCAAATAACAATGCAGGAAGCTTTCAGCAAGACAGGGCTCTGCTGCTTCCAGGCTTGCTTGTTTCATGCCTTCCCAACAGTTCTCAGGTTAACGACTTACATTAAAAGTATATGACAGCTGGCTGAAAATGAGACTTTGACACCTGAGAGATCTTCCACTAGAACCTCGGCTGAGCACTAAAATGACAGAAATGGAAGTTTATAGGGTGACTTGGAGAGAACAAGAATCCCAGTTCAACCCACATTTAAGCTCTAAACTGTTTTATGCTTCTGTTTCAGTTTCAGAGCTGCCATTTCAAGGCTCCAGAAAGGCTAGTCTGGGCTAGGTATGCATTAGAAACTCCTAGGTCGTTTATTTTATTTTGATACAGCCATTTCAAATACTGGAATCAATTAATCAGAAAGGTATGAGCCAGCGACTCTGGAATTTTCCATATCCTTCTCAGGGGAGCATTTAGATCAGGGGTGTCCAACCTTGGTAACATTTAAAACTGGTGGACTTCAACTTCCAGAACTCTCCAGCCAGCATGGTTGGCTGGGAAATTCTGGGGGGTTGAAGTCCACCAGTCTTAAAGTTACCAAGATTGGACACCCCTGATGTAATTAATAATCTAGGGTCGCAGAAGGCAATGTGATCATCCTCATTCCATTGCCGAATTCAAACAGCACTCATCTTGTTGGACCCCAGAGTTGTGCCTTCTCAGGAGCATGCTTGCCCTGTGGAATAGCATTTTCTCAACAATTTGGATGGTCCCAATCTTGTTAGCCTTTCTCAAGGCACTGAAGATCTGACTGTCCGTGGATCAAGGGCTAGATGAGGTCTGCTGTTGTGGATGTGCTTTTGTCTCCTCCTGTGAGTGACATCATGGTTTATTCTTGGATATTCAGATTTATATGTTGCAATGGTGGTAGTGGTGGTGGGTTCTGTATTTTTAATCCTTCTACAGTGTCCAAACTCACTTGTGCAAGAAAAGCAGGTCTACCAATCTTTTCAATAAATAAAATAAGTAAACTTCTTGGTTAGCCTAATCTCTAGATTGCAAATATTGTTTGAACCCATCTGAATTCAACAAGAATTGAAGAAGTATCAGCAATGTCTCTACCTAATGACTCATGCCATGCAAATCAGGACACAGACAGAAAGTCTGCTGGGGTAAACCTAGTTTACCCATAAAGAAAAAGACTAAATGCTAGATTGGATTCACTGGGCTTCCAGGGTGCTTATCTCAATTTCTAGCTACATCAAGATCCACTATAATGTGCTTTTCATTTGGGGAGGCTAAACATTTCTTCTTATTGCTGGAGGCTTTTCTCCAATCCTATTCCATGTTTCAATTGATGGTACCCAACCCCAGAACTTCTGTGATTGCATGGTTGGTACAAGTAAAATCAACCCATCAGCATTTTTTTCCTCTTATAAAAAAAAAAGGACAGACTTTTAGGAAAAGTTCAGATGTCTTTTGCTAACTCAGTACTTCCTATTCCCAGCTTTCCAAAACCAATTGCTTGATGTCAAGTAAAATTATATGTAAAATTATCAAGGCTTTTTTGGCCTGGACTATTGTTTTTAATTTTGTTCCCATCTATTAATGAGACTTCAGCAATCAACAATTGTTAAAAGACAGTCAAATGATTTTTTTTGGGGGGGTCCCATCTATTATCTTAAAGTGCAGTCTTTTGAATGCCACATTGTGGCGCTTAATGGGCAGAAACCAATAGGCAGAAATCAATGGCTAGGAAATCTTACTGAAACTAGCCTGCCAATCTTACCAACTCCTTTGGAATGGAGTTGCATGTAGCTGAGCTTTTAATCTTTATCCAGCAGCTTGGGTGTGCATGTATGAGCAAACTCTTGATCTCAAAAGGGGGCATCCACGGAGTAAGAAAAGTCAAATGGACAGCCACAAGTTTGATTGAAAGTGCCATCTTTTCCTACAAGCATTGCATGTGTGTGTGTTTTTTTTTTTTAAAGAATGGGACTTTGTGCAGCCAGGATCATCATGTAGAGTTTTTGACCCTTTTCTTCCTCCTGACCACTTCTTACTTGAAATCAGATTAATTTCATGTCTTCAACAAGCAATCATTTCAATGTCCTGTTCCCATTGCTTGCAGAGAAAGAGAGAAGAGGAAATGAAAGAGAGGAAGGTATCAGAAAAAATAGGAGGGATTTGAGTGCCAGTAGTTCTCCACATCTTTAGCTCAAACCTGCCTGCCCCACTGCTATCATTTCATGACCCCAAAAAGATTGGAATTCAATCTGCAGTAGAGGAAAGGTTGGCCACTGATGTTATACATTAGATTAGTGGAATAAATGAAAGTTTAAACAAATGATTCTGCCCTATACTTTTATCTAGTTTGTCCCACAGCTATTTAGCAAGCTGTTTTTCAGGTGAACATGAATTTCAGGGCCTTGGAATCATCCTTCCAGTGGTTGAGAGACTTATCTTGATTCTTTACAAGTTAGTTGGACTGAAATTATACTCAGCAGCCACCACTATGTACAAAAACTTATTTTCATCTGCTGAACAAGAAGTTTTGGACTATTTTCATGATGTTTATTAAGGTCAAAAGAAGTGGTGCATTAGTCTTACCCTGATAAAAATGCCAAGATAACCCTAAGTTTTAAAACAGTCACCAGGGCAAAGAGCATAATCATATTTGGTCTTATTCGAAAGGCAACGTTTAGTTTCTTGTAATTCTGGACTGTTTACTAGGATTCATAAAAAGTATAAAATAATTACCAGGAAGTGTTGATTTGGTGAGAAAGTAGATCAACAGTGCTATTTAATCGTTTGTACACTTTCCATGAAGTACTAATACAGTTCTTGTTTTCTACCCAGAGCATGTGGCTCTGGCGCTGGCTTGTATGTGCACTACATGAGTTGTACAGGGTTACAATGTTCTCTTTGTTCAGATTCTGTTGTGAGGCTGCAAGCATACTGATTCAGACAACAGAAGTACCTTCACAATGAGCTGGAGACACTCTTTTTGGGCTGTATTGATTTTTGAGGCACAAATTGAGATACAGACTTTAGAGGCAGCATTTGCTAGCTGACCCGGGTTACTGCCCACAGCTTGCAAAACATTTTATTTTTCCACTACCCTTTTTCCTGTATTGTTAACCTGCATGAGGACACTGAAGAAGCAATCTGGGCAGTATATAGATCTGTTTACCAGGCAGCATACAAAGCTCAGGTTATTTTAGAAAACAAGGGTGCCTATTGAACAGCATGAAATGTTTTTCAGATGAAAGCAATGGTTACTTGATCACAAGGAGATATTAAGCAAGCACCATTAGAAAAGCTGGCTTCCCAGTGGTTGACATGACACATCTTGCCCCCAAATTGGAAAACAACATTAATGCAGTTTATTTAGTCTTACAGTGTGATGAGATTCAGCAGTCATCTTGGCTAGAAAATCTGGGACTTGCAGTCCAACATATGTGGAAGATGCTAAATTGGGAAAAGTTGTGACTGGTATCCCAATACACAATATTGATTTCCTCTTTGAAAGTAACCATTTCTGGTTATAAGCAAAATAATGAGATATTTTAGGGGACATGCTCTGAGCAGGATTCTTGTGCGTGGAGTGGACTACGAAGTAGTATTCTGCCTTACATTTATTAAATGTCGGGGTGGATGAGTTTAATTTCTTTCTTTGCACAGCCTTTAGTGGACACGATATGGGAAATTTTCATGTTTAACCTCAAGCTTCCCCAACCACCACTCCAAGGGATATTTAAAAGGTAGATGGGCTTGTTCATCAGTGGTAAGTAACTCCCTTGCCACACCAGTGCATGCTTGCATGCCACATAATTTGGGCAACACGGTCCAACTATGGCCTGACCATAGTGCACAACCTCTCAGTGCACAAGAACATTTTATTCCTCAGATCCGCAAATTTCAGGCTTTGAAAGCGGGGCTTCTGCCTGTTCTACAACTCGAGAGAGAGAGCAACCCCCCCAAAATGCTCAAACCGGATTCACATCCACGTTTGTTTGCATCCTAGCAAGCCTAGTTAGCTGTCGAGGTCCCTCATAACGCTGCAATGATTCCAAACGCGTTTTTATCCCCCGCGCAAGGCAGCTTCCTTTCCATCTGGTTGATGTATATGAAGAAGCAAAAGTGCCAGCTTTCCCGCGGGGAGGGGGTGGGTGGGAGTGCGATTCGCAGAAACCCAGGAGGCTTAACCGCAGAGCCCCGGTCTTGTCTTGTCTCGTCTCTTTCACTTCCCCTTTGACAAGGCGAGGGACGCCTAAGGCATCTCGGGCTCGGCCCGTTTGGACATCTCCGAGTCGAGAGCAGCAGCCCAGCCCTCCACGTTGGCGGGCGAAGGGGGCAAATATTTTCCTGAATCCACCCCCCCCCCGAAGCTTTCCCCATCCCGGAGGGAAGCCCAGCCGTTTTCCCCCTACCCCGTTTTGTATAGCCACGGTATTTTTTTTTTTCTGTCTCAAACGCGCCCCCTTCCCCAAACCTCCCGGACCAAATGTTAGCTTGCCGCCCCGATGGACGGAGGTCGCCGGCGCGGAGTATAAATTAGCTCCGGATAAAATTCTCCAATTCGCCCGGCTTTGCCTTTTCCCTTCGGCCGGCTCTCCCTTTCAGTGCCAGGCGTCTTTGTGCCCAATTAACAAGCCGCTCTTTTATAACCTCGGGAAATCCTGCCTTTTCTCCCTAAATGGGAGAAAATGAAAAGATCCCAATCTCTCCCTCAGAGTCTTAAAGCCCCTCTCCTCCCCCCCTCCCTCTTCTCCCACCCCCTCTCCCGCTCTCCCCAAGCGTCTAGCCCCCCCCCTCCCAACCCAACCCAACCCACGGCTCTCACTCGGCGGAGCGCCTCAGTCCCGTTCACATGAAAATTATGCCAGCTCCAGTGGCGCGTAAAATTGATGTGAACTGAAAGAAGAAGCGGGATCGGCGCGATCTCCCCTCCCTCACCCCCCCGCTCTCTCTTTCTCGTCTCAACGGGGGGTTCGGCACGTTACACAAGGCCGAGCTTGTCTCTTTAAGGAGACATTGGCCCCTAATTAGTCCGCATTCCTCCCGGTGTGGGTGATACAGCGGCGGTGAGTGGCACTGGCTGGGGGTGGGACGCAGCAAGGTTCAATGGAGGCCTTCTCCTCCTCTCCTCCTCCAGCCGCACACCTCCCTCATCGTGCCACCACCCAGCAGACAAGCGGCGGCGGCGGCAGCGGCAGCAGCAGCAAGCAGCCATCCCACGTTACTTTGATTGACAGCTGAACAAATGTTTCCCCTGTTCGAACGCCGGCGCAATCGAACGTCAGCAATCTCAAAGCTCCACCTCGGGCAGAGGGAAGAAGGGAGGGTCGGGGGAGGGCCCCTTCAAACGGATCCTTCGGATTGGCGATGGCTCAGGACGCGTCACTTCCCCACGTGGGGAGGTCGGCGAGACTCGTCTCTCCTCCTCCCTCTTCTCTCCCCCTCCCTCCCCTCCCGCGCCGCCGAGCCGTAAGCCCATTTGTCAGAGGCGAAATGATGGGCATTAATACAGAACGGCGATTAATGAGTGGCCGCCGCTGATTGGTCGTTGTTGACGCCCTCGGTGGGAGGAGCAGTTGGGGGGAACTAGACAGGAGGCTAAAAAGGTTTTGTGCTCCCTGACGGGAATGGTAGTTTCTTATTGGCGTATGTCATCGGTCTCAGCTCGAAAGAATGCTGGATGGAGAACTACGTGTACCAGAATGCTCTGCGACAGCCTCGTCTTCCGATTGTTGTGAATATGTATCAGAATGTTAATGATTCGCTGCTGCTAAATTTGGTCAAAGGAGTCACCTCGCCAGAGCGTGTTGTTAGAGCTGGTCAGAGCGGTGGGTCTGGGCTGCTGTTGCGGTTTCGTGTTATATTGTTTTGCGTTGTGATTTGCCAGAGTTGGAAAGGAAAAGGAGAGGATATTTTTTTTTTAAAAAAAGGGAAAATAAAAACTCGTTTGATCAAGACCGTGTTTCTTCATTTTTTTTTTTACAAAAGGGGAGGGAAAACCAGAACCATTTAAAGGGGAAGGAAGAAGGAAAAAAAAACCCACAACAAAAGGTTATTGCACTTAGCTATTTGAGGACGCGCATAATTGCTAGGGAGAAAGACGGGAATAACAAGCGATTCTTTTCATCTCGGGAGTTCTGAAAGAGGAGGTTGGTTTTTTCCCTCCCTCCCTCTCTCTTTTCCTCTCCTCCCTTACCGCGCTGCTCTCCTTCGTTTGCGAAGGGCCAAGCAACTAAGATCGGTAAAAGTTTTCAAACGGAAGAGGCGGCTGCGAGAGGGATCTCGGCGAGAGGATCCGATCTGGTATGAACGGAGTTGTCCTTTGCTTTTCTTTTGCTTGCCGTTTAGGGGGACAGAGAGAGGGGCAGCCGCAGTGAAGAAGGCAGAGCCGACCCGGGGAAGCGAAGAGCGAGCCGAGGGAGCTGGCGCCGCCGGGAGCCGCGAAAAGCGAAAAGCTTTCCGAACGCCCAGAGCTCACCGGGGAACTGGTCCACGCGCGGAGCGACAGGCAGCCGGACCTTCGGAGCGCCGAGGCCCTGGGCGTGGGAGCGCAGCAACCGCGGGAATCGACCGGGGCCTCGCCGGCGATCATGCACGCCGGGCAGTGACAGCCTCTGTGGAATGTTGCTCGGCTTCCCTTTCGCCGGGGAGAGAACCACTGCCGCCGCCACCTCCTCTTCCTCCACCTTCGCCTCTTGTGTCTTCTTCGCCTTCTTCTTCACTCGTGTCCGCGGGGTGGAAGAGCCCGGACAGAGCCGGAGGCGCTCTTCCAAGCGCCAGTGTCGGGGCCAGCTCCGTCCCCCTCCGTCTCCTTTGCATTGTTGCCGTTCAAATCAATGAACCGAGTTTTCCGGCTGGCCCAGAGCACCCACTAAATCTGTTTGGATGATTCGCGACCTGAGCAAGATGTACCCTCAAAGCAGACACCCGGTGAGTAGCGGCGAGGCAGGGCGAAGGGGGGCGAGGGGGGGGACTTTGGTGGTGACCGTGAGGAGACGACACCCATCCGCGAAAGTCTTGTTTACGAAATGGGAGGGGCCGAACCGGGAGCTGCTGGCGGCGGTGGCGGCGGGGGACCGGCGAGAGAAAACAGATTAGGGACGATCCGCAAGAATAAAGAACAAATCTCTTTCCTCATTTCCACCCCCCACCTCCGCCTCCCCGTTTGCCTCCTGCTTCGAGACCGCAAACGAGGGGAAAGAGGGGGGAGTAGGGGGGAAGCGACGGGAGGGAGAGTTGGGTGAAACAATTGAGTTGTAGCCATTTTCTTATTGTTGTCTTTTGGCTTTCCAGGCTTCGCGATGTCAGGGAATATGTTTACACTACTTCCGTCTTGCTAGCCTTTGAGAGGCGATCTGGAGTTTGGAGCGCGGAGCTTGCTTAATCTGAATTCCGTTTCTGTTTCTCTCCGGGTGCGCTGTCCATTTTTGCCTTGTGATTTCCCCCCATCCTCTGCCCTCCCTCCCTCCTCCTCCTCCTCTTTTATCTTGATTAATAACCCACTCCCTCCCTGGGGCAACTGTTGTCTACTTTCACCTTGCTCAGCTTTGTGATTGTGGGTGCTTTTGTTGGCACGGAAAGATGAGCAATCAAAGGCAAGACGCTCCCTCAATTAGAGAGGCTTACTTGAGGTGTGGACCAGACTTAGACTTTGTGCTTGTGTAGGGCAAGGAGAGCTCTTGTGATGAAGAAAGGGAAAAAAAAACCCTGTATGTGTGTATATGCGTACACACCTTCCCCAAAGTGAGTTTTTAATCGTTCTTTCCATCAGTGGCAGTGAGGTGACTTCACTGGGTGTGTTGTGTGTTATGTGCACCAGCAGGCTGGCTTAACACAGGAGTAATTAAAATATTTTATATTCTGATGACCGCTTCTAGGCACCACATCAGCCTGCTCAACCCTTCAAATTCACCATTTCTGAATCCTGTGATCGGATTAAGGAGGAGTTTCAGTTTTTACAGGCTCAGTACCACAGGTAATTAATTGTGTTTACTTTCTCTGATCCTGCAACTTGTTTCTAGTTTGGCTTTCTTGCTTCCCCTAAAATTCATGGACATGTATGGGGGTGACCCCCTTCTTTACACAAATTATACACCACTCCGTTATGAAGAAGGTATCTTAAACACTTCCAGGTTGTAGCCTTGATAAAAGGCTGTTCTTTTTGATCTTGCTTGGGATGTATCTCTTTCTCTCTCCTTTTAAAATTGTGCTCTTCAAAAGGTAACAGCCCCACTAGAAGAAAACACCCTCGCTTACTTTCTGAGGTCTCAGCTTTTATCAACCTGTTTTATCTTGTTGTCAAAGACTGACGTAAACTATGACCTCTCTTAGCAGAACAAGGTTCCCAAATATTACAAGTGTGCTTTTAAACATTGTCCCGAATATGTTTGAAAACCCTTTATCCAGAGCACTTACATTTCTCCCTGAATTCACCCAAATAGAAGAAATCTTTTTTTCCCCCCTGAAGCTTAGCCTTAGCAGATCTGTTACCAGCCTATAAATAAAAGAGCTCTTATGAGTTCAAGAAAGCACGATCAGAGAAGCTGTTTTAGAAATGGGAGCTTTGGAAAGGAGGAGGCTAAGATTTCCCACCACCTGCTCCTCAAGTTGGGATTGCAAAGGGGGAAAGAAAAGAGAAAAAAAAGGGGCTTTTTGCTCCCCCCCCCTTTTCTCCTGGGTGCATTTTGGTTTAACTATTGTTTGGGTGGTGCATTTGCTATTGCTCATTTTCTTCATTGGTGGTGTGACAACGGAGGATATCAAGTGCTGATTAATTAGACCTGGAGTGTTTGCTCATTATCCTTGGGGAGGAGAAGACTTCATACTTTTTTTTTTGGACAAGGTTTCCTCCCCCCTTGTGGTTTGGTTTATTATTTTTTTTCTTAAGTGGGAAGAGTGCAAGAAAGGGTTTATTGCTCACAAGATGTCGCTTGTGGATGCTGTTGTGCTGCTTTCTTTGAAGACTGAAAACCTTTCAACTCTTTTTGTTTCCGAGTGGTTTGCTCTGAGTTACATTGTCTTGTTTGAGGGCAAGAAGATCACACAGAAAAATCAGTTTAGTGGTATTTTTGAAATAGATTTTTACAGTAGTATACAATGTTACGCTTTGGACATAATCGGCTTTCTCAGTTTTGGTGTTTAGCTATTTTCCCCCCTCTCTTTTTTTTCCAGGAAGATTATTAGTTTTGCTCTTTTTCCACTCTCCTCCAAAATACCTTAACCATTTGCTTCAAAAAGTTTTCTTATATCTTGTCTGAGAAAAAATCTTTGTAATTGTCAACAAAGGACACTAAAAGGGATGTTCAAAGTTTTTTTTAATAACATTTATCAATGTTATGTAGGTGACTTGCAGGGAATGCTTACATATATATTTAGGTATTTTAAAAAGTGATGATGTTATATATTCAGAGATGGTTGTCTTTTGTCTCCCTTTCTCCTTTTCCTCCCCCTCCCAACAGTTTAAAGCTAGAATGTGAAAAACTGGCCAGTGAAAAGACGGAGATGCAGCGACATTATGTCATGGTAAGCAGTATAATCAGTTCAGAGTATCTGTTTTATGAGTTTGGTCTTCGAACAGATCCAAATGGGCCAGGTTGCTGCAGGCAGCTAGGTAGTGTGCCACAGGCATGCTGTTAAGTAAGAATGATGGTGCCAGGATAAAAGGCTGGGTTTGAAACCCCTTTTTGTATGCTTAATGTTGATAGCCTAGGTGTGAAGTTTTCCTTTTATGGTTGCTCAGAGTCCTCTTGGACCTTTTTTATGATCAAGTTTTTTTTGAAAGAGATAGATGCCCTCCATTGGTCCTGCAAGGGTGAGAATCCTTTAAGATTGCACTCTGTATTTAAAAGATACAGAAGCGTTACACTTCTTTATCTATTGACTGATCCGGGCAATGTCTGCATTTTCATACAGCTTCAACGGGAAAGCTGACAGGTTTATGCTATTCCCTTCACCTGAGATGTGGAATATTCCTGTATCTGTGTGTCAAAGGAAGAAAAGTACATTAACAGACTTGGGGGAGCAGTTTGCTCACATCTTAATCAGGTTTTCATTCTTAAACCTGTTGCTTGTGGGCAGACTTCATGTTTAATTGTAGATGTCAGGTATTGGAAGATTGGAAAATATTTAGATACTGTTTTTATTTGCCGGCTTGTCCAAATTCCCTTTATCAGCAATTGGCAGATGATGGTCTCTCCATACCTAATTTTTCTGGTAGATCCTGGTAACACCCAAAGAGCTGTTTTCTATCTGTTCCTCTGTAGTTAGATGGGAAAATAATTGCTTTTTTATGTGATGGAGAGACTCAGTTTTAAGGAGGACAGTAACCTTGAGAGATACGCTGCCTTCTAGCCAAAGCAAAGCTATCCATCAAAGCTTATATTCTGGCTTTCTCTTATCTAATGTGATTGGTACATATAGTGCTATCTGGCAAAACTGAACAACCATTTGGCGCAAGAAAATACAAGGATGCAACTAGGTAGCTTTGCCTATGTGTTGGTTTCAGAATAAACAGAAATTTATTCTATCTTTAAAAATAGAATAGCTGCATATATATATATGTATATGTATAAAATAAATGCAGCTATTCTATTTTTAAAGATAGAATAAATTTCTGTTTTTGCTTAATAACAGAATGTTAATGCCTGCTTTGTTAGCATTTCCAACATTTTAGCATTTTTATATTAAAAATGTGTATATGTAAGTATTTAATAATTGGATTTGCTCCCTTGCCAGTATTTAAGTGAATAGTTTCCCCTTTTTGGAAATTTGATCAGTGTAGAATTAAAATACACAACAATGAATTATGTTATGATAGGAAAGATAGAACATTTAACTTTTATAGCACAATTCTTCAAAAGTCTACGTGTTGGTCACTTTTGTGTCTTTGCCAATTCTAAAATAAATCAATGTTCTTTTTTTCCTTAGTATTATGAAATGTCGTATGGGTTGAACATAGAGATGCATAAACAGGTAGGCAAACTAGATTTTTGTCTCTTGCCTTGTGGTTAAAAAAACTGTTTGTTGTATTTTACTCAATTCTACAAAATGTGATTGTTTCAGCAGACTGAGGGAGCCAGTCTTAATTATTTTATGAGACAAACCCTTCTAGCCATGCCTAAGAGAAGCTGTTGTATTATACTAACAGCTGTCTAAATAATGTCTTCTTTCAAGTATTTGTTGTTTGCAAAATCATGATTGTAGATTAAAGTTGATTACTGTCAATTTCTGCCTTTTGATGCATATACCAACTCCCACTCTAAAGTAAACCTATCATGAATGAGTAGTTGTCTTTATTTTAAGTGAAACAATATGTAAGTAGATAAGCTTATTGGAATACGTAGATTAAAAATGTTGCAAAAAGTATGACTTGTTGCTTCTTCCTTCCATTCATTAATTTGTTTACTCAATCATGCATGCATTTGTCTCTTTTAGAACCAGATATTGTTCATGTAAATGATTCCGTGCTGAAGTTTAGCCCTGGGTTGCAATCTAGCAGCTTGGCTAAGTTTAATAAGTTGTTAACTGGTTAATGAGCATAGCTTCATTGATAACAAACGGATAGATTTCCTTACATAGGCCCAAATATTTTGATTAATTTTACAATGAGAAAATATTCAGTTTCTTTGTTACCATGATTTTATTTTAAAAAGCATTCCTAAATAAAGTTACTTTTTAAAAATCCTCTTAAAACAAAGAAGTGTGGCAAGGGAAAACATCTTATATATTTGATCAGTCGTGAATTCTAAACTTGAGAACATTTACCTTGAAATTTTGCTTGTGAGTTCATCCTATAATTGCACAATTTATGAGGATAGTGTAATTAGAAACTTGTTTATGCTGGCCAAAATATTAGTGTATTTCATAATGTGTTTTATTTTAAATGACTGACGTGATAAAATGAACTGTGTACGATCAATATTTAATTGTCTCTAGTTCAGTGTTGGAAGTATGCACAGCTTTTGAAATTAATATTTAAGTCAACAAATGAGGACTGTAAGTGACAGTTAGATGTATGACCTTTTATGAACATTGTCTTTAACAAAAGGAAACTTTTTGCTGAAATTATTCAAAGTTCAGCTTTTTATCCTTTTAATGCACTAGAATAAATTATTATAACTTGTATAAATAGGATAATCGTCAAAACCCATATGCCTCATCCATGTATACAGTTTCCCACAGGTGTTCCAAATTGGTCACCAGCCTGTTGTTCCACCTTATATTTACACTAAGTAGTTAAAAACATGTACTGAGACTTTCTCTTTAAAATATCTGTTAGAAATAAAAGGTTTGGATGTGAAGTCACTGAGGATTCTTGAGGCAGGAGGGGAAAAATGCACTTTTAAACTTTTATTTCCAAAATCTTACTTTGTAAACAACCCCTGTTGAGAAACTTCTCCATTTTTTGATGGTTAAATAAGGCTACTATTTCCTCTACTTACTCTCCTTTCTATAGGATTAGTGATATAAATGCTGCATCTTCACAAAACACATCTTAATACTTTTCCATTACATGCTGTGGGTAAATGAAAGGCTTCATGGAAGAATAATATTTTCTTTTAAAAAAGAATTTTTGCCCCTCTCTCCTTGCTATACAGTGATATGGATTCAAATATGTTTTCCCCTCCAAGCTTCAACTCTAACGTTCTTTTCTGGCCCTTTTCACCTGACATTACAGAAATACTGAAGGCCGCCCTTTCAAAACCTTTAAACTTCCACCTTAAATCCTTCCATCTTGTTCTTCCTCTCCTGATTCCACCCCTCCCTCCTCCACCTCCTACAACCCAGTTCAGACTGAGTGATCTGCTTTGGGGATTATTTGTGGGTTTTGTTTTTCAATTCAATCACATAAAAAAAAAATCCTGAGGGCAGTTTATCACATTATGGAATCCTTGCAGCTCGGCAAACCACCAACTTATTATATTTTCTTTCTCCGTGCCCCTCCTCCATCTCCCCACGCCCCAACACAAAGCCGAGAGACCTATCCATCTTTATTTGTTTTCCTAGGCAGATAGCCTTGGTTTCTTTTAGCTTCTTTTCCAGATGTAGAGGCTGGATGCCCTTGTAATGGAAAGCAGGCAATAATGCGGCTGAGTTGCCCTGCGGCATAATTGGGTCTAGTTCTCTAGATAAGGTTAGGCTTATTCGCTTATTGGATTTGCGTCTCAAAAGTGGGGCTCCCTGGAGTCCCTGGAAGTACCCTAGTAATTGGTGACCCTGATATTTGAAACCTTTGTGTATTTTTTTTTCTGTTGAGGCATCTGTTCTTCTTGGCTGCTCCCGGCCACAGAGTATTTATTTTTAGAGAAATTTTTCATTGGAACCGAAAATGATTGCTGTGCTGGTGTCAAACCTCTGTGATTTACCAGATTGATCAAAGGATAAATGCATAGTGCATTCTGTGTGTGTGTGTATGTGTGTGTCTCCCCCCCCCTTTCTCTCTCATGGACTTCAGGGTAGGGTGAAAATGATGTGGTGTGGTTGCTTGCCTTCCCCATCTCTTTTGCTAGGCTGATCATCAGTCATCCCGTGTTGGTTTTGATAGAAGACTATTAAAGTGAAACCTATGGGGAATTTGTCATTCTGAAAGGAAAGCTAATGTAATTAGTACCAATTAAAGTACATTTAGTAAATTGGATTTAATCTTAATTAAGCCTGCATAATGTTGCCAATTTTTAACAATTATGTTTGAGAACATAATTAATTTAGATTTTGGTAACTGGGTAAATAGCATTATACTGATAAAATGAGTTCTCTGAATTATTTTGGTCTTTTAAAAATAATAATAATAATAGAAACTAACAACCCGGTGTATGGTATAAAAACCTAAATGTTTAATTTGTGTTCAATTTTTGTTTTCAACAATGTCTGCTGACACCAGGAAACTGCCCTAGAAGCATTTGGGGTCTCAGATTGGGGCATGGGAGGTGAGGGGGAAATAAAACTGTTTTTGTTCCAGAATTGGCAGAAAATGCCACTGTTTCTCCTTCTGACTGAATACTGTTAAAGCTATGAATACATTTATCTCTGCTGACTCTATGTTTCATCATATCTTGAAAATTCTGTGGATCTCTCCCCTCCCCAATATTTTATGGCTTATGAATGTAAGAAGCAATGCGTGAATGTGGTTTGCCAGGATAGAAAGGTATGAAAAAATAAATGGTGTGGGATACAGTACAGATTTTTGCTATATTTCCTTTGCTTTTTCTTCTCACATGTCTGAATTCCTTTGGCTCATTGTCCCGTCCTCCCACCCCCTATTTTCTGAGCTTTGCATAATGGTGCTTACCCCAAAAGGGAATAGTATGTGATGGGCATGCATGTATGCGTGCCATATGTTATAGCTTTTTTTTAAAAAAAATCAGGATTTTGTTGCATAAATTTGATTGTTATTTTTGTTATGCTAAATAGATTGTCATACTGCATAAAAAATATTCTAAATCAGAGTTTGTGGGTTATTCCCTTTTAATGAGAATCAGCACTTGGCTACAGATACACTTGCAAATAGGACTGGTGGGAAGTCGGTTAAATTCATTAGACTTGAAGGCAATCTCAAACAAATCTCTTTCTCTTTATTTTGTCTTTGAAGAAATCAGAACTTGAAGCTGGGCATATTTTGAAAAATCATTTTGAAAGAATATTTCAATCCGTTCTTTGCTCCTTTTCCCCTTTTGCTCCAATCTATGTAAATTTTCTTCCAGGTCTTGGGCAACAACCTTTTGGAGTGCTACTAAAATATTAATTAGGTTGAAATGAAAGGGTTCTGGCTGGCTGATAGGATATCATAATCGTAGCTGCTGTAGTTGATGGTAAATGATGATAAATGGCATTAGGAACCTTTTAGCAAACTGTAATAACTACACAGAGGGAAGTGGTATGGATTTGCATTATATCTGATACCCTCTGGTACCAAGCGGATTGCCAATACTGCTTGTTTAGCATTTTCTAAGGGCAATAGGATATTGATTTCTGACTTACAAGGAACAGCTCTATTTTCACCATTGAAAAGTATTGCAGGTTGTTAAGACGAAATAGACTTGAAGAGGCCTGACTGCTGCCCATCATGGAGCGAATAAAGCAAAACTGCCAAAGCATGGCGGTGCCGTGAGATGGGGCCCTCAGCAATTTGTTGCTATTAATTTACCATGCTCGACAGCAAATCAATCGGCATCTACTTCATCTGCTGGAGAAAATGCTGTCCAGGGCAGATAAAAGGCCCCGGCGTAGTACAGGCAATAAGGCTGGATTGGCCAAGCAGAGGCGGCAGTTAATGTGTAAATAAGTGAAATCAAGGCTGCTGTTGCTGCAGAGGAAACTGTTTTTAATTAGGTTGGGGCTTTTATATGGAGCTATTTAAGAAAAGAGCGGAGTAGAACAGTGGAGGGTTGAGGTGGGGGAGAGGAGATTTATTGCTGACGGGGATAATATATAGTTTGTATGACAACCTAGCCTTGAGTCCATTTACTGCTTGGGCTTGGGTGAGTTATTGCATCCAAGACTTAGATGGGAATCCATTTATTTAATTTAGAAGCAACCAACCACTCTTGTTCAGCCCTGAAGCGATAGGAGGCTGGTTATTGAGAGCAGATGTTATACAGGTAGTCCTTGACTTACAACCATTTGCTTAGTGACTGCCTGGAGTTACAACAGGATTGGAAAAAAATGACCAGTTTGACTCCACGGTCATGTGATCAAAACTCAGGTGCTTGGCAACTGGCATGTATTTATGATGGTTGCACTGGCCTGGGGTCATGTGACCATTTATAACCTTCCCAATGAGTTTATGACAAGCAGTGTCGATATTAGAAACCAGATTTGTCTAAGGACAGCATGGTTCACTTAACAACAGCAGTGGTTTTAACAGTTGGAGCAAAAACGATCGTAAATTGCAGCAAAATTCACTTAACGACTGCCTGACTTAGCAATGGAAATTTTGGGCTCAGTTGAGGCTGTAGGTCAAGGCTTACCTATATTTTGTGGGATATCTAAGAAAGGCTGATCAAAGGTTAGCAAGGTTGGGTAAACCCAGATCCTCTGTAAGGGCTCATCCCTGATCCCTGACCCATCCAGAGTGGGTCTAGGACAACTTGGCATGGCCAATTTGCCATGGCCAGCTCACTGCCTCCACTTTGCCCCTGCTAAGTTACCTCTGCCAACTTACCACCACCAAGTTGCCACAGGACAACACCACATGACCAATGTGCCATGGGGATAACTCACTGCAGGTGGGCAAGTGAGTGAGTGGGTGGAGCACTGAGTGGTGGCGGAAGCTGGGGGTTCCCATTTTTATACCTCCCGCTGCTGGCGAACTCCAAAAAAACTGGGGATAGTGACAGCGGTGATTGGCAGGGAAAATAGTGTGTGGGGGGGTGTCTGCCGCCACATACCCAGCCTTTTTGGCCTGGAATTCAGTAGTGAAAGCAGCGGCGGCAGCAGAGTATGTGAAAATGACACACTCACGTTTGCCCCCACTTCCCCGCTGCCCACTCTGCCTACTGCTACCATCCCTGGCCTCTGACCTGGAGCTTGGCAGCAGCAGCAGGTGTGTGTGTAAAAATGGGAAGCTCCTGGCCACTGCCGCTGCTCTGCGCCCTGCCCATCTGGTCACTCACCTGTTCGACATTGCCTCCAGCTGCCCATGGTGGATTGTCTTCATCGTGAGTTGTCCATGTGGAGTTGTCCTGCAGCAACTTGGCAGTGATGAGTTGGCAGAGGTGTGTCTTGGTGATGGAAAGCGGGCAGCAGTGAGCTGGTGATGCTGAGCTGGCCGTGCAGAATTGTCCCATTCTGCCCAAAGTAGCCCGCTGCTATTTTTCAGTTGTTGGATTTGGCATACTTGCTAGTCCATTGGTTTCCAAACTTGGCAAATCGAAAACTTGTGGATTTTAACTCCCAGAATTCTTCAGCCAGCCAGATTTGGAGTCATCCCCTTGTTAGTCCATTCATGGAGAATGCCTGCTTCTTTTCTCTTCTGCTTCCCCTGCCAAACCTATAGGAGTAGTCTGGGGCAACTTCCTTGTCTGTGAGTACAATGTGATAGGTGCTTTATGCTAGCAACTGTTCCAAATCACTATTATTATTTGCTTTCTTGTCACAGTACAGGTAGTCCTTGACTTACAAACAGAATTGAGCCCAAAATTTCTGTTGCTAAGCAAGACAGTAAGTGAATTTTGTCCCATCAGTAACACAGATGTTTAAAAAAAGTCTGGTTTTGCTTTTCAGAAGGTGACAAAAGGTGATCACATGATCCCAGGACATTGAAACCATCAGAAATATGAGCCAGTTGCCAAGCATCCAATTTTTTACCACGTGTCCATAGAGATGCTGCAACTGTCATGAGTGTGAAAAATGGTCATAAGTCACTTTTTCAGTGCCATTGTAACTTTGAAGAGTCACTAAACAAAAGGTTGTAAGTTGAGAACTATCTGTATAAAGGACATCTTGTTCTCCATCCCAGAAATGCCAAGTTACTGACTGATCAATGTAATGAGTATTTTCTGTTATAGATAAGACATTTTTCACATATGTGCAAATTTTGTAAGGCCTACAACTAACTCCAGAAAGGGAGAGAGTTTTGTATGTGAAGGCTGCACTGTTGGTTGTAACTCAAGGAGTGTTTCTCAACTTCAGCAACTTTAAGATGTGTGGATTTCAACTCCCAGCATGATGGCTGTGGGATTCTGGGAACTGAAGTCCATGCCTCTTAAAAGTTATTGAGAAATACTGCTGTAGAGAGCAGAAATTCTTTTGTAAGCATTAGTGTGTTCTTGCTTTTAAGAAGCTCTTGTATTGGAAAGTTTCTGTTCCTGTATCTATTCTCATAAACATCTCAGTGATCGCTGGAGATTAAAACAAGATCACTTGTAACGTTCTGTTTATTTGACCAGCTATTTATCCAGATGTTCTGGATTGTAAATGGGACTGTATGTGAGAATAGAATTACAAGATGAACATGTTTGATATTGATTTCTGGTTGGAGATGTATTGTTTTCTACTTGAGAAGAAGCTGGGAAACCAGCTAAAATTACATTGTTAAAAGTTGCTCTCCTTTTTTTAAACCATAAGAAAGATTTGTTTCCTCCTATACTGTAGGACTGGAAAATGAAAATAAAGTAGATTAGAAATGCAAAGGTAAAACCAATGACAAAGCTTACTTATCAAATTTCAAAATATAAAGCAAGAGCTGATGAGCAAAAATTGCAGTCAGAATTTCTTCACTTAAGTAGATCTATCCTCCACTTTAAAATTGGTATGGTCAAACTGTATTTGATTTCTCTGGTGACTTACCTGATTTTGGATTCATGCAGGTCTCTTACTGAGACAGCTTTAAATGGAAAAATTAATGACAGGATTAATGGAGAAATGGCATAAGCAAACTTGTAGAAACCAACATATGAAAAGAAAAAATATTATTGGAGATTAAATCACCCAATCACTTCCAATCAAAGGTGTAGAATTTTAGATTAGATTTTTTTAAATCTAAAGTTTAGAATTTTAAATCTAATCAATAATTCTTAGGTATGCCTTCAGCATTTAGACAGTATAAAAAGCAACCCTATGGTGTAATAACTCTTAGGAGAAGAATACTTCAACAATAGAGTTAAATAGTTACTACATACACATTCTAAAATATAAATTATTCAAATTCTTTTTTTATGGGGAAGGAGCCTTTTAATTTCACTGCTGCCTCTCTGTCTCTCCCTCTTTAGCATGAGCCTCATTTTCCTGCTTCTAGAGAGAAGAATCATTTGAATAATTACATTTTCTTTTAATTGGGAAGAATGTTTATATAAGGTTACATTGTCCCACAGGGATGCATAGTGAAGAAGGTATCTAGTTTGCATAATTGGGGCTGGGCTGTACTGCATGCATACATGCTGTTTGATCATAGGCTCCGTGGTTTTTTTTTCTTAGCATGGATTTCTGACTGCCTTTTAAATGCATGCAAATGTTGGCACTGCATTCTCTGTTGAACGCTCATGTTTGCTTTGTTTCTCAAACCAGAAACAACCTACGGTTGACATACCCATGTCTTTAAATACCGGTTGTTACAATTCTACAGTGGTATGCATAAGCAGTGTATAAACATGAAAGTATCTTATTATCTCTTCATAACAACCAATTAAAATGGGGGAGGAAACATTGCACCAGTATTAATTTATCGATAGCAATTGTTATTTGCTGTCCAAGACATAGGAGTAATTTCAATAGTGGCATTTTCTCTACCAAACACTGCAAGCAGAAAGAGAAGATTATGCACAGAGAGTGTTGCAGTTTCAATATACTTTTTGCCAAATGTGGTTGTTTTATTCAGCGTGGGCTGCTCGTAGGCATACAAGTCCACCCCCCAATTTTAGCTAAAAGTTCCATTTAACTCCCATCAAATAACTCGAGATGATTTGCGTTTACATTTATGGAATGATTTAAGTGTTCCTTTTCCAGATGAAATAAATGCCATGGATGAATTTGTTTGTTAGAAACCGAGTACAATGTTATGGAGCCTAAATGCACAGCTTGTTGCAGACAATCATTTGGCTAAACAGCGTTCAGAGATAGTTTGGCTACTGGTTCTCCCAAACATGTGATCATCGATCATGTTTTCAATTTCTTGCCGACTGCTAAGCAGAACTGGAATCAATTGGACTGCTTCTAATTGAAAACATGCCTCAGCTTATGATGGCAAACCTCTAATATTATTCTTAATTGAAGTGGGTAAACCCAAGACTGGTTGTTGATATGTTATAGCATAGATCAGCGCCAGTGATGAGATTCAAATTTTTTTACTACTGGTTCTGTGGGCGTGGCTTAGTGGGCGTGGCAAGGAAAGGATACTGTAAAATCTCCAGTCAGAGGTTGTATTTGCCGGTTCTCTGAATTACCCAAAATTCTGCTACCGGTTCCCCAGAACTGGTCAGAACCTGCTGAATACCACCTCTGATCAGCGCCCCAAACTTTTGGGCACCAGGGACCGGTTCTGAGGAGAGAGGACAGGAGGGGGCGTGATTTTGTGTGCGTCCTGCATCTCGTGGATGGGGCTTTGCTTGTTTGCGTGGCCCGGTTTCTGGCATGTCCACAGACCGGGGTGGGGGACCCTTGGTATAGACCTACTTATTTATGCTGCAATCTCAGTGATACAAGAAGGCTTCATGTGTCTAGAGTAACACTGATGATGGGCCTGTGCAACGGATAGTAAGCAAGTTCCCTTCCCAACATATGTTGTATAATGTTGTGCAACAGTTGGAATGGAATGTAAAATTCAGGACTACAAAAGTAATGTTTGGAAAAGCCTGTTATTTTTGTTTGGTAGGTTTCATATATTGTGCTCCCTTAACCATGAAAGAGAAAATGTGTTCTCTGTGTGGTTCAGTTTAAAACAATTTACATAATAGATTTTGAACAGATATTTTATTATTCCGTCTCCTCCCACCTCTTCACATTTCCAAACTTGCAGGCTGGAACTCGCCAGCTTCAATGGACTGAAACTGAAGCAGAATGACCAGCAATGATAGTAGTTTATGGGTTGCAGTGTAACTTTCTCTTCCCCTCACAACCTGTGAAAACGTTGTTAATGGCATAGATAAGATATTATTTACAATTTAATTCAATAGGATAATTCGTTGTTTTTAAAATATCCGTGAAACTGAAGAGGCTATTTGTAGCTTAGGGGTTGAACTGTGCTTTCTGTGTTTGGTGGTTTGCTTGCAGACATTTCATTACCAAACTAGGTAACATTATCAGTGTGACAACAGAGCAGTGCAGTAACATCATCAGTGCTGCAACCCCCCCCCCCAAACTCAAAAGAGCACCAAGGATCCCACAAATACCCCTCACAGCTTCAACCACAAACTGTCTACCGTGGACCTCACCACATTCTTAAGAGGCCCTTAAAGGAGGCGTGCATACGCGCACCGGCATGCCTACCATCTCTGTCTTACTGTCCTCATTTATCTGTATTTACTTCCTTTGTTCGTGTTTATGATCATACCTATACTTGTTATCTTGTACATGTTTGACAAATAAACAAACAAACAAATAAATAAAAATATTTGTATCCCTGAGAAAGACAGAGAGAGAGGGAAAGAGGGAGAAATTGAAAACGTTTATCTTTGGGGTTTTTTATATAATGCCACGGATTAACTTGAGTGGATACCCCTGTAGTAACAGTGAAGACTTAGGCCTTTTTCTTACAGCCATGTCAATTCTTGAGATCAATCTGAGTTGCTCTGTCCCTGCAGATTCTGTTTACATGCCTCAACACTGAAGCCAGATAATGTTGCTGCTCTCATACAGTTTAACCTAATGTAATTTCAGGGCATCAGTTTGTAGTTTCTCTGGCATCTTTTGCCACAGGAAAGATGACTTGAAATGATTTCATTGATGCTGCCATCTAAAGACCATCTGGATTACTGCAGATTGGAAATATAAAAATATATATTTCCAATCTGCAGAATATAAATCCTTCCATTCTCCACCATTCATTCAGAACAGAAGAAGCTTCTTGGATGAGAAGTGAAATGTCTTCAAGGAAAAACAAAGGAAGTCCAGTAGCCTTTTGAAAAAGCAACTTTGAGTGTAGGGAATCCCTGCAGATAACCTCTGTATTTTGGTGTCTGTAAACTTATTTCAGAGAACTATTGATCTTCTGGGAAATTGATAACCCTACTAGATCATTAGACCTATGTCAACACCTCCAAATCGCTAACCCATATGTGTGTGTGTGAGTTTATGTATGTAAATTGGTGCTGAGTTGGTCACTATTCCCGATGCATCATCCTTTCAATCAAGGGTGTCAAACTCGCGGTCCGTGGGCCAGATGCGTCACGTGCTGGCCCCGTCCCTACCCAGTTTAGCAAAGGGGAAAAAAGACCCAATACGTCACGTGACATCGCCATGATAACGTGAGTTTGACACCCCCGCTTTAGATGGTCTAGACTACCAGTGGGCAAATATGGCAACTTTGCCTGGCTCAGGAATTCTGGGAATTGAAGTCCATAGGTTGTAAATTTGCCATAGTTGCCTGCACCTGGTTTAGATTACCCACATGGGAAAAATAGGGGGTGGAAGTAGAAAACTAAAGGAGTTTCAAAGTGCAATAACTAAGGATAATTCTAGGCCACTTTAACAGTGGATGGGGATGAGATAGAGGCAAAGTCATGAGGACGTGTGCAAATAGTTGTGGGCAAGCAGGATGTGAGGAAGCCAAACAGGTTGTGGGAATGCTGGAGGCAAGCCAGTTTGACTGTCTATCTCAAAAAAGGTAACTCAGTCCAGCTGCTGAGAGAGATGGGAAAAGGCACTTCAAAGAGTCTCCAACTTAATTAATTCACTACAGTATAACTGAGGCTGGGAAGTTCCACTTATGGTTTGTAAGATTCTATATTTACTCCAGACTAGCATTAAAGAGGCCTGACAAAATTCTGTGTTGTTCTTACTCCTTTGGCCTTGGTGAGGTTTGATGGGATGAATTATTAAACTACGAGTTGTCTCCAAACTGGCTAGGGGTGTTGCAGTGGACTGTAAAGCCAATTGGGGAGGGGGGGGTTAAGGTATATGAGTGCATTGGGTATATGAGGGTACAGCACCTGCACTACTTCTGCATTAATCTGGGCAAAATCATGAAACAAGGGCAAACCTAGAAATGGGCTGGAGGCAGACTATAAAATGGGGAACAACCCTCTAAGTAAGCCTGCTAGAATCTCTTTGCACTGTTAGGCATAACCCTTAATTCATTATCTCTATTGCACTTGCATTCTAAGCCAGAGATGTGGAAGACTATTTGAGAAAAGTACAGGGAATAAAACTGAATTTACTTTGCTCTTTCTATATTTCTGCTCTAAAAAATATCAAACTCAGTGCAACAAGATTAGCATGTGTCCTCTGCCAAAGCTTAATAAAAGTATTTTGCTATTTTGGAGTCACTGTTAGTAGCACTTTTGTAGAGAGATTGTGGAATAGAAAGCAAGGGAGAGGGCAAGAGATATATAGATCTCCCCTTCCCACACACACAGGAGAGTTGGGAGTTGGGAAGAGAAGGGGGGGGGGGGAGAGATAGTAACAGTACTACATGTTTGAGCAATTCACCAGCTTTAGATTGAACTCTGTACTGAAGATAGAAAGGAAGTTGGGGAATGCATTGTGAACCACAATTGCTACCTATTAAAAGATGGAAAGATTCAGCCAAGGCTAGCGGGCCAGATTTTTTTTTGGGGGGGGGGGGGGCGTTGTTTGTTTGTTTTGTGTGTATGTATGTTACACTGATAACCCTGCCTGGAGGCTGTGAGTTGTTCAAATTAATGATTTTACCTTCTGCAACACCTTGGGTGCTCTTTCCTTCACGGTGGGGTGGTAGAAGTCTAGCATGCGTAGTTTTTCTTAGCCTTGCACAGTAGTGATTACTCCCGTGTCCTGGCGCAGAATATAAATATTGAATAAGTGGTGCACTTGCTGAGTCTCTCACAGCTATAAATGGTACTTCTTTTGGTCAGGAGTTCACTGCCTTGTAAGATTGAAATTAACACCGTTGATGTGTTGTGCTTTTAATCATTAGGTTAGTTAATGTTGTGATTTTTGGAATACAGCAGCTTAGAGAACCCTAGCTAAAAGTATGTAAAATCTCGAATTTCTTTTAAAACCATACTATGTCCAAAATTTAAGAACAAGTAAAACAAAACAAAACAAAAGATTCTCTGATCCAGGGAAGCTTAATTTTCTCTTACTACATAAATGAGTCTTGTTCGTCTAATATAAAATTCTATCTGATTAATTTCTTCCGAAGTAGGAAATCCTACTTTTCTGACTCAGGAGAAATAGGAAATAAGGGCTGACTCGAGACTTTTGCATTTTGTTCAGGCAAAGGGATGAGGAGCTTAAACGTGCAGGCAAAAGTCTCATTCATAGTTATTAAACTGAAATATGCAGTGCAGCTATAGCTTTCACCAGTAGTGAGAGAAAATATCTTATGTGGTCTTAGCTTGTTTTAAGGTTGAATGGAACAGGCTCCTCATTTTATCCAAATGCACGCAGTACATTAAAATGCATTGGGTACGCTACTTGTAAACAAATCTTTCTTTTGAATAGCGCTTTGGGGTTTCAGGTGAGATTTATCTGTGCCTATCCATTGATGGCATATCATTTATGAGGAAAATGGATTCCTCCTGCCACTTTGAGCTCTGCTACAGAGGAGAGACTGCAGGTAGAAAGAAGGAAGTCTCTTGTCTACCCAGGCTATGTTGGATGTCACCCTTCATCGTTTTAGGCTTGCTTGCTTTCCAGCTGACAACAGGAAAGAGATTTAGCATGCATAGTAGAATTCCAGCTCCTAGTTATTGTCCCCAATGAATGCATTAATCCTTTGAGGAACTCCTTCCGTAGACCAGCAAAACACCAGAGAATGCAGCAGTGAAGCATGCTTGTTTTTATTGTGTTATGGTTCAGAAAACATAGAAATTGCAACTGAATTTAGTAAGTGTGGAGAAAAAGCACTTGGGGGAATGGCTTAGCAAGAACAGAGAATGTGATCGGGAAGAATATTGAAGCTTTGATGGTTGTGAATGAAAAGATAAAAATAACCTATCATTGAAATAACAAGGATGGGGGAGTCTAGTCTGATGTGAAAAGTAGGAGTGCTAAGTGATCAAGCTTAAAACAAGATCTTTGAAACAACATTGGCAGAGATCTTTGATAAATTAGAGTTTTTATTCAAGTAAATGAATATTATGACTCTCTTGAGTGAAAAGCACTGTTTGCTTTATCCCTACAATTAAAATAGTATGTGTGGAACTTGTCTGCAACAAGTGAGTCTCTGCAGCAGTTCCCCTGCATGTAGCTACTGTAGATCACTGCATATTTGTGTATATCTTTTATATCGAAGTACTTAGATATAAATACTGTGATAAGAAATCAAAGCTTTGTTAAATATTAAAGTTTATGTATTGCTTAGTTCTTGCACTGAAATTGCTGGAAGAGACCATTCCTCCATTCAGATGAAAAGACCTCAACTGCAGATGAAACCCAGTTATATAGCTACACCAGGTTAAACTGAAGTTCCTTCGGAACTTCTGAAGTCTGGGAATATATAGAAGATAAGAAGAAATAGATTGGGAAGATAAGCTCAAATTAAATTCCATCAAGCCAGAACTCCTATTTACAAGGGAAAAAAAAGATGACAGTCCAATATCATTGGTCCCATTGGCCATTCTTCACCTATGTCGCCCCCCCATCCCAAAGTAGGCAGTTGGTGAATTGGTGGTCCTTCTAAACATTTGACCTCTGCTGAGGCAGCAGGTGGAAGCCATAGTTAGAATAGGTTAGCACATCAATTTGCAAATTTTACCTTTGTTGTTTGCTGGCCAGAATGTGTGAGGGTTGGGATGAAGTATACATTTTGTTAAAAAATATATTTTTTTTTTGTCCATCTTCAAATGTTGCTCTCACACACTGAACACTCATTGAAAGATTTTCTACATCACCCAATATGCAGACAGTTAGGGAACTGATTTGGAGAGCACTTGATGGGCGGTCTAGAATTAGAAAATGGTTGTTCATTAGACAAGGGGATCACCCAACCGGCAACCTTACTCTTAAGTGAGTTGAACGAGGAACATGCTTTGAGTGGCATGCTATGCTCTCAACTAATAAGTGAGGAAGAACAAAAGCTACATTATATTTAACATAATTCAAACTTTAATGGCAGTTAATTCATGTAACTATAATAATATCATTATTGCCCTAGAGTATGCTTTTTTCTGTGTAATATTAAAGATTACAGTTCAGTGGCAACATTTGGAGGTGTCTGAAGAACTGCATCCCAGCTTATGGCAGGGAAAAATGCATTTAGAACATTGAAGAACTCTGACTACACCACAGGAGAAGATTGGGCAGAGCTGGGGGTGGAGTTAAGCATGTCATCAATTTGGAAATATTATGTTGCCACAACGAGTTCAGGTCCAACCGCTTTTGAATTCCATTGACCCTTACAGTATCTGGTGCCAACTCAGTATTGAACTTTAGTTGATTAGGTTCTTGTGTCTAACCTTGAGCAATAAATCCTTTTTGAATTGCAATTTTTGATGTACAGTTCCTGCTTTCTCCAACTTGCTCTTTTCACAGGTGTGTTAAATTTTAGTTCTCCTGGGCATTGATCATGTTGGATGAGGATTATGGGAGACAAAAGTGCATTCCATCTGATGGGGTATTTGTTTGGGAAAAAACTATTGTAGTCATTATTCATTGCTTGTATGCTTCAGTGATACTCCTGATTAGAATAAAGAAAGAGGAAGACAGAAAAGTTGCAAACATATGCAAATAAGAAAAGATAAAGTGGAGAAGAGTAAGAGTGATCAGATTAGGAGGGCATTGGAAGAAGTGGGAGAGGGGAGACACTGTTTAGAGCAAGGGTATCCAACCTTGGCAGCTTTAAGACTTGTGGACTTCAACTCACAGAATTCCCCAGTCAGCCATGTCCACCTCTCTTAAAGTTGCCAATGTTGGACTTGGACCCCCTTGCTAGAGTGCACAGTAGATTTCCAGATGTTTGCATCCCATATATCATAGACCTAACCATGTTGCATGGAAATTCCAGTAGTTATTTTAACAAATCATGGAATCAGTTGATCAGAAATGTCTGAACCAATGACATTGGAATTCTCCATATGCTTCTTGGGGAAGCAGTTAGATCAATAACCTCCAACTTTGGCAAACTTAAGACTTGTGGACTTCCCGTTCCAGAATTCCCTAGTAAGCATTTTGTCAAGATTGGACACCTATAGTTTAGAGGATGTCCAAACTTTCCCTTGTCATTGTTTCATGAATAATATGAAATAAATTGCTAGAATCTCTTCTATTTACTTTAATCTGTTGTAAACTTTGCTTCCCTTTAACTAATTCTGTGTTAATGAATTGGATGGACTTGTTCCTGCATGGATGAAGGAGAAATTCTGTTTCCTTCCTTTCCTCTTCTATTATGGGTTGTTTTGGCAAACTGGCCAATGTGCACATCAGGCACAAGTCAGTCAAAGTCTACATTAAAGCCTTAGTCTGAGAAAACCTCTCAGAGAAAAGGAACAATGGGAAGAAATTACTTAATTAGTTTTCTCTACACGTCTCTGATTTCCCTGCAGTACCATTCACTCTGTATGACAGCCTTCCCATTTCACAGTACTTTCTTTGAAAGATGGCAATGTATTAGCGTGTAAGACAACTAGATGGAAAGGGCTGAGAATCCACCACAGCAATAAACACTGTCTCCAGTTCTTGAAAGAGGGTAGGAGGTTAAAAGAAAGAGTATGCCAGACACATACAAAAACAACTGTTTTTGAGAGAAGAAGCTGAGCTTCCTTCCTTCCTTCCTTCCTTCCTTCCTTCCTTCCTTCCTTCCTTCCTTCCTTCCTTCCTTCCTTCCTTCCTTCCCTCCCTCCCTCCCTCCCTCCCTCCCTCCCTCCAATACAGTCTAAAAGTGAAATGATATATCTTTACATTATGTCTTTTAGGGAGATTTATTAAAGTCAGTTTCTAAAACTGTGAACTTAATTGTATGCCTTTTAAATAACTGGTTAATTATGTATATTTCTAAAAACTGTTAAGAGCCAGTTTGATGTAATGATTAAAGCATCAGGTTAGAAAATGGTTTTGTATTAGACATGAAATTAGCAGGGTGATTCTGGGTCAGTCACTCTTTACCAGCTCTAAAAACCCAAAGTCACTCAGTCTTGCCAGTGATTAGCTGAGGCCTGTTATTCTTCATCCAATACCTCCAAGCTTCAGGATAAGATGATCATGTCACTGCTTAATTTGCCAGGGGAAGAGATGTATAATTGAGTAACATCAGCATATCAATGATACCTCATCCTATGGCGATGGATGAGCTCACCGAGCAGTCTCAGGTAGATGTTAACAAGGAGAGGAGAAAGCACTGAATCCTGTGGTACCCCATATAGCAGGGCCTGAGGGTTAGGGTTAGTGTAGGACCTCTCCTCCCCTATCATCACTGACTGGATTCAATCCTGTAGGAAGGCAATGAATCAGCACAACACGGTGCTGCCCATCCTCAACCTCTGAGTTCATGAAGAAGTACACTATGGTTAGTGATGTCAAAAGCCATTGAGAGGTCAAGTAGAATAGCAGTCCCCAACCTTTGCAGCTGGGGGGGGAGGAGAGGGGAACTGGGCTGGTGTGCATGCACAACTTGACTCGTGCTTGGCTACAAGTGTATGTGCTGGCTTGCCGCTCGTGTGAGTTGAGCTGTGCGTGTGCGCCAGCCCTTGGCACAATGAATAAGTTACAGCCTGGTAGCTGGTTGCGGTCCAGGGCATGGGGATCTAGAACTAGAGCAAGGATGAATGTACTAACCCCATCCTCCCATGCCAGAAGTCATCCACAAGTGCAGCCAATGCTCTTCTGTCCTATAGCTGGGTCTGAATTCTGACTCAAAAGGATTCAGATAATCTGCTTCCTCCAAGAAGCTGTTCTATCATCTTCTCTACCATCTTCCCCCAAAAGGGGAGATTGGAGATTAGATACTGGACAAAAATTGTTCATATAATTTGGTCCAGTGGTGGCCTCTTGAGGAGAGGGAAAACTTCAGGCTTTTTGAGAAGTAAAGGAATAACCTGGTTACGCAGAGAAGATGCTATAGATCGGGGTGGCTAACTTTTTTCAGCTCTTGTGCTGATAATTACACACGTGCTCGCTTGCTAGCACCCGGAAGGCAATGCGTGCTGGCCCCCACCCCTGTGCATGCACGCATGACACCCCTCATGCACCGCATGTCTGCGCATCCACTTGTGATTCTCCTTGTGCATCTTTGCATGCACGCATGATTCCTCCCTTGTGCGCTGCGCGTCTGCGCATGTGTACGCTATCCCAACACGCAGCTTCCCTGTGCATGCGTGCATATCTCCCGTGCACCTCTCCTCCACCCTCTGCGCATGCATGCCAGATACCTGACAATCAGGTGTCGGGTGGCGGCACGCGTGCATGCGCAATGGGGCTCTTTTGGGGGAAATGGCTCTGTATGCCACTTCCGGCACACGTGGCATAGATTCACCAACACGGCTATAGATGATACTCAATTGTTCATCTCTAATCATCTCCAAAGCCCACTTGCATGACACCATCCAAGCCATTTTAACAAGCCAGGAGGAGCATGGATCGAAAGAGCAGGTGACTGCATTCACAGTTTGAGACCTTGTCTGTTTCCTTGGGTCCAATAGGTTCAAACTGTTCCCAGATAACCAGGCATGATTCTTTTCTAAATGTCTTCTCTGGCCCTGTGATGAAATCAGCTTCCAATTGGGAATGAATCCAAATGACTTTATCCAACAGATGTTGAGCAAATCCCTTTGTACATCCCTGTAAGATTTGTTCACTCCTCTTACCCAGGAGGACTCATGTCAACAAATTATGGCTGGGGAATAGCAGTGTATGAGTGCAATTAGGGCAGAGAAGTACTGCCACCAGGTAGGCCTTAATAGCAATTCTAACCCATTGTTAAGGTAATGAAGATTTAACAGCTGACCAGCTGCTGTATGGCTGTAAGCCAAGATGATGAACTAAGGATGAGTCAGCAGAGCACTGCCGCTTTAAGAAGCTGTCTATATAAAGGAGGCCATGTGAGGGCGTCTCTTTCTCTCTCTCTCCCTCTCTCTCTCTCCCCTTGTGTTCTATCTCCATTAAAATTCTGCATTTACAGTTGAAGATCGATGGCTTGCCTAACACGTGTATGTATGTATATTGTATGTGTATGTATGCATATAGTCTTGTATATAAACCACTGTTAAAAGACAAAGCCTCTGTGTCCTGTGTTTTGCTCCAGGGTATTGTGAGGTTTTGCACCTTACAATAGTAGTCATGCTGCAAACATCTGACACCCATGTTTCATCAGGTTTGTTCTTTGTTGAGTGTCAGCAGTCCTCACGATGTTTCTTCTCCTGTTTCATCTCCCTCAGTTCTTCCATAAGCTATGGGAAATGACAGAATCCTTGAGAGGAGAAAGGCCCCATGGGTGTGATTTGATTCAAGACCTCAGCTGCCCTCTTATTCCAAGTAGCAACCAAGACTTCAGATGGACCCTGCAGCAGACCAACAGGGATAACCCCCCAGCTTCCACATATACTGTATATAGTGATTATATACTAGTAAGGAAAAATATTATTTGTTCCCAGCTTTAGAAATAGGTTAGGATATTCATTGCACATAAAGTAGGACTAGAATATGGTGTCTCCTGGTTCTAACATAGTGCCTTTAAACTGGCTCACATATTAAGATATGAATCTATAATAATATTAAAATAAAGGTGTGCTGAGTCCAAAGCATTAAGGATTCTGCAATTATTGACTTGTTCGAATTCTACAAATCAATAATTGCAATAATTGAATTGATACATTCTACAGATCTAGATGATATGCTTATTTGGAGAGTAACTGCTTTGAATCCCTTTACACTGTCATCCATTACAGCAGCACTAGGGTTGCTGTCTTCCATTAGCAGCATACAAAATTGGGTGACAACATTAATATAGGAGGAAGTTCAAAGAGTAGCACTATTGTCAATCAAGTGTATGGAAATTGTAGGAGTCGCAGGCCTATAGAAGGCTTCAGTTTTACTCAGTGGCAGCAAAACCACAAAGATATGTTTTTGAAAAAAGAACATTAAGGAAGCAAAGATGTGGTTTTCTCTGGGTATGTGTTGTCACCGGATGACTTATGGTTAGCTTTCACAAATCTGACCACTGTTATTTTTTCTTCTTCCTTCACATGCCTCCATCTATTTTACAGTCAAAAGTACTTCAAATTTTTTTTCCTATTCACTTTTAAATAATAACAGGAATGAGTTAGTATAGTGCTATGTCATCTGTTTCCATACTGAAGATCTTATTTGTTTATTAAAAGTATTTTTATATTACTTACATTACCAGATTATCCATTTTCAGTGAGTGATAGGATGTGACTGGGGCCAGGATAAACAATATTTTATTTTATTGAATGTATTAAATAAGGCTAATATTACTTTCCAAGTATTTAATAATCCCCTCTGTCCTATTACAAATCATAATTCCTCTGGAAAAATTGTGAAGCTGTTGTGAAGGTACTGGATGTGGAAAACAGAAGACTGTGGGATCAGAAATATTACAATCCTTGTTTAAATAGGATTTGGAGGAGCAACAAATAGAAAACAAAGGTTTTTATGCCTGACCTTTGTATGAAAAGTCATTTGGGGAGAACTTATTTAAGATTTTGTTTGGTGTAACTTGTAAAAGTGGGATTCACACATTTCCTCTGCAAGTAGCTGCTGCAAAGTTGTCAGTCCACCTGTTCAGTGATACCTGGAAACACGATCAGATTTGCACGTTCTTTGTCACCAGTTCTCTGAATATCACTACTTGCCCTGAGCAAACGACTAAAGGAATCTGTCATCTCCTGCCTCAAGAGACTTAGTATGCTTTAGTAGCTGTGGTGAATGAGTAGTGTGTTTGAAAATGAGAGGTTTGCTCGAATCACTTTTGTCTGAAAACTTTGCTGGGTGGTCTTATACAGCTACCTGATTCTTGGACACAATTTTTTTCAAGATAGTTCTGGGTGTATCTTGAGAGCACAAGAAGGTAGAATAGTGGCTGAATGAACAAACTTTGTTAAAATGATTACACATACTTACAAGTTGTGTAATTCTCTCCCACCTTTTCTCTTTGGGGAAAAAAAAAACAGGTGTCCAAATCTCCTGAATCAAATGCTGAAGACTTTGAAATGAAGTGCAGTTTAATATATTTTGCATCAATAGCTATGTAAACACACATACACACACACACATTTTACAGTTCTCGTGATTTCCTGTGGCTAATTGTGCCATAGTTCTCCATCTCTTCATAACTTGATTTTATGTCTTTCAATGTAATTTTCTCCCTTTCAATCCAAACTGTGTATTATTTTCTCTGCATATTATGAGCCTTAAATGGAAAAACCCCAGTCTTGATTTAGACCTTAGTTGGTATTTGGAAAGTGGAATTAAATTTCTCACACTACAATTTCTCACAACTATAATTTCTCTTACTCCCAAAAGCCCTCCCCCACTTTTTTTTAAAAAATGGATGATGTGTGCTGGAATCTCCAGCCAGTCTGGAGGAGGTGTTAAGAGAGGACCGAGTTTAGAGTTTTTGCACTGAAGCAAGCGGCCCGGCCCAGGCCCAACTATCCCAGAATCACTGAAGCCTTATCTGATGCAAGGGAATGCAGTCAGTCTGGTGAGATTCTTGTAACACGGTGACTAGAAATAAAGCTTCTGTTTGGGACTAGTTATGAGTGAGCTTGGTTGCTTTTTCCTGGCATGATGATGATGATGATTTGCATTTTGAGTTCTAGGGGCAGTAGCTGGAGGGGAGGGATTCCATTAGGGGAGCAAAACTTATCATTTATCCCAACACTAGTGTTGACAGTAGGGTAAAGAGTTTTTTGGTCCTCCAGGAAAGCTTTCAGATGAATGAGAGAATTCAAGCGCCAAGCCATGGTCTTCACAAGGACTGCAATTGAGAGTAGGTAGAAAGGGAGGAGGAGGGTCATATGGAGACTTCTTTCTTCCCTGCATTTGAAACAGCAATGATTGGCTCCTATGAGAACTTTCTTCACATCCTCAGACAATTGTTTTCCTGTTTGAGAAGTTGAAGTAAAGTATTGATATCTTACCTGGGTTATGAAATCCAGATGATCTGCTCTTTCATGGTACTGGTTGCAAAGAGTAAGGAAAATGACATTGTGAGGAAAAAAAGCAAGTATTGTTACCACATGGGATGCGGTGGCTCAGTGTCTAAAACACTGAGCTTATTGATAAGAAAGGTCGGCAGTTTGGCAGTTTGAATCCCTAGTGCCGTGTAATAGAGTGAGCTCCCGTTACTTGTCCCAACTTCTGCCAACTTAGCAATTCGAAAGCATGTAAAAATGCAAGTAGAAAAATAGGCACCACTTTGGTGGGAAGGCGTTCCGTGCTCCTTTGGTGTTTAGTCATGCTGGCCACATGACCATGGAGACGTCTTCGGACAGCGCTGGCTCTTTGGCTTTGTAACCGAGATGAGCACCGCCCCCTAGAGCCGGAAACGACTATATGTATGTGTGAGGGGAATCTTTACCCCTTTACTGTTACCTAGGTAGAACATTCTTTAAGTGTTGAGAAACAAGGTAATGTTTGAAAGTGCCACAGGCAGACAAATCCCTGATTCATTAGGCTGTCAGAAGAGAAGAGCTACAGGCTTGCAGAATTATATTATTAGGAGCCAATCTTAAGAAAGTATAGTTCTAGTTTTTTGGAATTATTTGGTTTGGCCTACTAATAGGGCTGCAACCAGTGGATACCATTAGAAAGTGACTTCTGCTCTACCAATACTTCGCTCATTTCTTGCCACTCTTTTATTACAAGACAAACTATGGTTGGCTGTCACTGAGTTCAACAACAATAACTTTTGAAAAAAATACTCTGTTTATCTGTGCGTGTGTGTATGTGTATATTTATATATCTCAATCGTGAGCTTTTGGGATAGTAGCATTGGATTCATACTGGAGATTGGCTTTCTTTGTTTATAAATTCAATATATGTTCAGTTTTAGGCTCAGCAATTAGCTCTGATTAGCAGATCTAATGGATAATTGAGTATGATGGACAGAGAGAACCTGACCATTAAACACTAGTAGAGGGATATCACTCCATCATCTCTACTGTAAAAGAGTTCAAAGATTGATTTTCTTCAGATCTGTTTGAAAGATAGCTAAAACAGCCTCACCCACAATATGGCTTCAACAAATTGTTAAAAGGGTGGAGGTGCTTGTCTTTGCCTTGGTCAGGATGAATAGCGTTGGGTATATTTAACTACATGAAAAGTCTGGTCAGGGTGCATAAGAACAAGTATTGTATGCATTTGCCAATTCTTCTTGTAATAAAATCTAATTAGAATATATTTCCAGATAATTTCCGAGGTACATAATTTGGCAGTCTACAAATATGGCTTTATTGAGATATTATTGCATGGTATTTTCTTTAATTTTTTTGCGCATTGCCCTTCAAAGGCATAAGTATAAGAAAGTGTTTGTGTGGTCTGTCTTTAAATGAATGGATTAAGGCCATATTCTCTTTTTTTCAGTTGTATCATTTTCTTCTGAATAACTAGAGGATTATATCTTCAGTAGATTACTTCTCTCTGAATTGCAGTTGGATAACACCTGTAGACTAGGGGATATAATACTTTGGTAATTATACTTAATACACTGGCAGGTTAGACATGCAGAACAACTTACAAGCAACATAGTGCCTTGTTGATTATCTAACCTTATCATTAGTATCTGAGATCATTTGGCTGCTGCAAGTATTGTGATATATTGTGCTTTTCAGTTTCAGTCAAAAGCATTTACCTTTGTAATTCGCTGTGCTGTATGATGCAGGTTTAAACGCTTTGAATAGAATCTGGCCATTGACAGAACTATATATTGCAAATTCAAATTGAGATCACATAAAAAGACCTTGAATTGAAACTTGAAACACAAACCAAAACAGCAACCTTATACAGGGAGACCAATTTTTCAAACTATAGTCAACCTGGGCATATGCATAATATTTGTTTAAAGTTTTGCATATTCTAAATTCATTTCATGTCTCTGAATTTCATATTATTACTAACAGGGTTATTTTTATTTTGGATGTGCATACAGCTGTAAACATAGAAATATATTTATAGGAGGCATACTTTTGTATTTAGTCAGCAGTGATTTGCTGTATAACAAATTTTTAAAATTATTATTATTCCTTTAGATTTGGGGACTAAAAGGAAAGATTTCCTTGAGTTCTAACACACTTTTTCATTGATGGCTCAAGTCTGTATGTTAATCAGCATATCTAGAAATCCAAAAGTAATTAAAACTTGCTTTCAGTTTTACTTGTAAAATAAACTACATTTATATTAATAAAGTACAGCAGGAAAGATAGCGTCAAAGAAAAACTGTTTAAAAATGCCAGTTTCCTAGCCTGCTGTCTTCTAAAATTCTTAGATCTGCAACTCCCAATATTCTCAGTTAACATCTGGAGGGCATCAGGAAACTGTTTTGAAGACAATTATTCTGACACATTTACTTGGAATATAATCGCCATATTCAGACCCACCAGGGTGCTTAGTTAATTTACCAACTGTGCATATTTGGAGAGAGAGCTCTAATACCAATACTTTGGGAGGACAAGCCGCTTAGATTCAAGCATGTGTAAGCCAATATAATTGGGGTTTGGTAAAATTGCCCAAATAGTTAGGGGAAAAAAGAGCTCAAGATTTCCAGAGAGGTATTACTGCTTCCAAAAAGCTTCTGTCTAGTTATGTAGCCGATACTATATGGTACAGTAAATAATTATATTCTAATAAAACATTATAAGATACTTTAGGTTTTTTTTTTTGTAATAGTGAAACCAAACATCGATATAAACATTTTATTTATTTATTTATTTATTTATTTATTTATTTATGTCAATTGCTTACAAGATAATAGGTATAAGTAAAAACATAGTTATGAATACATGGATACATATAAGAAGAATAAAAGAAACAATAGGACAGGGACCGTAGGCATGTTGGTGCGCTTATGCACGCCCCCTACAGACCTCTTAGGAAAGGGGTGAGGTCAATAGAAGACAGTCTAAGGTTAAATTTTTGGGGTTTGGGGAAGAAACCACAGAGTCAGGTAGAGTATTCCAGACATTGACCACTCTGTTGCTGAAGTCGTATTTCCTGCAATCAAGTTTGGTGCGATTAACCTTGAGTTTGCATTGATAGATCCAGTTTGGTCTAGTGCTTAAGACACCAGGCTAGAAAGCAGGAGACCATGAGTTCTAGCCCTGCCTTAACCATGAAAGCTGGCTAGATGACCTTGGACCAGACACACATATTCTCAGCCCAACCCACCTCACAGGGTTGTTTTTGTGGGGATAATAGGAGGAAATAGTTTTGTTGGATATGGTTGTCTCCTTGAGCTATTTGTAAAAATAGTAAAGGTGAGATACAATCAATCAATCAATCAATCAATCAAACAAACAAACAAATTAAAAAATATTGAAACCAGACCGATCTGTTGGTGAATTTGAGATGTGTTTTGATTTTGGAAGTTGTTTGGCTCAACTCCTGCAAGAATGTGAGGCCTTAACTAAATCTGTTTTTTTAAAAAATAATAGTTTCATACTGAGTAATGTGATTATCAACTAACCTTGTGATTTCACAGTGGGCTGGGAGGGGAGGATGGAGAGATATATGTGAAGTCTTAATGCAGGTCCATGTCCTTAAGTCTGTCAATCTCACAACGCCGAGAACAAAGCAGAAAAAAGAAAGAAAGAAATCATTGTCCTCTTTCCAGTTGCTGCAGGTCCTGTAGCAACAGCATTATCAACAACATCTCACTCTCACTCTATGCTAAAGGGAAGAAATAAATTACTTGCACCCTCCCTCCTTGGTGTTGCATTCATTTGTCTGACTGTCTGCAGAAAGAGCCCCACAGCGGATCCTGTTGGGATGGGCTGAAAACCCATCCGCCACCTTCCCTCTCAAAAGAGCAGCTGCAGCTAGTATTTGAAGCCTAGGAGGTGGGGGTGAAGACGGTCTCTGTGCAACTCGGGAAACAGTTCAGCCTCAGCAGTGACAGAATCAAGCCATCTCATCACAAATAAACCACCAGTTTAGCCGAGCTTTCAAGTGCACCTCAGCTGAGCAGGAAATCAAGTGGTTCGGCTGCCAAAAAGAGACAACATAATGGAATAATTGGGGTTCAGGGTCAATCCTGGAGCAGCATATCTTACAGGTGGCTATTGCCTAAGACAGGGGTCTATTTAAACTTGGCAACTTTAAGACCGGTAGACTTCAACTCCCAGAATTCCCCAGTCAGCCTTCTCTTGGCCTAAGATAAGGAATTAAAGATAAAGGCACTTTCTGTGAATAAGTGTGTTCAGAAAAACTCCCTGGGTGTTACTTAATACTTAAGCATATATTCTTGCTTGAACCATCCCTGAACATTGTCCAGAGAAAGAGAACCTACGGCCCTCTAGAAGTTGTTGACTTGCTAGTAAAACTGAATGGCTTGGGCAAACTAAGAAATGGGCAGGAAGGCTGGGACTGAAATTTAACAACTGGAGCGTAACTTACTTACTAGGTAGTTTATCTACTTCTATACATACCTTTGTAGGTCAATAGGGACATAAAATGGATACAAATAAATTAACTCTTTGTGCGAATGACAATTCTGAATACATAAAATCGATAGAAAAACATGTGGAGCACAGGCCACCTCAACAATTATATTTGGCTCTATTCTAGTCTAGAGAAGTATTTAGCATATTGGAGTAGGATCGGGTTAGTATTGTGGAAAACTAAGTTCAAACCAACCTATCATTTGACTGTGAATCTTACCAAAATGTGACTCAGTCATTCTCTCCCAAACAAGTAGTTATTTTGAGGATAGGCAATATACTTGTTAGTTCACTATCTTTAGCTTGCAAAGGGTGAAAAAGTGGAATATAAATGCAATGACAAGCAGTTTGGTGTAGTAATTAAGGCGCTGGACTAGGAATGGGAAAATCTGAGTTCTAGTTCTGACTTAGATACAAAACTAGGAGACTTTGGGTTACTCTCAGGCCACAGGAAACATAGGAAGAAGGCAGTAGGAAACCATTTCCAAAAATGTTGCATGGACTTGCCATGCAGTTCCCAGGAGTCCAGTCTGAATCAAAAGGCAAGAAAAAAAAAGAACCATAAACCTCAGTACATAAAGGAATATTTAAAAAGGTGATTATGAGGCTAAAGAGGATTACTTTGTAACGGTGGGTGGAACCAAACTCCTTCACTCTGAATTCTTGTGAGAAAAGTATACGTAATAGGAATAAAAGTAGTATATTTACTTGCATGGAATCAAAATACAGGGGTGATAGCTCAGTGATTAAAGAGTCTGAGCTGTGTCAGCTGGAAACTGGCGGCCTGGGTTCAAGATCCTAGTGCCACATGACACAAGGAGCTCCCATTATTTGCACCAGCTCCTGCCAACCTACCTGTTTGAAAGCATGCAAATGCAAGTAGATAAATAGGTACCACTACGATGGGAAGGTAACAGAGTTCCATGCATCTTGGTATTTAGTCATGCTGGACACATGACCTTGAAAGTGTCTTTGGACAATGCTGGCTCCCTTGACTAAGAAACGGATATGAACACCGCCCCCTAGAGTTAGACATGACTGGACAAGGGCAACTTACTTTAATCAAGATGCACACTCGCGCGTGCGCGCGCACACACACACACACACACACACACACCCGAATACGTATATCTTTCTAGAATTTTTTTAAAAAATAGTATCATGGGTAGGTATGCTAATGCTACTTTTCAAAAGTGATTTTGTGAAAAGATACTTTTTAAAATGCACCCATCATTTGATTGTCAGTAAATAGTACTTTAAGAAAATGAAACCATTTGTGTTTTCTCTGGTCATCGCCAGACTGTTTTAACGCCTGGGAAATGCTTTTAACTGTTAAGGGAAAGAAGTCACAGACATGTCAGTGTTTGTTAATGTTTCTGACAATGTATGGCAAGCCCGGCTATCCTTTTTAGGGTTTGGCATGAACAATCACCCTTTTATTGGGCCATTAATGTGCTTTCAGAACATTGTGCCATGTCCACAGGCCATAATTTAGCAGCTGTTTATCAGAAGCTTTCATAAAGCACTGAATAGTCTCCTTACATCCAGTGGCCCTCACATCAGCCTTTGAGAATCTGCCTGCTTCTAAATGGGAGATCTGTGCATTTAGTTGTTCAGAGATGTGTGTGACCCACATAACCTATAAATTTGATTGGAAGTTACAGCGCTGGCATAGGCTGATGGATAGCAGATTAGAACTCTGATTAACCATGTGATTCTCAGGCTGGCAATATATTGTCTAAACAAGATTCATCAGACGCAATCAGAATTTCAAGTGGTCAGATGAAATTCAAATGGGCTAGGCAGCTTCTTCCCCTCTACCCTTGCCAGCCTCTTCCTTTTCTTCAGAGGGGATATTGTCTTTCTATCCCCCTCCCAACCCTACCCATCCCCCATTCCATTTCCATTGCTGAAAATACAACTTTGATGAATCTGCTCCTCGCCCTAAAGCTGTCTGTCTGTTGTTCATCAGAAAGCAGGTCGCAGTTCAGTGAGCAGAAGAAAAGATTTTAATAGAAGTTCTGCCAAGGGCTGTAATGCATCATTTTAGAGCCCTAATTACATTACAATGACAAATATCAATGGTGACAACAGCAATAACCTACATCCTTTAATGGCTGTGCTGGAAAAAAAGGAGTTTGGGCGCTGTGCCATTAGATTAGACTCGGTTTCAAAACAGAGGCCATTAGAAGTGTGTGTCCACAGTATTATTGGCCGATAACTGAAGCCCACTGGAAAGGCTTGTAAATAAATGCCTCTCTAAAGCATGGCCCCCTGGGACAAAAGGAGCAAAAATTAGATGACCATGGAATCAGCAGTGTTTCCGAGGCAACTTTAGCTTTCAAAGTGAAGAATTGCCTACTTAATTTTGTAAAATCCTACTGCTCCCCCTCCATCTCTGCCTCGCTGTGCCCTTTCCACCCCTTCTACCAATGCCTCCTCCTGCCAATTAGGAAGGATCATAAAAACTCTATCGGCAAAGCACTTGAATGAAGAAAAAGAGCATCTTGAAACAGGGTGCAGAACATAGGAGAACATTTTGCCCTAGCTTTAAAAAAAATCAATGCAGATAAGTTTGTATGCGCTACTAAATGCCAGCTTCTATCTTCAGAAAATCTTATTATAAATATTTAGCTCCTGAGGAAGACTTGTTTTTCTCTTTTTCTCTCTTTTTCTTAATTCTTTGTGCAAAATAAATTAAATCATGCTTGATACTTCTATAGCTGTTTCAGGAGAGAGGCTTTAATGGTATCTCCTGTAAAAACCGCACACATCGCCAGTGTGTGTAATAGAATACGGTTTCTGGCCTTTAATAGCTACTGGTACTGATAGAAAAATAGAAACACTCCCCTCTTTCATATTAGAATATCTTACAGTTTCAAGCCTTCCCAACTTTAATGCTAAACAGTGAATGTGTAGTCACAAATAAAGCTACATTTTGGGTTATCATATAGACCAAGGGTCCCGTCCACTGGCACCTGTTCATGGCATGCCAGCAACCGTTCCACACAAAAAAGCAAAGCCCCATTCACAGGATGCAGGCAGCACACAAAAACATGCCCCCTTCGGTCCACGGAAAAAAACATTTTCCACAGAACTGGTCCCTGATGCCCAAAAGTTTGGTGGGCCATTGAGATAGACCAACCCCCTCTACAGCAGGGGCGTCCAACTTTAAGACTTGTGGACTTCAACTCCTAAAATTCCCCAGCCAGCATGGGAGCTGAAGTCCACAATCTTAAAAGTTGCCAACGTTGGACACCCCTGATTTAGTTCTCACGTACCATATGTTTGCATCTCACGTACCATAGGCCTAACTAGCTTGCCTGGAAATTCTAAGAGTTGTCGTTTTAACAGATCTTAAGGAAACATTGCTAAACCCGCGGTGCAGGATTTCCTTTACAGCAGTGTTTTTCAGCGAAGGGACAGGAGGGGGAAAAATTAGAAATTAGAAGAGTGCAGTTAAAAAGTAAAAGGAGAGTAAAGAAGAGTTACATGGCCTTTTAACCGAAATGAAGGTCTCATGGAAAGGCAACTGAGCATCTTGACTACTGCAGGTAAAAAGATGTACAGTCCTGTTTCAACTATAAATGTTCAGTTTCCTCCTGCCTGTTGGTTATGCTTCCTGTGGTCTGAACCTCAGTGCTGCTGACGCCTCTCAAGAGAGTGCTCGCGTGAGGGCGGTTGTTGAAGACGCCTGTAGTTGCACACCCATGCATGTGCGTACACACAGACTCACGGCAAGTGATTCCTAGAAGGGATTGCGAACTAACTCAAAACAAATCAACCAGGCAGCCTAGGGGTCTTTTTCTTTTCCGCTTGAGGGTTTTTGTTTTTTTGTTTTTGCTTTCTGGCCATTTGCCAGCAAAGCAAGATGTAAAGCTGCCTTTTTTCCTCGCCCCATTGCTGCTTTTGTCTCTTTGTGCATCATAACTGAATGGGTGGCTTGTGCTACCAACCACCACTAGTACTTCATCCTTGGATTCACTCTGGCCTTCGCCCTTTGGCTCTTTTCCAGGACTCATTGCCTGCCCTAAATGGCTCGTTGTATGTTTTATTAAGTCCTTTAAAATCAGAATAACAAGACGTTTCACAAATGTAGGATTGGGCTTTACAAAACACATACAAGCACACACAATCTGCATGGTTTTTGTAAAAATCCAAGCCTTTATTGGTAACGGTGGTTGATAGTTGGGCCTTGAAGCAAATGGTAACCATTGAGGACATGCTTGGCATTTAAAAGCATTTGTCTGGAATTTCAGCTAGGTAGTATAGAGCTTAGCCTTAGATGTGGTAGACCTGAATGCAAATCCTGGCTGCTAGTCTTTTTTGAAAGCAAGTTTGGTAGGTACCAGGCTAGAAAATGGGAGACTGTGAGTTCTAATGCCACTTTAACCACAAAAACCAGCTGAGTGACTTTGGACCAGTCGCTCTCTTTCAGATCAATTCACCTCGCAGTTTTGTTGTTGTGGGGAAAATAGGAGGAAGAAGGTATGTGGAATATGTTTACCGCCTTGAGTTATTTGTAACAATAATAAAGGTGGGATGTAAATAAACAAATAAACAAACATGCTACAAAGTCAGATTATCATTATGGAAAATTACAGTGGAGTGAAACACCCTCATTGCCCAGCTGCAGCTGTGTTGCTCTTCTGTAACTGTCTTTAATAGGAAATGAGTACAGGTAATATTTGATTGGACTGCCATTTGTCAGAAATGGTGTAGGGTCTCCCGCTTGGGCAGGGGGTTGGACTAGATGACCTATAAGATCCCTTCCAACTCTGATTATCTGTTATCTGATTTATGACCATAATTGAGACTGGAACCTCCATGACTAAGCAATGCAGTCATTAAGTGAGTCATGCTTGATTTTATGACCTTTTTGGTTATGATGGTAAGCGAATCCAGTTTTCTTGATTGACAGAAACTTGGCAGAAGCCCCTTGTTGCAAATTGCAATTTCATGACTCTGGGGTACCACAACCGTGGTAAATATATGCTGGTTGCCAAGTGCCCAAATTTTGATCCATGGGGACACCCTGATGGTCATAAATGCGGAGATCAGTCATAAGTTGCTTTTTAGTGCTATCATAATTATAAACAGTGAATAAAATGAATGGTTGCAAGTCGAGAACCCTCTGTATAAAAGAAAGGACTGAAGAACACTTTCAAGAAGCCCAGTGACCAGAATAATCAGCCTACCACTAATAATATCTTTGTACAGATTCTGCAGATAGAACAAATGTTTTTTCTCATGCTTGGAATGTTATATAATCTCACTGTTATTTTTTTATAGGGCATTTATGCCACAGCAGAATTTTAAGTGTCTCTCTATGTGTCCTCTAGAATATGGTTTCTCCTTTGCAGTGAGGAAGAGTATCTTGAGTTCTCCTTTTGTCCAAATCTCCTCTTACAATTATCTGGTTTAACAGGTGGCAGGTTAGAGCAAGCTGTGGGTGAACACCTCAAACAACCCAATTATTTGCAGTAGACGTTTATTTGATGGTTAAGATAAATCTCTGGCTTTGAGGAGAAGATTTAGGTAGACTTCTGGGTGGCCAGCTCCAAGTCTTGTAAAAACAATGAGTCAACCTTTCTGTTTAATCACTGTTTAATCATGAGAACATTAAAATAAATCTTGGTTCTCACTTCATTTTCTAGCATTCTTTAGGTCTTTTATTGTTTGTCTTCATCCGGCAGAAAAACAGGATCAGCAAAAGTGCACATCTCATCACTGGAAGTTGTGTATAGCCCTTCAAATGCTTTAGATCAGGGTGTCCAACGTTAGCAACTTTAAGATTTGTGGACTTCAACTCCCAGAATTCCCCAGCCAGCATGGAATTCCCCATAGCTAGCTGTGGAATTCTGGGAGTTGAAGTCCAGAATTCTTAAAAGTTGCCAGTGTTGGACACCGCTGTTTAAGATCCTTCTTAGTTGTTGCTCTTAAATTACATGGTGTTCTACAATGCAAAATGTGGCAGTGATGACTAAGAATAATTGCACAGGGCAGGCAAGAGCATCCTTTCTTCCCCTGACACATTTCCAGTAGATGTGGTGGTGAAAAACTTTACTTTGTTTCACCTCCTAGTAGGTACCATCATGGAATTTGGCTTCTCGACACTTTCACTCCACCTACTCAGTACCCAATTCTCCTCTTTCCACTTCTTTTCTTCACCTGATGCTCCAGTGATTTTTTTATATTATACTTTTGTTTGTTTTATTTTTTCAGGAAAGTTGCTGGCTAGTGATAGGAAAACCCTACCTCTTTCAGTAGATATACTAATGGGTGTTAAGTTGTCTAGATACAGAAAATTTTATTTTCAAAAATTGAATGATATCTATACTACAGTATGTTCTGGCTCTATGCAAGATTTATGTTTTATACTGAAAATCAAAGAAGGTTGCATTAATTGAAAGACAAACACATACCCTTCCACCATATTTTTTTTGAATTTCATGAGGAAACAAACCACTTCTTAAAATATTCTAGCTAGTACAACTGTTGTACAACAACTGAATCTTATTTATGGGGCAAATTTTTGTATGATTTCAAAATCATCACCCAAACAAAATTATTCCTAATCACTTATTGCATAATAATATTTTAATGATATCTCTTTTTATTTTTTTATTCAATTTATTTTTTTATTTTTTTTGCTGCCCATCCTTTCTCGAGGTTTTATTACAATTGGAGTAGAAGATAAAGGGATTTAGTGGATTTAAACATTTTAGGAGCTTAATCTATGTACTACGTATTTTTTTAATATTTCTTTTTAGTCAGCATATGTGCTTTCATGCTTTTCTTTTTAAGTCAAAAGAAATAATAGCGTTTTTCAAGAAGGATTGAGGACCAAGAGTATCTTAGGTACCTCCTATAATGTGCATGCATGATGTAATATATTGAACACCTGGATATGCTGTAGGGCTTGAGACTCAGAAGTTAAGATGGCCCGTTGAGAGGTTTTGTTAATTGTTTTGTTGGGGATTATCCTCGGTGATCATTGTAAATTTTTATTCTTTGCTAATATTGTTTCAACATATTTTTATCCTTCCAGAGTTAAAATTTACAAGATGGATGGCCTCATTCAAATAAATAAATAAATAAATAAATAAGTATGTATGTATGTAAGTAAGTAAGTAAGTAAGTAAGTAAGTAAGTAAGTAAGTAAGTAAGTAAATAATAGGATTTAAGGAACCCTGGTCTATTATAGTTTGTTTTCTTATAAGTTTTATAAAAAACTGGTGTTTAGCCTCAAACCGTGGGGGAAATGATAGTTTGACAGTGGCATTATTGTTATTAGAACTACATCAATGATTTTTGTAACTCTTGCTTTTCCTCAAACAGAATGCAATTCATAATTATTTATACATAAAATATGCTTAAGGACATTAAATTCTTTTCACCCAAGGCTCTGTAAGCAGCTTCACTGGAGCTTGGGAACATTCCAGTTTAAGCAAGTTCTTGAGCCTTTAGGTTGTTACTTTTAGAAAACTTTTTATTTTGTAGGATTTTAATTCTCAGGTTAGCACTTAAAAAAAACATTTGTAATTAAATAAGATATATTGCTCTACTTAAATTTGATTTCCGTGTTTTCTGTATAATAATTATAGTGCATTGCTGTCCTACTGCACCCTGAACAACGAACAATAACACTACTCTCTTTTTTGGGACTGTATGCTTTCTTCTGGAAGTCCCCCACTACATTTAATAATTCACCTACCCTTCTCCCAGATCAAGATTACATCAATTCAGCAACTTTAAAATTAATGATATGTTTACACTAAGAGAGTTGTTCTACCAGCAGAATAGCCACATTATTTTATACCAGCTGAAGTTTCTGAGTTGTTTCCAAAGGCAGCCATGTGTAGAGTGTATTACAGTATGTAGTGGATGGAGTGAATAACCTTGAGGAAGTGAGGGGAGAGACATAGCCAAGACAATGGTCAAGGAATCTATATCTGAAACAGGAATATAATTTGAGAAATGTTTGACACTTGCCTTTCTCATTTGCTTTAGGATAAAGGCTGGCAAGGGGAGGGAGATATTCAGACTTGCAAGATTCTGGTACTATAATACTGTAATAATGTGGTTTAGTATTTATAGCTTTGGTTTTCAAGTTTGGTCCTCCTCAAAAAGTTGATACAGTAGATCAACTAGAATCAGGGGTGTGAAATTTATGCCGTCACGTTGTCATGTGACGTATTGTGATCTTTTTCCAGGGTTGGGATTCAAATTTTTTAACAACCGGTTCTGTGGGTGTGGTTTAATTGGTGGGGGTGGCTTGGTGGTCATGTGACTGGCTGGGCGTGGCCAACTCAACATCACTCACATTGAGAACAACTCTTCCCCTGGGCTCTCATGACTGTGGGGATGCTGCAACAGTCATAAGTGTGAAAAATGGTCATGTCACTTTTTTCAGTGCCATTGTAACTTTGAATGGTCACTCCACACAAACAAAGTACCAGCAAAGGAGGGAAAACAAACTCCAGAGAAGTTCCAGAGACAGGAAGTCTAGTCCTAGTCCTGCCAAGAATGTAATAAGGGTTAACGGAGAGGCAGTTTTTGTAAGTAACACCAGAATGTTTCCTTCCTGCCTTCCTTACAGGATTAGGCCAGTAATTTCTTCTAACAACCGGTTCTCCAAACTGCTTAGAATGTTAACAACCGGTTCTAGCGAATAGATACGAACTGGTAGAATCCCACCCCTGCCTTTTTCCCCTTTGCTAAAATGGGGGTGAGCGTGGCCAGGGTGTGATACATCTGGCCCATGGACTGAAAGTTTGACATCCTTGATTTAGATAACGATCAGTTGTGAGTTACCATCACCAGAGCTCTTTGGTCTGGATTGAGTTATAACTTGGAGACTGGCTGAATCTGGATGTCAGCCCCCTCCTCTTTTTTGGGAGGGCGGGCAAAATGACCTCATCCTGAGTCACTGCTAGGGCCAATGTTATAGGGTTTCTTCATTCGTTGCCCACAAACAGCAACTGCAACTTCATCAGGTTTATTTCAGCTTGCTTCAGCCCATTCAGTTCCTCATAGCTTCCAGACATTAGTTAAAGATTTTGGCTCAGGGCATATGTAGAACTGGGTGTCATCAACATGTTGATGAGACTCATCCTGACCTGATGGTTGGCCTTTCCCAGCAGCTTCCTGTACTTGTTGAGTAACTGGATGGGGCTAGGTAAGGCTTAAAATGCCATATGGGACTACTGGTTGCCTCAAGGCCTTTCTCCCCATGATCATTGATTGGAAACCTCTCACTCAGAATTGGAAGAAACATAAAACAGAATACTCAAAATTTCAGAAAACAATCCAGAAAAATACCATTATTCCTGATATCAAATGTTGCCAAGAAGGCCAATAGAACCAGATGGGCTAGCTTCTGCCACCTGAATCCCAACAAAATTTAACTAATTTGGTCTAGTGGTTATGGCACCCAGCTAGAAACCGTGAATTCTAGTCCCATCTTAGCCATGAGAACCAGTCCCTTTCTCTCAGTCCAACCAATCTTATAAGGCTGTTGTTATGGAGAAAATAGGAAGAGGAAAGTGTGTTGAAAAAAAGATACAGATAATGATAGAAATGGAAATGATAGAAATGATGTAAAAGGAGGGAAAAGGATTTTCTTGGCATCCTCAATAAAAAATTACAGAAAAAAACCAGCAAACCCCCCCTCCGAAAAAAACACCCCTTGTATATGAAATTTGTTTTTCCAGCATCAGAAAGATTGGTTTTTCAATTGAAATAATTTCTGCACAAACCTTTATTTTTAAGAACATATTATGCTGGTGACACTATAGAATCACCAACGACACTCTTTTCAAACTTCACCTTAGAACCGCATGTTGAGTCATGTGATCTACAGAGAACAGTGATCCATAGAGAACAGTGATCATGGATTGGAAGGTGATGGACTGAAGCCAATTGCTGGAATCAGGAAATAAATTGAGTCTGTTGATGAGTCTGTTGATGGATGAAGGAAAAGAAGCAGATCATTTTCAAGGTCACAATGCAGGTTGAATGGTTTCTGTTGTGAAAGGAGTCCATTTTATTTTTTTCTATTTTTTTTTAAACACTAAGAAAGTCAGACAATATTTGGTTTCAAGACTATGCCTTCTAATTCACAGCTGACACAATTCAAATTACACAACTCTACCATCTACTTCCTTTGAGGACCATAAACCAGAAGAACCCCATATTGCAACATAAGATGCTTGTTCACCGCAAGCAGACTGCCTAATTGCTTAGTTGCATCCATCTTTCCTTCAAAGAGCTTTGGACATCTACTGTTATATAGGAGTTTGTGGATGCAGTAAACACAGGGAAGAATGAGTGTTTTGCCACTCTTAATGTTACCCCAAAGGCGCAGACGTGAACTCTTCCCAGTGTTCAGTCATGTCCATTTCTGCTTTTCTACTATCTTCTCTCCAAGCATCTTTTCAGTCAGCTAACCAAGAAGCTGTTTGGGATGCAATTGGGGGAGAGAGAGAGAGAGAAACAGAGACAGAGACACCACAGGAGCAATGTCTGCTATTTCATTGTGCTGCTAGTATTCTCCGTTCTTCCACAATTTACACAAGCTTAATGGTGAAGTATGGAGGTTCTTTTGTCATTCACCAGCTTAGACCTAAGTTACCGTTGATTTCTTTGAACTTTACAATTCTCTAGTTTGTATGCACCCTTCAGCAGGAAATAAAATGTAAGAAACAGGAGCAGACCAACATCAGCAATTAGGAAGTGAATAATGGTCAACTATAATCACTCGCTGCTCTGAGAGTTCCTTGCAAACAGCATGTGCCTGAGATTCAGTGCAGGGCAGATAAATTAATTTCCATCACTGATGCAAAGACTTCCTGAGAACTTAATGACACACTAACAAGCTATTGTTCATACATTTTCCTTTTTCTTAAAATATTTTTGTTTCTAAAAAAACTGCAAACAAAGCCAGATCATTTCTTTAAGCTATATGTCACAGGGTGAAAAATTATTTTTCTTCAAAATAATAAAAGATGGTCTAGATAATATTTCATATTTACATTACTCTCCTCTTAGTGAATAATATTCTAATTAAATAATATTCCATCTTCTTTTGATCTACTAATATATATGTGATCTAAATTTCCTCAAGCTGGAAATTGTTCCAAGACTTCTTTACATGTTCATATATTCTGATTTTTACAGGATTGAACATCGTTTCAATATGCTGCATATGATCAAGGGATAAAAGTCTGTGGAGTATTAGAAATGGAAGGGGGAAAGAATATTATGATTAATGACAAACAATTTTGTGCCTCTGCTTCAGTTTGGAATATCTGACTCTGCAAACAAAAGCATAATTGCAGAGCGGGCAGGTGTAAGAATTGGAAAACAAGATATGATCTGAAAATGACCTAAAAGCAATAATAAAGGAATAGAACGAAGGGCCCAGAATATGCATGAATTCACTGCAACAACTGGCACAATGTTACAAAGAGGCAAATTGTAGATTTAGTCTGGATTGCCCCACTACGTAGTAAATGACTTGATCTCCTTCAGAAAGAAATGATTGGGGGTGATATATTAGAGCAAGACCTTTTAAATTAGGTGCATCGTAGAAGAGAGTTACACAGATTGCTTTCTGTTTTACTAATACTGGATGCGACTTTTTTTAAAATGCCGGAATGAATTCTGTCAAAACATTTGGACTCTATTGTGTACACAAGTTTGCGTGCTGATAAACCACAGCCTTGATCAACAGGTGTACATTGGCCTACCGCACTCCGGCCTAACCTACTTGAGTAAATAAAAACAAGGATGTTGAAGTCCCAAATTAAATAGCTCTGCAATGAACCTTGTATCAGGGTCATTTCAGACAATTGTTGTGATATTTGCTTGACATTCCTGCTTTGGTTGGCTCATCAAGCACAGCTTCCTTTCACATAGGATTAAAACTTTATTCCATTGTAAACATACGTGTACGTATTGGCTACATACAGTCAGTTGGCTATTGGCCGAGAGCCAGGATGAACAGGCATTTGGTGCAGTTAACATTACTCTGAGGTCATGTAAACTGCCATTCCTTGCTGATTTATAAACAGTTTATATTGGGACAAAGGCCTCTTCCTACGGACTTCCCCTTCAGCCTTCATACAATTAAATCTATACATTTTAATGTTTATATTTCTTCAATTTCCCTCATTCTCTTTCACTTGTACCCTTTGTCCAGTTGCCTTCATATTTCTTCTTATGAATATTGTCTATCCTTTAAACATCTGAGGGCATGGATGCACTTATAGGTAGTTCTTTACTTACAACCATTCATTTAGTGACGAGTCAAAATTTCATTGGCTTTTGACTATTTTTCACACTTGTAATCATTGCAGGATCCCCGTGGTCACATGATCAGAATTTGACCGCTTGGCCCCTGGTATGTATTTATGATGGATGAATTGACCTAGCGTCATGTGATCATCATTTTGTAACCTTCCCAGACAGATTCTGACAAAATAAATGAGGGAAGGCAGATTTACTTAACACTCAACAACCGCAGCGGTTCCCTTGACTGGCAAAAAAGTCATAAAAACTCCTTTAAGAGCTGTCTTGCTTAGCAACAGAAATTTGGGGCTCAATTGTGATCCTAAATCTAAAACTACCTGCAGTCTCTTGATTTTAGCATCACCAATCAGTAGGAAATGTGGACTTTGATATTTAGTAAGTTCTGTCCGAAATTGGAACTACAAAATAAAAAGAGCAATGTCAGAGCATACTGAAAGCCTGTGAATCCTTCTGTTTCTACGGTGCCTCACCAAACACCTAGCAGCAGCAGGAGAAAACTTCAAAAAATGCTGACAGATGTATTTTCCCGCAACTTGTATTCAAAAGCAAAGTGCCTCTGGTGCATCTTATTTACTGTTCTTGTGAAGAACAGCAATTGGTAGCCTTATTCGCCATGGACCTAGCACACATTAAAGCACATCTAAATGAAGGTCATTGTTTTATCTTCAGTCATCAAGCTTCACCTTTGGATTGTTCTGGATTGCTTACTATTCATTGGATTATGAGGGAAAGGCTTTGTGTGTGTGTGTGTGTGTGTGTGTGTGTGTTTAAATCTTCCCTTGCTTTTTCTACACCATCCATCATTTTAGACCTTTCCTCAGCATGCTTCCAATTTAGAGCCAAATTCCAGAACAGTAGCTCCATTAGTCTATTGTATTATAAATACAAAGTATTTTGTTTCCCAAGGTTTCCTAGGTAAAGGCTTTCTTTTCAGTTAACAATGCATGCTGATGAAAGATATTCTCATATGTAAATGCAGACCCTCTTAACATTTCTTAGAAGATCCAGAGATTTGTAAGTCAAAATCCACACAGTGGGGTGCTCCTTTGCAATCCTTCTACTCCTAAAAAGGATTAACTAAAATGGTTAAAATGGGCTCACAATACACTCTTTACATCTACTGTAAAGAGAGCATTGGATAGAAATTGTGAAAGATGCTATTCATGCAGGGAGACTGCATCAGAATCTACAAGTTGACTGCCTTATTAAAATATTTATAAAGTGTCTTCCTACGCAGCGGGACTATAACTGCTTTGCTTTCTGCAGCCTTTTCATCTGAAAGTAGGTGACCATAAGAAGCCTTATCATTACCCAGAAACTTCACTGACTCTCTTAGGCTACCAGATCCCATTATTACCTATAGTTTAGGTTCCAGATCCCATACTTTAGACCAGTTTCTCCACCTTAGTAACTTTTAAGTAGCATCGATTTCAGCTCCCAGAATGCCACACAGCCAGCATAGGGAATTTTAGAAGTTGAAGTTGCTAAGGTTTATTGGTTTATTTATTTATATCTCATCTTTATTATTTTCACAAATAACTCAAGATGGTGAACTTATATATAATATTCCTATTTTCCCCACAACAGCAACCTTGTGAGGTGGGTTGGGTTGAGAGAAAGTGACTTACTCAAGCTCACCCAGCTGGCTTTCATGGCTACAGTAGGATTTGAACTCAAGATGTCCCATTTTCTACTCTGGTGCCTTAACTACTAGACTACTAGACAAAATTGGTTCTACACTGCTTTAGACCCCCAGTTTCTGTTTCGGAGGGTGTTGGTCTAGGCCACACTGTTGTGGCATAGTTTCATGCAAAGTGTTGGGTTTAGTAGCTAAATCCCTGCTGTCAGACACAGTCACAAAGAACTGGAGTCCTTTTAAATTAGGGAAGGGAAAATGGCAATAGCAATGAAGGAGAGAATGTGGAGTGAGAAAGTGCAGAAAGAAGAAAGTGCTGATAAAGAAGGTGCTGAAGACCAATTTTACAGTGACTCTTCTCCAGAATATTCTGCCATAGTGTGGCAATTTGAAGGAGAGAATTAATAATTGAGTAATGATTTTTTAATATTGTTTCTTCTGGGTTAACCAGGATTAAGAAAAGAGAAAACCTAAGGAGAAAAATCAGGCAACACTGTAGACACATATGCTTCTTTACTCATGTATATAGTGTTGCTTGATTTTTCTCCTTAGGTTTTCTCTCCTTAGGTTTTCTATGTATATATGGTTCAAATGTTTCTTTCCTTGGTTTTTTTTTATTAAAGAATGATGTTCCCTCTCTCCAGTGCTTTTAGTTTTACATTATAATGTCCCCTGTTCAAGATTAGTCTTTGAAAATATGCAAGATGAAGTCATGTATAGCATTAGAAAATACATACATTATCAAGTTTTAAACTAATAGGCAGCTATGCTGCTAGGCTTTAATATGTTTTTAATGGTGCTATATAATAAAAAATTGGCTTGAGCAATCCATTTCTTTTTGGCAATTGCATCATTGGTGGGATTTATTTCCAACTTCTAAAATATTTTTGTAGCAAGATAGCTAAAATCTTATTAAACCTTTAGCTGATGTCATAACTCATTGCCTCAATATGAATGTTTTTTTCTCATTGATTTTTTATATATTTTTTCCTCAGATTTTTTTACATTACACAGCTGTTTAAATTACATAAGATGCCACTTTTTCCCTCTCTTTCTTTAGCATTAGGTATCGTCCTAGCTTTGCTTTTACAAAACTAATGCTTTCTTAAAGAAATAGAAAACCAAAGCTACAATCAGCTTACCTGAGAAGTCTGGCTGAACTCAGCAAAACTTTTGAATAGAAATGTAGGCATTTCACTGGGAATTACTGAAAATAAGCTCTGTTATAATGGTAGGAATGAGGCTTACTTCTAATTAAAAAAACAAGTCGGATTATTTTATATAGGGCACTTTATAAAACATTGCCTACAGAAAAAAAGTTTTTTTAAAAAATGCCAAATAGTATGGTTTAATATGCCAATATATAAATGACTCATTCTATATTGTTAAAATAGTAAAATAATCTCTTAATTCTCAAAAAAAGGGAGGAAAGCATTACTGTATATTACTGTATATGTTACATTTTACACTTTTTGTACTGTACTTTATACTTTTCATAGTTCTGTTTGTTTTTTAACTGGAGAATTATTAAGATAGCTACACTGATCTTAACATCAAAGATTGTCTTTTAGTCTTTTTTTAACAATATGATGCTTTTTATTATGGAATGTTTTCATGTTTGCTGTTTTTTTATGGTTGTTTTTTATTGTGTGCTGACCTGAGTTCTATTTGTAAGATGAGGACCCAGTTAAATGTGAGGAATGGATGTATGGGTGAATTTCATATACCAGTAAAGACTGCTTATTCAAGATTCAGAGTTTTCTTAAGCAGGCTGTGAAACTGAATCTTTCTATTTATGTAAATATTCCTTTAAAAGTCACAAAGGAAGAAAATTGAGTTTCTGGACAATGGTCTCTCTCTCTCTCATCTTACTTCGGCAGAATATTTGTGGAGTGTAAAGTATTGCTGAAAAGACCTATTTAGCCTGTCAGAAATGAGAGCAAACTCTTTAAGATAGTTCATATAAAATAAAAACCAGCCTTTTGCTTTGTAAACTTCCCTTTGTATTTGACTTAAGTAGGATGAAGAATTACCTATAAAGGTATGTTTTCAAATTGTTTTCTACTTTTGCTCAATTTGCAATTACTTTTGGGGACAGAGTGCTCTTTCATGCAAAATCATGACCCAGATGACAGATGCACTTGTACTTGCACAATTTTGATTTCCTCCTTTTGATGCAACCCCTTGTTCTTCTTGGTATGCAATCTTATGAAAGGGAAAGACTTCAGATCCTTTCCAATCAATTAAAAATAATAATAATGTACTATAAGAAACTGAAGTTCTTGACAAGTGTATAATAGATGGTACCTGTATATCTTGTTGAAAGAAATTTGAAATTTACATTTTGAATTATTCTGTATCTATTCTCAACCTTACATATTGAACTTGAAGTTACTTCTCCATTCAGTCCAATCTGAGACTCGTTTCTCAATGGCGGCAATTCACTAGGAGTTCTGGAGAATATTTTTCACCATGCGTGCTCATTTTTTTACCCATTTTGACCATGCTGTTAAGTAGATGAAGGTAATCTGATTCTTGGTTGTACTGAAAGTCTGTAGCTCTGTAGCAACAGTTATTTCTTGGAATTGGTATAGTGCTAGAAAAGAAAATAGATGTTGTATCATTTATCTGCTAATAAAACTTGAAAAATCTTTTCATTTTTAGAATTATCTGAAATTAGTTTTTTTTTTATTTCTGACCGTTCTTTTCCTCTCTTGTCATTAAGTCTTTAGATGTAATAGTAACCCTCGCTTACCAATCACTCGTTCGATGACTATTTGAACTTGGGATGGCCCTGAACATGTGGCACCTATGACGAGGCCTCAAAATTCATTTGGTCACAGCACCTCATTGGCCACATGATAGCAATTTGGGTGCTTACATTTACAGCGGCTGCAGTGTCCCATGGTCACGTGATCACCATTTGATGATCTTCCTTGTCAGTTTCTCTCATGTAAAGTTAATGGAGAAGGTAGCACAGAAAACCACAAGTCATTGTGGTATTTTCCTCCGTCTCCTGGTGCTCTTGTCCTGCCACATCATCTATATCCTGGCCTTCTTCCTTCACTTGTATGTGGCCTTAACAAGCCCTCCCTGGCATTCCCTAACTCATGCACTACCTGTACCAGTCCACCAGAGCCCCTCACCCCACACTACACTACATTCTCTTATCTGGATTCCCACCACTACCTGATTAACCTGTACATCTTGCAGTTGCAAAGGTAAACAGGACTGGGATTTTCACTAAGCGATATGGTCACGTGACTTTATGATCACATCGCTTAGGGACAGTCATCCCAATTCTAAATTACCATCCTTATCGTTGGTTCTCACTCACAACTTTTTTGGTAAAAGTCTTCAGCCTACATCAACATTTTAAAGTTACTATTTCTGCTTGCTTGCTTTTCTCAGGTTCCTTCTATTGACCATTTTATTTTTCAAAATATTTTCTTTTTAGTTTTGCAATTGTTAAGCCTTCTCTTTTGGTTGATGGCTTTGTTCGTGTTCTCCTGAATGACAACTCTATATGGTTCTTCATTTGCAGTTTCTGTCATTTGAGTCTTTATTACTTTTCCTTAGTTTTCCAAATAATCTCTGCCATCTTCAAAGCTTTGTTCCTCACTTTTTTTATCCAATTATCTAGAATGATTTCTTTATTTTGTCTCCTAAAATGATTATTTATGCACTTAAATTTGATTTGATATATTTATATATAGGATATATCTTTTAAGCAAATTGTTTTTTGTCTTGAATTTGTGCACTTTCACCAGTTCTAACATTTTTTTCCTATTCTAAAACTCATTTAGTTCTAAGTTTGTTTTGATTTTAAAACTGATTCTTGCTTGTAATCATTAGTTTTCTGTTCTGTTGTTTTCAAATTGAATTTTTTTTCTCTGCCATGTGAATTCTTTTTTATACAACTATTTTATCAATTGGTTTCTATGTTAAATTTGTACACTGTAAATTTGTCTAAAAAAAAGGAATATTCTCTTTTCTTTTTGCTCAATATTATTTTTTAAAATAGTTGATCATTTTTCTCTCTACCATCCTCAGCCACTTGTATTTATATTTATATATCTGTTATTAATTTTAATGATATTTATCCATATTATTTTCTCTTTTACTTTTCCTAAATGTTTTCAGGTCACTGTAACTGGTGCCTTATGTTGTTGTAAAGCAGTGATGGCTAACCTTTTCGGCATCATGTGCCGAATGTGCACATGTGCGTGCCTGCACCCATAATGCAATGTGTGCACAATACGTCACACCTGCGCATGTGCACATGACCTCCCGCGTGCACCTCACATGCACCACTCACCTCTGTGCATGCGCTTGCTACCTCCGGTGTGCGCCCCGCTCCCTGTGCATGCCTGAGCATCTCTCACGCATGCCCCGCACATACCCGACAGCTGGCTGGCAAGAGGCGAGTGTGCATGCACAGTGGATCTGTTCCGGGTGACAGCTTGCGTGCTGGCAGAAATGGCTCTGTGTGCCACTTTTGGCACTCGTGCCATAGGTTCTCCATCATGGTTGTAAAGGGTTCATTCATAAGACTATATGCATATGCAAGTGTGTGTGTGTGTGTGTGTGTATACATATATGTATATAGATGGTTTCTTAAAATAATATATCTAGCATTTTTTTTGTTATTGTGCAATGGAATTAATGCAATTATATTATTTTCATTATTTATTTGTTTTGATTATTGGATTTATATTACACATTTTAAGGAACTTAAGACAGCCTTCATAGTTTTCCTTCATCCCGTTTTTATCCCACAGCAATACCTTGTGAAATAAGTTACCTGAGAAGGTGTCTGGCCCAAAATCATCCAATAAGATATTGTACTGGAGATTCAACTTGAACTTGAGTCATCACAATGCCAGTCCAGAATTTTTAGAACTACCTAACTACCTACCATTGTCTTCAATATAGATTGCCTTATGCTATAAGTGGACTCAAAGAAATCAGTGACGTTTCGGTTGTAACTTATTTTGTCTTTGTGATGTCAATGTGTCTACTCTGAGAAACATTAAGTTACGGTTTTTGTTTCCCATTCTGACCACCTCATGACTGTCTCCTCATATTTTAAAGCTATATCTTTTGCAGATACATTCTTTTCTTGTTTTGCCTTCTAGCTTTGTTATTTTTAAAATGTTATTACAACACCTGCTTTATATTTTGTATTAGGTGTACTTTTTGGACAGTTTCCAAAATTACTTTCACCAGTAGAACACATTATAGCATAGTTATCAAAACATGAGGCAGTTAAAGCATACAATGACTGTGGCCAGCTCTCTGTTCCAGACCTGACCTTCCAAAACTACAGGTCTTTGATTCCAGACCACCCAGATTGCATTTCTGGCCTTTTAAGAGAATGCTACTACAGACTGAACTGATAGAAATACCACTTGATCACTGTCTCAGTCTAAGAATCAAGTATCAAGTGGATCAATGAAGTTTGCTGTAAGAAACCAGAGAGAGAGAGAGAGATGCTGAGACTGATTGTTATCTGGGTTTCTTGCACCTTGCTGTAATATGTCATTCCTAATACCATTTTAATCATTGCATATTTTTATAATTTTCAGTTGTCAAATTTACAAAAGTTGTACACTTTTTAGTTGGATAATTAATAATTGGTACTTGGAGTCCCCCCCCCCACACACAACTGAATTGTAGTTGTGTCCTTTCACATACAATCAAATGGCAGAGTGATGGTTGGAGAGCAACTGTCCCAACTGGGAGGAGGGCTCAAGTAGGGAATTAGCCTAGACTCATTGTGTGGCTGCATCCAATTCTGGAAAAAACGTATCAGGAAATGAAAATAGTAGGATAAAGACATGATCCACTTATATTAAACACTAGAGGACACGGTCAGCCTGAAGCATTTGAGCCCTTATCTGATCTTTCCTAGGTGAAAGCAGCCAGTCTGTGGAGATTGCTGTATTATAGGCAGAGAACAATAAAGTAGCTAGTTTGAACTCTACATGTATAGGTCTGAAAAAATTGTCGCTGTGCTACCCTAAAAGGTAAAAAGGTTCAACAGGCCAGTTATAAGCTCTCTCTCTCTCTCTCTCTCTGTGTGTGTGTGTGTGTGTGTGTGTGTGTGTTTTTGTGTGAGAGAGAGAGAGAGAGAAATTGGCCAATTGTATGGATAGTTCCACTAGAGAGGTACAGATGAGAGATCTCAGATGTGTTGGGAAGAGAAAAGAGGTTATTCTGACACTATAGAATGCAAAGGATGGAAGGAAAGTTCCTTAAACGAAGTCTGAAAGAAAATTAGTAGGAGTTAAGTTCATCCAATTCTGGAAAAAATGTTTCAGGAAATGAAAAAATAGGATAATGACACATTCTACTTATGTTAAAGGAAGGAAAGTTCTATACAGGTAGTGTATGACTTATGACCATAAATAAGGCCAAAATTTCCGTTGCTAAGCTGTTGAGTGAACTTCGCCCCACTTTATGTCCTTTCTTGTCAGAGTTTGTTAAGTGAATCACCACAGTTATTAAGTTAACCACGCGGTTGATAAGTGAATCTGGCTTCCCTTTGACTTTGCTTGTCAGAAGGTCACAAAAGGTGATCACATGACTCTGGGACACCACAACCGTCATAAATGCATGCCAGTTGTCAAGCATCTGAATTTTGATTGCGTTACCACAGAGAATGCTGCAATGGCCGTACATGTGAAAAATGGTCATAAGTCACTTTTTTTCAGTACCATTGTAACTTTGAACTGTCACTAAGCAAATGGTGGCAAGTTGAGGACTAGCCGGTACCTGAAATGTCTGAGATTCTGAGAAAAGCTACATAGAAGTAGCTGGGAACGGTTGATCTTGTCCAGGATTCAGTATAGAATGTTTTATTTTATTTATTTTGTCAAACAATTATTAGATAACTGGTATAAGTATAAACATGGTTATAAATACATGAAATGGATACGAATAAGAAAAAAAGAAACAATAGGACAGGGACGGTAGGCACGTTTTGGTGCGCTTCTGCACGCCCCCATATCAGAATGTTTTTCAATCTTTTGGAAATAAGTCTCATACCCATCATATTTAATATGTAAGAAAAGAGCAAAGAAGATCCTACATACATTTGACTTCAAAAGAGAAGACAATTGACAAATGATGGGTCTGTGAAAAATAACATTGAAAAGGGGAAGTGAACACAACCATATCTCTTCAGTATATTTGGAGTCATCTAAAAACCTAGCAGCAGAAACTTAACTAGAATACATTGCACAGAGCAGAAAATATACCGCCAAGGTGAAACTCTCATCTGTGTCATAACATAAAGAAAGAAAATTAAAAAAACACTTTCAAGGGGACTTGGAGAGAAATTTTACCCAGATAAAAGGGATATAAACAGTGGTATACATTTGCACAGAAGGTATTATATAAAATAAGGGTTTCAAGGATTGATATTGAGGAATAAATTGTTGATAATATTATGTCTTTAAAAGAAACAAATTACTCAAAAATTAGGTGGATAGAGGAGGGAGACAGAAATTTGAAGAATTGCAGATATTAACAGCCTTGCAATAGATGAAATCTCAGAGTTTTTATGTGTGTGTGAGTGTGTGTGTATACATATATATATATGCACACACACACACACACAGACATATATACACAATTCTGGAGTCTATGGCTAAGCTTATAGATGGCCTTGGGTCTCTGGCTACTTAGCCTTTTATTTATTGATTTGTTTTGTATGGCTGCCCATCTCGCCTGAGCAACTTTGCGCAACTCACAATTTGGATAATGAATCTCTGTTCTTGATCTAACACTAAGGCCAAGCTTTTTATTCTGAGATAGTAGAGTCCCCTGAAGCTAGCCTTGTTCCTACTTTTCAAGAAGTACAAGGTCAAGTAGAATTAGACCCCTAGGGGAATTGTAAATATTAGAAGAAACCTTAGCTACTGTTACTGTATACCAGTAGCAGGTAACTTTTTTTTTTTTTTTTTGCTAGAGAAAATAAACATTTTCTCTCCCCACCTCCCTCCCTCCCAGACTCCCAAGGATGTGTCTGGAAACAGAGTAATACGATCAGGAATGGGATCAAGTGTTTTCAGTCAGTTTTGTTTGATTAGGGGTTTCAAAGGGAGAAAGGATTTATTAAGCCCTTTTGAAGGTTAAAATGCTCATGTGAAAAAATCACTAAAATTTCGGCAGCTGGAAGTCAGCGGTTTTGCCACCAGCATTTAATGACACAGTCTGTGGGTGTTTGGGGGATTAGGAGCTTGCATGTGACCCATAAACTGCAGATTACCCACCCGGTCTGAACTGAACGGGGATTTTTATTGCAAATGTGGAAGATACCACATACCTCAAACCACTGGCGGTTCTTTTTTCTCAAGCATGCAAGCTACTGTAGCTGCTACGGTGCAAACTGAAAAGTATGCCATTATAACATCTGGAGTCAGTCCAAAGAGCTGAGCTGTCTTTGTCCAAATCATCACTTTAAATGCTGCTTTCTTTTTATATGTGACCACAATCATATGCTTGCAACTTGTTGCTCACTAACTTTTTCTTTCTCATCCATAGGCGGAAATTGTCAAGAGGCTGAATGCCATATGTGCCCAGGTCATTCCGTTCTTATCCCAGGAGGTAAGGGTGGTTGTTTACGTGTGCTAACCTCAAATTATAGGGAATTTAACTAAAGAGGAGCCAAGGGCTATGGGACAACACAAAGCTTGAAAGCCTTTGTATTTCACTTTCCTGCGGGTTTCACTCTTTGTCCTCCCCATTCATTGGGTTAATATTAAGTTGGTCGTTCTGTGAATGCACGAAGCAATTTTAAATTGTGATCTACCTTATTTGTGCCAGCAGCATCTCCGCCTTTAGTACTTAGCACAAAAGCAAGCAGGATTTGGGATTCAGTTTGTGGCAGCAGCCAGCTGGGTGGCTCTGGAAACTGCAGGCAGGACAAGAAAATTATAGGCAATCTTTTTACAGGAGTTGTTGACCTGGTGCCCTTCAGATGCTTTGGATTACAAATTCCACCAGCCCTAGTCAGCAGTGCCAATGGTTTGTGATAGTAGGAGTTGTAATCTAAAACATACCTGTCTGCCTTTTCCCCTTGACAAGAAATAAGTGGAGCTATACTGATAAGCAAGACTTTATCAAGCTAAATAGGAAAAGCCACTGACAGAGCTGTCCTCCTTGCATAGATCTAGTCTTTGTTCTCTTTCCTTTAAATCTGCCTTAGTTGCTAACATCAGAATATGGTAAAACCAGTTGAAACAACTGCACCCTACAGTGCTTCATCCTGCTTCATTGCCAGTTAGGTTCAGGCTACTTTATACAAATGTTTGCCTGTCATGCCAGTACATTGGTGCTAAAAATATGAGCCTGTCAAGCTGGTATCTAATAGGAGATATTGAAAAATTGCTGGAAAACTGTGATTTATGCAGTCTTCTTGGCAGAAAATACAATGCTCTAGGCAATAAGGAGATAAATACAGGTGTGTCCTTCTCTATTCACCTCCTCCCCAAAGCCCTCCCCTCCTCCCCTCCCACTCACAATTTTTCATATTAGAAAAAAAATTGCTTTGGGGAGGGGAAAAGAAGCAAGAATAATTTTTGGGGCAAGGAGTGCTGAATACTCATTTTTAATGCTAAGTGCAACTTCTTGGTTTAAGTTTGTTGGAACTTTGTCTATCCTGAGTCAGTATTTTTTATCTATTTCCAATTAATATCTTGGCTTTCTAGTAAAAAGGCTAATAGTTCCCTGATTGAGTTTGTATCTAGTAATGTGAAATATGCTAGTAGTTAAGAATACTAAAACATTCTCTTCTAGATTAGTAGTTTACTTACATTGGTGATTGCAGCTTTTGAATGTTTCTCCTTGGAATTCTGACAATATGTCTCTTTGTCCATTTTTATGCAGTATCCCAATTTACAAAATCAGTTTTTCTTCCATGTATAAGCAACAAAGTAAACTTGAAAATGGAGCGGGGAGGCATTATTTATTGATTTATCCACTAAAATTACAAATACATCTTCAGCAGATGATCAACAACACAATTGTATTGCTTGATCTTATTGATTTCTTAAACAGGTGTTTAAGGATAAATCTCTACATCCTGGGAATCTCTTCGGTGCTAATTATATAAGTGATGCTGTACCTTTTCCCCCCATCTTCCAATTTTTGTATATCCTGTCATATACTTGCCTAATTGGGATAATGTGACTTTGAAAAGGGCATCAGATTTTCTAATAGATTTTAGTTTGAATTCTAGAAGGAAAACATTAACTGAAGGGTTATATTAGTTTCTCTCCTCTCTCTAAGCATAGGCATGTTCCTTGTACTGTGAATAAGGAATTCGTACCAGAAACTAAACTAGAATATTCTCCTTTTCAGTGCTACCATCCTGTTCTCTCCTTTCACCATCAAACATCTGGTGTCCACAGGAAACATATTTTTAAATGGCAATAACCACAGACTTTTGTTTAAGCAATGTCTTCCTAGAATTGTGCTAATCATTGCTGAAATGTGTCAAATTCTCCCACTTCTCTTTCTAAAAAGGTTTTTAAAAATCATATCCACAAATGCACTCTGTTTAGAATGGAACACAGTTGAGAAATGCAGAATTTTTGAATCTCTTAACATTGATTTCTTAGTCTATTAGTTTTTCCACTACTTCGCAGCTCTCCCTTGCATGGGTAATGATTTATTTAGTAATTTACCAGATTTGAGTTGGAGGTGGAGTTGATAACTAGGCCAGTCACATCCAGGCTAAGTGTTCCCTTTATTAGGCTGTATTAGTGTTATTCTGTTGTAAATGAATGCAAACATATGGTCCATTTGAAGAGCATTTGGGCAGTACAAGCTGGAATTAAGGAGAGAGAGCCAACAAATAATGGATGCTACCAGGCCTCACACTGCCATGCAGAAGAGTGAAGAGATAGGTGGCATCTGACCATGATAGATAAAGACAGGGCTATTTTAATCTAAAAGATGCAGGAGCTGTTTTAAAACAATGGCCTTAGCTGGTGGCAAAGTGGCACTGGTGTCATTATTTTGGCTCTGATTTTTTGTCGACACATTCATGGAATAGGATGAGGGGATATGAGATTCTTATAAAGAGGGGAAAATGGGGGTTGAAATGTCGTATCACATGAAATCTCCTTATTTGTTTCTTTGAATTCCATGAAGCCAAATATTAAGCCTGTACTCTTCTTAAATTATATATTTGGGGTTTCCTTTTAATGGGGAATAGATGGCCAAGAGAGAATATACTGAAACACTCCATTTCTGTAGATTTCTAAACCTACTGGTAATTAATTACTTAGCAATGTAAAGTTTCAAGTTACATGATTCTTATTGAAAACTCTGCATATTCAGTTCTGAATTGTGCATATCAAAATTTTCATGTACTTTTGGGTCAGAAACTCTTTGCTTTGTTCCAAAATCCAAATTTCTTAATGATTCTTCATTATCTTTGTTGACTTGAAAACCTAATCTCCCCAAGGATTATAGGTGGCCATATAAATTTGATATAGATAAAAATATAAAATGATGCCTTGTGTACTTTATATGCTTTTGAATATTTTAATGATGACTTTTTGACACGTATATTGTTTTATATCTTTGTTCTATGCCACACAGAGTCAGTTCTTGTGAAATGGGTGGCTTTACAAATGTTGTGTGTATGTGTGGGTATGCTTATGTATCTACTTATCTATATTTATATATAATCATGTTCATTCTGCTGTATGCTTTAAATATCAATTGATAGTCCTGTTAGAAGACAGACCGGATTGAAGAAAGCGAGAGTACAAGGAAAGCTGAGAGTTTAGTGAAAGTTGAGAATCAGTATCTAAGATTTTTTTTTAATTATTAGTATCAAATTTATCTCACAGTTGACACACATCTCACAGTTCAAAGTGACTCCGAGTGTCTTATATCCAAATATCTAAACAATGTAAAAATATCAAAACAATTATAAATATAACAACAAATTAAAAATTACATTTATTAAAACAAACTAAAAACATGGAGGGGAAAGATGAAGGACCTTCTTTGTTAGGTACACCAATCATTTCCAGCCAACAGCTTCTTCTTTAGGACCTCATACTAGCTGGCATAGCCAAGTTTTAAGGCTTTTCCTGAAAGTTAAAGAGAGGGGGTGGATTTTGCCTCTTGTGGGAAGATGTTGTGGGCAGGGACCATGGCAGACAAGGTTCTTTTTGTGGATCCCACCAGCTGATAGGGGACCTGCAGTAGACCCCTTCTGCCAGCATGAGTGGGGCATGCTTTCCTTTGGAGAAAGATGGCTCCATTGATATCCTGGATATGTGCCCTAAAGGGTTTAACACAGAAGTGATTTTTCCACATGTTTTTGGAACGGCCACTTGTAAAGATTATGTTAGGTAACTGTTACTTCCTATTGCCAGTTTGAGAACTACTACTTCAGCATTAATACAGTAGCCCTCGATTTACAACAGTTTACTTAATGTTCGAAGTTCCAATAGCATTGAAAAAAGTGACTTATGACCATTCTTCACACTTACGACCTTTGTAGCATCCCCATGGTCATGTGATTTACATTTGGATGCTAGACAACTGGCTCACATTGTCCTGGGGTCATATGATCGCCTTCTGACAAGCTAAATCAATGTGGAAGCCAGGTTCGCTTAACAACCATATTACTAATTTAACAACTGCAAGTAATTCCCCTAACAAACATGGCAAGACACATTGTAAAATGGGGCAAAACTCACTTCACAAATTTCTCACTTAGCAACGTAAATTTTGGGCTCTGTTGTTGTGGTTTTAAGTTGAGGACTGCCTGTAAGAAAATGCTAATTGTAATCTCATTCCATGGAAGATTCCAGACCTGCTATCTTCTAGGTTTTGAGAAAGGTTGCTACCCACTGCATGCCCAGAATGGATTCCCTGTGCAGAAAATTACAGGAGATTTTTTAAACCATAATTGAGCCTGGAATTATGACCATAAATCAGCAGTTAACTGGGTCACCATGTAACCATGCTCAATTTTACTACCTTTTTTGCAGCAGTCATTAAGCAAACACTGTGATCATTAAGTGAATCAATTTTTCCCTATGGACATTTTTGTGTGATTGTATGATGCTGCAAATGGCTGTAAATGTAAGCCATTTACCAGTGCAAAAATGTGAGGAGACCACCAGAACTTCAAAAGTAGGTCATAAGCAGGTCTAGGGAGATGGGTTGTTGTTAAGGGGGTACTAGAAGCAGCTATCATAGGGATGAATTTATCACAGCTTTTTCTAACTGCCATTTAAGGATTACTTCAAGTTAAATTTCTGGTGAGTAGGGTGGATATGTGCAAGTAGCTTTCTAAACTAAAATAGTTTCTGTTATGCTCTTCCTGGATTTCCTCCATCTAGTTTGTAGCGCTGGGATTTCTTGGTGACATTCCTCCCCCCCCCCCCGGTGCATTTACTAGCCAGATTTAAAGCCTCTTAACCAGGTCATCCATTTGCTGCCATCTGCCATGATGATATTGGAACTGTAATCTCTCACAAACCCCAACCAACTAAATGGGACTTATAGCCATTTCTACTCCACAAACAAACCAGAGAGCATTAGGCTAGAAAAGGCAAAATTTCTTCATCATATCATGAATTACGGGTTTGTCTGTGTGTTTCTTAATTAAATGAATTGATGGTCTGAGGGAGAGGAAGGAGAAAGGCAAATGATGAAATATGTATAGTGGCATCCTGCAGATGTGACAGTGTTGGGATTTGAGGACACCATTGCAGGGTGGGTATAATCATGTCACTGTGTACTAATGTCCATTGGCTCCATTCCTTTTAATGCTGCTAGTTTTGATAGTGTTGAAGTAACACGTTTGATGGAATATTAGAGTTCCTGGGGCTGTTTTTTCCTCCCTTCAATCTTAGAACCATTGATGTTCCAGTATAGAAAGTATTAGATATCTTAGAAAGGAATGCAATGCTTAGAAATCCTTTTAAAAGGTTTTGTAAGAAATTGAAAAGGACAAAACAGCATGTGGTATGGTTTTGAAAAATGAAAGATTCTACAGCAAACAAGAAAATAAATGTTATGATATGAAATTTTACTGTTTACTGTTTTTACTTGGATTGTCAATAGATTTTCTGTGGTGAAGAGTGAGCTCTGAAAGGTGTTTCATTTTTTTTCACCAATAGAACAGCAGTGGTAACATTTTCTTGTTCAAATAAGTAAATGACATAACTTATGTCTTTTATATATTACAATATTTATTCTCAAAGTTAAATAATAAGAAAAATAATCATGTAGATATTGTTTTTTTTCTTTTACTTTGGTGGAATTGCTATTTAACTCTGACAGATTTGATGGTATCATTTCTCTGCTAGTTTGTTTGCATTTTTAATTAAAAATTGAAGATTCCACTTGGGTCACTACATTTTTGTAGTTAACCCTATGCAACAGCCATGTTCAGTGGAACTCTCTCCAGGTACAGTATTTTGGTGGGGTTTTTAAGGTGAATATTTAAGAATTTGAGATTTTAGGAAGAGAATTAACTCATGTGAGTATAATAATATAAAAAGAGGATAGGTCATGGTTACAAACAATGATAATTGTAAGGCTTGGCCTTTAAACTTTTTATCTGTACACTACTAGATAATTTGTCCCTGTGAGTTTTACAATATATGGCAAATTGGGCTTTGCAGTGCTTCTAATTGGTAGTCAATAAGCTGCTTAAAAGTGCACCAGAGCACACACTTAGCTGTCTCTGTAACTCCATCTTTGCCTAGCATTGTGCAGAGCCTGTGGTTGCCAGTGACACAATCCCTGGAGAAGCTGCAGCAGTTTTGAAGAAGTGAAGACAGGCTTTTGCACCCTGAAGCATCTTTTTGAGTTTTGAATCAAAATCACTGTGTAGCTTTTCTTGGCAAATGGAGTAAGGAGAAGCACATTCCAGAAATACAAGTACAGAAGAATAGTGGGATGGTGTCTTAGGCTTCTTTGATGGTTTTGTCCCCTAAGGACTATTTTAGAAGAGACCAAAGTGCCTGAAAGTCTGGTCCTTCTTCTGGACAAGCTGGAGGAGAAGAGAGAACTAGGGCAGAACTAATTTCTACCAGGTGATTACCTAACCTGTGTTCATACACCATTAGTTCATCACTGGCTCATTGGAGAAGTTGTAGCTATCCAATTGACTTACAGTAAAAACCAAAATAAAGGGTATGTTCATATGTCATATTGAGCTTAACTGAACCCACAATGGTTTAATATTCTCCATAAACTCTTTATTTGACAAAAGGTCTGAAAAGAGTAATGCATTTTTTTTCACTTGATGGGCTGTTTTATTTGTGAATATCAGAATAGAAATATCAGAATATCAGAATAGAAACAGAAATTGTGTTTGAAACCTGTAGTTCAGAAGATGGCGGCATTACAGTCTGGCGAAAACACTCCCTAAGGTTTGATTTTTCTTTTCTTTTTTCAGCATAAGTATAATTGCAAAGGAATTTAAAAGAGGCTGGCAATGTTATCATTCATTTCTTTATTGTGCCTGTGGGAAAAATGAACAAAATGCTGTGACTGCATGCACTGATAATAGTGCCGGGTTAACTCATTGCACTGCTTGTTAACTTTGTAAGAGATCAGTGGTTTGTTTGATGCAAGAGATCATCATCAAATTCACCAGGGGTTTCTTGCCAAGGTTGAACTCATACTACGTCACTATTGTACAAACTATTTTCAGGGCAATTTAACCAGTAATCTGTAGAACTTTTTAAGAATATAAATGATGTTGAAGACAAATTAATTATGACAGTGGACAGTTTGACTACGTTCTTACCTTTTATTATTTAATACTTTATATTTTATTTTTCTACATTATATTATTGCTCTAAAGTCATTTTAATTTTGCATGTTGGGACCAAACTAAAAGTTAGAGTAAATACTTGGTTGTCATACTGAATTGGCTGACTGTTACTGAAAATAGTATCTCTTTCTCAATTATACAGAATTTTAGAGTTTGTGTTTGTGTTTAGATGCTGGTGTTGTTACCATTTTTATCAGGAGTGGTGCTATAGTTAGAGCAGGGTTATTAAACTTTGTAAACTTCATCTTTGTGAGGTCACATTAGAAACATGTAATGTCAGAAATAATGCAGAAGGAATCATAATTTCGCTGTTGCACCTGAGTCGGCATGATATAGTATAAATGTTGATTACATTTCAACTAGAACCATCTTTAAGATGGTTTTCTTCTCTCTGGGGAGCCTCATTTGCTATGTTACCATTTAATTGCTTACCAGGAAGGGAACTGGTAGAGGCGGTTACTTTTTATTCATACTGCTGCTAACACTTTCATGATTTCCCTTGCCACAATATGGGTGAAGGAAAAGAACAGAAAGATCATGATGCTATTAGCAGTAGATCTTCTATGTCTAGATCAGGAATGGGTCTCATGCTGTCTGGGGAATTCTGGGAGTTGAAGTTCACAGATTGTAAAGAGGCTATCGTAGCCACTGGCATAGTGTCCTATCTTGGTTTCCTGTTGTTTCTTATCATGCCTAGAGAAAGGACAGTTTTGCTGTTAAAGCTTTATTGTGAAAAGATGGATGTCTGTGGAGATTCTCAGTCATGCAGGTCATGTTTGTCCCAAAGGGACTTTTTCAAAAGGCAACTAGACATTGTTTTTCTTTGAAGATGTTTTTTGCTTCTCTCATCCAATAAGCGGGCATGATGAAGAAACAACAGGAAACCATGATAGGAAACTGTGAAAAAGGACCCTTGGGTGAAAAGTGGGAGTTTCTATATTTAAATTTGCAAGAGACCAATCTGAGATTGGATTTAAAATATTAAATAAAATGTAATGCAATAATACAGGATACATTTATTTGATGCATGTTGAAAAAGTGTTGAATTGTACTATTTAATAGAGTCCAGAGACTGTTTTCCCTTTTTCTCAACTTTTTTGTAAACCCATATGATTGTGTTGGGGAAAGTATAATTATTTCCTATTAAAAATAGATCACTTTGTTAGGAAAATATATTTTCCTCCTCTTTCACCGCCTCTTTTTAATTCAGCTTTGAGGCACACAATGCAAAGTAATAGCAAGCTGACATCCTTTTTAATAGAGTATAAATTTGCTAAAATTTTTGAGATTATCTCTTCATTTTTTACATTTTTCATCTTCCTTTTATCTATTTTCCACTTTGTTTTCATCAATACAATAATAATCAGGAATACAAACTCCATTCTCTTTTTCAGAAATGTTGTTTTAGAAATTTATCAGCATATGGAAATCTTGAAGACTTTCAGAAAATCTGGCCTGGTTGTCTTTACCAGACATGGCTTCCAGTATGTTTGATGTCAATTTATGTGTGACAGAGAAATAACTGTCACAATTCTCTTCAGGATGCCCAGAATAGTAGATGAGTGTTACAGGCATTCTGATTTTAAAAAGACTAATATTTAGTTTGCACATAAATATGTTCATACCAAAATATCTGTATACGTTGTTGCATTGTCTTCTTTCCCATATTGTTCTTTTTCACTTGGAGAGGTTGCAGTTTCTACTCTGAGCAGTTATCCCAATTGTAAAAATATTTTTGCCACTGTGTCCTAATGTTTACTAAGATTAGTTGGCCCATGATGGAAATTGGCCAATACTCAACATGAAATCTGAGAAATGCTTTATAGAATAAAAGAAAAGCTCAACAATTTCATATCCTGTTGTTAATACGGTTTACTGCATATTTGTCATAGAAGTGATGTGAATATTATAGTATGAGAATTCTAGTCTTCCAGGAGTTATAATGCAGAATAAGAAGGGCATACCCCATAAATTAGCATTAATAAAGTGCAGATTTGACATAAATATTTATGAGAACTTATTTGTGGTGCATTTTTCCAGAGTCATGCTATAACAGAGCATTGGGCAGAAAGTAGGTTATGGTGTAATTGTGGCACTCTACATGATTTATTGTGGTCCAGTTTGTGCCTGATTTCTTGTAAAAGCTTGTAATTGGTATTTATTTTAAAGGAAGAAGACTTAGAGTACAATTAAATGTTGAGTAATTATACTTTATTAAGATATTCAAAGCATTCTTATTTATATATTTAAAATATATTGGAAGATTGAGGAGAATTTAATAAGAAAGGGAGTTAGATCACTGCTATTAGACTAAATGGTTCCTGAATGAGAGTATGTAATCTTTGCCTCTATAATTTGCAATATAGCAACATTACCAATAGATACAAATGAAATCTTTCCTGTTGGTCTATATAAGTGGAATGGATTATAAAAAATTCCGTCCATAAGTAATGAGTATCTTGCTTTCATTTCTATCCATCTGCCTTAACTATGATATTATTTTTGGGATCTTTTGCATTTATGATAAAAGAGAATTGGTGATGGGTGACAATTATACTATTGCAGCTTCCCCACAGTCATGTGATCAAAATCCAGGCGCTTGGCAACGGACTCATCTTTATGACGGTTGCAGTGTCCCGGAGTCATGCGATCCCCTTCAAGCAAAGTCAGTGAGGAAGCCAGATTCACTTAATAACCGTGTCACTAACTTAACAACTGCAGTGATTCACTTAACAACTATGGCAAGAATTGTCATAAAATGGCACGATATTCAATTAACAAATGTCTCACTTAGCAACAGAAATTTTAGGCTCAATTGTGGTTGTAAGTCAAGGACTACCTATATTTTACTTCCATCTTGCCTATCAGTACTCTTAGGAAGGAAAGACTAACTTTGCTATGGGCTTCATTCACTTTCTCAGCACAGTTAAACTTTTTCAGCAAAATGGTTTTTTCTAGATAATCTGCCTTTTTTTTAGATATCCTGGAGGCTACTGTGTTCTTTTTCCATGAAAAAGAGGTACAATGGATACACACACCCACACATACCCCACACACATACCAGAGGTTTACGGGAGGTTTACTTACGGGACCGCCTGCTGCCATCAACAGCCTCCCGCTGCCCAGTGCGCTCCCACAGGGTTGCCCTCCTCAGGGTTCCGCCGCCTGATCGTTGCCGGCTGGCGACCCTGAGGGTGCGGGCCTTCTCTGTGGGGCCCCCTCCCTGTGGAATGATCTGCCCCCGGAGATACGGGCCATTACCGACATCCAGACCTTCCGGCGCGCAGTAAAGACCCTGTTTTTCCAGCAGGCCGGCCTGGCCCAGTAAACTGGTTCTTGGGGTCTTAAATTAATTAGGTTTTAAATTTTTAAATTTTTAATGTAATCCTTGAATTTTAAATTTTGGTAATATTTTGTATTTGATGGGATTTCGGCCGGATCAATTCTATTTAATTTGTTTTTAATTGTACATATTGTTCATTTTTTAGTAGGCTGTACACCGCCCCGAATCCCTTTTTGGGAGAGGGGGCGTTATAAAAATTTAAATAAATAAATAAATAAATATTCAGCAGGTTCTGACCAGTTCTGGAGAACCGGTAATGGAAATTTTGAGTAGTTCAGAGAACCAGCAAATACCACCTCTGACCAGAGATTTTACAGTATCCTTCCCCTGCCACGCCCACCAAGCCACACCCACAGAATCCTACCACTGATATATACATACATACACATTCATGAAAATGCCTTACAGGAATTTGTCAGTGTTAATATCCTACTAATGATTTATAATCCTTCCTCTCTTTGCCCAGTCTGTCAAAAGTTTGTGAAATATTTTGAGGTTCCCCCGTTTGTTGCCTATGGCAAATTTTGAAAGTGTTTTTTCCTTCTTATTTTCAGATTGAATCTTGAAACCAGCTCATATTAAATTAGTTTATTTTCAGGTTGCAAACTCAAGAAAAAAATAATTGCTTCTTTCAATCTCTGATTCAGAATCAGAATTAATTTATGCAGGCCCAATTTTTCTAGATATACACATCTACATTCATTAACTGTATCTGAATATTTTATCATGTGATAGAATAAAGATGTCGTTTACTTTCCATGCACTTATTAATACAATGTCTTTGATTTCTCTTTGTCCAGTTCTTTATAATTGATTATATGTCTCTTACTATATTTACAACCTGCTTTTCCCCATACGCTCTAACTCACCCATTTCCCATCAGCATGAAATAAATCCCTTAGTTCCTAAATCTTTTTTCTGCCACTATGTAATATTAGGTTTTTAAAAAATAAATAAATGAATGAATGAATAAATTGGCTAGCTCTTTGTGTAGTACTAGTGATATTTTTGGTTACATCTATTTTTTTAAATATTTAAAATTATTTTCAAAATACGTACAAAGTCAGACTGTATTGTAAAATGATTAAGTTGCCTTGAAGACTAATTGTGTTTTCAAAAATGCATACATTAATGCATTTTTAATTGCTTAAAGTATCAGAATTGTGTACCTTTCTAACCTTGCCCGAATACTGAAAGGAGACTTCAGATTTGGAAAGAGGATGCAATTAAACCTTCCTTATGCTTCTCAGTTTTTGAATTATCTGGGAATTAATGTAGTCCTAATCTATTAGCGTTGCCCTGAATGGTGCTGATAAATTGTGTCAGATGGAAGTTTCTGTTGTCTAATATACCAAACATTGATTAGAGGTAATCTTATTAGGCTAAAGCTTTCCTAAACATATTAAGCCCTGTTTGAACTCATATGCTATTATGAGCAGGAAAGTACTCCTTGGCTTCATCTCCACATAATATCCCTTCCAATTCTCTTCAGAGATTGGTGCCTCATACTGTCTCTAAAATCTAGAACAAGGGTCTTCAAACTTGGCAAGTTTAAGACTTGTGGACTTCAACTGCCAGAATTCCTGAGCTAACATCACTGGAGGAGGAATTTTGGGAGTTGAAGTCCACAAGTCTTAAAGCTGTCAAGTTTGAAGACGCCTGACCTAGAACCTAGCATTCAACCTGGGTTCTGAGTTATATAGGGAGTTATCATGTGTTGATGGAAAGCTTTGACTTATTACTTATTTTATTTATATTCCACCTTTATTAGTTTTAGAAAGAGGCAGACTTGATACTTATTTAATACTCCTTCCTGCTTCTATTTTCCCTGCAATAATTACCCAGTGAGTTGAGTTGAGCTGAGAGAAAGTTATTGACCCAAAGACACCCAGCCAGATTTCATGTCTAGGGCAGCACTAGAACTCACACTCTCCTGGTTTCTAGGAGGGGGCCTTAAACATTATTTTTCAGGTGTGGACATAACCAGTAGTAGGTGTGGTTAAGCTAGGTAGGACAAGATGAAAGCACAAGATGAAGGAACCAGCAATTACAGTATTTATAACAATAGGGATCATTTTTGGGAAACAGTGGCACTATGATTACAGGGAATGCCTGGCTACCATCTCACAATAACAAAATCAAATAATACATTTCTATCACCTTTATTTTTATCCTCCAGCGATGCTGGCAGATATGGGTTAAAAAAAATTATGCGACATCGTCAACAGCAAAGATTTATATCAAGGTTTTTGTTTGTATTAAATTAGTTGCTCAAGTTTTAGTAAGCTTAGAATTTCTAGAATCAAGGCAAGATGTCTCCAGCTTAAATGTGCCTGCCTTCTTACTATTTAACCTTCATTGGCAATTGGTTGCATTTGTGGAATTCCATTTTACTTAAACACCTTCTGTGTGTAGGTAGTTTTATATCAGGTCTTTGAAATTGCTTATGATTAAATTAAATATAATTAATTTCTATCTGGAAGTTTTGTATTTTAATTATATTTTAAACTCAACATGATTCAGAATAACTGAACATTCCTAGTGATCTCTTGGATATACTTATGTAATATTCTGGGTAACAGAAATGACAATATGTTTATTGCCTTTTTCAGGATATTACTTTCCCTCCCACTTTCCCAATATTTTCTATTATTCCCTGGTAGTGTTCTGTCTAAATAGGCCTAGGCCTAGACCAACTTTAGCTTAGCTTCAGGCCCACCATTGTTTCCCTATTTTCTACTTTTTCTTTCTTTTTAACCTTATTTGGAAACAAATTAACAATACTGAATGAGGCATAATTGTACAACTCTAATATTATATGCTTTTGGTAGGGGATGTCTAAATTTCTTCTTGATGAATTCTCTGGATAAATATATTTCCTGTAAGGTAGTTACTTTTATATGCTGTGCAAAGCCCCTGCAAAAGATCTATTTTACTCTGAAATAACAGCATTTCATTGTTTTTCATTATTCTACCAGATTTCTCATTTGTCTGCTGTATCTATATTATTTTATTTGCAGACACTCAATAATTATTGGTTTATAAGCTCTATCCATTGGCTTTTTTGTACAGATAACTGCTACATGGTGTTTCTACCATGTATGCAAGTAGACTACTTGAGGGCATTTATTTGTGTGAATGAATTAGCAGATATATTACTGAGGAATCTTTGTTTTGCTGTTTTGGCATTTGCATACAATATTGATTTTGTTTGTTAACTATTGCTGATCTGAAAAGTAATATTTCTATGTTTTTGGCATTTACCAATTCCACATACAGTACATTAGTTTTACTAGCTGACCAAGATTATTCTCATTTTTTTCTGATCCATGCCTTAATTTCTTATACTTTTCTCCAGTTTAGAATATGGGAATAGAGAGGAAAAACTCCTATTTCATCATTTAAATATGATGGAGAGAAGTAGACTTACCATGTGCTGCATATTAGGACAGTATCTGGAGATTGTTTCTTATCCTTGGCAACTCCAAGATGCCTGCTGGCTGGGAAATTCTGGAAGTCGAAGTCCACACATCTTAAAAGCTCCCAGTGTATACTGGAGCTTTAAGATGCGTGGACTTCAACTTCCAGAATTCCTGAGCCAACAGGCTCCTTGAAGTTGCCAACAATGAAAAACATTGCCTTAGGACAGCGGGTCAACTATGGCCCCTTTATGATCTGTAGACTTCAACTTCCGGAATTCCTAAGCCAGCCATGCTGGTTCAGGAATTCTGGGAGTTGAAGTCCGCAGATGTTAAAGGGACCATAGTTGCTCACCTCTGCCTTAGGAGGTATGGTTATGGAACATCCATCAGATTTGGAATTATATTTGCTTACATTTGTGTCTCAAACAGCTTTTAGACAAGCGTTGCCTTCTCTTGGAACACCTATAAAATTTTTGAAACAAATTATATATCTTCATGTTTATTTCTATATCTTGTATCTCTATTTCTTTCTATCTCCTTGATTCAGAGCTGCAAACAGAAAGCAGAAGTGAGCTAGTGTCAGAAACTCAGATTCCTTGTTAGGTTCTGAGGATATGTCTACATCTCTTCCATTTTACCTGGGGATGAGACTTTTTATGGCCCTGTATTGACATGCAGTCAACTGTTGAACCAATTTCCCAACTTTGACTAATGTGTAACTAGAGATTTGTTCCTCACAGTAAGATAAAAATAATATCAAAAACAATACAATTATTAAACTAAAAGGTGAAAATTAGAGACAAAAATAGTGCCAAGATTAGAAAGGAATACAAATATAAAGAGAAGATATGAAGAAGAAAATGAGAGTAAATAAAATAAGAGACCAAGAAATAATAAAAACCGAAGGGGCAGCCTTAAAAAAAAATAGAATGCTTTCCAACCAATCTCTTACTAGAACAAGATGACAATCCATGGCAACAATGTGTAAGTCAGCCTTAATTTTGCCATGTCATCTTGGCAGGATTTTACATAGTATTTTGTCAATCTTTTTGCGCTTTTCTTAATTCAAGCATTGTGCTTGTTAACAATTTGTGTTTATACATAACATTGATTAATGTATACTACTAAAACATTAAAAATATCTATAGTTTACATTTTATAGTACAAAAATTGAAGTAGCTGATTGGGAGGGAGGAAAGTAAGTAAAGAATTCTAACAAGTAATAGATTATAATTAGAAACTTCAGAAAGCTGAATATGTAAAAATCAATACAATCGTGTGGAAATTAGATGTGGAATGAACAAGAAATAAATAGAAGCAGGACCCAAGATTTAGAAATACCTCACGAGAAAGAGAAATGGCTCCTTTTGCCTCTTTGGCAAAGTAGGCAATCAACAGGTTCAGTATTTCTATTAAGATCTTGGAGGTAGTAGAGCTGTAGATCTTTGCGGTGCTGTTGTCCGATGGATAGATCCTTCAGACATAAAGCAATTCCTTATTCCTCTTCTCAACATATCTATTAAGGATGCCATATGCCCAGTTGCTTCTTTTCTTAAAAGATTTAAGCCTTCCTTCTTTTTTTCTGATGGTGATAGTAGGGCAAAAGTGGAGTTATCTTAGCATTTGGCTGATGGAAAAATTTGTTTCTTTTGTAAGTTTAGCTAGATCCTCGTTCTCTTTGAAGCATCATTCCCTAGATGAAAATCCTAATGTTTTTTTGGTCTTGTAAGGCTTTGAATCTGTTTTGTGAAATATTCTTCTTAGCTGTTGGATGAATATTGAGCATCAAATCACATTTTCTAACTGAACATATGGTGTTTCTAACTGATCTTTATGAAACAAACTGTGTATGTCTGTTATGGCTTTTAACCAGAGGTGGTATTCAGCAGGTTCTGACCAGTTCTGGAGAACCGGTAGCAGAAATTTTGAGTACTGGCAAATACCACCTCTGACTGGAAATTTTACAGTATCCTTCCCTGCCACACCCATCAAACCACGCCCACAGAACCGGTAGTAAAAAAAAATTGAATCCCACCATAGCTCTTAACCATAGTTGAGAGGAAACTGTAATTCTTTAGTGGATCTAAAATTATTTATCACAAATATTGTCAGACTCCTTACAAAACTGTAGTTTCTGCAGTTCTTGGAAGGTAGCAGAACTCATGAGAGTTAAAACAAAGTAATATTTAATAATCCCACATCAATTCAATTTTAGGTTATTTATCACTTTTTAAGGCTAATTCCCATATGGAGAGAGAGAGAATTTTGAGCATTTCATGTTCAAAACATTTTGAACATCTGAACATTTTATTTGGTTAGTAAGTTGTATACATTTCAGGGAAACATGTTTAAAATGGATAACTTATGTCCAACAGAGACCAAAACAACTGAAAGGTGAGCAAAGATTCTACATGCAAATGTAGCTGAGCTTCTTCAAGAAGCGTCCAATAGCTGTGTTCTGAGTTAGAATTATGGTTGTAATCATCTTAAATATAGCAAGTTTTACGTTCAGAATATCAGGATGTCTAAGCTATGCTCTCTTGCTCTTCTACTTCTTTCTGTTTTCTTTGCCTTTCAGCTGCTTCAGCTCTTGATTAATTCCTTTGTTGCATAAATAATAGCAAGGCTGGAACAAATTGAACAATATTAAAGCTGAAGAAGCAGGCGGATATCTGAATAGCAGAGAATAAGAACTAATGCATTGTTTGGGGGTGGCGGTTGTTTTCCTAATCATGAACTGGTGGTGAAGGTCTAACACACTCCTTCCTTTCCAAACACATTGTTTTGTTCATAGTATTCTGTTGTCTTCAGCCGAGACAGTTGTTCTTGCAACCCAAGACAATTATTTTTGGAGTAAAGGGTTGATTGCTGTTGATTCTATTGAGTTAGCTGAGATTTCTGTCTGGGAAGTAAAATGGATATTGAATTCCAGTTATAATCCCTTAATTTAGATAAAGGAAACCCTCACTTTGACCTATTTGATTAGTCCACCTAGAATTCTTGCTGTTTATGGCACATATTACGTCAAGCCTGCATGCAGTTTTTAGTTTATTTTTAGAGGAGGGAAAAGGAATTAGGAAAAAACTATGCTTAATTCACTAGAAAGCAAATAATTTTATTCTGTTTCTGATCTTCATTTATAGCACCAGCAACAAGTGGTGCAGGCTGTGGAACGTGCCAAGCAAGTGACCATGGCAGAACTGAACGCAATCATTGGGGTATGTGGTCTTTCCATTTTAGTCTTTTAAAAACCAGCTCACATTCCTTTTTTTTACCCAAACAATGTTTTTGTTGTTAGTCCTCCTAGATAATAGTAGTAATAATAATAACGCATTGGAAACCATTGGACTTAATAATTTGATTATATTGCACTGCTGCACTTGCAACAAATTGGCCTTTTGTTCAAACATAGCCTGGACAGTGGAGACTTCCTGACTTCCACTTTGCAATCAGGTCTGCCATTGACCATGTCTCACTTTCATTTCCCCAAGCTGCACTCTATAAATGAGTATAAATTCAGAAAATGATTATTAATTTGATATTGATCTACAACACTGAGGTTGTTGGCTAGATGTATATCTAAAGGGATATATATATATATATTTGTTTTTGTAGATTTTCATGGGTATAGATATGCAGGTCTTGGTGTGTTCAGGGTCTTTTCCCGTGTAAGATTGAGACTATCTGGCAAGATAGTCTCAATCTTACACGGGAAAAGACCGGAACATGCCAAGATCTGCATATATATATATATATATATATATATATATATATATATATATATATATATATATATATATTTATTTATTTACCCGAGGTATCCACATTCATGAGCAGGGTAAGTGTCAGTTGTGATATCAATCTAGAATGCAGCAATGTGAACATACAGAGGCATCCACAGTGGAAGATCGTGTATAAGATAAGACGATTTGCAGAAGCCTTGTGTCTCTCATATTCTGCATTTAATCATCCATTTATTTTTCAAATTGTAATCTATTGCTCAAGCCAAAACTCTCAGGGTGGCTAACTGTAAAAATTCCATGTCAAAACATGATAAAACATTAATGCAAGACAACATCTCCTAAGAGGAACAAACTATCAGCTACAGAAAATGCGTCTGTGTATTTTGGCCCTCAGATCAAACTAATTTTTTTCTTCGCCCGCACAAGTTGTTTAGGGTTGTGGATGCCTTTGGTAAATGAAGAAAAAAGTCCAAAAATAACATCTGTGGAGGATCTTTAATGCATTTCAGACAAGGTTCCCCAAACATGTCATATTCTGTGTGCCTAACAGTTTTCACAAGGTGCGTTAAACACACCCAGAGGAAGAATTAGAACATGGACCTTAGAAAGAAAAGTTTGATATGCCAAAAAACATAGAGCAATGATTCTAAGCCCATTAAGCTGTAAATGCCTGTGCTGTCTTACTAGCATGTTGCAGGTAAGCATATTGCAACTTTGAATTGTATTCTTTTATTTATCTGGAATCATATAGTTAAGCATTTTAACTTATCCCTCATTACAATCAGGCCTTAATGCCCTCTTGTAATTTGCCATGATAATGGTTCTTCCTGTATAAGCGGGTTACATTGCTGTAAAATAATTATATTTTGGACTATATAGCCATATCTAGTGAGGTTTGGATTGGAGAAGTTTGTGTGTGCGTGTGTGCATGTGTGTCTGTGTGTTGTGTATGTATGTGTGTATGTGTAAGCTTTCTTGCAATTTCAGCTACTTGCGTTTGAAAATTACACATCCAAATCACCAGCATACAGTTTGTTGGAGAACGGGCCACATCTAATTTTATGCAACAGGTTGAAAGTTGCACTTCTAAAATGGACAGAATAAGTGCCTGTTTTGTGGAAAGTGAGATGTTTAGAGAGTAAAAGGGGTATCTTAAACATTTGAAAATGTTCTTTTAAATGTCTTCAGAGCCAAAAAGTGCAAATCAACAAAAAAAGCCAAACCCTTGGGCCCTACCCATTATGCAAGAATTCTAGAGGTTCCTAAAGACGATATTAAAGGACAGTATAAGTCCTAGCAGTTGAGAAGATTTACACAGTATGTTCAGTACAGCACAAAAAACCCCAGGCCCCAGGGGAAAATCAGTTTATATAGGTTATTGTTCAGTTGTAACCAGAACTTTAGCAACAACTTAGAATTGTTACCCCCATGGGTAACAGTTTTTCTCTGTAGTAAGTGATCTTCAGAACATACTATCATGCACTATCATCCTTAGTGTCCATTTGCCATTATGTTTATATTGACTTTTGATTGTTTAAGAACTGGCATGATTAACTTTAGGATCAACTAGATGAGATTTTTAACCTTATATATTAACTTTAGTGTGAACTGTTATTATTCATATGTGGCCAAAAAAGCTTCCTTCTCTATACAGAGCATGAGAAATAGTATTTGGCTAATACAGAGAGTCCTTGCTTAATGGCCATTCATTTGGCAACTGTTCGAAGTTATGATGGTGCTTAAAAATGTGACTTATGACCAGTTATTATATTTGTGATTGTAGCATCATCCTCATGGTCATCTGATTGCGATTTGGATGCTCAGAAACCATAACACATTTATAATATTTCCCACAATAATATGATTTCTATTTGCAGTCTTCCCAGCCAGCTTCAGATAAACAAAGTCAGTGAGGCAGGAAGTCACATGATATCATGATCAAATGATATCTTGCTTAATGACTGTGGGTGATCCCCTTAACAACTGGGACTGCTATAATATGTTCAATATGGGTGATCACATGATATTTCACTTAACAACCACTTTGCTTTGGGATGGAGTTGCTTGTCCTAGTTAGGCTTGTTAAGCAACATTGAATGGTTTTCTTAGGGTTTTTATTTTCATTATATTGTGTGACTCGCTAATACTAAGTTGGGAAAAAAACCTTGTTCAGAAGAATCATAAAACACAGGTGGGAAGAAAAATAAATAATAGTCCATTATTGATGTCTGTAATTATTCAGTTAGGGCTGGCTGTTTAAGTTAGTGTAATAAAGACCATTGCATTGTGCCTTTGTTTTTTTTTTTCCTGCTTATGTTTTTCCTTTTCCATACAGAACGTACAGAAAAGTCGCTCTTTTAGAAAATGCAGCATATCAAACACACTTTGAAATGCTAATTATTCCATTTACTTTCATTAAAATTCAAATTGTTGAGTGAAGATGTGGATAAGAGTTGGTGAATAATCAATCTGTTGTGAAGATATTCCTTCATTTATGCTTCTTACTTTTAACAAGAAACTAGGAGTGCTCGCTAATCATAGCCAACGGTACTGTAAAAGCAAGACTTGTTTTTCTTAATAAGCTGTTTGGAGGAATTTTTCCTATCCTTCTGACCACGAGAAAATATCAGCAGTCAATTAAAAAATATAAATGAGGGGAAAGTAACCTTTATGTCCTCTGAAGTGCCCCTTAGAAAGAAGGGGACGAATCAGGTTGAGTAGATTGTATAGAATCCTGAACAAGTTTTGCTATATGTCTTTACTTTCCAATAGGGAGACCAGCAGATGAATAATTTTCCAATTAGTTTTCATTATCTAATAAAACTGCCTCTATCCAAATATTATTTGGATAAAATAAATTGCTAAATGTCATTGTAATGTAATTCTTTTCAGCATAAGTTATGAAAGTACAAGCTTAGCCTCACTCTAATTTTTAGGCATTAAAATAACTGGGCATTGTTTTAAACTGGGAGTCTGTAGTGTATAATCTTAGATGTATATAGCTTGGTATGTTTTCATATGAAAATTATGCTTTAGAATCAGTTACTATCTTCTCTAAACTGCATCCATAAATCTATTCTGGCGGATATCTCCAAAACTAATTTTAGAACTAGTTAGGTTTTAGATTTCTAACTAAGGGGGTCTTCCATAATCTGCTGCCCTTCAGACTCCTCACTGTAGTTTGGAGAAACCTAGTAGTTGAAATCCAGCATATTTACTGGAATTGAAATTGGAGAAGACTTCCTACTTGGCACATATATTTAAATCAAGAAAAAAAGATCCCTAAGGGATATCTAATTATACTATGAATTTTCCCAAATATCTATAACCAAGGATGTTCCATTTATTCATTGCTTTGAGCATATTTTCTTTATCCAGGAAAACAAGAGGTAAAAGATATAAATAATTAGAAGTGTGAGTAAGTTTTTTAAAAGTATAGTTCTCTGTAGTTAAAAATGTATGAAAGAAGGATACAGAACTAATCAAGAATTTGTTTAAAGGAATTCAATCCTGTTTGAACCTGCTACTATCGATCCTTCATAGTCTGATGTTAAAATTTCATGAAACTCAATGAAACACCTTGTTAACTTTACAATATTCTCCCTTCATTGGTAAATGAAGCAAACCACTGATCCATGCTGTTTAAATGCAGAATGCCAAAGTGAACTTGAAATATGGAGAGATGGGTTGTTCACTTGACAGTAAACTAGTTGTGCTTAATGGAATGAAACATTTATAATGACTTCTTTTGCAGGTTATGTTCTGTTGAAAATTACTGACAGATTGACACAAGTTAAATATTAGCTGTTCTTGGGTGTTGGGTTTTTTTTTTTTTTTGAGAAGAAAAATGATCGGAGGCTGGCTTTACGATGAAGGCAACAATTATTGGTGAAAACATAGCAATTGTTATTACTGCAGAAGCTATTCTGTTCTATTGTCTGTAGAGTCACCAGGAATAGAACTCAACTTGAGGCAGTTTTCATGATCAGATTAGATGTGTAATATTAGTGTTCCTCTTTTGTTTCTTCACATTTTCAGAACAGCTTATACACTATAATTATTTGGTTTTGAGTTTTTCTTCATATAGAAGGATTATTTCTGTTCACAAAACAACTTGACCCTGCAGAAGATACTTGCTCAGGATAAATTCAGAAAGATTTTTATTTTTAATTAATTCCAAACCCGCTGTTTCCTCCTTTCTGATGAGTTCCATAAATCTGAAATAAATTTATATGGGTTTTGGGGTAGTCTGATAAGAGAACAATGGAAATTAATTAGACTTGTAATTATAATATTGCTGTAGATCCCATTATAGCACATTAATTGATTATAGTAAAACATTAGTGAAGTTTTACACTTATTAAAAGCAATGAAAGCAGCTAGCCTTATCTGTATGATTATGACTTAGGAATGAAGAGGTCACACAATATTGGAACGATACACATATAGTTTTAAATCAGAATTTTTTTTAATTTCAAATGTGCTGGGGCTAATGTTCATGAATATATTTATTGTTTTCCACAGAAATCTGGTTTGGGACCTGGTTGCACAAAGATGCAGTTTGTCAACCTAGGGTAGAGTAAGCAGAAGACTGATGAGGGTGAATAGATTCCTTTTGTTATTGAAGGAAACAATTTTTTTTCAAATTTCTGGAAAGTATAATACACAGACACACAAGCACAGAGACACGGGTACACACAGACATACAGACAGACACACACATACATATATATACATAGTACACTACACATACACATACATATACTGTATATCTGGTCCTCAAAATCCCTATATTTATAGGTCATCCTCAACTTACAACCATTATTTTAGTGACCGTTCGAAGCTAAACTGGCACTGAAAAAAGTGATTTATGACCAGTTTTTATATTTACCACTGTTGCAGCATTCCCATGGTCATGGGATCAAAATTTGGACATTTGGCAGCTGGCATATATTTATCACAGCTGCTCTATCCTAGTCACATTCTGACAAGCAAAATTAATTGCCAAACCAGATTCACTTAACTGGCATGAATCTACAGTGATTCAGTTAAAAATTGTGGCAAGAAGGTCATAAAATAGGACAAAACTTACTTAACAACTGTCTCGCTCAGCAACAAAAATGTTGGGTTTAGTTGTGGTTGTAAATCAAACGCTACCTGTAAATATGGGGATTATTCTGCTTGAAGACCGCAATTTAAATATGTAAAAGGCATTTCTTATTGAAGTTGTAAGGTAGAGTGGCATTTCCATCTTGCTTTCTTAATTTTGAAGCCTCAATGACTCCAGGAGGAAGGAGTCAAAATCCTTCCCTAAATATCAGGGACAAAGTTTGGAAAAAAACAAGCTCTGCTAATGTTCTAATGCCTGCAATACAGAGGTCAAATTGTTTCTTGATTAACCTTTTGTAACATTCCATTTATTTATTCAACTGATTAAATCATGACTGAAGAGGTGTGGGTTTGGGGTTTTTCCATGTGGGTGTATTTTCTAATTGGACTTGATTCTTGGGGATTGCCCTGCAGTTTTCTTGGAAAGATTTCAGAAGTGGTTTGCTATTGCCTGCTTGATAGGGAAAGAGGGGAATTCACAACACGGTAGATTCTGACTTGGTGCTCTACACCAAAACTGCTCTCAAATAAGTTTGAACTATTGCTGAAAGGTTCTGAGAAAATTAAAATTAGGGAGAATGTTTGCCTGATGAAAAAAAAAATGTTAACAAATTGATACAATTGTGTTTCTCCTCAAGAGAATTAAGCTGGAAGCAAGAAGCTGCAGTTCATATCAGCTATAAATGTTAAATTAACTCTTACAGCATTTGGCAAACTTATGATGGTTTCTGAAAATAGAAAAGGAGTTGAAATATGTCTTGTGTGAAAGAATACCAATATCTCTCCTGAAATCTTAAAATTTCAGTGTTGTCGATTGAAATTTTACAGGATCTCAAAGAAAGATAGATGCATTTTATAAGAATGGCAATGTTATTAAATTTCAGCCATTTCTGACTTTGAATGCTTGTTTGAATGTGTGATTTATTCAAAGGTTAAAAGAAAATAAACAATAAAAAATGAAATATGAAGTAAGGTACTTTTTTTTTTTTTTGCATTGTCTGACTTACTCTTGACTCTTAATTGACTAGACAAGTCTCTGCATTTTTCCTGGCATCATTTTTGGAAGTGGTTTACAACATGAGCTATAATAGATGATTGAAAGAGAAGGAGATTTAAGGGAGGTCACTCTTGTAACTGCTCTTTCACCATCAATATTTACCCTCACCAAACAAAGAATGTTTTTTCCCCTTCAGCATGGTTTAATTTCACAGGGTTTTTTTCCCCAGTTTTGTGATGTAAATTATTTTTATTAGTTTTATTCTTGTATTTTTATGGTTTTAAAAATATGTTAAAATAACAACACATAACTGCCCAGATTGGGTGGGACTTCAAATATTGTTCTATATATTCAGAGACAGAATATTCTAATTGCCACTAGATTCAGTCAAAAGCAGCAAAATCTCCTAGATCAGCCATAATCAGAAGAGTAATTTATTTATTTATTTGGCAACATCAAAAGAGAGTCTGGGCGGCTTACATTTTAAAACAAAACAATGATCTGTAATGTACAAAACACAATGGAAAGTATACAAAAGCAATCAAATATCCACAATAGAAGAGTGGATTATAAACTTATTTAACTAAACTTACAGAAATGGCAAAATTGACCAGTTTGATGAGAAAAAAATGACAAAAATATTTTTGAATTATGTCTGACATGCAAATAGACACTTCCAGTTTTTATTATTTATATTGTGGCCCACTGAAGACAAGTATTTCTGTACCTGTTTATCACAGAAAGAAATATAGCTAAAATGTAAGAAGCAGGTATGCAGTGATGTTCCAAAAAATACAATTTAGCACCAGAAGTGCTGAACCTCAATTTTTAGCAGTGACACTTTAATGATAGGAAGCCTGCAAAATTATTTGCTATCAATTGTGAAGGCAATAACAAGCCTTGCTGGTTTTTCACACTCTCTGTATTAAGTGCTTTCAGAATGACAGCGTAAACTGTGTTAGAGAACTCCAAGGAAGTAAAACTGATTAAAATGTTCATGCTTGAATGGTGCTGATGGAATAGTTCATTTGGACTTTCTCTACCTCCTGCAGCTCAAGCTGAAATATTAAAATTCAGTGGATTTAAATCTCTCTCCCCTAAGCTCAGGGAAAAAAAAAACATTACATTTTAATAGGTTTTAAACTCATAATTCACTGGTTTGGAGCAGTGCTATTAAATCTATTTAAATATTACTTGTATTACTAAGGAAATGATTTAAATGATTTTGCCTATACTATTTCTGATTTGTATATGAATAATGTGTGTGTGTGTGTGTGTGTGTATGTGTGTGTGTGTGTGTGTGTATGAATGTATCGTTTTAAAAAACATCATTCTGCCTGGGGTATTTTTTTTCCAGTGTTTTGCTTTATGAATTTAAAATATAATGATTTGGAACATGTTTAAGAATTGCTAAAAACTTTATAATAATTCTCCCTTCATATGGCACAATGATTAGCTGAAGGAATTTATATTTCTTACTGATTCACTAGTTGTCAACATACCCTTTTCATGCAAGAGAAAGCAATGGGTCCCTCATTTTATAAGGTTTTCTGCTTCTTTAACAAGTTAGCCCATCGGTCATAGCTTTCACCAGGCTGGGCTAAATGTGACAATCAAAGGACAATACATTATCTTAGCTTGATAAATTTGAGCTTTGGGAGGGAATAGAAACCTTTGGATGCTCATGTGGGATAGATAAGTGCATAGACATTCTAATAAAAACTTAGCATCGGTGCATGCTATTATCCCCAAGGTGCCACTGGTCCGTGGCTCATGCTGCTAAATGCTAATGCATTTTTGTACTGGTGCTTAACACAGGAAGGGATTTCTGTCTCTGTGTGTGAAAGAATTGCCTTTTGCTTTTCAAATGAGTTTACTCTTTGGGTCTCTGGTCTGAAACAAAGGTTAAGAAATAAAGGCTAGGCTTTTGGTTGGCATAATTTGGCATAGCTCCATTGATTTCGTTTGATTTCTCCCGGTTGAGAGTGTCTGCTCCTGAATCTATACTACGGCAGAGAATTTGATTGTGCCCGATGATTCAGAACATTTTGATTTAATGTGAAAGGGAAGCAAGGGAAAACCACTTTTTTTTCTCTCCTTCAAATATGGATGGTTAAATCTGACTCTGTTTAGTGAAGTCATTCCCACCAAATGTGCATGTTTTTAGAGCTGCCACTTCTCCGAATCAGAGAAAGTGTAGAGTAAATTAGTAATAGACTATGACCTCTGTGCAGTGATTACTTATTTTCCTGGCTTTTTATTGTTTGATCAAAGACTCTGCTTATATTACATTGTGCTTGGAGTTTTAAAGCTGTACAATAAACTGGCCACCTGTTGTATACTGTACACAGATTGCTGTGATGGCAAGTCCGAAAAGAGGCTTGGCTTAATGAGGTACCTACTTCATGTTATTGTTATTTCTACATTGTAAGCAATGCCAAAATATATCTTATTTAATCATAATACTTACTGTGCATGGAACAGGAATGATAACTTGATAGATTGGCCCTGGGATTGGTTATTATGTGATTCGGTACCTATTTCTGTTGATTCTGTTTCTTTGAATGCAGCATAAATCGGCTTAATGCATTCTTGATGAATCCCATTTTTTTCCCAGTGAGCTTTATTTATCCTCTGTTTCATTCTTATTAACTTGAAAGCAATGATTGTTGGGTGAGGAAGCTTTCTGAAACTGCTTCATTTGTGGTGATACTAATACAGTGTAAAGAGGATATAAGTTCTCAATAATCTAGTTCCTGGTATTGTAGTGTTGTGTATGTGGATTAATATTACCTAGAACAGGGTTGTCCAACCTTAGTAACTTGGGAGACCTGTGAACTTCCACTCCCACAATTCCCCATCCAGCCATGCTTTTCAAATGAGTGAAATGCTGGCTGGAGAATTTTGGAAATTGAAGTTTACAAGTCTTTAAATTACCAAGGTTGGAAATCCCTGATCTAGTACATTTTTAAAAAACGTAATGCCTACTTTATTATAATTTTGACACCAAATACCTTTTTGTTTTCCATTACTTTTATGTGTAAGTTTCTTCTATTTTTCCACTGTTCGAACATGCTTTATTTTTCCTGGTGATTTGTATTTTAATCCTTATTTAATTTATACCCTATATTTAATCTTGCTTTTGTTCTCCATGTGAGCCATTGTGAAAACTTGGTTATGGAAAGGAGTGCCTGTAGTTACATTTAAAACCCAACCAAACAAACAAAGATATGCCTGCTTTTATTGATTTTTCACTTTGCCTTTGCTTACTTTAAGCAAGCTTTGTCCGTGAGTTTTTTATCCATTGTGTAAAGAGAAATTGAAGTGAAACCATCTGTTTGTTTTTTCTTTTTTTCAAAAATTCAATCCTACTGAAAAAAATAAGTAACATAAAAATTAAAAACAACCCATTTAGATTCATAAGGAAAGCAAACAGTTGGGACAAACTGTTTAGCTCCATTACTTCAGTAAACCCAAATGGAACGGTTCAGCAGAATAATTTTTTTTCAGATTGTATATTCCCAGATACAGGTTTACACATGCATTCTCAATATTCATTTTTTTTGTTCCATGATGATCTCGTATTTGAGATTATTGGCTTTAAAATTGAAATATGTATTTCTATATCATGATTTTCACCCATTCCAGACTGAAATAGTATTATTTAAAAAAAAAATAATGCATAATAATTCCAGTTTGAATAGAGAGGAAGCGTCACATGTCATAACAGCTCTCTGTGAATCTCCCACCCCACCCCTTGTAGTCAGAGATTTGAAAGAAAGAGGTAATGTCAGTTTTGTTCGGGACAGATTTAAAGGAACAGAAGAATTCTTGCCAATTCTACATATACAGTATAATACAGCAACTCAGATTATTTATCTGTGACAAAATTTGGTACTAAGATGGGCTATAGCAATAGCACTTAGACTTATATACTGCTTCATAGTGCTGTGAGGACCTGGGCATGGCCCAAAGACAACACAGTCAAATAAGCAAGAAGAGTCCCTTTATTATCTCCAACTTTGCCCCCATTGTCCAGGTTATCTTCGGCTGGAGAAAATTCAGTCCAAAACCAAATACATACAAACTGTAACTAAAAATCCAAACAAACCAAGCTGCAATAATTAACTTGCTAGGGCAGGAGAAGGAATTTCAAACTTGAAAGCACGGCAAAACTCACATAGTTGGGAAAACACCAGGAACACAGATAAGCCACGGCAAGACCAGATAAACTCACAATTTTCTCCCAACAGTTTGCTGTGCGCAGCTTCCCTTTTTTAACACTGTGTTCCCAGCTGCAGCTAATTAAGGGAATCAGGGCCCTTTCCTCCCCCATAAGCCATGCAATTCACGTTGCTCCCTTCTCCATTCCTCCCTGCATGCCCTAAGATGAAGAGGGGGTGAGCCTGGATCTTTCTCTGAATTCCCTCTCCCTTGCTCTATCTCTGCCCAGCCGGACTTTGCCCTTCCCCAGTTTCTTCCACAGCCAACGGAGCCACACTCTCACTCCCTATCAGCTGTTCGGCCTCCCCCTTCAAATCAGATTCCGACAGGGGCATGACTGTGCTTTACAGCTCTTGCTAAGCAGTTTACAGAATCGGCATATTGACCCCAACAATATGGCTCCTCATTTTACTGACTTTGGAAGGATGAGAGGCTGAGTCAACTCTGAGCCAGTGAGAATTAAACTGCTGGCATTCGGCAGAATTAGCCTGCATTCTAACCACTGCTCCATCACAGCTCTTTGATCAAACTAGTGAATCTTCCTAAGATTCACAATTCCTAATGCTAGGCAGTACTAGCCGGGTTATGTACTTCTCTAAAAACAACAGCCACATTGATTATGGCAAAGGTAAGGGAACTGAATCAACTTTGTTCTCCTGTATGCAAATCTCTGACACCTGTTAATCAAGATAGCATTGGACAGAGGAGCCAGATGGCCCAAACAAGTTTGCAAAGCTGTATCATAGATGAGAGAAAAATCAGTCAACCAACAACACAGCATCTCCTTGGCTGAAGAAAACCCAATCAGGCATTTCTTAGATAATTAACACATGAGTAAAGGATAAAACAGTCAGACACAGATTTACATGCTCCTTTATTTTCTATATGCTGACGTTGAGCATCTGCAGTGATGAAATTTTCCCATTGATATAGCTTTTCCCATATAATTTGAAAAGTAGAAAGCTAGGGTTCTAACTTTCATCTGAAAAGTGAAAAGCAGCCTAGACTTGCAGTATCAGTAGGAGCTACATATTAAAACATTGCCTGGAGAAAGAGTAAAGTATAGTTAGCTAAGTGGGCTTTTTTCCCTCCCCAAAAATCATACACAGAAATTGTGTTTGTGTTTTTCCATAGATAAAGTCTGTGTTGTGCAACTTGACTGTTGCATAGTGTTTGAGATTGGGATATTCTCTTATCTAGAAATACTACTAGAAATAGTAATTTGATGATGATGATTTTTTAGTGCTCCTGAGTTCTGCCAGGAATGATTTTGGGAAAGATGTGATAATTTACTTCTAATATCTAAGGGGGCATTGCATTGGAGGCCATGACCTGTTCTCTGTCATGCCAAAGAGCAAGACATGGAATAATTTTTTCAGATTACAAAACATTCTGATTGAATGTTCAGAAGTCTTTTTAATGATAGGAGCATATTAATAGTGGAACCAATTCCTTAACAAGATAGTAGATTTCATCCAGTACAGCTCGCCCTTGATTTTCGACCAGAATTGATCCCAAAATTTCTGTAGTTAAGCGAGACAGTTGTTAACTGAATTTTTCCCATTTTACAACCTTTCTTGCCATGGTTGTTCAATGAATCACTGCAGTTGTTAACTTAGTAGGACGGTTGTGAAATACATCTGGCTTCCCCCTTTGACTTTGCTCGTCAGATTAATCACATGACCCCGGGACTCTGCGGCTATCATAAATATGACTCAGTTGCCAGGCATCTGAATTTTGATCACGTGATCATGTGAAAAATGGTCATAGGTCACTTTTTTCATGGCGATGTAACTTTGAACAGTCACTAAGTGAACTATTGTAAGCCGAAGACTACCTTTATATACCATCAGAGGTTAGACAGTCTTGTGTGGGGGATGCCTTACACAGAAACCTCTCTGTACTGAGTTTTGGGGTTTGCTGGTCTAAATATCCCCATTCAATTTGTGATTGTAAGAGTGCATAATTTCTGCTGATAGGATTTTGATTCAGTATTCTGGATTAAAGTGCATCCAGCTTTCTAGTCCTAGTTTACCTTGATGTTTCCATAACACTTTCCAGGTTTCCTTATTATTCCGTCTTACCCATCTAATATTCATACTCCTCCTCTCCCTTTGAAGCTGTTTTCATATGCTGCATGATTTGAATCACAATACCTTTGAGAATATATTTAATTGGATGTTGCTCCTCTTTTTCCCAGTAGTGAGGAAAGGATGTACATACAGCATGTATGTGGGTTGAGATATGAAGTGAGGTCTCTGCAAGATTAATTTGTCAGTTAACAGTAAAGTGTCTTTGAGTTGGAACAGGGTGTTAGGATTGTTTGGATAATGACAGTAAGCTTTCAGGGTCTGTAAGGGGGAAAGCATTGGCTGGAAAATATCCAATAGAAACCTGAATACTTTCCAGGAAAATTGGTTTCTGAATGTGCTGACTCCAACTAGAGAACATAATCAGCTAATTTGTCTGTAGGATATATGTACATTTTTAAAAATTCGTTAACTTTTTAGATATGGGCAGAAGGCATCATCCAAACTTCTGTTATCAATATTTCATATTTCATGTTAGGAAATGACAGTAAAATCAATGTTAAAAACTTTTAAAGATTCTTTTCCCCTTCGTATGCTTTTCCTTCAAATATACCAAATGTCAGCCTGGTTTATTATTTCTAGATTTTTGTACCTAGGGATGGAATGAATTGCATGCCATGCACTGATACTTAGATATTTATGAATGCATTTAAGCTCTCTTGTCAAATATGAAAGTTGCGCGGAGGGAAAGTTGAACATATTTCTTTTAAAATACTTCAAAATATTTATTATTTACTGAAAACATGGTGTAACTGCTCATCTTATATTGAATTTTGGGCATCTCCCAATCAGCAATAAAAACAATGTAATTCATATTATCTACTAAAAACATAAGCATTAAAAAAACTGTCATGAAAATTAAGCTTCCAAAATCCTTATTAAAGCTTTTCATCCACCTCCCCCTATCCTATCACTCGGAGGAAAAGCCAGATCTTAAGTGGTTTCTGAAAGGCCAGGAGGGTAGAGGCCTGCCAAACTTTAAGGGGAAAGGTATTTCACAAAGCAGGGTCTATCATGGAAAAGATACACTTTCTGGATCCCATAAGGTAGTAGTGTTTAAGGGAATGGGCTAGGAACATATCCTCCCTATCTGGTCCAGTAGGACAAGTAGATCCTTTAGGGAGAGATGGCCGCTGGCCTTGTGCCACATAGGGTGTTACAGGTAATAACCAGCACCTTGAATTGTACCCAGAGGGAAACTGGGAACTAGTGCAACTCATACAACAGAGATGTCATATGGGTAAACCCATTACTTTGTACATTGCCTCATTCTGGGTCTGTTGTAGCTATTATGTAGTGTTCAAGGGCAACCTCATGTAAACCACATTGCAGTAATCCCAACCGGAATGGCTGTCTAGATTTTTTAAAAGATAAAATATGCTATGCTTAATGTGCCCCTTGATTTAAATGTATTACTTAAAACATAAACGATTGCCTTTGCATCATTCATACTTTCCAAGACAATTATAAACCGTTTAATCATCTTGTAGAATACACTTATTCTATAAGAATAACAGAAGGATGGAGAAGGAACAATCGAAAGGTCGCTCATGATGGTGATTATGATCGGTCCATCAAAATGGAACAGTGATGAATTATGGGAAGAATAAGGTGAAATTCTTGAGTCAGTAAATACCGAAAAACCGCCCTTGGATTGCAATTAGGTGAAGGCTTGGAAAAACCCAATATAATATTTATGCATTATTGACTAGAGCAGAGGAGAGTGGAATGTATGGTTTTGTATTGATAGTAGGATGGGCTGATTTAATGGAGCAGAAATACTTCAATTAAATACTTAAATTCGTATCTTTGAAATATTGGCCTGGTAATTCTGCTGGTGTTTTAAGATTTAATATTAATTTGAACAGATGCCCACTGTTGACTAACTTTAGAAAATTTGGCTGGAATTTATTTCTTTGGCTAAAGCATACGTTTTCATTTAAACAAAAACTAAGCGCTGATTAATCTTTCCCAAACTTTAGAATAATGTTGGCTTGACAGATTGTAAATCCAATTATGTTTTTTTTAAAATACTATTCCAGATAAAAGAAGGGTCCAATTAAATGCCCTTCTTCCCAGTTATGAATTTGAAGGGCAGAAGAAAAATGAACATGTGGAGAAAATTGGGAGAGTTTTGAAGGAAAAGAGTGGGTGTTTTTTTTTTTTTTTTAATATATAGCAAGACAGTTGTTGGCCCTCCCTCCTTTGAAAACAGTCTTAAAACAGGAAGGAAGGAAGGAAGGAAGAAGAGACAGCAAAATGAGACTTCATTTGTTTAAAAAGCATGGTTTGGGAAAGCGAAAGCCGATCTTTAAAGTCATTTTGCGAATTACTGTAGATGCAAGTGTGAAATGAGAGAGTTCCCTGTTGGGGGAGATTGAGTGTGACATAAACCCTCCCTCCACCCACCTTCCTTCCCTTCCTCCTACCCTGCTCTCCTTCAGCAGCGACATCAACAAACCATCTAGGCCACAATGGTTAGTACAGCAGAGAGCTTGAAGCAGCTTAGGCTGAGGTCAAGCACTCCAATTCTAACCTCTCAAGAGCTTTCTCTATGTGTTGCCAGTGTACTGGTAAAAATGACTTTAAACTCTTGTCAGCGCAGCTACTGGTGCATGCATCGCAGTCCCACTCAAATAAACCTGTCACAACACAGAGTCAGCAGCTAGAGAAGAGTACAAGGGCAGGCCTCTAGCTTTTCATTCGAGCATCACTAAACGTGCACAGAGTGCCCAATTATTTCAGCATTATTGAGCAAGCCTACAGGAGGACCCAAGCCTTGCTACATTAGATTTTCTTTAGTAATTTGCTCAAGTACCGCTGAGGACACTTAAAGGACTTTAAACAGTGGCTGCAACCAGTTTCCTTTTCTGGATTGTTAATTCAGGTTTCCTTTTTTTCAAATTAACTCTTGCTGCATGCTGGGTGGCTGCTTGGGAAGAACAGCTTAATGCCTGCTTTCTCCATTTTCAGCTTTCTTTTTCTTTCAATAAATAAATAAATAAATTAAAAGCAAAACTTAATGGCTGCCTTGATAGTCAACTTGTGCATTTTGATTAGCCATTTGGTATCCTTACGAGACTGCTCCTGGAAGAATAAGGTTGAAGGAGTTTCACTTCAAATGGCAAAGTTTTATTTTCCTATTTCTTCCCTCTCCCCCCCCCACCAAATAATATAATAGAGTGAATAACAAGGTCTCCTCCTAATCTTAACTGGAGCCAGAGTTCTTATTTAAGGCAGGCATTCAGAGGTAATGCGTTGCATTAAGCTTTAGTTATAAGCATCGGTCACCTCCATTCTTTATTCTCATGTACACCGTGTTTCTGCTCTTTTGTTTCTTCAAGAGTTGGAATAATTAGTAGCAAATCGGGATCATTGATTAGTTGACAGCCCTTGAAGACACATGAGTCCAGGACCTGCACATACTTAACCACGCTGAGAGTTTCTCTTCCTTGAAACAAATGCAATAACTCTTGTTTAATTTTTCACAGCAGCAGCAACTCCAGGCCCAGCATTTATCACATGGACATGGCCTTCCAGTGCCTCTCACTCCACATCCTTCCGGATTGCAGCCACCCACCATTCCACCTATTGGCAGCAGTGCGGGCCTCTTAGCCTTGTCAAGTGCCCTTGGGGGACAGTCTCACCTTCCAATCAAAGATGAAAAGAAGCATCACGATAGTGATCACCAAAGAGGTAAGACTTGTTTTCTAGGTTTCAGCTTTCAGAGAAAGATGCTTCAGATGTTAAAAGGTACAAGGTCCTTGCCAGGTTCCTTGAGGTTTTTTGTTTTTTTTACTTGCTACCTTTGTCTTTCTTTCTGCTGTATCTGTCTAGTGCAGTCCTGCTGTCTATCTGAGTTGGGAAGTATGGGAGCTATAGTTCAAGATAGCCAAAAGAATCCAGATTTGGAAAGGACATTCTTTTAGTTCTCCATTTGTCTATTTGAGATTCTATGTTTTGGGGCAGAGCCCTGCCTATTTAATAGAGAAAAGCTAAGGCTGCATCTTGATTATTCTAAAGCTTAGTTGGTCTGTAAGTGGAACTAAAGAGAAAGTGGCATTCTTCTCTACAAATGTCCAGCCTGTGTTAATAATGGGAGGCAATCAACATGCACTAGATCACTTTTTTTCTGCAGTGTTTAGGATCATAAAAGAAATTGGGAAGAGCTACGAATTCTTTAAAGTTCCATGACATTGAAAAGCCCTGATCTTACCCATTGAAGGGGTTTCTCTCTGACTTTGGATTCCTCCAATGAGATCAGAATCATGTTTGCAACCTTAAATGGGGTTCTTGTGAGCCAAAGTGACTGTCCCATGTCCCATCCGGCTTCATACAAAGTCTCTGTAAGCTGCTGTGGCATCTTTTGAAACTGACTTCATTTTTCAAGGACTGATCTGAGGCAGCCTTACTTGAACAATTCTTATTCTTCCTCCGCAGGAGAAAGTAGTCAATAACCGCTAATTATTATGTTCATGTGTGCAACAGGGTTAGTTAATATACAATAGATAACAGATAATCAGAGTTGGAAGGGACCTTGTAGGTCATCTAGTCCAACCCCCTGCCCAAGCTGGAGACCCTATACCATTTCTGACAAATAGCACTCCAATCTCTTCTTGAAAGTCTCAAGTGATGGCACTCCCACAACTTCGGAGGCAAGCTGTTCCATTGGTTGATTGTTCTCACTGTCAGAAAGTTTCTCCTTATTTCCAGGTTAAGTCTCTCCTTGTTCAGTTTCCATCCATTATTCCTTATCTGGCCTACAGGCGCTTTAGAAAATAGCTTGACCCCTTCCTCCCTGTGGCAGCCCCTCAAATATTGGAAGACCGCTATCATATCTGCCCTGATTCTTCTCTTTACTAGACTAGCCAGTCCAGTTCCTGCAACCGTTCGTTGTATGTTTTAGCCTCCAGTCCCCTAATCATCCTGGTTGCTCTTCTCTGCACTTTTTCTAGAACCTCAACATCTTTTTTATAGTGTGGTGACCAAAACTGGATGCAGTACTCTAAGTGTGGTCTTACTAAGGCTTTATAGAGTGGTATTAGTACTTCCCTTGATCTTGATTGTATCCCTCTGTTAATACAATTTAGGATTGCATTAGCTTTTTTGGCTGCTGCTGCACACTGCTGGCTCATATTTAGCCGGTTGTCCACTAAGACTCCAAGATCCCTCTCACAATTACTGGTGTTGAGCCTGGTTTCACCCAGTCTATATGTGTACTTTTGGTTTTTCTTGCCTAAGTGTAGGACTTTACTTTTCTCTACATTGAATTTCATTTTGTTAGATATGGCCCAGTGTTCTAGTCTGTCAAGATCCATCTGGATCTTGAGCCTAACTTCTTGGGTGTTAGCTATTCCTGCCAGCTTAGTATCATCTGGAAATTTGGTAAGTTCCCCTACTATTCCTTCAATAATAATGGCTAGGAAAAAAACTGTGAATTGACTAACTGAAAAAGAAGCCATGTTTAGTTCCACGACAATGGAATAATGGAGGAGGAAAAAGGTGCGAGGAAAATGTGATCATAAATAAACCACTGTATCTCAGTGTGTGTAATTAAATAACTGTGACATTTTGTGTTTTATAATACATAGGTGATAATTTGGAAGGGTAGTGTTATTAAACATTAAAAGTTGAAGAGGCCTATGTGCTAAGAAATAAGGATCAAATACAGAAGTAAGAAGCATGCAACTGGTTTACAATTCTCTCTGAAAAAGATGCTCAGCCCTATATAATTTTGTGCTGCTGCTATAGCATCTTTCAAAGGCACTTGATCGACAGTTATGGTTAATGGAACCAACCTTGAAACATTGTTTGTGTGCACTTCTTAATTAACTTTACAACAAAGGTAATATCTTTGCCATTTATTTTTTAATGGATGGCTGTGGTATGTTTTTGGAGATAGAAGAAATATACAGTCTTATATAAAATACCTTATATTTCTGTCTCTTTCCTTCTCTCATTTGCTCATGTTGCTGCTGCTGTTCTGCATGAAGACAGAGACTCCATAAAGGTAAGATTCTATTTCACAGATGGAAGGAGTGGGCTAAAAGAATTGCAGTGCATTTATTACCATTGAACTAAAGCATAGGAAAAAGGTTATTATGGTAACTAGATAGTGATATCCATATTGATTAGCCTTGGGTAGGCAATTTTAAAACACTATATGAAAGTGAACATTCACTGCTGGACTCTGTGAGCTTGTTATGTACCATATCACCACAAGGGTTGTCAGTTGGCATGGAGATGCTTCTACCTACTTTTGTTCTGATATACAGAAATTCCTTCTCCTGGGAAAGGGCTCCAGCACATCTACTGTGAAGAACCTCTATGAAGATGTATTGTTGTAACCTGAGGAGGACATTTTAAGCTTTGTGCAGACAGGGAGAAAAGTGGCCTCATTCTGCATCAGCAGCTGTATTAGCAGCTGATGGAATAAACAGTATATATACAGTATATTCTTGTTTGTTGGCTAATTTTTGAAAATATAATCTGTTGTTGTCAGAAACTTACTGGGGGATGAATCAGGAGAGGAAGATCCTCCTGGGAGATGTTTTGTGTTCCATGTAGGAAAGATTCATATCAGAGTCTTTCTGCCTATCAATCTCCAAGGAGTTTTTATTTCTAGTGTATGTCTCCATGAGGGCTGAAATGGCAGAGAATAAATATATCATGGGCATGACTTTTATCTGTTAAATGGCTTAACTCCCATACTATGAACCCTATAATACATATTTCAGTGGGGTTAGCATTGGCATCTGGGAGATTATTTATATTTCAACAGGCTCCTACAAAACACTGTCTTTTAGAATTTTTAGTCAGAAATGCATCCTTGATCTAGCACTAATCTATTGCTAAGCAGGAACATCTCAGCTTGTGTATGATGTAAAGCAGAATATTAAAGTCCCTTTAATCGTTCTGAAGTCTGCGGGTTTTTTAAACAATGTTTCTGCCAACTAGTTTCAATAGCAACTAATATGAAAATATAAATACTAAGACAATTTCATTAATCAAAGAACAAAAAAGGCTGCAACAAATAAAAATCTGCCCAAAGCATAGTAAAACTACTTAAGCCAGAAAATAAATTAAAAATCTTTATTTTCTAAACAAAACCAATGAACCCGCCAACTCCTGTGGCATAAGGACATCAGAAAAAGCTTTGGCTGAGCATAAAATGAATTAATTTCATGCCATCAACATTTTATGCCATCAACATTTGAGAGCAGACTGCACATCCAGAATGGATTCTACATTTCATTTTGGTTCTTTTGAAGGAGATCCATAGATGTGAAAAAGCCAATCTCGCCTCCATTGGTAATAGAACCCATATAGCATTTAAAGGCCAATACTAACTTTGTTTGTTTTAATATTTATATTTCGCCTATTCTGGGCAAAGCTCAAGGCCTAGCTGAATTTTTTTAAAAAAATAAGAACAATAAGGGCAAACAGCAGAGAACTGAAAAGCACAGCAATACTTCAAATATGGATGTAATGCCTCTTCTGTTGAGTTAATTATTTGACTGTTAATGAAGTTCCAAACATTTTTTCCTAAGACAGCTATTATTTAATTTGGATATAATCAAGATATATATCACAGTGACTAGGCCAATGTTCCAAAGAAGACACATTGTTGGCAAACAAATCTTAGTAAAAGTTTTTAGTTGCCTAAAAATAATTTATGTTTAGATTGCGCAAGGTAAAAGTATGGAGAAAAGCTTCCCATGGGGGCAGAGGGAATGGAAGAAGAAATGGTTTCCATCATTAAATACAGCAAACTTTCTCTAAAGTCCTCATATTGTTTCTCATACTTCTCAGTCTGCATTTGTGAAGCATAAATAATCTTACATTAAGTTGCAGTTTATTATCAAGCCTATATACAAGAATCTAGTCAATAAAGTTCAATACTAACTTGATGTCAGATAAAAGTTAACGGAATTCACGAGGGGTTGTATTTAGGCCATTTGTGGGATGTAATATCTAGGCTGATGGCTTATTTAACTCCACCCCGCTCCGCTCCTCCTAAAATATTACATTAAAAAAAGCCAGTTCTGTAAGTTAAAACAGATATTAATCAGGTACCTATACCTATTGTATGTACCTGATATAAGTAGTCCTTAACATGACCACAATGGAACCCAACATTTCTGTTGTTAAGTGAGACATTTGTTAAGTGAGTTTTGCCCCATTTTACCACCTGTCTTGCCACAGTTGTTAAGTGAATCCTTGCATTTGCTAAGTTAGCCACATGGTTGTTAAACGAATGTAGTTTCCCCATTGACTTTGCTGGTCAGAAGTTCACAAAAGCTAGTCACATGATCCCAGGACACTACAACCGTATGAACCAGTTGTCAAGCTTCTGATTTTTGATCATGTGACCATGGAAATGCTGCAATGGTCATAAGTGTGAAAAAGAGTCATAAGTCATTTTTTTCAATGCCGTTGTATCTTTGAATGATCCCTAAAGGAACTGTTGTAAGTCGAAGACTACCTGTACATAGTATAAATCACTGATGTTGTACTTTGAATTTCTCATGGAATTATGAGTCTATTTTACAGATGGAGGAAGTAGATTTGTGTTAGGCAGATGAAGGGTGGAGAAATGAGATACCTAAAAGCTGTTCTGTGGAGGCTTCATGGTTTCATATTTTACCAGTTCTTGGTCTCTTTTTTTAAACATGATGACAAAGGTTTGAAGCTTGATCCCCAAAATCAATCATTTGCTGTTTTGTTGGCTATTTTGTTATGTTATAACAGAGTAAAATTGACCCTGTTCTTGTGAACTTCACAGTTAACACCAGGGTTCCTAATAGCTACAAACTGATAGGAACTGTCAGTTTTCAATCCGCAACAATTTTCAGTATGTGTAGCAGTGGCAGAGTAAAAAGAGGGAGAGGGAGGAGGAGAATTTTCAGTATGTGTAGCAGTGGCAGATTAAAAAGAGGGAGAGGGGGAAGGAGAAGGAGGAGGGAAAGGAGAAAGAGAGACGGAGGGAGGGAGGGAGGGGAGGGGAAGGTGCCAACCTACAAATTGACCAGTTTCCCAAAAAACAAGGTCTAAACAGTTTCTTCTACATTATGGAAAAAGAAACTTAACATGCCCTCACACAAGTATGCTTGAGTTATTGAGCCCAAAATTTATGTTGCTAAGTGAAACATTTGTTAAGTGAGTTTACCTCGTTTTATGACCTTTTTTGCCCCTATTGTTAAGTGAATCACTGCAGTTGGTAAGTTAGTAACCTGGTTGTTAAGTAAATCTGGCTTCTCCATTGAGTTTGCTTGCCAAAAGATTGCAAGAGGCGATCACATGTCCCCCGGGACACAGCAACAGGTCAACGTTTCTTGCCACAGTTCTGAATGGGCTGCCGCCCATTAGTGGGCCATGGCTTGGGGATGAGACCCCTGATGTAAAGAACAAATCTTATCAACTGTCCCCTTCAGTGGTGCATCCAGAATGCATCCAGAAAGACCTCACTTTCCTTTGAAGTCTGAAGGTAGTATTGAGGTGGCAAGGCTGAAGACTTCCCTTGTTGTGAAGTTTCACTCTAGAACTCCTTCCCAGTATTGTCTGCTTTTTGATTTTTAGAAAGGTGTTGGATCAATGAACCAATGTGCTATTACTGCTTTTGCTATGTTTTTGCTAATGTTTCATATTTGTTGTGTGTGCCAAAATTTGTTTTACTATGTATTAGGAGATTGAAGTCTGCAATTTTATCAGTTGCTTCAAATGGGGGTGTATAAATAATGAATTGCCTAATAAATTCTGAATACACTTTTCAGCTTTCTTTGAATGTGCAACCTTCTAATTCCAATTACTATTATGTCTTCAAAATTAACATTGACACACACCCCTTCCTCCTTCAATAAGACGCCTTGTGACTTGCGACTTTAGCAACAGAGTGGTCAGTGTCTGGAACACTCTACCTGACTCTGTGGTTTCTTCCCAAACCCCAAAAACTTTAACCTTAGACTTGTCTACTATTGACATCACCCCTTTCCTAAGATGTCTATAGTGGGCGTGCATAAGCTCACCAATGTGCCTATCGCCCTGTCCTGTTGTTTCTTTTTTATTCGTATCCATTTCATGTATTCATAACCATGCTTATACTTTTACCTGTTATCTAATACTTGCTTGAAAAATAAATAAATAAAACTGCATCTTTCAGCCATTCATAGTGGCTCTTCCATTTTTTCTGGTTACCTAGAAATGCCAAACCAGTAGTTGACAGACAACTACCAGGCGATTAATCATATATAATTGAACAACTGATTTATATTGTACTTAAAGTTGTCCTCAACTTGCAACCATAATTGAGCCCAAATTTTCTGTTCTAAGACAGTTGTTAAGTAAATTTTGCCCATTTTATGACCTTTCATGCCATAGTTGTTAAGTGAATCACTGCAGTTGTTAAGTTTGTAGTATAGTTGTTAAGTGAATCTGGTTTCCCCATTGACGTTACTTGTCAGAAGGTCGCTAAAGGTGATCACATGACTCTGGGACCATCATAAATACCTGCCAGTTGCCGGTATCCAAATTTTTATTGTGTGATGCTGCAGTGGCCAGAAGTGTGAAAATAGTCAACAGTCATTTTTTTCAGTGCCATTGTAACTTTGAATGGTCACTAAATGAATGGTTGTAAATCAAGGATTACTGCTATTGGATGACAAGTGACTGTAGCTATTTCTATGTTTTTTTCCATTGCAGGATATGCAAGGCTGTTTTATTAAAATACCAAAAATTGAACAGTAAATAGAATAGAATAGAATAGAATAGAATAGAATAGAATACTTTATTGGCCAAGTGTGATTGGACACACAAGGAATTTGTCTTGGTGTAAATACTCTCAGTATACATAAAGAAGGAACATTTGTAAATTCCTTTTAAAAGCTAAATATTATGAACTACTATACCTGGCAAAGTATTTGTTTCATTTTTTCCAGTGTAGGAACATTGAGAATTTATGGTTACATATAATTTGAAATTAAACCTAAGAAAGGCATATTAATACATTGCTGAGTGATTTGTGTGTATAAATTATCTTGCCTGTTGGCCAGCAATGCTCAAAAAGTCAAGAAAGGACAATAGAAATGAACCAATGAGGTATGTCATTGTTTGGTAGATGAGACTAATTCACCTGCCATTATTTGGGTTCCTCCTTTCTAAACCATTAGGCGGGCATCCAGTGTGACAGCATACGAAGTATAACTCTTTTTCCACTGATTTATTATGCGATGAGAGCTATAAATAAATGTTTGTCTTGTACACCCATCAAGTTGCAAAGTTGGGTTGTCTCTGCATCTAGGGCTTGTTGCCAGCTTTGCAAGGTGAAATAGTTTGCTAATTTCTTTAAATGTTATCCATAATACCCAGAGTAGCAGTTAGTTGCTTGTTCTATTGATCTGTTCTCTCTTAAGTGGCTCCTGGTTAAGAAAGGCTTTTTATGATTGTCTGCTATGTGACTTGAGATGGTTTTTATTGGCCAGAACGTGCCAGTTGCCAGCAGCTGGAGACTGTGTGCTTGTATGAAATAATTTATTCATGCAAGATAATGCTCCTTAACATTTAACAGGTAATGAACGTGACATAAATTTCCTGCTTGCTTTTAATTTTCCCTTTCCTCTTCTAATGTGCAAACAGGCAGCTCTGGTGCTCTAAATAATAAGTAATTTTTGGCCATCTGTCAAAAGGAAATTTCAATACAAATTTAAATTAATGGTGCCTGAAATTTTTTATAGCTTCTCTAAAAGCCTCTAATGTGCAGAAAATTCTGAATCTGCTGGTAGTAATTAGTGTACCATGTAATGAGGATGTGGGCAACGTTATGCAGCCCCAGTGTAACATTTTGATATGGTAGCAAAAGTTTGATTTATACAAGGTTGTGGCTGGGTTTAATTGTGAGAGACGCTTTCAAGTGTTTTCTTGAAGATACAGATTATTAAGCAGGGCAGATTTTAGAACAGCTCATAAAATGTAAATTTAGGTGTTGCTGTAAGAGTGAAATAATTAAGGTAAGCGACTCACTGGTATGCAAAGGAGAGAAACCTGTCCAATTATATTTATGTTCTAATATTTTGGAAGAGTGCTATTGCCCTCATCACATGGTTGTCAACTTTGTCATTCATTCATTCCCTTTTATGTTATAATTACACTATTACTAAGTCCTAGCTGCCCGCCCAATAATTTTCTCTAAAATAAAGGATTTATTACATAGCAAAAGAACTAAATATTTATTATTACCTATTTCATTTCTGAGTTGCTATGTAACTGAAACTATTTAGGCAATGTATGTAATAAAATTCATGAAGAGGTATCCTTAAGCTAGAATGCAAACTCTTAAAGAAAAGTAGGATGTTAATTATTCATACTAAAAATGGATACAGATTTTTTTCTGATGGATTAAAGAAGGGTTACAGATGTCCTAAAGCTTAAATTGATATCCATGGCATAATTCAAATAAACTAGAATGATCCTTACGTATCTTTTTTTATTTTACTCACTGTAATTTCTATCAATAAGTTAGCTAATGAAATGAGTAATGTGAGTTTTAGAAAGTAATTGGACATAGTGAAATTTACTTCCAATTGAATATGCAGAGAATAGTATGGCTCTTGGTTCTTGTACATGAAATATTCTTTATGCATTCAGCATGTACTGCTAGGTTGTTTTTGAAACCGTGAGGCTTCCTTACTCTGTTCTCAGCACTTGTGAATTGACTATTAATGAAGAAACACTGGATTTCTGAAGTCCAGGAAAGCCATGGGAAACAATAACCTTGCCTGTCCATACACTAAAGCTCTGATGCTTTTATTCTTCAAAAAGCAATGTAATCAAATCTAAGCAATGCCTATCTATGCAGTTCTTGGTTATATAGATCCCCTCTCATGTGGGTTAACAGAATATAATACAGAATAATAGAGTTGGAAGGGACTTGGAGGTTTTCTAGTCCAGCCCCTGCTCAAGCAAGAGACTCTACACCATCCTGGACAAATGGCTGTCCAATCTCTCCATAAAAATCTCCAACTGGAACACCTACAACTTCTGGAGAGGAGCCATTCTACTGATTAAGTGCTTCTAAGCCATTATGCAGTGATGAATATGCAGCTTGAAAAAGATCTATACAGGGGATAAAGAATGTTTCTGATGAGAGATTTGGAGGAAATTAGGGAGGTGCATGTATGCTCACTAATATGTCAAAAGCTTTCGTCGGGGGAAACATGTGTCAGGTTTCCAAGTAATGAAATCCATGTTAAAAGAAAAGTAACTAAGTCCATCTTCAAAAAGATTTCCTTTATTTAGGAAAGCATCGAATTGGCAAAGTCCATGGTAATTCCGGATCTGACCCAACCCGGAATTACCCCACAATATTAGAAGTTAGAAACAACCCCCAGAAGTTACATTCTACAATAGAAGTAATTCAACGTATCTCGTTTCCCATGGAAAAGCAGATCACCTAGTCATAACACTCTCTTTATCTCCTCTCCTCCCTGCTTAGGAATGTGTCAAGCCCAAAACCCTTCCCCCCATTACTGCCACAGAGAAAATAAGAAAAAGAATATATACTAAGACAAACTAAAATGTTACACTTATGTCAATTTCAGGCTTCGTGTCAAGAAAAGGGCTGTGAAAATATTTACAGACCCCTCACGTCCCGGACATAAACTGTTTCAACTCCTACCCTCAAAATGATGCTATAGTGCACTACACACCAGAACAGCTAGACACAAGGACAGTTTTTCCTCCGAATGCCATCGCTCTGCTAAACAAATAATTCCCTCAGACTATTTACAAAGTCTGCACTACTATTATTATTAATCTTCTCATCACTCTTTATCACCCATCCCCTCCCACTTGTGACTATATGACTGTAACTTTGTTGCTTGTATCCTTACAATTTATATTGACTGTTTCTTCGTATGATTTGATTGCTTATTGTACCCTATGACTATTATTAAGTGTTGTACCTAATGATTCTTGACTCTTGACAAATGTTTTTTTTTTCTTTTATGTGCAATGAGAGCATTTGCACCAAGACAAATTCCTGGTGTGTCCAATCACACTTGGCCAATAAAGAATATTCTATTCTATTCTATTCTATTCTATTCTATTCTATTCTATTCTATTCTATTCTATTCTATTAAGAAGGCCACTAGCAGGATTCAACACATTTGCTGCACTCAGTTTCTGCTTCTTAAAGTCTTCTTAGTTCAAATACATATTTTTTCCATGACCCTACAGCTACTGTGAAACTTTTTAAAGAAGTCAACTATTAACTGCTCCAGAATGCTAAAGAAAGAGTGGTGCTAGGACTATCAGATTGTCTTGCTAAATAACTTTGGAAATATCTTTTTGTCATTGCTTAAATACTACATCAGTTATCATGACAGGTACAAGAAACCAAGAGCTAGGATAGAGTTCAAAAGCACTGCGGATTTATTCCATACAAACATAAACCATAATCTGATCTACCAACAGTCAAGGCAAATTGGTGGCAGATAAGAGTCAATGGACTTCAAGGGGGAAAGTACTTAACTCTCTTTCAAGGACTCCAGACTGATGATGCGTTTTGTCTTTGCCCTTGGGCTCCGCCTAGTCATCTCCTACAATTGGTATTGTCTGGAATAATAATAACCTTCCAACCTCAAAACCCTGAATGGTTTTGAATATCAGAAAGGCCTTTTCTACAATAATAAGCTGCAAATATTTTGCTAGACAAGATTTTTTTTATTCCATGGGATGCTACAAACGTTGACCATTAGATGGAACATCTAATTAGATCCCATCCTGTTTTTGAAACCTCAATGTTTATTTTGTATGGTGGAGGTTTTTCTGAAATATTCAACAGTATTAATGGAAGAGGCTAAATTTGCATTTTCTAAACAAGTTGCAGTGTGACTCTGGTCAAATTATGAGGATTTGGCCACCAATGAACTTAACTGCTGGCAGTAGAAGAAAGACACTGCTGTCAAGCCTATTGTATCAGTTAGTGGTGAAATTGTTGCATGCATAATTGGGCAATGGGACTCTACAATCATAGCAGATATCAATGTGTAGAGAGAACTGCCATGCCTGTGAGTAACATAGTACACCATGGTTGCAAGAACAAGAGACTACTTGGATGGAGAAAAATTGTGGGGATCAAATGCTCCAATGAGCTGCAGCAACCTTGATAGGTAAAGGGAAGATTTGCAAAGGTTGTCTCATTGCCCAAGAAATTCCTGATAGTGTAAAATATTATGGGAGATTTTTTAGAAAGGCACTTTGGAACAGAACAACTGAAATCCATTCATCTACAAATGCCTTTTGTCTTATTTATCTTTCAGACAGAAATAAGAAACTGTAGCCATATATTTTGTGTGGACGTGTGATGCTGTTGAGAGACTGAACAAGGTGACATAAAATAGTCTGGGCTTACTATAAATCTAACCTATTTCTTGTGATGCAGCTGAATGGAAACATGAAAATAGTGCCTTAAATTCTGTAGAGATGCACTAGTTTCCATAGCGGAGCAGAGGCGAGGTACCATTTAACAATTTGAAATATAGATGTATTTGTTTTTAATTGAAAAAAGCTAAAATTTATTTTATTTTATTTATTTTATTTTGTAAGGAGAAATAGTGGGAATTGAATCTGGTCTCACAGGACTTGTGTAGGATTAGTTCCTTACTCCTCTGTTCATCACAGCTGAATCTCTTGAAGTAGTAGTTCTGATGATCAGATCAGGAAAACAAAAGTGCTGGAAAAATTGTGCTGTGTAATTAGAAGAGATTATTTTAAGAGCCCAAGAGTCTGGTGATTGTCTTGCTCTCAGTTTAGAAATATGACAGATGGTCAGAAACCACAATGAAGAACCCCACAATTTATCAGGCAGGCTACTATTTACTCCAACTCAAAGGATGACATGAATTTAGGACTGATTTTCCCGGAGAATATTTTGCAAAGAGACCCAGGGTGAATTACCCTTTCATTTAAAAGAAAGTATTAGTTCTAATATTGGAAAAGGAGGGGCTGGTTCTTTTCTGCAAAATAATTAGGATTTATTTTTATTTCAATTTATTCTGATCTCGCAGTACAACATGTTGTTTGGCATTAATTGATACCTGCCTTGGGGCATATAGACTGTGGGGAATGTTACAGGTGCTCTAATATCTGTAATGTAATTGTTTGTGAACCAGATGAATGAATATCTATGGGGCTCAGCCAATTCTCTGATGATGAAACTTGAGTGGACTGATGATGTGATTGAGTGAGACAAGCTGGTTTGTTCAGCATCACACTCACTAAGCACTGAAGTGTAACAAATAATTAGCAAAGCTTTAGTTTTTATATTAGTTTGTCTTAAATGACTAACACTGCATTTTTCTTCAAAATATATTTTCCTTTGACTTAATATCCTATGCATATGTACTGTATGCTTACATGTATATAGATTTAAATTGTGATTTAATTTACAGTCTGGTATTGACCTTTCTACCCCCACCTGTTTTGTGTTTTTTTTACATGTGTTTCTTATGGTGTTTATTGTATATTGATGCTGTTTTATGCATATTAAGTAAGCATGGAATGTTTATTTAAGGCTAGCAATATATAATTTAGAATGACTTATTTTACTATATACTTAGTCAATTAATTATTTAGAATAGAGACATTGAAGTCCGGTGTACAGATGTTTTAGTTACCCAGAAGGCAAACATTTTAAAAGGCGTTAAATTCCAACATTGAACAGACCCATCAAATATGTTCACTAGGAACAGAATGTGTTATTAGGCTGTGAGGGATTGAAATGTGAGTAAATTTGTTTCTGGGCTTCCAGTATTTCCAACTGTTATTTTTTCATATTTCATGGTAAATCACAGTATGATATTTTGGTTTGGATTTGTATGTTGTGTGAATCTAGCCCACTTTATTTTCTATGCCATAGTTTGTGGCCTAGATTGATGCATGAATCTGGCTATTTTTGGCTTATTCATACACACTATGATTAAGCAAACTATAGCTTATGTTGAAGTATGAACCCAGTCTGAATGTGGATTCTCATCAGGGATGAGCTGCTAAGGATTCACCCAGGTTTGGGCGCATCCATTGCTAACGTTATGGCTGGTTCGGTGAACCGCCAAATTCCTCCCCTGGCTGCCCTACCCACCCATCCCCTCCACTTCCAGGAGTCTCCACATGGCCGTTTTGGATGTGAGGTAAGTGCAGGACCACACAGAGGCTTGTGGGGAGGGAAAACTCCAGGAAGTTCTGGAAGTCCCAAAAGCCTCCAGAAGATCTCCGGAGCCTGGAGCAGGTAGTTTTCGCCCTCCCAAAGGCTTGAGGAAAGCCTCCAGAGCCTGGGGAACACTAAAACGTGCCCCCTCCCCCCAGTGGTGCAGGAGGCTGACTTGACCACACCTACTATGGCCACGCCCATCCAGCAACTGGGCAGAGAACTTGTTGCTGAAATTTTTGAAGCTCACCCCTAGTTCTCATTGTTGAATGATCCATCCCACAGAAATGTAGTGAAGAAGACAGTGCTGCTGTGACTGACATAACTTTCCATTTGTGGAAAATCCCTGTGTAACATAAGAATCAGTTAATCATGTGAATCCACATCTATATAGTGAGCGGAATTAAGGTGAGCATAAGATGTGATTTATAGAGTAAAACTGTTGTTTTAAAAATGGGTAAGCTGTTGCCCAGTTCAAAGTTTTCTACCTCCGAATATTTATTTCTAAGAAAAAAGGGGAAAGAAACTACTGAACTGTGTCTTGAGATTACCCAAACTGTCATATAGTTTTACTATCACAATTAGCTTTTATGTTGTAATATTGAAAAGTGCTGCATCTTATTCACACATAAAAAAGTTTATAAAAAGGGAATGCAGTAAAAATATTTTTTACTCTGGCCCAAGGAAATAGATATTGTTTGGCAAATTTTAAAGCAGTTTATTTTTTCTCTTTCATATGTTAGTTTTATAATAAATCTGCAAGTGTCTTTTCAGTCAATCTAGATTACTCGTGATATTGTGGAAATGTCCAAGTAAATTTGTTGGCAAATATTCAGAAGTTGTTTGCCATCGTGTTTTTCTGTGCTGTGACTTCAAGGAACCTGGGCAGTTGCTTGGACTGTACTTACATCACAACTGAGTATTGATCCTTCTAGCTCAATACTATTGATAGTGATGAGAAACTTCTGTCCAGAGTTTTAGACAGGAATGATTCCCATCTTTTATTGGAGGAACTTATGTTGAGTCTGGGAACTTGTACATATAAAGCATATGTGTACTATTGAACCATAAGGCCTTTTTCTTGAATGATCTCTACTGTCTACTTTCAGCACACTAATGTGCTATATTATGGGGAACTAGAAATTTATGGTGGTTGATAGGCTGGTCTTGTTTCTAAGAGTGAGCAGAGACTTGCTTACTATCCATGATATTAAAATATTGAATTTTTATTAAAAGGAGGACCTCTGGCTGCTATCCATCAACATTACTATTTTGTACTGCTACAAGAAAATATGTGTGGCTCATGGTTGAACTTTGTAGTCCTTGGTGGTTTTCTTGCAGATGTTTCGTTACCAAACTAGGAAACATCATCAGAACTGATGATGTTACCTAGTTTGGTAATTAAATCTCTGCAAGAAAACCACCAAGCTCAAAGAACACTAAGGACCACACTGTTATTTTGATTGTTCCTGCAGTGAATTCTAGGAAGGGCAGCCACATATAGTAAGGCCATGTCTTCTTTACCCATATAATGAATGTTTCAAGACAATTAAAAGATATGCTGTCTCCCATGTGGTAAATATATGTTAAGATCACAGAGCTAGAATTCTTTGTTTTTGAATGGTAGATTAGGAAAAGTCATTTTAACTTTTGCAATTCCAGAAAATCAATGTATCCCTAATTAATTCAACGTGATTTAAAAATACTGGAGGAAAATAGTGGGCTCTAAATGTTCGCCATTTGGAAAAATCTGATAAGAAGGAATTAAATTATTTCCTCTTCAGTTTTTCATGCCTAATTCTTTTAATTAGGCTAAACAAACACATCTTGGGTGACCCATTGCTTCTGGCAATTTTTGAAGTACTATATTTTCCTAAGCAACATTTGGCCTTTTGAAGAACAAAATAAAAATGGAAATGCTAATGGATTTTTTTTTCCAGCCAACTAAAGGGAAGAAAATAAAAATGTCACCATGGTAACAAAGCTGCTTTCTAGATGGCTTCCTAAGATATGCCTGAACTAGAAGCAGATGTCTGATTTAAGAATCTTGCCTCCTTCAATGTAAACAAATAACTTCTAGGCAGGTGTTGGAAATAATATGGAAATCCTATTAAGGGGCCCAGAGTTCCTGTCAGTCAGGAAACCCCGGCCACAAAAGAGCTAGTTGTTTGAAAAGAGGCAGAGTAAATTCTCATTAGGCTTTAGCTTTCCCAGGAAATGATTGTCTTTGCATGTTATTTCTCCTGTGAATCTATTGATCCATTCTGCTAGCCCTCTTTTCTCCCCTTTCCCCCCTCCTTCTCCTTTGGGGGAGATTAACACTTGATAGGGGCTGCTGCTTCAAGATTTGTGACATTTGTGATTTTAACCCTTAGCCTCTTCAAGGAAGATGGGAAAAGACCCTAACAAAACCTCTTTAGTCCTAAGCCCTTGCATGTCTGTTGAGTGTGAAAAAACAAATTAAAGGGAAGGGGGAAGGGAAGATTCTAGATAAAAGCCACTGCATTAGGGTATTGGTGGGAGAAGAGAGGCCCTGTGTCAACTAAAAAGATTAACACTTTTACACTTTTGAAACAATTGCTTAAAGTTCAACTTTATCGATACCAAATGTTTCTGGCAACCGGAGAGTTTGAAATCACTTGCATGAGGGCAGTTTGGATTAAAATTTAAAAAATTTAAAATTTAAAAAGAGATTTAAATGAATGAAGGCTCCTCCACTCTTTTTTAAAAATAGAATTAGGAGCAATCGACCCCCATACAAATTTATTTTATCATGGAGTTATCTAAATTTATCTTCAGAAAATAATATCGACCTATCTTAGATTTGGCAACTGACTATCTTTCCCACCCGATTTATGGGTACGTTGACTGGTGTGTGTGTATGTGTGTTTGTGTGTGTGTGTGAGTGTGCGCACCATGGCTGTGCATAGCGATGTGCTTAATAATACTCTGAGGGTTAAATGTGGATAAACACAAAACAAGGCTCTGAAAAGCCTTGCTATTATCATGCAGGATTTCTTGGCCTATAGTCCCTGAGACGCACTTCATAAAGCCAATAAAGCACACACTGGTGGTCTCCTGTTGCCCTAGCAACGGGCCATAGGGCACAGTGTATGTGAAATGCATGAACATCTGTGAATTAATCTTTTTTAGTTTGTTCTTTTCTTGGCCCTGATTGGGCCATTCTGGCTTGCGCTTGTGACAATGTGCGAGGAGGGATAAACTGAAGAGTTCCCCTGGGCCCTGCCCTAAGTGGTTGGCAGAATGGAAAGTGAAGTGAGATTTATCCAGGCAGTGCTTTCAGTAGTTGAGGGATTTAGTCTGACAGCCCTCTCGGTGGGACGTTATTAGCTTACTTTCTTCCTGCATTGGGGAAATGAATAAAAAAAAATTCTCTAGTAAATCTAGGCATGATGAGTTTGATTGGACGAACACGAAAGAATAATCTGAGGAGAAAATTGAAATAATCACTAAGGATGTACGCTGTAGTCTACTGGATCTTAAAACACACACACACACACACACACACACACACACACACAGAGCTTTTATCAGGTGAGGAATGGGGGAGAGAAAGAAAAAACACATTCAGGAAAAAGCCCAGATGGAAACCTGAAAGACCGAGTGCTGCCCTTTGATTAGAGCGCATGTTGGCGTCTCCTCTCAGATCTTTAAATGTGAGAGTTGAAATGGTGGCGGTAGTGAGTATTGTTTTAGTATTGCTGGAGCTGGAGCGCAGCGCTTCGTAATTGCAAAGCGGATCGACATTAGCCAGCAGTGAGCTGTTTAGATGAGCCTGCGCGTTCGTATGTAGTGCATCTTTCCAGGGCACCCCTTGGGCACACTACAGCGTAGATCTTGTGTTCAGCTCCTAATGTCAATACCAGATGCTCACTTGTAAACTGCTTGGCTTACCCTTGTTTTCCACTGTGTCGCTGAGAGGACTGTAGGGGGAACACTGTGTACGTCATATAATCAGTTAATGCTGCATGCAGTCAGTATCTTAATGAAGTGAAATACAGCTTTAATCTGCTAATTGCATTAAGAGGGCAACAGATTGCTCTGTATTTCTTTTTCCTCTGAGCTATAAGCTTATCAAAGAATATCGAGTTGTGTTTGAGCGAGGCATGTTGCATTGAGTCAGCCCTTAACTATTTATATCTAAATATCAACTGATGGAAATTTTACCTCTCGGCCGTCTGGATCTCCTGAGATGGAATATCTTTCTATGAATATTCTTTGTTTGGGGAATAAATGAAAGTGGAAATTGCTGCTGCAGTAGATTTTATATCCACATGCAAACTCAATGCTAGTTTAATTGAAGATGAACTATTGTACTCAATGGGGTTTCTTCTGTAGGAAATATTGCAAATTGCAAATTTTATTAGCCATAAAATTTCAATTATATGCCAGGTATCCAAATACTACAGATTATTGAGTTAAGGATAAGGATAAATGGTCTTTAATAATTTTTACTTTGGAGTAATAATCTTTGGATCAGATTTAAAAATTGGCCTTATATATCTATCCATTGGGCAACATGAACCACTTTTAATGGTAGACGGAAATATCCTGTACTTATTAGAACAGACAATAATAGATGTGATAATTACTAATGTAAACTGTTATAATTACACCATCTGATGTGACTCCGTTGGCATTTTTATTTCATATTTTCTCTATAGCGAAACACAAGATGTTTCGGTGTGAATCAAATCAATGATTTATGTTTGTTTAGAAGGACTTTGAGTGTGTGAGTCATTTTTAGTTTCTAAACTAATTTGTATTTCACTTGCTGCACTGAATTGATTTTATTAAAAAGGATATCTTGTTTGCTAATGGCTGATGTTGCTGTCATTATTGTCTTTGATTGACCACTTTGTTCTTTTTTTAATACTCTGCTTCTAACAAATTATTTTTTTGAACCATTGTTTCTCACCTACAGCTTAAGCAGAAGTTGGGGTACACCTTTATTTAAATAAATGTCTGGAATGCCATCTCCTTTTATTGCTATGTTCTACTAGCTTTACATTCACATTACTAATAGATCCAAAACCCAATAGATACCAATAAAAGCAGAAGATGAAGAGCAACCACATAATTAAAACTGCATTAAACTGTGTGTAAAAGAGAAAGAGAGGGAGATATATCAGGAGGATCACCTGAGAGAGATTAGGATTTTTTTCACCCAAACTCAAAATTGTTTATCAAAAAGGACATGAGAAGCAATAGCAAGTGAGTCTCCTGGGAAGACATTTCAAAAGGAGAAGATATAGTCAACAAGGTCTCCCCACTGATTGTCAGCTGACTGCCTTCAGAGAATAGAGGCAGCCAGAGAAATCCTCTTGCAATGGCCTTAGTACATGAGTGGTGGTGGGGAGTGGATGTTTATTTATCAATGGTTAACATACATAGAATATTCAGCAGTATTTATGAAACATGGTCTGTTTCACATACATTTTTCACATATTCATGTAATATTCTGTTTCACTTACAGAGACAATGTGTTGTAGTGTTTCAAGTACTCCATTAGAAGCTTGGAAAGGTTTCTAGCTATCTCTGAGCCACCAGTAACTGTGAACCACTCATTGCCTCTCAGCCCAACCTAATTTTCAGGGTTGTTGTTTTTAAAAATGATTTTATTGAAATTGTTAAAAAGGAAGATAAAAGCTAATGAAAACTAGTGTAGAATAAGGGAAGGGAAGAGAAGGAAATAGAGCCAAAAGTGAAGAACAAAGAAGTAAAATAAAATATAAAGAAGTAGCTTCTGATTTCTTTATAACATTTATAAATATAAGAATAAATGTACCTCTTACTCTAAGGTTACAACATGACTCTCATTTTTTCTATAATCAATCTTTTTCTAATCATCAAACCATAAGTCATGTTCCTTTTTTCTGTTTCACACAAAAACTCTAAAGGGGTTTTTAATCTATCAGCAATAAACATAAATAATGTCTTTTCTCTAATCGAAGAAGTCAATTTGACCATCTCAGCAAGTTCCATCATGTTTATCATCCACCTCTCCATTGTGGGTATTGTCACATCTTTAAACCATATAAAAATCTTGCTACAGTTATCATGTACAGAAAGCAAGTTCCATTATTATTATTGCAATTGTTTATCCATCAGTCCCCAAACAAAAGCCGCTGATTTCAATTGTATATTAATCTTTAACATCTTCTGAATTAGTATATGTATTTGAACCCAATACTTTCTGGTTTTTCACATGTCCACCAAGCATAATAAAATGTCTCTTTTTATTCTTTGCATTTCCAGCATAAATTTTCAATACCTTTATACATTATAGACAATTTCTTCAGTGGCTTATACCTGTAATATATCATTTATAAAAACTCTCCTTAAGATTATAATACACAGTGTAACTTTCAGTCCTTTCAGCCACATATTCTCTCACTGTTTCATTTGTAGGTTCTGTTTCAAATTTCAGTAAAAGTTTATACATTTTAGCAATAACACATCCAACATTGTACATGATTACGTTTCAAACTCAATCTTATACTGTTCAAAGCCGAACATTATTTTGTCTCCTTTAAATCTTTTTAATCATTGTTATAAGAAAACCGTTGACAAGTATGTCCTTCTGGCACAAGATCTTTTCTTGTACTAGTTTACATTTCCCTTGACAAAACTCTGCTATCTCATAAGCTAGCCATTTGTGCTTATTTATCATTTCTCATTTATAGAACACTCTTGGGCTGAGAAACACAAAGGTGTTTTGGGCACAATCTGAGGTTATATCTATTCCATATTTTCAGTGTGGCATGCTGACAAAATGATTTTTAAAATGTTGTCATATTACAAATATGCATGCCACACAAATCTCGTCATGCTCTCTTAGTTCTAAAAACCTTTTAATTCTATTTTTCAACAACATCAAATTGTTCATCCAAACTATACAGCAAGCTGTAAAATATAATTTCAAATCAGATAAAGCCAAACTTCCTTTTTCTTGCATTGTACATCTTGTAACATCTTATATTTAACTCATGGTTTTCCCCCCTGCCACACAAATTTAGATATATCCTTCTGCTATTGTTTAAATGGTACATCAGTTGTCAAAACAGATATTGTCTGGAACAAAAATAACGTTCTATGTAAGACATTCATCTTAATCACAGAGATTCTCCTCAGCAATGACAATTGTATTAACTTCATTCCATGTGTGAGTTATTTCAAAATACTTATTTTGAAATAAGATTCAATTCATATTTGTCATAATCATATCCAAGTATTTTATCACCATCTCCATCTTAAAACTCATTTTATTTGATCTTGTATTTTCATGTTTTTGTTAACAACTTTCTTTTCTGTTTATTAATAAGATGTGATGTGCCAAAAATTTAATTTACCCATTCATATTTCAACTCACTCATCTTCCATAACCAGCATCAAGTCATCTGCAAAAGCTCTTAACTAATGAGTCTTTTTAAAATTCTTATTCCCATATATCCCAGAAGTGCTGTTCAAGATTTCACTGGATTTTCTTGTTGTTGTTTTTTTCCTTGAAAAAGTTTTGCTTGTTATCTAAGAAACTTCTTGGATGAGAAGTGAAACATTTTCAAGGAAAAAAAACACAAGAAAGTCCAGTTGCCTTTTGAACAACACTTCTGGGACAATCATGACCTAATTGACTGAGTATTTCCATAGACTTTTACTCCCAAACCTCTCATCCTGTCATCTGACTCTATTCAGTATTTCAACAACCAAAATAAACATAAGAGACAGTTAAGAGTTAAGTCTTGTTCCTTTTGTAGCTCATATGTTTTTGTTAGATCTCTATTAATAATAAGGTGTACTTTCTCTAAAGCTAAAATAATTTGACCCATTTTAAAATATCCTCTCCACCTTTCACATCTTCCAAAACATTAAGCAGAATAGTCCAGTTCAAATTGTCAAAAGCCTTCTCTGCATCTAAAGAAGACAACACAGCTTGTTTTTCATCTAAAATGTCCAACATAATTGTAATATTGTTCTTTTAGGTAAGAACCAACATTGGTTCTCATGAATAAATTCTTGCAAAATTATTTTCAATCTATTGCTTGGAATCATTGTAAATTAATATTACTTTAGTTTAAATCTAGCAATTTATTTTCTGTTAGATTTTCTCCCTTATGTTTTTCCACAAGTATTATTGTATCAAATAACTATAATGTTGAAGTGGAGTGTGCAACTCTTTTATTGCTGAGTTCAGAACATAATAAAAATATTGTGAAATTCCACTTCTAAACTGTCCTATTTTCAACAATTATCTGTCTTATGGGTATATAAAAAGTACCCCATGTTGAAGATGAGATAACATAAAGGTTTCCATGTTCATCAAAGCACGCAGTATGAACATAGAAAGAAAAGCACTATTTCATCTTACATGTAGACAACACTCCTAATAATAGCCAGAGCTACAGTATATTTGGTCCTGAGAATCTTTTCTCATAAATACTTTTATTGCTTCATTGGCTGTTTTACAATCCCTCCTTTTCATGTCTTCTCATTCCCCTTGATATCATTGTATGATTTTCTCAAGTCCTGTCTTTCGCCCTTATTTCAGCCAACTTTTATTATACTCTCTAAGGTCCTGCTATACATTAGTCTAACCAGGTCAGCAGTCATACTTTTTAGAAGTTAAGGGAAGTAATCTCACTTAATTTCCATAAAATTAAGGATACATATTACATTGTTAGACTCAATGTAAATGCAATCAGAAAGGCACTACCAAACTTGAAGCTAGTGAACACCAAAGAAAGATAATAAAAGTAGAAAACAACTTCTGGAAAGCATTGTGCTCAGAAAAACTTGTGGAGTTCTTTAGATGATTCAAAAATAATAACTTCACATCTCAACAAGGGGCAAATCTGAGCAAGGAGATCTCAGTTCAAAATCGGTTCGGCATCTCAACAAGGAAATACTTTTGTCTGATACTTGTCTGACTATGACAATTTGTTTAGTGTTGAAATATTGCTTTTTATACAGTGTTTACAACTGTGATATACAAGTAAACCTGTATTACCTGTATTTCACAAGTATCTATTTATTTATTTGATTTATATTGCCACCTATTCGCCCATGGGAACTCGAGGTGGCTTACACAATGTAAAATCATATTTAAAACAAAAAATAAAAATAAAAACAATAAAAACTAACAAAAAGAATCAAATAAATTAGTAAAGTATAATAGAACAAAATTTGGAAAAACAAAAAAACAAAACAAAAAACAAAAAAAAACTTCCACCCCCCACCCCGATGACAGCGGATCACACTAGCCATTTGATGAGTTCCATCCCTCTCTGGATTCCCCAGGCCCGCTGGCAAAACCAGGTCTTCAGTGCCTTTTGGAATAGTATTAATGAAGGGACTATTCTAATCTCTAGGGGAATGATGTTCCAGAGAGATGGAACCACTACAGAGAAGACCCTTCTTCTAGGTCCCACCAGGTGTTTCTTCTTCAGGGGTGGGACCTACCACATTCCCTGTTTTCTTGTTCTAATGGGTCGAGTAGATGTCATTGGCAAGAGATGTTTCCTCAGATAACCCAGACCCAAGCCATGAAGAGCTTTAAAGGTGACAACCAGTACCTTGAATTGCACCCATAAGCAAATTGGCAACTAATGCAACTCCTGCAGGAGATACGACACGTGCACAGCGGGGTCTGCATAAAACCACGTAGCCGCTGCATTTTGCACCAACTGGAGTTTCCGGATGCTCTTCAAGGGCAGCCCCATGTAGAGCGCGATGCAATAATCAAGACAGGAAATGACCAGGGCACGAGTGACTGTGAGTAGGGACCGCTGATCCAGGAAAGGGTGTAACTGGTGCACAACCTGCAGTTGTGCAAAGGCCCTCTTGGCCACGACTGCCACCTGCTCTTGGAACAGGAGTCATGAGTCCAGGAAGCCCCCTAGATTATGTACAGGGTCTGTTTGGGGTAGTGCCACCCCATCTAAGATTAAAGGTGGTAATTCTCCCTGAACCAACGAACCCCAAACCCAGAGCCATTCGGTCTTGCAAGGATTTAGTTTCAACCCATTGCTCCCCATCCAGCCCCTAACAGCCTCCAGGCACTGCAAGAGGGAGGACACAGCAACACTTAACTCACCATGGGCCAAGACATACAGCTGAGTATCATCAGCATATTGGTGATACCTCAGTCCATGGTGACGGATGATCTCACCCAGCGGTTTCATATAAATGTTGAACAGGAACAGAGAGAGTACCGAGCCTTGCGGAATCCCGTAAACAGTGGGTGAGGATTGGATCTCTCCCCTCCTATCAACACTGACTGAGAGCAGCCACAGAGGAAGGAAGTGAACCAAGACAGCACAAGGCCTCCCACTCCCATCCCCCAAAGCCATCCCAGGAGAATCCCATGGTCAATAGTATCAAAAACAACCAAGAGGTCAAGTAGAGCAAGGATGGATGCACTACCCCCATCCCGCTTCCACCAGAGATCATCCAAAAGTGCAACCAATGCTATTTCTGTTCCAAATCCAGGCCTGAATCCTGATTGTAGGGGTGGGGATAATCCGTTTCATCCAGAAACCTCTGGAGCTGCTGCGTGACCACCTTCTCAACAACCTTCCCCAAAAAGGGAAGATTGGAGACAGGTCGGAAATTATCCAACCGGGTGTAGTCTAGCGATGGCTTCTTAAGAAGAGGGCGGACCACAGTCTCCTTAAAGTGCTGGGGCACTGTCCCCTCCTGTAAAGAAACATTAATCATTGCCAGAGTCCACGCGCCTGTCACCTCCTGGGAAGCTTTCACAAGCCAGGAGGGACATGAGTCTAAAATACAGGTGCTCGCGCGCATACTCCCTAGGATCCTTTCCAGTTCCTCAGGAGCAACAGGGTCGAACTGTTCCCAGATAACAGGGCAAAAACCTGCCTCAGGAGCTTCCACTGGATCAGCAACCACACCGGCATCTAACAGAATGAAGTTGAGCAATTTTGTCTTCCAGAAAATCCTCAAATTCCCCAGTGCGCCCCTTCAGGTGGACCTCAACCTCCTTCTTCCATAAGAGGAGACGGCTCACCTTAAAGAGGGTTGCTGGGTGACCATTTTATATATACACATTTATATATACATTTACATTTTATATATACTATTTTATATACACCATTTTGACTATAATAGGGCTTACCGATTATGGTAGTGAGTCATAATGGTCACATCCAAACAGGTTGGTCACATGGCCATCGTGATTTTACAATCTTTTTTGAGGTGATCATTAAGTTAATGTGGTAGTCATAAAACAAAAGCCATGGTCCTTAATTGAACTCTACAGTTATTAAGTAAACTCATTGTTCACTCTGGTGCAGTTTTGCCAAAAACCAGAAGTGCTAGTTTTTCAAAAAAAACATCATAAAGTATGATTATCTGACCCTGGGACACTGCAGATGGCCATAAATGTGTTGTCAAGCACCCAAAGTGATCAGAGGGGTGACTTGGAAATTAAGATCCAGGCCAGAAGTCCCCTTTTTCATCTGTTGTAACTTCAAATGGGCTCTGAGTGACTCATCCTTAGTCAAGGACTACCAGTATATTAGAAGTACTTTTATGTGATTGAAATTGAGCAATTAAACAGATTTGAAGATATTTGAAATATTATATCATAGGTAAATGGCCATGTTGTCAGTTGACCAGCAGGCCACAATTACTACTCTACTGAAGTTTTAAATTTCCTTTATGGAAATGCTTAACTGACTTACATCTTACATCTCAGATGGTTACCAAGTAAGCAAAATACTGGCGCTAATGAAAAAATAAGTATTTTACTAAGACTTAAATTCTAGTATCTTTCCAACCACTCTATAAATCAACCCCTGGTCTTTCATAAATAGTAACATCATACATTCTGTTGAAAGAACTCTTCTTTTTGTATTTATTTTACTTTTAAATAGAATACAAACAAAATGGAACATACTCCAAAAAAGGTAGCAAAAGTAATCAGAAAGTAGAAATAGATCTCCAACAAGTGATTGACATTTAGCCTTGAGAAAAAAAAAGATTACATGAAAGCATTCTTGTATATCTAAGAGGAGGGGTGTCAAACTCAAGGCCTGCAGGCCACATCCAGCCTGCGATGTGATCGGATGCGGCCCATGGGGCTGTCCTGGTCTACCCAATGCGAAGAGGAAAAATCTGGCCAGTGTGGCTTTGGCTCAGTCTATGCAATGCAAAGAGAAAAGATCGGGCCAGTTTCAGCCTGGTCTACTCAATGCGAAGAGGAAATATGCCAGCAGTTTAGTAGCATCAAATTAATCATGCCCACCCATCTGGCCACACCCACCCAGCCAGCCATACCCAGCCAGCCCCCCTGAGGTCAACCACAGCCCTGATATGGCCCTCAATGAAATTGAATTTGACACCCCTGTCTATGAGTGTATTATAAAGCAGGCATGTGGAACTTTTTCTTATATTGTTCTGGAATACAATGAAATTAATTACAGTGACCTTAAGTGATAAGAGATATAATTTACAGGGAATATTAGGAAAAACATATCAACAATAAAATAAGTTTAACAGTAAAACCAATTACTGTTAACTCCACTGGGTATGTTCAGCAGGAAGCTGGACAAACATTTTTTTAAAATTCTAAACTTTGATTTGAGCAGACATTAGACTCAATGATCTAAGCCACTCATTTCAATTAAGCTCTTGGGCATAAAATTACTTTAATACTATAACATTGGTTTTACTGCCAATCATCCTGAATTAGAATACTGATATTTTCCAGTTGAATCTAGATGTTAACAAGCATCACTATTATATACTGGTTGAGATGTTGGACTCTGCCAGTCATTTCTTTCAGCCCAATTTTGTTATAGAATTGTTATTGTGGAGAAAAATAGTAGAAGGAAATTTTTTGTATATATTTTTTTCTTTTGTTGGCCTAAACTCTCCATTATTTAGTCTATTCCCCCTCCTTTTGGGGAAAAGAAATGAAAAGAAAATATAAGACAGTGAAAAAGCTAATTGGGGATGAAAAATAAAATATCAATAAATAAAATGTATAGTTGATATAACATTTTAAATTCCTTGTTTCATTGATTAAATAATTAATTGAATATATAATGCTACACTGATCTTAAGAAATAACTGAAAATCACTACAAAACTCTAAACATTAATATTTATATTGTCATTACTATTTGTCACTATTCCTAAAATAAATAATGCATATTTAGAAAGAGAGCAAGCTAAGCTGGAAGGTAGAATTAAACATGTCATTGGTTTGGAATCATTGTGTTGCCACAAGATATCCAAATCCAGCCTACTCCCATGAATTATGTTGACCCTTTTATTTAGCACCAATTTAGGTGGTTAATTGATCAGATTCTTGTATTAATAAACTGTTTGCTTTGAACTCAACAAATCTTCCTGGCAACACATGATTTTACAAAAATAAATAAATAAGAAATAACTTTAAAAATGAGTAAAATAATTTGATCTCTAAATTCCTTCTGATTGTATATAACTAATAATTACATGAAAATATTTATAAATAATAAAATTGCTTCTGGTTACTTTCTTTACATCAAATACTTTATCCTTCAAAAATATCCGAATTTGCCTTGTTGTATGACAAGTGATATACATATAGAAGCTATTATTGCTTAAATTTCTATTCTGAATGCATGTACTGTTAGTTTTGCCATTGCTGCAAAACTAACAGTACACATTAGGTTAGGTTTCACAGTTAATCTTCTCAGTCTGATGTTATCAGCAAAATATTTCATTTCCAATGCTGGACAAAATTTGTCCTTATTATATAAACTTCCTTGAACTGCTGAGCAAAAAATCTATACTATATATAAATCTGTGAATAAATATCCCCTCTCCAGTTGAAGACTTTAAAAGACATTTGACATCATCAAATTATTTATGCACTTACATATTGTTTCTTTTTTAAAGGGAACATATATGTGATGAAAATATATGGGATTTGAAAAAAAGTACCATTATTTCATCCATATGAAGTGCTTACTCTGTAATAAATTCTAAATCATTACACATCATTCTTTAAGTTTCTACATTTATCTATGTATTTATTTACTCTTAAGTGCTATTAAGTTCAATGGTACTTATTCTTAAATAATTTGAATTGCAGCCACCTTGAATAGATTTTGGATCATGAGTGATTCCCTAAATTAAGATGGCTTTTAAAATTACTCCAACATTTAAATATAGAATTAAACACATTTTAGAAAATCCTAAATCCTGGATTATTGAAAAATTACGTATATGTGTTTTTCATTATATGGTATTAAAATATATATTTAGATGAATTGCTTATTTAATGCTATGCCCAATGCTGCTAGAGTAGCTGAAATATTCATTCAATTTAATAGACTTACTCACGAATGTAGTCAGTTGTACATACCTTTCTTCTATTATATAAAAGGATTTCTAAAATCACTTTAGCACCTACTTAATGAATTACCATTACCATATTCTTGTTTTCACCAGACATGGTAATACTTTGATAATTGAACAGCTTCAATATAACAACTCAAAATAATTTTGATGAGAAGATAAGATGAGAGAGTGTTGTCTTCTTGGAATAGGATATATGTATGTATGTATGTATGTATATATGTGTGTGTGTGTGTGTGTGTGTGTGTAAGGTTTTTTAAGCTGATAATTTAAATAATAAATAAGGGAGACTAGGATAGATCTATTTCGAGCTAGTTAGCTCTCTTCAGCTAGCCATACCCTTACTGGGATTCGAACCAGGGAAGTATTACATGTGAGGCAGTTGTAATTGCCACTACACCACCTGGCTCTATCCTTATCAGCTGAGGCAGGGGAATAAGTATATACTTTGTGTTACAACACCCTGTTAAGCCCCAATTAAGGGAGAAAGCATACTGCTTTCTTTTCTGTCTTTCGGCTCATCACCAGAGACCATACCGACAGAAAGCTATTTGTTTCGTTGTCTTTTGTTTACATGTGTGTAAGGTTTTTAAAGCTGATAATTTAAATAATAAATAAGGGAGATTAGGATAGATCTATTTCGAGCTAGTTAGCTCTCTTCAGCTAGCCATACCTTATGGTATGGTTTAACAGGGTGTTGTAACACAAAGTATATATATATATATATACTTTGTATTACAGTGGCAATTACAGTGTATTACAGTGGCAATTACAACTGCCTCACATGTAATACTTCCCTGGTTCGAATCCCAGTAAGGGTATGACTAGCTGAAGAGAGCTAACTAGCTCGAAATAGATCTAACTAGCTCGAGTGTGTGTGTGTGTGTGTGTGTAAGGTTTTTAAGCTGATAATTTTAAATAATAAGGGAGACTAGGATAGCTGAAGAGAGCTAACTAGCTCGAAATAGATCTATCCTAATCTCCCTTATTTATTATTTAAAATTATCAGCTTAAAAACCTTACACACATGTAAAGAAAAGACAACGAAACAAATAGCTTTCTGTCGGTATGGTCTCTGGTGATGAGCCGAAAGACAGAAAAGAAAGCAGTATGCTTTCTCCCTTAATTGGGGCTTAACAGGGTGTTGTAACACAAAGTATATATATATATATATACTCTCAATCTTACATGGAAAAAGACCCGAACATACCAAGACCTGCATACCTGTACCCGTGAAAATCTATGAAAACATATATATATATATATATGTTTTCATAGATTTTCACCGGTACAGGTATGCAGGTCTTGGTATGTTCGGGTCTTTTTCCGTGTAAGATTGAGAGTATCTTGGCAACGTTTCGATGAGGTCCCACTCGCCATCTTCAGGCTGGTGCTTTCAGCTTCGTGCTTGTGCGAGCAAAGCGTGATCGGAGCTACCATCTCCCTATAAATACTGGTGGGGAGGTTGGCTGTGTTGTCATTTCTTGATTGGTTGATGGAGTTGATGTTTGCAGATTGGCTGGCTTTTTCGTAAGAACATGTGTGACTGAGGTATTGGCTGTGTGTCTATCAGCCTCCTGTGTTGTAACGACCTGGGTAATGGGCTGTGTGATGACCTTCTGAGTTCTTTTGTTTTGACATCCTAGGTCTTGTGCTGTAATCTCCTGGGTCATAATGACCTGGGTAATGGGCTGTGTGATGACCTTCTGAGTTTTATTGTTGTGATATCCTGGGTCTTGTGCTGTAATCTCCTGGGTCGTTGGCTGTGTTGTAATCTCCTGATTTTGTGGTGTAACCTCCTGAGTTCCGTGATGTGATATCCTGGGTGGCTGTGATGTGACATTCCAGGTTTTGGTTTGGCTCCGAGTTTGAGGCCTCGCTATGTGTTCATGTCATGTGTCAGTTTGCTTGGTTTGGGGTCGGGGTGTGTGGCAGCTGGTGATGCAGGTGTAGTCTGGTTTCTGGACAGTGGTTGCCTTTCGTCTATGGGATGGGTTTGGGTGTGAGTCTGGTGAGGGAGATTGGTGGTGGCGTCATGTGTTGTTTTGGGTCCGGCGTTGGTTTTTGTGGCTAGTACTCGTTTGTTGATAGGGGCTAATTTCCAGGTGTCTGAAACCAATGCTCTAGACAAATCCGAGCACAAACCCAAACTCTGGCTTAGATTTGTAGATGACACTTTCATAATTTGGCCACACGGGAAAGAAAAACTGGACAACTTCCTCACACATCTCAACAGCCTACACCCCAAAATACAATTCACCATGGAAACAGAAGCCAGCAACCAACTTCCCGTCCTGGACATCCTAATTTACCAAAAATCCAATGGCTCCCTAGGACACACCATCCACCGGAAGAAAACACATACCAACCACTACTTAAAGGCACAATCCCATCACCGCCCTGCACAGATCAACTCCATAGCCAAGACCCTCATCTCCAGAACCAAACGCCTAGCTGACAAAGACCACCTGAGAACAGAATTACACACCCTCACTAACATAGTAATTTCCAATGGATTCCAAAGAAACACAACTACCAACCTAATCCTAAAGGATACACCCCCCCCAGAAACCAAGACACAGAACAGGACAATGGTATTGCCCTCCTTTCCTACATCAAAGGCACCACAGATAAAATCAGCAAAATTCTCCACAAACACAATATCAGGACAGCCTTTGGCACTGACCAAAAAATAGCCAACATCCTAAGAAACCCCAAAGACAAGATCCAGCTAGAAAACAAAGGAGTTGATGAAATACCATGCAACAATTGCCCAGCCACATACATTGGACAAACCCACAGGAGAATAAATGTACGCATCGCAGAACACAAGAACACAGTCAGAAAAGAAGAAAATTCTTCCTCCCTTTTCCAGCACCTTAAAGCCACAGGACATGAAATTAATTTTGAGGGAACCAAAATAATCTCCAATACTGAACACTTCAACAAAAGAATAATCAGGGAAGCCATCGAAATAGAGAAACACCCCCATAACATGAATAAACGAGACAATGCCTCCCACCTACCAGACATTTGGAAACTAGCCCTTATCAACAAACGAGTCCCAGCCACAAAAACCAACCCTGGACCCAAAACAACACAAGACGCCACCACCAATCTCCCTCACCAGACTCAAACCCAAACCCACCCCATATATGAAAGGCAACTACCATCCAGAAACCAGACGACGGCTGCATCACCAGTTGCCACACACCCTGACCCCCAAACCAAGCAAACTGATACACGCCATGAACATAGAGCCAGGCCTCAAACTTGGAACCAAACCAAAACCCAGAACGTCATATCACAGCCACCTGCTCAGGATATCACATCTCAGAACTCAGGAGGTTACACCACAAAACCTCAGGATGTTGCAACACAGCCAACGACCCAGGAAATTACAACACAAGACCCAGGATGTCACAACAATAAAACTCAGAAGGTCATCACACAGCCCATTACCCAGGTCATTACGACCCAGGAGATTACAGCACAAGATCCAGGATGTCAAAACAAAAGAACTCAGAAGGTCATCATACAGCCCATTACCCAGGTCGTTACAACACAGGAGGCTGATAGACACATAGCCAATACCTCAGCCACACATGTTCTTACGAAAAAGCCAGCCAATCTGCAAACATCAACTCCATCAACCGATCAAGAAATGATAACACAGCCAACCTCCCCACCAGTATATATAGGGAGACAGCAGCTCCGATCACACTTTGATCTCACAGCACAAAGCCGAAAGCACCAGCCTGAAGATGGCGAGTGAGATCTCGTCAAAATGTTGCCAAGATGCCCTCAATCTTACACGGGAAAAGACCCGAACCCACCAAGACCTGCATACCTGTACCCGTGGAAAATCTATGAAATATATATATATATATTATATATATATTAATAATATATATATATATATATATATATATATTTATATACTATTACACACCCTGTTAAGCCCATAGGGAAAGCATACGTTCTTTCGTCTTCGGTCATACGAGACATACCGACAGAAAGCTATTGTTCGTTGCCTTTGTTACATGGTTAAGATAAGTGATAATAATAAAATAGGGAGATAATAGTCTATTCGAGTAGTATTCTTCAGTAATCTTATTCGAACCAGGAATATACATGAGGCACACCACTGGCTCTCTCCTTATCAGCTCAGGCAGGGGAATAAGTATATACTTTGTATTATTTAAAATTATCAGCTTAAAATCCTTACACACATGTAAACAAAAGGCAACGAAACAAATAGCTTTCTGTCGGTATGGTCTCTGGTGATGAGCCGAAAGACAGAAAAGAAAGCAGTATGCTTTCTCCCTTAATTGGGGCTTAACAGGGTGTTGTAATACAAAGTATATACTATTCCCCTGCCTGAGCTGATAAGGAGAGAGCCAGTGGTGTAGTGGCAATTACAACTGCCTCACATGTAATACTTCCTGGTTCGAATCCCAGTAAGGGTATGGCTAGCTGAAGAGAGCTAACTAGCTCGAAATAGATCTATACTAGTCTCCCTTATTTATTATTTAAAATTATCAGCTTAAATCCTTACACACATATATATATATATATATATGTGGATCTTTGGTTCTTCGGGTTTTCTCCCGCGTAGAGTTGGAAATATTTAGGCGACGTTTCGATGAAGTCTCATTCATCATCTTCAGGCTTCTGTCTTCGGCCTTGTGCTTCTCAGAGTGATGTGAGCTTGCAGCTGCTTCTTCCTTTTAACTACTAGTGGGGGTGTGACTTGATTGGGTGGGGGCTTGGCTGTGTTCTGATTGGGTGGGGGTGTGTTCTCATTGGTTGGGGGTTTGGCTGTGTTCTGATTGGTTGGGGGGTTGGCTGTGTTCTGATTGGCTGGGGGTGTGTTCTGTTCTGGTGGGGGTTTGGTTGTACTCCGGTTAGTCTCAGTTGCTGGGGGATTTGAGCTGGTGAGCTGTGATCCTATTGTTTGGCTTCGCGTTCGTGGTCGTGTCACATCTTCATGGTGGGCATCAGTTCAAAGCCCAAACTCTGGCTCAGATACGTAGATGACACCTTCATAATCTGGCCACATGGGAAAGAAAAACTGAACAACTTCCTCACACACCTCAACAGCCTACACTCCAAAATACAATTCACCATGGAAACAGAATCTAACAATCAACTTCCCTTCCTAGATGTCTTAGTATACAAAAAATCCAATGGCTCCCTAGGACACACCATCTACCAGAAGAAAACACATACAAACCGCTATCTACACGCACTCTCACACCACCACCCAGCACAGATCAATTCCGTAGCTGAGACACTCATCTCCAGAACAAAATGCTTAGCCGATGAACAACACCTAAAAACCGAACTACACACTCTCACTAACGTACTAACAGCAAATGGATTCCAAAGAAGAAAGATTACTCACCTAATCCAAAAAGAAACCCCAACCAAAATCCAAGACAGAGAACAAGAAAATGGCAAAGCCCTCCTCCCATATATAAAAGGCACTACAGACAAAATCAGCAAGATCCTCCAAAAACACAACATTAAAACAGCATTCTGCACAAACGGAAAAATATCCACCATCCTAAGAAACCCTAAAGACAAAATTGAGTTAGAAAACCAAGGAGTATACGAAATCCCGTGCACCTCCTGCCCCACCACATACATTGGACAAACTAACAGAAGGATAAGTGCACGCATTGAAGAACATAAGAACTCAATCAAAAAAGAAGAACCGACCTCTTCCCTGGTCCAACACCTCAAAGCCACAGGACACAAGATTGACTTTAAAAATACCAGAACTATCGCCAAAACTGAACACTTCAACAACAGAATAATCAGAGAAGCCATAGAGATAGAAAAACGCCCACACAGCATGAATAAACGAGATGACACCTCCCGCCTACCAGCCATTTGGAAACCCGCCCTCATTAACAAAAGAGTACCTAACATAAAGGACACCAGACCCACACCCACGAAGGCCACACAAGAAACTACCACCACACTTCCACGCAGAAAGCAGACTCACACCCACACAGAAGATGAAACACGACCACGGACCAGAAGCCGTACCACAGCTGCATCACTACCTGCTTCAAACCCCCCCAACCCATACATGAAGGGAACTGATGCCCACCATGAAGATGTGACACGACCACGAACGCGAAGCCAAACAATAGGATCACAGCTCACCAGCTCAAATCCCCCAGCAACTGAGACTAACCGGAGTACAACCAAACACCCACCAGAACAGAACACACCCCCAGCCAATCAGAACACAGCCAACCCCCCAACCAATCAGAACACAGCCAAACCCCCAACCAATGAGAACACACCCCCACCCAATCAGAACACAGCCAAGCCCCCACCCAATCAAGTCACACCCCCACTAGTAGTTAAAAGGAAGAAGCAGCTGCAAGCTCACATCACTCTGAGAAGCACAAGGCCGAAGACAGAAGCCTGAAGATGATGAATGAGACTTCATCGAAACGTCGCCTAAATATTTCCAACTCTACGCGGGAGAAAACCCGAAGAACCAAAGATCCACATACAAATACCCGCGAAAATCTCCGAAAACATATATATATATATATATATATATATGTATGTATATGTATATGTATATGTATATGTATATGTATGTATGTATGTATGTGTATATGTATATGTATATATCCTACTCCAAGAAGACGATACTCTCTCATCACAACATTTTTAAGTCTTTCATTCAATTGTTTGAAAGGAAGCAGTAATTCTATGTATTTCTTCAGTTTATTTTTAGATAATTTATTAAAATTAAAGCTAGTTCTTGGAGAAATATGAACGTTCACTTTATCTGAACCTTTTTCTTATTTCGTGTGTGTATGTATGTATTGTTTCAACCCCCAAAATTAGCTACCATAGAGTTATACTTTGATTAAAACAAATAGATCTATTTCTCAAGTAGCTGTGAAATACAGTAGTTAAATGGTGATTATTTGTTCATAGATTATGTTGATTATTATACCTGATTACTACATATAAGCACCATCTTACTAAATATTTGCAATATACAAAGATGCTGTATGTTTATTGAGGGCTCCCTATTGATTAACCTCCAACTAATGTTGGCCATATAGAACTTAACAACAACAGCAACAATCATTATTAGCTTGTTAATTGATAGCTGACTTCTTGTACCTTGTACCTTGTTTCTGTAACAGTGACTCAATGAGCTGTTTTGTTCAGTCCAATCTCCAACACATTTTCTTGATCTAATAATGTCAGCCAAATACTAGCCCAATGCCCTATAATATATTTGACACAAGACATCATTGCCAGTATTACCTAATTTTCACCAGCAATTTCCTTATGCTCTTTCTTTGAAAACAAAATATAAATCACTTGTTCTTTGCTCCTTTTATATTTTCTCAGTCTCCAATTAACATGAGTATGGGGGAAGGAATAAGAAGGAATATCACCAACAGATTGCTGAAATGATACAATATTGAAATGTGATTTCTTTGTGATAAGATTCTCTATGTCATAGTACATTTTTGAGATGGCAAGCATTTAGTCCTGAAAAAAATCAAACATAAACCAACCATAAATGGCAATGATCGATTGCTACTCTTGCCTGGCACTTATGTTAGAGTTTTGTTGTAGATTTCATGACTTCAATTATTAAGCATCTAGTCCTAGGCATAATTACTGCTTTCCCTCTTTTAATAAAATGTTTTACAAAATTTTTATGTTAATATGACTTTATATTTGTGATTTAATTAATCTAATCCTTAACAAGGATCTAATTCTTAACAAGGGAGAGCAGTAGAACAATTGCGACAGTGTTTCAAAAAATATGCCATAAATTGGCACATATGCAAGATACATAATGCTGCATCTCCTCATATTTTTATTACAGATATGTTTGCCTTAATCTGTGTGATCATTCATCTTCTGTTCTGAAGTTAACATTATATGTAGATGACAGATTAGAGGTGTTATTTTTATAAAATGTTTATTTTGTGCATTTTTATTTTACCAAAAGAAAAAATATTCCTTATATTCTGGAATTTGTGAGAACCTGGGGCACAACTAGAAGACTTCCTTCCAATCCGCAAGTGGGCAAAAAATACATCCTGGCATGAATCCTAATTCCCTCATTACTGATCCATATTATCCTTCAGTATTAAGACTGACAAGTGGTGCCGACCTTACTGGTTTAATGCAGGACAAGTTAAGAAAAGTGATTGCTGGATTCCCCTGGCTCCATTTCCCTTCCTAGTGAGGGTCACCTACCACCAATCACTCTTCTTCGTACGTGAAGATGGGTAAGTATAGATGAATGCTTACGACAGTGAGCCACTTGTCACGTCACCTGACTAAGAGGTGACAGGTGAGGAGTTGCTGTGCATCTGCTATCTGTCAGACAACTTCCGAACACAGGTCTGGTGCTCTTCTAAATGAACACTAGGCCCATGTCCAGAAATAACCTGGCTGCAGAACATAGGTCCATATTAAGGCATTTGGTACAACAGAAGGCAGCAATCAATAACAAGCTGTGAGAGCTGGTCTTCACGTGGATAGGATGGCTAATGGCTACTTTTAAAACAGTCTACAGGTATAGCTTTCAACAAAAGAAAAACTATTCTCTCCTTTCCACCCCTCCAAAAAAATAAAAATAAAACCCTCACCAAATTCTGGCTGGCAAAACTTGGAAGCAGCACGTGGAAGAAGAGAGAAAACATTACTATTTGAAATAGCTTAATCTGATGTTAAGATACCTCAACTTGGGCCAGGATATGATGAAGGAAATGACACGAAGACAGTCAAATGAACACAGGGGTATTTTAATGTGGCACTTAATTAATACTTTTTTCAGTATTGTCATCCTTATCAACATTCACATATTTGGCTTGAGTGTGCAAAGTAGGTCATTGTTTGTGGTGGTTCCTTCCTGAGAAATCAATATCGTCCCAGGAAAGTGAGATAGAATTTGGGCCTTGGTTTGTTCATCATGGTCTCATATCTTTTTCCCTTACTATTAAGCATCTGTATGAAGCCATGAGCTGAGATCATTAGTTGGCATGGGGCAAAGGTGTTGTCAAAATGCTAATTATACCGAGGTCTTCATCTCTGCCCTCCTGTGTCTGTAGACAGTTAAGGACTTGATAGGGAGAAATAGATTCATGCTGAACTCCATGGAGTGACTGAGGATCCAAAGCCTTCTGAATCAGAGATGGTCCATCTGGTTGAGGTTTTGTTCCCTCATTACAGGGATTAATTCACAACCAGGACTCACAGTTCCTGCTTTAGCAGCAGGTGAAGGCTGTAGCAGAGCAACCTTTGTACAATATCATGTGCCACTTTTGAGCTTCCAAGGGTCAGGAAATGTTGCACGTCCAGGTTACCTTACACTTTGCCTATTGCAGTTTGCTCTATATTGGGCTGCCCTTGAAGGTCAGCTGGAAACTGAAACTGATTTAGTGTGTGACTATCCCAAATTAAATTAAGGACACCTAAATTTGTCCATGTTAACACCTTTTTCTATGTCTTCCAATAGGCTTTCTAGGTGCAATTGAAAGTGTTGGTTATTAATTTTAAATGCAAGGCCTAGAAATCTCCATGGTTGCTTGCTGTGGAATAAATCTGCCTGTCCAGTGAGATAATTGCCTTTTGCTAGGAAATATTCCTTTTAGGATGTATGAGCATATAGGCTTTCTATACATGCATGCATACTCAGAATGTGCAGTACTTCAGATTCACTTTAAACATTGCCTGTATGGGTGTATGGAGATACAAATGTAATTCTTCTTTGCAATTCTTTAAAGCAGCCATTTTTCCAGCATCATGTAGCTATTCCAAAGGACACCTAAGAAAATATGAAGCTGCTTTAAAAAGTTGTAGGCTATATCTATGCTTTTACCCAAACCAGTGGCCTGTTTTGGAATGGGATTTAGACAAAATACAGTGTGGAATATAAATCTCCCCCACCTTCACACATAACATGCTGTATTGAAATAAATTGGAGGACATATGTTTTTGTCATGGTGAAATGCAATTTAATAAATGACAATTTGTATTTATGCCTTTTCCTCCATCACATGGGAACACTTTTGTAGATTCAGTGATTAAATGCACACCCTGTCTATTACACTGTTGTTTTTAGATTCCTTTCCATTTTCTCCTAATCTAATTATAGCCTTGCCTTCTGGTAGGCTACCTTGTGAGATTCCCAGCTGAGCAGAAGTTAGAACATTAAGGATCCACTATCTTACTCTTTCATCCAGTTCTATTCAAACACGGTGTTTCTTGCTAATCACCCACCTCTGAATGTTAAAACATAATGAGAGTGTCTCAGTGTGTTTTCTCATCAAACTGGGGAGTATAAATATTACCTCAGAGATGCAAGCAAGCAACCTCAGGTAGTTACCACAGTTACATATATACCAGAATCCTCTTTTGTTTGTAATTGTACCCAAACATATTTAGATATAATCAAATTGGTTGAAAAGTCCCCAGCATTAAGCTGATCTTTTAAAATAAATAAGTGAAGTTTACTCCTGTCCTCTGTGTTAGGATTTGCCTAATGCGCCTTCCGCTT